>JAZKLR010000189.1:1200000-2400000 GCA_037103525.1 Ganaspis brasiliensis | reverse complement strand
TTTTAAATGGTAATACAATGGGGAATGAGAAAGGAGAATTTACGTTTCATGGTAAAGGCAACTCGATGATTGATTATATATTAGCGGAGAAGAAAAGGAAAAAGATGGTCAGGAGAATAGAAGTGGGAAGTGAGTTAGTAGGTTGGAGGTCGGGAAGCAATAGTAAAACTGAAGAGGGATAAAGCAGCTGGGATGGAAGAAATGGAAAATGAAGAATTGAAGTTTGGTGGAGAAGGAATAAGGAAAGAGATATTAACAGTGTTCAGTGATGTATAAGAAGGAAAAGGTAGCCGGAGGAGTAGAAGAAAGGGGTGATAGTCCCTATAGTGAAGAAGAGGGAAGGAAGAAATGTGGAAGAATAGAGGAATACCATTGATGCCTGTAATGTATAAGGTCTATGCTGAGATAATCAGGAGTAGGTTAGAAAATAAGGTGGCAGGATTAGGTTGTATCCTACATAATCAAACAGGATTTCAAAGGTGATTGGAAACGATGGACAATATATGTTTTGAATTAATTGAGATTGGAGAAGAAAAGGGGAAAATTGGTGGCGGTTTTTGTCGATTTCAAATCGGCATTTCCATCAGATAACAGGGGATCCTGTGGGAGGTCTTAAGGGATAGAGGAATAGAGGAGATCATGATAGAGAGGATTAAGTAGATTTACGAAGACTCAAGAGTGAAAGTCAGCGTGGGAAGGAAGTATCGAAAGGAATTCTGGTCGGGGAAAGGGTTAATGCAGAGTTTTTCGTTGAGCTCTTTGCTTTTTAATCTGCTAATAGCGGATTTGGAGGAAAGGTTATGGAGTAGAGGGAAAGGAGGGGTAGTTCTAGGGAGGTCGAGGAAATAAACCCTGTCGTACTCTGATGATGTGGTGTTGTTTGCGGAGGATGCTAGTGGAATGAGGCTGTTATTAACTGAGTTTGAGAAGTATGTATGTAAGAGGGACTTGTGGGTAAATGTGGATAAGACTAAAGAAGTGAGGTTCAGGAAAAGGAAGGATGTGCGGGGTAAGGCGCTGAGATTAAATGGGAAGGTTGTGGAAGAGGTAAATGAGATTTGTTTCTTAGGATATTGGTTTAAGTCGAATGGATCGAATGAGTTGAATATGATGAAGAGAGTGGAAATGGTAGTAAATTATTGGGACAAATGTGGGGGATAGGGAAGAGAAGGTTCAAGAAGAGAGAGAGAGAGAGAGAGAGAGAGAGAGAGAGAGAGAGAGAGAGAGAGAGAGAGAGAGAGAGAGAGAGAGAGAGAGAGAGAGAGAGAGAGAGAGAGAGGGAGGGAGGGAGGGAGGGAGGGAGGGAGGGAGGGAGGGAGGGAGGGATGGTTGAAAGATTGCATGAATGATATCTAAGGTGGGTGAAGGGGGTGAGTGGATGCTGACCAGGGTACATGTTCCGAGAAGAATTGAGTAGGGATAAAATGATAGTGAGGGAAAGGAAAAAGGTATGGGGTTTCGAGGAGAACGTAAGGATAGGAGGATGTAGTAGAATAGGACAGATGTGTTGGAAGTCTGTAATGAAAAGATAGGAGAAAAGGTCATAATAGAGTAAAATTGGTTGAGAGAAGGAAAGATGGTTAGTAAGGAAGAAGGAAAGAGGAAAAAGAGTAAGAAGTTAGGAGGAATTGAAAAAAACATCTTAGGAAAAAAATGGGTGAGAATTAAGGAGTCTAGATATAATAGATGGTATTGGATGGTGAAGAATGAAGGTGTGTCAAGGTATTTGAATGCATTGAAGAAAGAGAGAAAGTGGAAGAGGGTGTTAAGATTTAGGATGGCAGAGGGGCAGAGTTTAGATATTAGATGAATGATGAGGAGAAGATGTGTAGGGTATGTGTAGGGTAATCACGTTTTCACTTAAAAACTCACTATTTACTTAGTTACTTTTTCTAACTAGACTTATTTCAATTTTCAGGACAGACTTGCGCATCTAAAACGCCAGTGTCAGCCGCATTTAACAGAAACAGTGAAGGCAAGTGTTGAAGGAATTTGTCTGAAAATATATCATCTGTCGACCGAGTATGCGAAAAAAGTGAAAGACAAAAATACTCAAATTTTAAAAGACAGTGGCCTTGGTGACGTTATTCCCCTGGGCGGTCCTGCGACAACGCAGCGAAAAGTTTGGTGTTATCCGGTGCAATTTTCTCTTCCCGCTCCACGACTTTCTCAAATCGATTATCTTCCCGAGAGAGAGCAAACGATGCTACGCTTCCACGGCGATACAGTTTGTATTAATAACATGCATTTGACCAAACTCGAACATTTGTACAGGTATAACTGTTTCGATGATAAAAAGTTTGAGTTATTTTTGCCACGAGTTTGGTCATTGTTGAAACGCTACCAGACGTATCTGGGAATTAACGAGGGACACGCGACCCAAATGGCATTACCGGTTACGGTTTTCGAGTGTCTACAAAGATCCTTCGGAGTTACTTTCGAGTGTTTTGCTTCACCTCTAAATTGTTACTTTAGACAGCACTGTTCGACGTTTGCCGACACTGACTCGTATTTCGGTTCGAGGGGACCCTTCCTGGACTTTAGGCCGATGAGCGGGTCATTTCAGGCTAATCCACCTTATTGCGAGGAACTCATGGAAGCCATGGTCAATCACTTTGAGAGACTTTTGTCAGACTCGACGGAACCTCTCTCTTTCGTTGTCTTTTTGCCGGAGTGGCGAGATCCTGCACCAAATGCTCTTCTTAAACTTGAAAGCAGTCACTTCAAACGCAAACAGGTGGTCGTCCCCGCCATGGAACACGAATATAGACACGGATTTCAGCACATTTTGCCAAAGTTGGTATTTTTTTAAATATTGTCTATTATCTTCTAAAAATAACTAACAAAGATCACAGAGTACAAAATGTTCCAAATGTATTGAAAAATTAAACAATATTCGATTGTTTTTAGGGGAGAAGTCAACATTAGAGCAACGCACGGTACCTTGGTTGTCTGGCTACAGAATGCAGCAGGAGTCGCGAGATGGGGTCCAACCGAAGAGCGAGTAGAGGCTCTCCTGGAAGCATGGAGACCCGGAAGAGAACGTGAAAGAGATCGTCAGGAACTTCTCTCGCCACCTAGACAAACGCATCAGCCGATGCCATCAACTCCGATCACTGTTCCAACAACACCAATGACACCAACGACACCAGCAATGTCACCTCTAAATCAACCCCTCGCACAAACTTTATCCCAGACTCTCACACAGCCCTTGATTCCCAATCAGACCATCACGCAACCTCTCAATCAAAATGTCACTCAACCGCTGAATCAAACCATGACTCAGCCACTAAACCAAACCATCACACAACCTCTCAATCAAAACATCACTCAGCCATTCAATCAGACACTTACTCAGCCTTTCAATCAGACACAACCATTTAATCAGTCTCTCACTCAACCATTCAATCAGACCATTACACAACCTTTCAATCAGACAATTACACAACCTTTCAATCAGACCATAACACAGCCATTAAACCAAACAATCACACAACCTTTGAATCAACCTTTACCTCAAAATATGTCACAACCTCTCACGCAAACTTTGACGCAACCTCTCACCACAACAATCTCCACTCATCCTGTATGAAAAAAAGTGTCATCTAGTGGACAGAAAAGTTTTGTTCTAGAATTTAACATCAGGTTTGACTTTGTATGACATTTTTCTATTATTATTTAATTATTACAATGAGGCTGGATTGTACGGAATTGTACGGAAATTTCGAAAAAGCACCTTATAATACACTGTTTCTTTATGCTACTGCGTCTGCGCAGAAGTTAGTTGTCATGGCGACGATCTTCTGCGCAGACGCAGTGACATAACCTACTTTATCATAAGGTGCTACTAACCTGATCAAGGCGCATGCGCAGTTGTAATAACAAGCCAATGCAGACGAAAATCGAATTGAATCATAAGGTGCTTTTTCGAAAGGGGTCTTGTTAATTTTTTAAGCCATAAAAAGAAAGTTTTTTAATCTTTTTTTCTCGGAAGTTTTAATATGTAATGAAGTAAATGTTTCTATATGTTTTCAAGTATATTAACAACTATTACAAAATGAAATTGCGGTCTTAAAAAATGTTGTCATATTCCCTCCTTAGAGGGCGCAACTTAATACTGACTTAAGAAACTGTCTACATAACTCAAAAACCGTTTGAACAATTTTAAAAATTCCTGTTTCATTCGGTACTAAACCTCTAGTTTACTAATAATAATTATTATGGTTTTTTTTTAATGATTTAAGAACGAAAAAATTACTTTTTCTCAGTAAAAAAGATGATTATTTTCTTTAGTGTTGAAACTTTTAAAAAAAAATTCAAAATTGGTCAAAAGGTTCTTGAGTTATGTCTACCGATTTTTAAGTCAGTAAATTGCGCTCTATGTGGAGATAATATGACAACATTTTATAAGACCGCAATTTGATTTTTTAATATTTATTAAAATACTTAAAAAGATGTAAAAACATTTACTTCATTACATATTAAAACTTCTGATAATAAAAATGATTTAAAACCCTTCTATTTATGGCCTAAAACCAAATTTTAAAAGATGCAGTTGTACACTTTTCAGAAAAAATTAGGTTGAACGAAAATTTGTTGTCAATAATAATTTTTTTGCATTTTATGTTTTTTTCTTTCAATCTAGTTAAAATCTGTAATTTTTGTCCAATTTTGACAAATAAAAGCACATTTTTCTCGTTGAAGAATTCTCTACAATTTTATTTGTTGGATTTTGTCAAAAATTAATTTGTTTAAATAATACTTAAAAAAACAAATTTTATTTGTTTAATAATTTTGAAACAAAATATTCTTTAACAGAATCCAAAAAATAAAATTGTAGAGAATGTTTCAACGAGAAAAATAAGATATTATTTGTTAAAATTAGATTATCTAAATTTAAAAAAAAAGCATAAAATGATAATTAATTGTTATTTAACAACAAATTTTAGCTCAACCTAATTTTTTCTGAAAAATATACAATTGGGTCTTTCAAAATGTTGTTAAATTAATTTTAATAATATTGTTATTTGGTCGTAAAAGTCATTTTTTAATTTGAGGTTATGTCAATGGAGAGAACCTCCTTAAGGAGATTCGACAGCTTGACATAAACTCTACCTAAAAAGTGATTCTTAACTGCAAAAAAAACCATAATTTAAATAATTTCACCATCATATTTTTAAAGATTCAGTTGTACAATTTAAAAAAAAAATTTTGACCAAAATGTATTGTCAAATAATAATTACTTGACATTGTGTGTTTTTCTTTAATAAAATCCAATAATTTTTTTTTTTTTTAATAAAAAATCGGTTGAAAATTAGAATTATTCACTAAATTTAAAGAAATAAAACACAAAATGTTGAATGTTTATTATTTAACAGTAAATTTTGGGTAAAAATAGTTTTTTCTGAAAATTATACAACTAAATCGTTTAATCTATCCTGAAATTATTTTAATTATAAAAATCATTTTCTCAGTTTTACTTAATAATAATACAAATAATTGTCAATTGATAGTAAATTGTTCAACAAATTACGAGAAAAATTCCACCTCTTTTCTCAAACGAACTAACACAAGGAAAGTATCACGAGTTATTGCAAGATTTAAATAAATTTACATAATATTATTGTTCATATTAAATTAAAGGGCATTTCCATGAAAAACAGGAGCATCACAACGATTAAATTCGTCCCTATCTTTTCTAAAAATTACTATAAAATAATAATAATAATAATAATAATAATAATAAATTTCCTGAGAAATTTAAGAAGATAGGATATTAATTTTGTTAGAAATGCCCTGAACTTACAATAACTCACACTACCGTTGAAAATAAACTAGAATTTCTCGCAATATTATCATATAACATAAATTGCTTGATTCTCAACTTCGAAAAGAATTTTATAAATTTATATTTTGAATTTATTCAAGTGAAATTTGAATATTTTTCAATCTTGTAAAAATAATTGTGAGAGATTTTTATTAGAAATTGTATTTTTCAGCGGTAGTTTAGAAAATTAGGAAAAAAAAATTCACTTCGTGTTCAGTCTCTACACTGAAGGCACTATTGTAATTAGAGATTAATTTTATGGTCTTCTGTGTAAAAAAAATCAAGGTGTGGAACGCGCATATCACACAAAATTTTTATCGAAATGTTTAAAACTAGCTTGTGCACAAAAAGTAACATTTTGAGTATATATTTTCTGTAAATATAATAATTGATTATTCCACAGCATTGAAATCTCATGTTCTACTGAAGTAGATTGCGCCTCATCAATTACTTTTGCTAAGTGCTAAATCATTTGAAAATCTAGCTTTACGGCATATAGATTTTGTACAATTATAAATTTTTAAATAAGAGTATGTTGTACATAAAATAGCGATATATATACCTATATATATATATATATATACAAATATACATATACATACATACATATGCCTAAAAATATTTATGCTTACTTGATATAGTTAATAAGACAATACGTAAAATGTAAAACTTCGAATGGAACATTAGATGTTTTATACGAGAAAAAAAAAGTGTTTCCTGTCAGAGATTTTATATTATAAAAATGAAGAAAATTCCATTGAAAATGATGACTATTTTAAAAATTCTCAAATTCCGGGTCCAGATTAAAAATTTATTTACATTTCTCTCATAAATATTACTTTCGATGGAATAATCTTGCATTTTTCCAAAAAGTTTTCGGGTGATTTTTGAAATATTAGCTTTGTTATTTTTATTGTTCGAAAAAGCCAAGCTCGAACTCTTCCACAAGTTTGTCTTCTCAAACCTAATTTAAAGTGTGCAACACGTGTTAATCATTTATTTTATTTATTTTTTTTTTCTTTTACAAGAGTGCAATTGATTATGCGACATTCAGTTTTTCTTGTCTAATTGAAAATTTCAATTATGATAAAATTATAAATATTATATACTGATATCTCAAACGCAGCGAAATGAAAAACGGGTAAATATGTCTCTCGGATTTATCTAATTTTATTGACCTTCTTAAGTTTCCTTTTTAAACAATTTTTACGTTGTTTACAATTTTTTGGCAACTGTGCGTTTGATTCTTGACTGTGTGTGCATATACGTATGTATATATATTTTATATTATTATAATTATATACACATACATATATTATATATATATCTAGGAAACTACGTGATACGTGATTTATCGATAACGAGAAATAGCATTTATTTTTGACTTTATACATTAGCTGGAGTGTAGAAAATTACTGGACAAACTTTATTGGAATTTTATACGTTTCATTGAGAATTTTTTAAAAAGACGATTTTTCTTATTTAAACCCTTACTTTGCCTAAAACGAGGAAATCGTGAATTTTAAAATTTATTCTTAATTTATCTAATCGTATATGAAAATATATTTTATATTCAGGAATTCAAAAAAGAGTCTAATTGCTGCAAAATTTAATTATTAAATAAAAAATATTGTAAAATAAAAAAAAAATTAGGTATAAGAATTAGTTATATCATTTTTTAAATTAAATTTTGTTTTCAATTTTTTTTTACTAAGAAAATGAAAAGTGGAAGTTTAAAGACTTTCGTGTGTATATTGCGAAAAATTTTTGATATTTTTCAAGACTGACAAAGGAAAAATATTGAAAATTCTAACTGGAGAGTCTTTGAGCTTCTTATTCAGAGAAAAAAAAATTGGAATTTGTGTAAAAATTTCTTGAAAATTCATTAATAACGGAGATATTTTCCTCACCCAATATTTGTTTAAAGAAATATATGCAATTCAGTTTTTTAAGATATACAGCACAATAGCAGAGGTGCATTATATATCTGCTTTAAGTAGAATTAATTTTTTTTTTTTTAATAACAGATATCTAACTGTAACGTAGATTAAAGATTGTAAATTTATATTATTAATTTGGAAATATTGTCAGTGATTGAAAATTTTAATACAATGTAAATTATCATAAAAATGTTATGAATAGAGACAAAAATAAAAAGAAACTTATTTATAGAAACTTAATTAATAGCTTTTTATCCTTGCGATCCTTAATTATTAATAATTAGCAAAATCATATTTATTTTACTTTTTTATTTATTTATATATTTATATTCTACTTACATGTGTCTAATACTGAATCAATGTTTATTAACAATGTTTCTATTTCGTGATTTTTCCACAAAAGATCATAAATATCCTGATCTTTTGCATCTTGCATAAAAATTTGAAGAACCTTTTTTATTTGCATTAAATCAAAAAGACAATGATTTTTACCCAAGATCCATGTATCAAAGGATAAATTATTGGTTCCGTGAATTAGCGAGTTTATTCGCTTTTCAGCGATAAACGAAAGAAATTGGAAAAACTGTGAATAATTTATTCCGTATGAAGCTTTTAACATAAGTTGGCAATGCGAAGCCCAGTCTTCCATGTCTTTGCAGTCTTCGATTTCTCTCATAACTGATATTAATTCCTTTTGCAATGCTTGCCACATTTTCAGAATATTACATCCATTTACCCAATTATGGTTAATTGAAATCGTATCTTCCTGGAAAATTGAAATACTATTTAGATAATATCTTGAAATTGTAAAAAAAGATAAATGAAAAATAAACAGGGTGGCCACTTGACCGGGAGATTTGTTACTAAACCGAGAATAACTTCGTGGATTCAAAAGTTCTGAGAAATTTGATCGAAAATAAATTTTTTTTTATATCACAAATCTATAATAATATTTGCCAGGAATTTGTAAATAGATCCGGGAATTTTTTGGAAATGTAGAGCAAAGTAGAATGTAACTGAAATTTGGAGAAGATTTAAAATTTAAGGCAACGATTGAATTGACTAAAATAATTGAAAATTTAAAAGAAATTATTGAAAACGGATTAATGTAATTATAAATAATCAAAAATAGAAGAGAATGGCTGAAATTTGAAGTGAATAATTGAAAATTCAAAAAAATAATTTATTGAAAATAATTGAAAAATGGAAAAAATAATGTTAAATTAAAAAAAACAAGTGTAAATAAAGTTTAAGTGGAATCGCAGAAACTTCATAAAAATAGATGAGGGAGCTTATAAATCTCAGTTACAAAGATTAAATAAAATAACTATAAATTCAACAAAATATTAAAAGTTAAAAAAATCAAGAAATTATAAAAATTAATTGAAAATTGTAAAGAAATTGCTAAAAAAGTGAAAAATTCGATTGAAATGGAAAAAAAAATAATTGAGAGATTTTAATAAAACAATTGATAATCACAAAAATAATTATTGAAGAATACCGTCAAACGGGGTAACTTCGGACGGTTTTTGACGCTTTTTATTAATAACTTTTATAATATAATATTTAGAGGCTTGACGTTTGGAATGTATAATCTTTAGGGCTTAGTGTAGTGATGTTTGTAATAAATAATTTTTTATCTATCTCTGTTATTTACTCTGATGTGAAAAACAAATGTCCGGAGTTAGCCTACAAAGTGGGGTAACTTCGGACACTTTATAATTTTTTGAATAACTTAAAGATATTTTGAAATAATTTTATTATTAAAGTATTTTTGTTCTAATAAGGAGCTATTCTCCATTTTGAGCATAAAAGTAAGACTTCCAAAAGGTAATTTTTATCTTCAACATATATATTTTATTTATAAGATGATTTTCGAAAGCTCAATTTCTTTGAAAGAGCTGTTTGAATAGTGCTATCCGAATAATAGCAGGATTTGCGGATTTTTCCACCTGATTTATATATTTATCCTCTGTCCGAAGTTACCCTACAAAATTAGATTTCCTCAAATAAAACTCATTTCCGAAATAATTTATGAATTTTATTTATTGAAATTAGTGTGACTTTTATGTCAATGAACAGTAGATTAAATTTTAAAAAAGAAATAACACTAACCTTACGCATATATCCGTTTATAAATAAGATTTTTTTCACAAACTGTAATAACCTCCAAAAATATCTCCTAACTAAATTAATTTTTTTCTTGAAATTCTTTGATTATTTTTATATGTCAACTGTAATATTATGTTCCTTGAATGTTCAGTAAAACGTAAGAAATGCTCATTCCTTATAAAAACTATTTGATAGAATGGAAATACAGTAACAAAAGAGTAGAGAATAAAATAATTAAATAAAGTAGTACAATTAAAATCGCAGAATATAATTAAATCACTTAAAGAATCTAACAAAAAATTTAAAAAAAAATAATAAGAAATAAGAGAAAAATATTTTTAAATAAAGTTAAAACTTTAAAACTGAAGAAAATAATAGTAAACTCCAGAAAACAATTACATTTATTTCATTTATTTTCGTCAACTTTTTCCATAATTTTCATCAATTTTCGATTGACAATTTGTTATTTTTCTTCAATTTTTATTTATTTTCTTTAATTTTTTCCGTAATTTTCATCAGTTTTCGATTCTCAATTTAATTTTTTTTTTCAATTTTATGATTATTCAGTAATTTAAAATTTTTTTTGTCGAATGCCGATTATTCTCATCAGTTTTTGAATTTTGGTTTCAATTGTTAATTATTTTTTTCAATAGTTAATTATTTTCGTCATTTTGTAATTTTTCTTTTAATTATCATTTATTTTCTTAAAAGTTTTATTTAATTCTTTAATTTCCAATTTACTTCTTCAATTTTTAATTATTTTTTTCAATTTTCAAATATTTTCTTTAACTTTCAATTATTTTTATCGATTTTCAATTAATACCTCAATGTTCAATAATTCTCGGATTTTTTCAATTATTTTTTTCACTCTTAAAAATTGCTTTAAAATTTCAATTCAATTATTCAATTCTAAAACTATATTCTCCCTTTAATTTTATGATTATTCATTAATATTAAAGAAAATTGTTCGAATTCCGATTATTTTAAACTTTTTTCGAATTTTGGATTCAATTGTTAATTTTTTTTTAACAGTTAATTATTTTCGTTATTTTGTAATTTTTCTTTTAATTATCAATTATTTTCTTGAAATTTCCATTAAATTCTCTGATTTCCAATTTATTGCTGCAATTTTTAATTATTTTCTTCAATTCTCAAATATTTTCTTTCATTTTCAATTATTTTAGTCATTTTGTGTACAAATAAATAAAATAAATAAATTTTGTAATTTTTCTTTTTTCAATTCTCAACTATTTTCTTTAATTTTCAATTGCAATATTCGTTGTGATTATTTTATTCAATAATTCTCGCATTTATTTCTAAATTATCAGTTATTTTCTTGAAATTTCAATACAATTCTTCAATTTTCATCTATTTTCTACCGTTTTTCCCATAATTTTCATCAGTTTTTAATTGACAATTTATTATTCTCTTTCAATTTTATGTTTATTCATTAATTTTAAAACTTTTTTGTTCAAATGACGATTATTTTCACCATTTTTGGTTTTTTTTCAATTGTTAATTTTTTTTTTAATAGTTAATTAATTCGTCAATATTTAATTATTTTCGTCGGATTGTAATTTTTCTTTTAATTACCAAATAATTTTCTTGAAATTCCCATTTAATTCTTTAATGTCTAATTTATTTCTTTAATTTGTAATTATTTTCTTCAATTCTCAAATATTTTCTTTCATTTTCAATTATTTTTATCGATTTTCAATTAATTCCCCAACACTCATTAATTCTCTGATTTTTTCAATTATTTTTTTCAGTCATAAAAATTGTTTTAAAATATCAATTCAATTATTCAATTCTAGAACTTTTCTCTTCAATTCTCAGTTATTTTCTTCAAATTTAAATTCCACTTTTCAATTTTCAATTATTTGCAATAGTTATTCCTATAGTTTTTCAACTATTTTGCTGAAATTTATTATTTATTTTTTAATTTTGTAAACTATTCTTTTCAATTGTGTAATTATGTAGCCATTTCGAATTTTGTTTTCAACTGTTAATTATTTTCGTCATTTTTCACATATATAATATGTAATTCTTTTTAAATATTTAAGATATATTATTGTCAAAAAATTTAGATTTTAATATTTTGTGATAAAACTTTTTAAGCTTTAATTTTAAAAATACTGTTTTAATTGTTCCGAAATTTGTGACCGGCAGATCCAAAAATTGACCAAGAAAAACCAGGAATTTAATTTCATAAAAAAAGTGTCCATCCTGATAAAGTTAATAAAAATCTTAAATAATAAACGAATTTAATTAAACAAACGGATTCTATACCAAATTCCAAACTTGATGATGCCACCCTGAAGGCACAAATATAATTTCCCCAGTTTCTTGAATAATGTCGTAAAATTTAACCGATTCGTCAGCTCGTTTCATTTTCTCGTCTTCCGTTACATCGTAAATTAACTTTCCAAATGAATCGCAAAGATTTTTTTCTTGACCAGGTGGAAATAGTAACCAGCGTTTTTTTCCAAAAACGTTTGCTGACCAACTATACGAAGAGAAAACATCTGCATGAAAAGGAGTCCTGTAAAATATAAATATTTATTAATTTCATTGCAGATTTAAAAGCAACTTTTTACCGTAATTTTATAATATTACCATGAACCTTTTGGACCTACATAAACAAACATATAATCATCATTTAATTCTTTATGTTCCATAAAATACTCATTCAGCCAATCCGATGCGAAATATTTTGGAACATAATAAAATGACATTTCTGGATGATCCTTTCGGCAATGCCAGTCCTTTAAATAGAGAATTGGAGAGTCATCGGGATAATTATTTATTCGGAAATCTTTCCAGTAATTTATAAAATTCTTTAACGGCATCTCATCTTTTTCCTGGGAATTGTAGTATTTTTTATTACAATCAGCAACCGGAACAACACAATCACCTAGGAGAAATAATTTTTTTTCATATTATAATTTGATTTTAATTAATTTAATTTAATCCATAACACATCTTTTAATTTACCAAATAGTTCTTTTAACAATTCGAAATTCGGTGTTTCATTTTGTATCCAATCATTTCTACACGACCAATTTTTTGTCACATTGGACTGAATAATGCACGGTTTATTCTCAATTAGATATTTTGAAAAAAAATCATTATACGAAATTTCACTTATGTTAATCGACGAATTTAGTTCAAAATCTGTTTTTAAATCAGGAGTAATTTTACTGTCAAGAATTTCGATACTTGTCATTTTGTATTTTGAATTTCGTTAATCTTAGCATTTGAGCTAACATTAAATTGTTATTTGCAAATATCGTTACAATTCGCATAGAACTTTACGTTTTATTAATTGTTGTGTTTACATTTAAACATCAAATTCGATTTAAAAGCACATGTGTTTGTTTTTAATAAGTTTTTTAATAACCATTTTCGTCTGCTATGATACGATACCAACTTCAAGTTGTTACAAGGGTCAAAATTTGATTGGGTAATAATTTTCCAATTTTTCAAAATTTGTTGCGCCTCTTGAAAATTTTAACCATAAAATTAATAAATATATATTATATTATTTATTAATTAATGGAATTAATAATTAGGGGGGTACGAAATTTTACGATCTATAATATTTATAGAAAAATTAAACTTAAAATTGAATATTAATATTATATTACATGTGTAAAAATTGGAGATTTTAATCAGTTTAATTTGCATAAAACAAATTGATATAAAAATACTTGTTGCCTATTCATGTATTGTTCACATAAGAATAATACTGTCAAGATGAATTATTTATCCACAATTAAGAATTTTAGGAAGTTTAATAATAATAATTAGTCATGGAAGATTAATAATAAATATCCCTTTAAAATTTTTAAGAGCATTAAATTCAATATTTTTATGTAATTCAACTCAACATGTATTTATAAAAAAAATTGTATTTCTACTAAAATAAATATTCGAGAATTTCTAATAATTTCATTACATTTAATTTCAATTATTTGTATAATTTTATTTATTTAAATTCTTTTAAAAATTTAAGCAATTTATAAAAAAATATTTTAAATAATAATTTTCTGTATATTTAATTATTTTTTCTTTTAATCTTTAAAATTTTAATATTCCTAATAAGAATAATTTTAATTTCTCTTGAAACAAATTTTATTATTAAATGCTTATTTTTTTCCCTCATAAACTAAAATATAAATTAATTACTTATTTATTATTATTATTATAAGAATATATTATATTCTGTAAAAAAATAATGAGAAATTTGTTAATAAACAAATTATTATTTTTTAAATTACTTCTGAAATAGTGAACTTTTTGTCACATAATTTTATTTATTAAAAGGTATTTTCATAAACATTTAAAATAACTTGTTAAAAATTGAAAATATTAAAAATTGGACAATTTTAATATAATATAAATATTATGAATATTTATTATTTTTTAATGATTTTTTTTACGAGGCCTTATAACGAATTTTGCACCTCAAATAATTTGTTTAGTTTTTATTTATTTGACAACATGTTTCGACATTTAATGTCCTCATCAGGTCATAACTAAGAATATATGTTCCATTAAAACTTTTCGATGAAAGTTAAATAGAAATCTGTAATATAATATAACATTAAGAAATAAATTAAAAGTTTTACATGAAAGGTTTTATACTATATTTATTATTTTTGTACAAAATAATTTAAAAATATCTATTATACTTTATAACAATTAACGTAAAAAATATAACAATTTACGTAAAACGTATAACAATTAGTGTAAAAAATATAACAATATCTAAAAAATTATCACAATACCCTCGTTTTAAAAAACCGACATCCCATTTTTACAATTTTTGTCCACAGTATTAATAAATTAATATTAATTTAAAAAATTGATTCAAATTAATTTTACAATCTAGATTTCTTTTTAAACGATTCCACAATTCCATTGGAAATAAAATTGTTTATTTCCGTAGAATTGTACCCAAACTCTGACAGAATTTCGATAGTATGTTCTCCATGTTCCAGAGGAGGACCCCGTGTAACTGAAGATGTTCCAGGTGTCCTAGACATTCTCGGAGCAGGATTCGGTATCAAAATGTCATCATCATCATTGAGAAAAGTTTCTTTCTCTTTATTATGAGGATGATTTTTTACAGTATCCAGTGTTAAAACAGGAGTCACACAAGCATCAGAACCATCAAAAATCTCGCACCATTCTTGTTGAGTCTTTTCTTTAAATATTTTTGAAAACTTGACCTTCTTTTCCTCAAACTCGCCAAATTGAGGAAATTCGTCTTGATTTAGATTTAGTTTCTCCAATAAAATTTGGTAAAATTTAGGCTCTATAGCGCCAATTGAAATATACTGACCATCTTTTGTTTCGTATGTGTTGTAAAAATGAGTTCCTGTATCCAATCTTAAAGAACAGAACCGGAAATTTAAAAATTAGGTTAATTATTATCGAAATTTTTAATTAAATTAATATAATCTTACATATTTTTTCCACGAGGATGTCCCCAGACTCCTTCGAGTTTTTGGGATCTAAAAATCCAACTTCCTAAATACGCAGTACCCTCAACCATATTAGCGTCAATAATTTGTCCCATTTGAGTTTTAGAGCGCTCAAAAAGTGCCAAAATAATTCCCAAGGCACACATTAAACCTCCTCCTCCAAAATCACTTGCTAAATTTACCGGTGGCACGAGATTTTCTTTGTAACGACCAAAGAGAGAAAGAAGACCTGTTTTTAATGAAAGAAAAATAAAAATTAGAAACTTTCAAAATAGATTCTTTTTAATATAAACAATAGTTACCAGATAAACTTAAATAGTTAATATCATGTCCAGCTCTATCAGCGAAGGGACCATTTTGTCCGTATCCGGTTAATCGAGCGTAGATTAATTTTTTATTCAAGGACATTAAGTCTTCAGGTCCTAATTTAAGTTTTTCCATTACTCCTTTTCGAAATGGATCTATAATAACATCGCTTTCAATGCTCAATTTTTTTAAAATCTCCACTCCTTTTTCAGATTTTAAATTCAAGGCAATCGATCTTTTTCCATTGCTTAAGCAATCGCGAATAGAAAATGTTTCAGTCTGAAAAAATGATGATACAAAATATTTAAATCTATTTACGAATATATTAAACAGTAATCTTTAGTTGAAATTTTTAAATTTTACTTTTTTACTTACCCTATCGATCCTAATTACAGAGGCACCGAAATCTGCTAAAATCATTCCACAAAAAGGACCAGGAGCAAGTCCTGCCATTTCCAAAACTTTTATTCCTTTTAGTGGCATTTTATTTTCTGTTTATGTAATAATCTGTAATTAGAATTGTATCGTTAATTCCCTTTTCTGAAAATCAGTATTTTAGTATCTATAATTAATTTGTGTAAAATATTTTTATAGCTATTTGTTTGATATTTTAATTTGAGTTGGTTTTAGAATTTATAAATATATATTAATATCAAGTAATTATACAATGAGATCTTTATTATATTTATATATGTATAGCATAACATTATTTTTCATTACATATTATATTTAATAGAAAATTATTTAACATAAAAAGATTAAATTAGTTAGAGATCAGTGGTTATATTACTTACCTTTTAATTTATTTTTTTTAAATAAATGAATATAACAAACAATCTATACTTCTATGTATACGTAATTTATAGAAGGGTAATTCCACTGACTTTCATCTCAGGGCTGTTGCTGACATATTTTTAAAAAATCTTGTTTTAATATATGTGAAACTCGATGAATTTCTAAGTTCATTAGCCATAATATTATAAAATAAATTTTAATTTCTTCGATGATATTATTAATCAAAAATAGGATGTTCACTACCTGATTTCGTAACCTCAAATTTTTCATTTTTTTAAAAACGTTATTATTAAAAAAACTACTTAACAATATGTGTTCTTACTAACAAGAAACATGAATCACTTTATTCTATCTTTAGAAATTATGATATTATTATAAAATTATTTTATGTTATGATTATAATTAAATTTAAAAAATGTTTCGTTTACAAAATTTCATAATTTTTTAAAGCTTGTATTTTTTTTCTGGAAATTCAAAAAATTTTGAAACTTTGCAGATAATTTATTCTTAATATAATTTACCTGCTATTAAAATTTGACGAGGGTATTTTTCTCCGTTTCGAAAATATTAAATTTGAAAAATTTTTACTCAAAAAGGTTAATTTGAGGATTTAAAACATTTTACATCTCTCTTTTCTTATGAAATAACAGAGATATGTGAAATTGTTTTGCTAACTTCAAGTCCTCGAATTAACCTTTCTGAGTAAAAATTTTTTAAATTTAATATTTTCGAAACGAAGCAAAATACCCTCGTCAAATTTTAATAGCAGGTAAATTATATTAAGAATAAAATATCTGCAAAGTTTCAAAATTTTTTGAGCTTCCAGAAAAAAATTACAAGCTTTAAAAAATTATGAAATTTTGTAAACGAAACATTTTTTAAATTTAATTATAATCATAACATAAAATAATTTTTTAATAATATCATAATTTCTAAAGATAGAATAAAGTGATTTATGTTTCTTGTAAGTAAGAACACATATTGTTAAGTAGTTTTTTAATAATAACGTTTTAAAAAAATGAAAAATTTGAGGTTACGAAATCAGGTAGTGAACATCCTATTTTTGATTAATAATATCATCGAAGAAATTAAAATTTATTTTATAATATTATGGCTAATGAACGTAGAAATTCATCCAGTTTCACATATATTAAAACAAGATTTTTTAAAAATATGTCAGCAACAGCCCTCAGATGAAAGTCAGTGGAATTACCCAGAAATAAAAGAAGAAATAATGCACTCACTTTGTGGTTTTACCACTTGTATACTACAATTTAATGTTTTATTTATAATGAAAAACAAAAAAAAAACAAAATTAATTTACATTGTAATGTTCTGCCAACAGAAAAAACAATCTGAAGTTAGGGTCAAAACTCCCTCCCGTTTCGATAAGTCGATCGAGTTCTCATTCCGCCAATAGGAAAATTGACACGTAAATCAACCTAGTCCCGTTGTCCCGTATTGTCCGTTAAAATCATGTAAAGAAAAATATAAATTAACGTCTTGTTTTAATAGCTTTTTTAAAAGATTTAAGTTAACTTTTTCAGTATTTATTAGTATAAATTTTTCGAATTTAAAATATTATAAGAAATACTTTGGCCAACATTTTAGATGTCCATGCAAATAGAAACCATGCGCTCTTTGAAAGCTGTGGATAAAAATCGAGATTAATTTTATACATATGATTCTATCATATATGTATAATTTCCGATTATTCTTATTATATTCCTACTTACCATACTACTACAATAATTATTAGTATTATCAAAACATTGCTGATTTCTTTTTTTATTAATAAATTTGGAAATTAAAAGATTTAACGTGTAAGGTTTAATAATTTATTCTAAAAAATAATCGAATGTTGATAGATTGTCAATTATTATGTCAGATGATATTGAATCAGTCTTTGATAAACACTCAATGTATTGACGTCTCATCTAATAAAGATTGATTTTTATAATTATATTAAATATTTAGTTATTACAAACACAAATGTTTTTTATTTACTTTAAAGAATTTAAAAATTAAATTGATTTTTTAAAACATTAAGTAAAAAGTTTAAGATTAAATTAAATTAAAATTTAAACTCCTTTGTCTCGGAGTAATCGTTATCATCTTATTTTAATATTAAATGACCGAGTGATAAAGTCGTTATTCGTAAATTAAAATTTCTTTAATTCAGTGAAAAAATTAACATTGTTAATCCAAAACTTTTGCAGAAAAAAATAGAATTTTACATTAATTATGCTTAATTTTAAGATTTAATATCAAATTTTAATGTAGTCAATACTATTAATCAAGGAGACAATTATTTTTTAGCACAGTTTAGGTACACAGTTCCTAGATAATAGCATAGTTTAGTTAAAGTTAAAAAAATCTCTCTTTTTAATATAATTTCACTAATATGAAATATTTGTTTTCTTTTTACAAAAATGTTGATTTTTTTGAATTATAGAGAATTTCCTCTTTAAACTACTATTATACTATTAATAAAATTGTATTAAAAGTTCGTAAATTTAAAGATTTGTTTAAATTAAAATTTTGTTGAAGTAAAATAAAAATTCTTTTATATCAAACGGTTACCATTAGAAGAAATGGTCTTCTTTTAAATAATAACATTAGCTCTCTTCTAATTTTATATTTTACAAAGTATTAATAAATGTTCATTTGAATTTTTTTAAAATAGAGTTAAACATAAAAATTTTTGATAAAAGAGTATCTGTATTATTAGTTATAAAATTAAGATCGTTTGGATTTTGGGGTTATGTCAATGAAGAGAATCCCCTTAAAATATAATTTAACTTTTCGCAATTTACATAAATTTCTTTAATTTAAAAAAATGATTTTCTAAAATGTATTTATAAATTGGATCAGTTTAACTAATTTAAAGATTTTTCTGGCTATATTATTTTGTTTCAATAAACAAAAAATTGTCATTCTTATCCAAATGCAGCTTTAAATTGAATTCATAAACACTGAAAATAAATTAAATTTCCAATTAGCATTTATTCACATGGAAGATTCACATTTGTAAAATTACAAATCTTCTGTTTAATATTATGCATGAGCATGGAGTCGCCATTTATATAAATTTCCACTGAACGTTTTGTACAGATAATTAAACACATTTTGCTCTTCATAGCCAGACAAAATAATAATTATTTTTGTTTGCATTAAACAAAGCTTTGAAAATTACGATTCTTTTTTAATTCGATACACAAGTAGGAAAATATTTATTTTTCCATTTTAGATAATTTGATATATCTACAGCGTTAGAATACTCGGAATGTAAAACATCCAAGACTGTATTTTCATTTAAAAAACCCTGGTATATATTCAGCACAACCAAAAAGTTCAATAATTTCATTTATTAACATTTCTTAATACCTATTTTTTTTTCATTTTTATGAATCTTAGACTCTAATCATTTACGATATAGAAATGAATAATAAGTAGAATCATCATAAAACTTACAAATGAATTATGAATAAAAAGTTGTCGTTCATTCGATTAAATTATACTTCAAGACTAAAAAAAGAAGGTGATTCTATAGATCGTTTCAATATTATTATTAAAAATAACATTGTTACATTAAAGCGTTCACGAAGTTGAATATAAAAAAAACTTGACGAATTTAAATTCGAAGATTGATTAGAAAGTATGTACAAAGCAATATTACAATTGTTGCTAACCATTATTTTCTTCTTCCTCTTCCTCCTCTTCCTCATTTTCTTCATCCTTCTTACCTCGACGCACACTCTGTTCCTTATCATTCTGCAAATCATTACTGTTTATAGAAACATCCTGATCCTCGTGCATAGCCATTGAAGACGATATTTCATCTTGATTTATTTCTCCATTATTTTTCTCAGGATTTGGATCACGATTTTCTTCCCCTTCCTTCATAGAAGGCTGCTCGTCATCCTCAACAACTGAAAGTGGCGCAATATCGAAATTTTGGCGATTTCTTCCAAAACCAATTTGCCCTTCTATCTTCTCAAGTTCCTCTACTAAGGCTTTCTCTCTTCTCTCAATTTCATCTGTAAAGAACAAGAAAAAATGAATTATTATTTGGGAGATTCTACTGAGAGTGACACTTTTTTATTTACATTTAAAAATTAAATTTTTTTCAGATTTTTTAAAATTCTTTTGTAGGATTATTGAAAATAATGTTCAAAAACTTAATATAATTGTTCTCGAAACTAATTTCTAAGATAAGAAAAAAAACATTCAAGTTTATAAAACTAATAATATTTAAAAATAATACAAGAAAACTTTCAAAAACTTTATAAAATACAAGTCGTGTTGGAGACACAACCAAATAACATATCTCCGGATATCTAATATGGCATATAAAAAATCGCAAACAATAAAAAGAAAAAAAAATTGTGGATAAATGTTGAATGTTTCAATTTTAATATTATAAAATTTAAAAAATTGTGCTAATGCAGATGATCAAAATACCTACAATTTACAAATCTTTAGTATGAAGATAGCAGAAAATAGTATTAAATTTTTATATCTTTAAATCATTTTCATTATAAATTAAATAAATCCCAAATGTCAATTAACTCTTATTCCAATTTGTTTAAACTTTTGACTTTCAATTAATTCAAATTTAAATGCATATATTAATATAATTTAATTAAATAATATGAATTATTTTCCATATTTACAATAATCCTTTTTTAATTCTTACAAGATTTCAAAGAAATTTTACTTTTTCGAAACTGTTTAATTTTTATCTTAAAATTTATTATTTTTACCAAATTTTAATTAAAAAATGATGAATATGATTAAAAATTAGAAAAAGAGCAGTTAAAAAAGATTATACAACTAATAACAATTAAAAGAAAGAATTCAAATTTGAGATACATAATTCAAGATTTAATAAGTCAATTTACAAATAATTTAAAAAATTAAAAATTGTTTCTATAATTGCGAAATTACAGAAACAACTGAAAATTAAAGACAATAATTGAAAAATGATAAAAATTGATTTAAAAATGATGAGAATAATTGAAAAAAAATTCAAAATTGATGAAAACAAACGAGAATTAAGAACAATAATTGAAAATTTAGAAAAATAATTGAAAAATAATCAAGGTAATTTAAAATCGAGGAAATCAATGAAAAGGCTATAAAACAAATTGAAATTTAAGATTAATAATTGAAGATTAATTAAATCAAATTGAAAATAATTTTCAAAATTAAAAATTGGAGAACAAAATTGAAAAATTATAGAAATAATTGAAGATTGAAGACAGTACTTAAAAATTAAGAAAATATTTGAGAATTGAAGAAAACAATCGAGAATTGAGAAGAATAATTGAAAAAAATTACAGAATATACATACATCAAATTAAAAGGAAAAAAAAATTTAGGAAATTAATTATAAAATACCAAAAGTAATTGTAAATTTAAGAAAATAATTTTAAAATTTATTTATTTAAACATAATTAAAATTCTAGAGTTCATTAAAAAAAATTTAATTAATTGAAATAAATGATTAAAGGTTTAGTAAACCAATTAAAAAATAATTTAAAAATTTATAATTTGGAAAAATTGAAAAAAAACAATTAAAAAAGATTATAAAACTAATAAAATTTAAAAGAAAGAATTCAAATTTCTATAATTATTGCAAAATTATAGAAACAACTGAAAATTGAAAAAATTCATTTAAAGATGATGAGAATAATTGAAAAAATTTTTAAATTGATGAAAACAATCAAAAATTGAGAAAAATAATTGAAAATTTAGGAATCTAATTAAAAAATGATGAAGGTAATTTAAAATCGAAAAAATCAATGAAAATATTATAAAACAAATTGAACATTGAAAAAAAAAAAGAATTGAAATTTAAGATTTATAATTGAAGATTAAGTAAATCAAATTAAAAATTGTAGAACAAAATTGCAAAAAATTCAAGAGAGTAATTTAAAATTAAGAAAATATTTGAGAATTGAAAAAAGCAATCGAGAATTGAGAAGAATAATTGAAAAAAATTACAGAATATACCTAAATCAAATGGAAGGAGATAATTGAAAAATGGCAAAAATAATGATAAATTTGTTAAAATAATTGAAATTTGAGATTAATAATTGGAAATTTAGTTAATTAATTACAAAATACCGATAGTAATTGTACACTTGAAAAAAATATCTGGAAAATTCTAAAATTTATTAAAAATTTTTTTAATTAATTGAAGTTTGAATTAAATAATTAAATGTTTAGTAAATCAGTTAAAAAAATAATTTGAAAAATTATAAATTGGAGAAAAAATTTTAAAAATTAAAGAAATCAATTTATTACCAATAACTGAAATTTGAAATAAATAAATTAAAAATGTAGAAAGTGTATAGAAAATACTTTTTAAAATTAAAAATTGGAGAAAATATTTTCAAAGTTATAGAAATAATTGAAAATTAAAGAAAATTAATAAAATTTATGAAAAATGAGATAAAAAATTACTAACATTTTTTAAATTTAATAAAATAACTGAAAAATGATAAACACAATGAAAAAATAATAATAAAAAAATTAGAATATAAAAATATAATTGCAACTTTTAGAAATTAATTGAAAAATAATGAAAATATTTAATAAGTAGGAAAAAAGTAGTTAAATTAAATAAAATAAGTGAAATTTGATGAAAATAATTGACAGTTTATGAAATTAGTTAAAAAAATAATACAAATAAGTATAAATAATTATAATATAATAATTTCAAATATCTAGAAAACCTTGATTTTAAATATAAATATTTCGTAAATATTTCGTAAAAAATAGGGGTTTTTGGGGCAAAATGTTCTAAATAGGAGTTTTAGGAAAATTTTTTGTATGCAAATTATTTAATATTATTTCACACAAATTTGTTGTTATAACATTCACTAAACTTTTTATTTCATTTTTTTTTAATTATTTTTATATTTTTTTAAAATAAACACGCTCACTTTTTTGTAAATTTATTCAATTTTTTTTCACATCTTATCTATTTTTTACAAACTTACTTAATCTTTCCTAAATTTTCAGATTTTCATTATTTTTACAAATTTATTGTTGGACTTGTTTTAAGTGTAATATTGTAAAAATATTTTTGGTTCAATTTTCCTAAACTTTTTTATTTTCAAAGGATTTTTAAATTTCTCTTGTCTACGTTTTATTTATCTTTATATACATTTTTAAATTTATTTTTATCAATTCTAATTTTTTAGTTGATTCTTTCAATTTTCGTTTTGTTTTTTGTACTTTTTTAGTTTTTTACACTTTATTAAATCAAGAAAAATAAAATTTCTCCATTTTCTTCCTATTTATTTAATTTTTTTGTTGTTTCACAATATTTTTAGTCCTTCCTGGCATTTTATTTATTTAGTTAGTTATATTTTAATTAGTTCTTTAATTTTTATCATAATTTTTCTATTGTTTAGAAACATTTTTCTTTCTTTTAAATTGTTTAGTTTTTATCTTGTAATTACGAATTTTTGAAAAAATTTATTCGGAATCATTCACATATCACGTGATACAAATTTGAGCTAATTTGAACCCCCTCCCCCCTCCTCGTGATACTTTTTCTATTGTTAAAAAATTAAATTTCCATGGACCGTGATATTTTGCCGACCCCCCTCCCACCCCTGAAGATATCACGTGATATGTGGACGACCCCATTCGATGCTTTTATCTACATTTTTAAATTTCTTAATTTTCTACTTTTTTGGGGGCTTTTATTCTTTTATTTTAAATTTTTATGTAAATTTAGTCTTATTCTAAATATTCTCATTTTAACATCGTTCTTCTATTTGACAGAATTTTTTTTTGTTTAAACTTTCTTTAACTTTTCCAACTTTCCATTGTTTTTTTTTCTTTCTTTGAATTTGTAAGATAATTCTCTGATTTTTCTAATTATAAAATTTCTTTCTCTTTAGTAATATATTTTGACATTTTTTTAAACTTATTTTCTTATTTATTTTTTTAATTTAGAAAAAAATGTCAGTAAAAATAGTTATTTTTATGTCAATGTTTCATTCTTGTTTTTGTTTTCGTTACTTTTACCCACTTTTCTTAATTTTGCGACCATATTTTTTGATGTTTTTTTTTTTTAAAATCATCCAAAGCCAATTAAATAATCCTGTTGTTTCGACAACATTGAATACAAAACAGTTGTATTCTGTATCTAGAAATGATTGTAAAAAAATTCTTACCATGAAGCTGTTTTGCCGATTCAGCCAATAAAGCTTCAGAACGAGCATTCTTTCGTTTTGGTAAATAATAAATCGGAGGATGAGCCCGAGTTTGAATAAAACTTTCCAAAGGCAACTGCGCAGCACGCCATTCTTGAAATTGTTTACTGCGCGACAATTTAATTTCCAAAGCTCGAACTTCAGCTAATTGTCGTTTACGCGACAAAAATAGCTGTTGTTTTTCACGTTTTAATTCTTCTTTTTCTTTTCTTTTCGCTTCCTCTACCCTCGCTTCAACCTCTGCTTTTTTATCTTCCTAAAAACATAAAATTCAAATTTAATAGAAGTGTTTTCAAAATAATAATAAATAAAATAAAATAATTGAATCTATTTGATTAAATTTAAAATAAAAATCCTATTACCTTTGCTTTTAGCTTTGTTTCTTCTTGTCGAAATTTCTGTAAAGTTCCTAATAATGCGCCAAACATTCTTTTATTTCTTTGTCGACTTCGCTCGTCTACGCGTTCTCTTTTGATGACTTCTTGTCGTGAAGGTACTTCACGAGGTGTTGCAATCACTCTTGACGAAACTGCAGGCTGTTAACGATAAAATATCAAGAACATTGTATTAAAAATATTTTATTATCTTCCAAAACGTGCTCTTTTTTATATAAAGAAAAAAGCAATATTTTTAATGCAAAGATAATATTTATATCTCTGTAACTTCGTGATATTTTATCACAAACTCTATTTTTTTAAAAAAAATTTCCAAGTATATTTAATATTTGAATTTTAAATTAGAGTTAGATTTAATAAAATTGGTTATTTTCGGCTAATTTTCGTAAATTTTTATATCCCGGACTTTTTTTGATATTACTCTGAAATTTTTATTATTTAGGAAATCTACCTTGACAAAAGAATCGTCATCGTCCGCACTATCGTCGGGATTTGAGGGCACTTTTGCACTTAAACGACTAAAAACAGTTTTTGGTTCTGAATTGCCACCCTGCCATCTTCTTTTATTTCCTGGATGATCATTATTTGACAAATCCAGAACTGTGCGGCGTCTTTCATCATGTAGTGGCCTCTTTTGTGCGAGTCTTTAAAACAGAAAATTAAATTTAATAAAGTTTATAAACATTTGTCAGAGTAAACTTTCATAAAAAAGGTTGTTCAACTCATTTTTAATCAAATGTAAGAAATAATTAACAAAAGAAGAAAATTTCGTACACAAAATAAATTGAGAAATAAAAGTAATTAAATTTTAAAACTAAGTAACAAAAAAAAAGAATAAAAACTACAAATTTTTTTTTTATTGTCTCAATAATTATAAATGAAAATTTACAAACTATTAAAGTGCAAAAATATCCGAATATAAAATACAATAATTAGAATTTAATTTTGGGTCGATAACTGACGACGGAAGTAAAATTATTGTTTATTTTTGCATGATATTGAAATAAACAAAGTTTAAGTATACACAATATTATGTCAGATTTAGGTTAGGTTAGATAATTTCGAAAGGGTGTAAGACCTTGATTAAATTTCTTTTACAAGAGGATAATAAGCAGGAAATGATGTTTCAATTATTAAGTTATAAAAAGTGGTTTTAAAAGAGTAATGTAATGGAAAATAAACCTAGGCGATTGTTGAAGAGATCCGGTTTCTCCGTCGGGCAGGTCGCGACCAAGGATTTTTCGAATATTTCGATCTAAACCTCGTAGATTATCTCGAGCTGCCTCCAACTCAGCCTCTAATTTGTCAGCCCCCCAGGGCTCTTTGGAGTCTAACTTCCTCATTAATTTATTTTAAAAACACTGTTTTAAATCATATAAAGCAATACCGCTAATAATATTTCACGTTAGGGCGGCCATTTGTATTTTAATCAGACCCTCAATCAATAATTTCATTTTTATGGATTGGTAGCATTTATATCTCGATTCTCGATTATCGATTAGCTACGGGGAAATTTGAATTTTGATCTATCAATGTCCAGAAAAGAGTTTACAATAAAACTGAATCAATTATTAAGTGATTTATGACCAAAGTGATAATAATAGAATCGGACAATAAGTTATAAAGCTTTCATTTTTGTGTTTTTTAATTATATTTTGATAAAAAAGATTCAAGGTTAGTTCCAAGCTTTCCGACAGATGGCGCAAAAACCAGATTATTTGTTTTGTAAGGTTGGCATCAACACGTGTTCCTGGACTTTCCGCGGGAAACAATATCACGTTATTCACGTTGTCAAAAGTATGTTCTGTTTTGTCAGTGTTTTTTCTTTTGATTCGTTTTAATTAATCGAAAGATTAATCAAGATATTGAAATGGAAGAATCAACACCTTGGGTACAAACTCGAGTTGCTGTAAAAGAGTTTATGCAACTTTTGTCTTGCAAGAAATGGTAAGTTGTTGTGGTTATTTTTCTGCTTTCTTTGTTTATTTTCGTTGATCCTTGTGTTGATTTTTATTTTATTTTTGTATGCTCCATTTGTTTACGGACTTTTTGTTTTATTTATATTAGTTAATCTCTTTGTTTGTTCACTTTTTGCTAATTTTCTACATAATCCCTTTGTTTCCTACTTTCTGCTTTGTTTACTTTTGTCTTCTCCCTTTGTTTACTATATTTGTCTATTTTTTCATTTGGCTTTTTTGTTTCTTAATTTTTTACTTTGTTTATTGTTTCAATCCAGTGTTAACTTGAAATTCGTGTAAATTAACTACTGAAAGTAAAACCAGAACTAAAATTTCATAATTTGATCTCAAGTTTTGTGTTTTTCGGAAATAATTTGTGATTTTTGTCAATAGCGAACAAAGGCCAACAGATCCTGTATGTTACACAACTTGTAGTCACAGTTTTTGCTCCAGTTGTGTTTATGATGATACAAATTGTTTTACTTGTGGAATTCCAGTTCAACCACAAGACAAACGACGTGATCATGTTACTGCTGGAATTGTCTCTGCCTGTGATACAATTATAGATATTATTTTTGCTGATGGGTATGATTAACAAATGTATTTATTTATTTATTGACACAGTTATTTTCAGGGGCGGCGACTTTTTACGTCTGCAAAATTCTATAGAGCAAAAAAGTCGAACTGTGGACTTCCATACGGCAAAATTACAAACAAAAAATAAATTTCTTAATAAGAATGTAAATAAATGAATTTAAAATTATATATTATAATTTACAAGTTTTTTCGTTAATTAATTAATTCATTAATTCATTCATTCTGTACACACCTGAAGTTTGTTACTAGATGTTTCTTTAATCATTTACTACCTACATAAAATTTTGTCATGTTTACAACTTATGTATAACAATTTTAATTTCTTCCAACTTTAATTAATTTAAAATTTCATTGATTAAAAATTTAATTAATCCACTCTTTAAGAATAGTAAATTTAAAATTATTTAAAAATTTCTTCAATTTTTAACAATTCTTTTCTATTATGATTTCAATTATTTACTACAACTTTCAACTATTTTTATCATTTTTCAAAAAATATCTAATTATTTTATTTCTTTTTCAAGTTTTCTACATTTTTCCAGACATAATCAATAGTAGTAAATAAACAAAATAGTATTTTTGCTATTTTTCAATTATTGTCTACATATTCTATTATTTTGGCCATTTTAGAATTGTTTTTTACAAATTTCCAGTATTTTCTTCAATTTTCGATTATTTCTATAACGTTTTAATTATTTTCCTCAATTTAAAATTCTTTAAATTATTTTGTAGTTAGGTACTTTCATCTACTTGACATATATTCTGTATTTTTTCCAATTATTTTTCTAAAATTGCAATAATTATCTTCCATTTTGTATTATTTTTATCATGTTTCAAGATAAATAAGATATCTTTAATACATTCTGTAATTTTTTCAAATATTTTTTTACAAATTTTTAATTACTTTTTGCCATTTTTAATTATTTTTTTAGTTAATTTTCTGATTTTCTTTTTATTATTTATCTGAAATTTCAGATATCTTTTCAATTTGCAATTATTTTTCATAAATTAAAATTATTTTCTGCAACTTTTAATTGTTTTTATTACTTTGCAAACATTTTCTCGAAATTTTTATTATTTTTATTAGTTTTCAATTAAATTCCTAGATTTTCAATTATTATGTTTAATTTTTTTTTTTTTTTTTTTTTGCAATTATTTTCTCCACCTTCTAATTAGATATATTAATTATTTTTCAATTAATTTCCTAATTTTCAATTAATTTTCTCAAATCTAAGTAATTGTATCTACTTTTCAATGTTTTAATTATTCTCAAATTTTTTTTCTCAAATTTTATATTATTATGATTCTTTATTGATTAATTCCAAAAATTTCAATTATTTTCTTCAATTTTCGATTATTTCTATAACGTTTCAATTATTTTTCACAATTTAAAATTCTTGAAATTATTTTGTAGTTACGTACTTTCATCTACTTGACATATATTTTGTATTTTTTACAATTATTTTTCTAAAATTGCAATAATTATCTTCCATTTTCTATTATTTTTGCCATTTTAGAATTATTATCTACAAATTTTTATTATTTTATTCAATTTTTTTATTGTCATGAATTTTTAAATTTTTTTCACCAGTTTTTTAAATTGTTTTCTTCAAATTTTAATCATTTTTGTCATTCGTTTTATTATTGTCATGAATTTATTAATTTTTTATACCTTTTTCAATTATTTTCTACAAATTTTAATTATGATTCTAAAACTTGTATTACTTTCTACATAATTAACTTTTTTTTTAACATTTTTGAATTATTTTCTTTAAATTTCAATTATTCAAACTTGAAATATTTTTTTTAATTTTTCAATTAACTTATTTAAATTTTTAATTTTTACTCCAGCTTTCAATTATTTGTGGCATTATTCAATTAGTTTCTTCACATTTTAATTATTATTTCAATATCTCAATTATCGTTCTCAACTTTTTTTGTACACCAGTCTCAAATAATTTTTTCAAATAATATTTTTTTTCATTCTTCAAATTTCAATTATTTCTTTTCAGTTTTTATCTTCATTTTTTGATTTTTAACCAATTTTTCATTTAGTTTTGTCATTTTACAATTTTTTTCAAATTTGTATTATTTTTTTCATTTTTAAATTAATTTCCTCAAAATTTAATTAATTTCTTCTTCTTATTATTATTATTATTTATTACTATTATTATTTATTATGAAATAAATATTTAAGTTTCTTTGATGTTATCTTAAATTTTGATAATTTTCTTTAATTTTAAATTATTTTTATCATTCTGCAATTATTGTATTTCTTTACAAATATGTGTTGTAATTTTTTCAATTATTTTCGACAAATTAAAATTATTTTCTTAAATTTTTAATTATTTATATTACTTTGCAAATATTTACTCGAAATTTTTATTCTGTTCATTATTAATCAATTAAATCCCTAGATTTTAAAATATTTTTCTCGCAGTTAATAATTTTGTTCAATTTATATTTATTAGTGTCATCATTTTGCAATAAATTTCTTCAATTTTTAATTATTTTTACGATCCCTTAATTAAATTCCTAGATTTTCAATTATTTATCTCATTTTTCAATTATTCTTTTTAATTTTTAGTTTCTTTTATCTTTTTGCAATTTTTTTCTCCACCTTTTAATTATATTTAGATATAATAATTATTTTTCAATTAATTTCCTAATTTCTCATTTATTTTCTCAAATCTAAGTATCCACTTTTCAATGTTTTAATCATTCCTCAAATATTTTTCTCAAATTTCAATTACGTTGGGCGATTATTAATTTTTTTTTTTAATTTGCAATGATTTCACAAATTTTATATTATTTTGATTATTCGTTGAATAATTCCTAAAATTTCAATTATTTATCTCAAATTTCCATTTTTTTTTTAATTTTCGATTATTTTTCTCAATTTAAAATTCTTAAAATTATTTTGAATTTAGGTAAGCATTTACTTAACTAATTTTTTCGAATTATTTTTCTAAAATTGCAATAATTTATCTTTCATTTTCTATTATTTTTCTCCTTTTTCAAGATAAGCAGGATATCTCAAATATATTCTGTTTTTTTTTTAACTATACATTATGAAAGAAATAAATAATTTATTTTTTGTAAATTTTTATTATTTTCTTCTATTTTCAATTATTTTTACAATTTTACAATTACTTTTTGCCATTTTAATTATTTTTCACTTAATTTTCTATTTTCTTTATTATTTATCTTAAACTTCAGTTATTTTTTCAATTTACAATTATTTTTCATAAATGAAAATTAGTTTCTTCAACTTTTAATTATTTTTATTACTTTGCATATATTTTCTTGAAATTTGTATTAATTTCATTATTTTTCAATTGAATTCTTAGATTTTAAAAATTTTTTCGCAGTTTAATAATTTTCTTTAATTTATAATTATTATTGTTATCATTTTGCAATCATTTTTTTGGATTTTTAATTATTTCTACTATTCCTCAATTAAATTCCTAAATTTTCAATTATATATCTCATTTTTCAATTATTCTTGTTAATTTTTAGTTTCTTTTATCTTTTTGCAATTATTTTCTCCACCTTTTAATTATATTTAGATATAATAATTATTTTTCAATTAATTTCCTAATTTCTCATTTATTTTCTCAAATCTAAGTATCCACTTTTCAATGTTTTAATCATTCCTCAAATATTTTTCTCAAATTTCAATTACGTTGGGCGATTATTAATTTTTTTTTTTTAATTTGCAATGATTTCACAAATTTTATATTATTTTGATTATTTATTGATTAATTCCGAAAATTTCAATTATTTTTCTCAAATTTCCAATATTTTCTTCAATTTTAGACTTTTTCTCAATTTAAAATTCTTGAAATTATTTTATAATTAGGTACTTTCATTTACTTGACATATATTCTGTATTTTTTCCCAATTATTTTTTTAAAATTGGAATAATTATCTTGCATTTCCAATTATTTTATACAAATTTTCATTATTTTCTTTAATTTTCAATTATTTTTACAATTTTTCAATTACTTTTTGCCATTTTTAATTAATTTTATATTTTTTTTATTATTTATTTCTAATTCTAGTTATTTTTTCAATTTACAATTATTGTTCATGTATTAAAATTATAATTATCTTCAATTTCATTTATTTTTATTACTTTTCAAATATTTCCTCGATTTTTTTTTATTCTTTAATTAATTTCCTAGATTTAAAGTTTTTTTTTTAATTTTAATAATTTTCTTTAATTTTTAATCATTATTGTTATCATTTTGCAATCAATTCCTTTAATTTTTAATTATTTTTGTTCTTCCTGAATTAAATTCTTCAATGTTCAATTACTTATCCCATTTTTCAATTATTTTTTTAATTTTCAGTTTCTTTTATCTTTTTGCAATTATTTTCTCTATTATTATATAAGATATATTAATTATTTTTCATTATATTTCCCAAGTTTAATTTATTATCACAAATCTAAGTTATTCAACGTTTTATTCATACTTCAATTATTTTACTTAAATTTCAATTACGTTCGTCGATTTTTAATTATTTTTTTTTTAATTTGCAATGATTTTTACAATTTTTATGTTATTATGATAATTTGTTGAATAATTCCGAAAATTTCAATTATTTATCTCAAATTTCCAACATTTTCTTCAACTTTCGATTTTTTCAAAAATGTTTTCATTATTTTCCTCAATGTAAAATTCTTGAAATGATTTTGAAATTAGGTATTTTCTTTTACTTCACATATATTCTGTATTGTTCTTAATTTTTTTTTTAAATTTCCATAATTAATTTCAGTTTGCAATTATTTTTATCATTTTTCAAGTAGTCTTGTTTATCTCAAATATATTCCATAATTTTTTCAATTCTTTTTTACAAATTTTTATTATTTTCTACATTTTCAATTATTTGTATCATTTTTCAAATACTTTTTGTCATTTTAATTATTTTTCACTTAATTTTCTATTTTCTTTATTATTTATCTTAAATTTCAGTTATTTTTTCAATTTACAATTATTTTTATCATTCTGCAATTATTTTCTTTTAATAAAAATACATGTAATTTTTTCTATTATTTTCCAAAAATTAAAATTATTATTTTTTAATTTTTAATTATTTTTATTACTTTGCAAATATTTACTCGAATTTTTTATTATTTTCATAATTCTTTAATTAATGTCCTAGATTTTAAAATTTTTTTCTCAAGTTTTCAATTATTATTGTTACCATTTTGCAATCAATTCCTTCAAGTTTTTATTATTTTTACTATTCCTCAATTAAATTCCTAAATTTCCAATTATTTATCTTATTTTTCAATTATTTTTTTCAATTTTCATTTTCTTTTATCTTTTTGCAATTATGTTTCTAAAATTGCAATTATTGTCTTAAACTTTCTATTATTTTTATCATTTTTCAATTATTTCACCAAATTTTAATTATTCTCATTTTTATCCAATCAATTTCTAAAAATTTAAAGTATTTTTTTCTCAAATTTCAAATTTTTTTTTTCAATTCCATAATTTTATAAATTTTGTCCTATACAAATAAATTTTGTTTCATTTATCTTTATGTATTATATTTAAAATATTTACAATTGTTGATAACACAGACTGTAGAAACTAATCGCCCGTTGTATAATCTAGTTATAAATAATTATAAATTAATTTCTTTCAAAAATTTATATCAAAAATATATTTTAGTCGCCGCCCCTGGTAACATTTTTAAATTTTTAATACAGTAATTGAAGCTTTAAACTGAGAAAAATCACCATAAATTACATTATTATAACTGCTTTGTCAAAAAACATTTTACATAATTTACATTTTATTTAAAACTAGATATTCCCAAGATGAAAGTGAAAGCGAAGAAGAAATTGTAAATGAAGTAAGCACTGAAGCTGAAGTTCATCGAGAAGTTGAAGTACCCGGCGAAGAAAAAGAAAATCATGCCAAAAATCTTAGAAAAGATGAAGAAACTGAAGATCAAGTAGATATTGTAGAAGGAACCGAAAATCAAAAAGAAATCGTACAGGAAACTGAAGATCCAGGAGAAATTGTAGAAGGAACGGAAATTCCAAAAGATATTATGGAAGAAATTGAAAATCCAAGAGAAATTGTCGAAGAAATAGAAAATCAATTGGACATTGTAGAAGATACTGAGTATCAAGGTAAAAAAAGCGATAGAATAAAAAAATCCAAAGAATGTATTGAACAACGAGAAATTAAAAAGACAGAAGATCAAATTGAACCTGAAGATAAGACTAAAAATCAAGATAATAAATACGAAAAAAGTGAAAAATGTAGAGAAGATAATAAAGATTTACAAAAATCTAAAGAACAGGAAATTGAGAAACAAGTTGAAAATAATAGAGAAAGAGAAGATCAAATGGAAATTGAAGAAGAGACTGATGATGAAGGTGATAGTCGTCGAAAGAATGAAAAGCAGCAGAAACATAGAGAAGATAAAAAACACGTAGTTGAAAAATACACAGAAGAAATAGAAAACTACGTTGAAAAACGTACAGAAAATACAAAAAATCAAATCGAAAGAAACAAAGAAAATAAAGAAAATGACGATGAATTAGTTGGCGAAAGTGAAAATAAAATGGAAACTACTGGTAAAGGTAATAAACGTAAAAAAGCGGACACACAGAAAAATGCAAAGCGTCAAGAATTTTCCAAAATGGATGAATCTGAAGTTGTAGATTTTCATAACGAAGATTTACTTTCCTCAACTAGAATGTCTACAAACTTTGTCAACACTAGACAACGTAATGCCAAAAATCCAACTGTTATTAAAAAACCAAAGGTGGCTAAAAGAGCGAAAAAAGTAGAAACTGTAGAAGACGATACTGTAATAATCAGCACTTCCGATGAAATTTTCAGCTCTAAAAATACAGAATCCAATACTCTTGCTAGTACGAGCGCAAAAAGTAAATCAACTAAGTTAACAGCACGTAAAAAACGAAGTAATTCATTGAATGAAACTCAAAAGGTTCCCAAAAATGTTGACAAAAAGAACAAGAAGGGAGAATCGTTGTTGCATCAGGCATGCTTAAAGGTTAATCATTTATTTTATTATTAAACTAGAGTATTTAAATTAATTAGAAACATTGAGGTTATTTATCCAGGGTTGCTACGGTTCTGAAAAACCTGGAAAAATCAGAGAATTTAATAAAATATTGTTTTAAAAAATAATTTTAATTATGTAACTTCAACTATTTTTATGATTTCAATCAGTTATATTTCATTTGAAATAAGTTGAAAACTGCTGAATTGTCGGTGACTTTTATCTGATTGATCAGTAGAAAATAATTGAAATTTTCCATTCTGTCACTGAAATTGAAAATTATTTTCATCTTTATTAATCAGTGAAAGATTACTGACAATTTAGTCATTTTCAACTGATTTCCTGTGAAATTTTAATAATTGAAATCATGAATAAAAAGTGATATTCAATATAAAATTATTCTCCTTAAATTTTATAATTATTCTTTAATTTTTTTGATTATTTTGTTCTGTTGTCGATTATTCTCGACAGCTTACGAATTTTTTTGTCAATTGTCAATTATTTTTCTCATTTCTCAATTATTATTTTTTTTAATATTTAATTATTTTCGTCATTCTGTAATTTTTCTTTCAATTATCAATTATTTTCTTCACATTTCAATTTAATTCTTTAATTTTCAAATAATTTCCTCCATTTTTAATTATTTTCTTCAATTCTTAATTATTTTCTTCAATTTTCAATTATTTTCTTCTATGTTCAATAATTCCCGTCTTTTTCCAATTATCAATTATTTTTTTGAATTTTCAATACAATTCTTTAATTATCTTCTTCAATTTTCATTTATTTTCTATAATTTTTTTTAGTTTTTAATTAACAGCTCAATTATTTTTTTTCTATTATCGATTATCCTCGCCATTTTTCGAACTTTTTTTTACTTTTTTTTTCAATTGTGAAGTAGTTTTCTTAATGTTTAATTATTTTAGTCATTCTTAATATTTTCTCCAACTATTATTTTTGTCATTTTTCAATTATTTCTCTCAATAATTAGTTATGTTCCACAATTAATAATTATTTTCCACAATTTATAATTATTTCCTACAATTTTTTCAATTCTCTTAAAATTGTATAATTATTCTTTAATTCTTACAAATTTTTGCTTTGTTGTTTATTAATCTAGTAATTTTTCAATTTTTAATTTTAATTTTCTATTATTTTCGTCATTTTTCAGATATTTTCTTCAATTTTTCATTTATTCTCGTCATTTTTCAATTATTTCTTTTAACTATTAATTTGTTTCCGCAATTTTCAATTATTTTCTATACTTTTTTCAATTTACAATTATTTTTCTTAATTTTTATATTTATTCTTTAATTTTTAAAATTATTTTGTTCTGTTGTCGATTATTCCCGACAGTTTTCTAATTTTTTTTCATTTGTCAATTATTTTCTCGAAATTCTAATTTAATGTTTTAATCTTTAATGTAATTCGTCAATTTTTAATTATTTTCTTCATTTTTCAATTATTATTTTATTTTCAATTTAAAAATGCAGTGTTCAATTTTAAATTATTTTATTCAATATTTAATAATTCTCACCGTTCTTTAATTATCAATTATTTTTTCAAATTTGAATTTAATTCTTAAATTTTCAATTTATTTTCTTCAAATTTCAATGCTATTCTTCAGTTTTCAATTATTATTTTCTATATATCTCAATTTTTAGCTTTTCAAATTACTTTTTTCAGTTTTTAATTATATTCTTTAAATTTCAATTCCATTCTTTAATTTTCAATTTTTTCTATTTTCAATTTTTTTTCTCGTTTCTTAATTTCTTAATTTAATATTTCTTGTTTAATTTTTTTAATTATTTTTTTCAGTTGTCCATTAATCAAATCAATTTTCGAATTTTTTTTGTCAATTATTTTTTGTCATTTTTTAGATATTTTCTTCAATATTTCAATTATTCTCTTCATTTGTCAATTATTTCTTACAATTTTTAATAATTTTCTTCAATTTTCAATTGATTTCCGAAATTTTTTAATTATGTCCTAAAATTTTTTAAAATTTCAGTTATTCCCTTAAAATTTTATTGTTATTCTTTTATTTTTATATTATTTAGTTTAGTTATGTATTAATCTAGTCATTTTTTAAATTTTGTTTTTAATTGTAAATTATTTTTGTCATTTTCAGATATTTTCTTCAATTTTGTAATAATTATTCTCGTAAACCTGAAAAAGTCATGGAATTTTGAAATTTTGAAAACCTAGCAACCCCGAATAATTATTTACAAATATAAATTGATTGATTCGATACAAATGAAAATTGACTCATTAACTTCAAACTAAACTGGCATTAAATAGATTTTAATTATAAAAATAAATAAGATTTTTAGTAGAAAAAAGTAAAAATTTTTATGAGACATAAGAAACTGCGAATTTGTTCTTTTGTCCATTTTTTTTACTCTTTGTCCAGGACTGCCAGTAATTCACTTTTTTCACTTTCACTCATTTTTTTTAAAATCGCTCACTATTATGTATTCACTTTTTTTTAAAAAAACTCAATTTTTTAGTAAAATGTCTATTCCAACAGAGGGGAAATTTTTTAATTTATTACAGTCTACAAATATTTAATTCCTACACCTCTTTTCAATTATTTTTGTCATTCTTAAAGTACTTTTGTCAATTTTTAAGTATTTTTGCGATTTTTAATTTAATTTTTTCGATACGCATGAATATGTTCTTTACGGTCATGAATATTTAAATTTATTACTCAACTTTTCACTTATTTCTGTTATTTTTCAATTATTTTTTAAATTTTAATTATGTTTTTCAATCTTTAAATTATTGTCAGGAATATTTAAATTTTCTACACAAGATTCAATTTACTTTTGTTATTTTTCAATTATTTTCTTGAAATTTCAATTATTTTTGCCATTATTCAAATATTTTTGTCATTTTTCAATTGTTTTTTTCATTTTTCTATTATTTTTGCTATTTTAAAATTGTTATCTAAAAATTTCAATTATTTTATTCAATTTTTATTGTCATGAATTTTATAAATTTTTTACACCAGTTTTGAAATATTTTCTTCAAATTTCAATCATTTTCTTCATTCTTTTTATTATTTTCATGAATTTATTAATTTTTTACACCTTTTTCAATTATTTTCTACAAATTTCAATTATTGTCTTCAAACTTTAATTAACTTGTTCATATTTATTTTTTTTACATTTTTAAATTATTCTCCTCAAATTTCAATTTATTTCTTCAACTTTGAATTATTTTGTAAAACTTCTAATACTTTTTTTTTGTTTTTTTTTCAACTATTCTTTATAAATTTTTAATCCTCACACCAACTTTCGATTATTTATGTCATTATTCAATCAATTTTTTAATATTTTAATTGTTCGTTAATTTCTCAAATATTTTCATCAAATTTTATTCATTTTTTCATTCTTTTTGTTATTATCTTGAATTTATATAAATTAATTTCTTACACTTTTTTTAATTATTTCCTACAAATTTCAATTATTTTCTTGAACCTTTAATTACTTTCTTCAAATTTAATTTATTTTTTGTTGTTGACATTTTTGAATTATTCTCTTCAAATTTCAATTAATTTCTTTAAATTTCAATCATTTTCTTGAATCTTCTATTAGTTTTGTCAATTTCTCAACTATTGTCAAAAAATTTTTAATCTTTACACCAGCTTTGAATTATTTATGTCATTATTAAATTAATTTCTTTACATTTCAATTGTTTCGTCAATTTTTCAAGTATTGTCTTCAAATTTTTCATTTTTACACCATTTATCAATTATTTATGTCATTTTTCAATATTAGTTTCTGTAAGTTTTAATTTTTCGTCAATATCTCAATTATTGTAGATACTTAAAATTTTAATTTTTTACATCAGGCTTAAATTCATTTTTTTTTTCAAATTCTAATCATTTTGTTTTAATTTTTCAATTATTGTCTTCATTCTTTGTTTATTTACATATTTTATAAGTTTATATTCATAAAAAATCAAGCATTTTTAAAATTATTAATTATTTTTAACTTTCTGTAGAATGAGCTTAGAGCTGCAGTAAAAGAATTCATGCAACATTTTTTTTGCCGGAAATGGTATGTTTTTATTTTTTCTTTATTTATTTTTATTTCATTTCTATTTAAAATTGTTTAGTATTTTGAATATTTTTGTTTGAGTTAAAATAAAATTAACGATTGAAAATAGAAATTTAATTTGAACAAAATTAAATTCTCGCAAAATATATTTATAAATTTGGTTGTTTTCTGAAAAAATTTATAATATATATATTGTTTAACAGCAATCAAAGACCAACTGATCCTGTATGTTACTCTACTTGTTTTCACAGTTTTTGCGAAAAATGCTCGGCAAAATGTGATCATTGGGATAAAAATTGTTCTATTTGTGGAACTTCTGTTCACCCGAATGGCAAAGAGCCCGATTATTTTACTTCCAATATTCTCTTTAAGTGTGATCAAATCATAGATAATATATTTGTCTCTAGGTATGATTTACGAATCTTTTGATACAATTTTTAAAGTGTTTTCAAAAAGAAACTCACACTTTGAAAACAAAAAAAAAAACTTTATACTTAAAATATCAGAAAAAAGCATTTTGTATTTAATTTTTAATTATTTTCTTGGTTATTTATAAATAATTCATCAAAGATTACAAAAACGACAATTGAAATTTATGATTAGAATTTTTATTATTTTATTTATTTCTATTTATAGAAATGAAAATGTTGAAGGTGAAAGTGAAAGTGAAAGATAAATTGTAACGTACTGAAGCTGAAATTTATTGAAAAAGCTGAAAGAAATGGAGAAAACGAAATTTTAAAAATGAGTAGAGAAGATATATTTTTTTTACTTTATTAAAATATATCTAGTTAGAAGTTAGTAAGAAATTTTTTATTTATGTATCGAATTTGATATTTTATGAAAGATGAAGTGTACCTTATTTTTTTAAATAGGCCACTTAAAAATGTGTTAATAATTGTTAATGAAATGTTGTCCAAGTTGTTTTACTTTTTTAAAAAAAATAAATTGTTTTAAAATTATGTAAATAATCGTTAATAAAAACGAATCCATGTTATTTTTTGTAATTTTTAATCATTAAATTCAGTATTCCATTATTTAATTCAATTATTTAAATTTGATTATAATTGTTGATGTAATTAATTTCTAGAAACAAGAAGAAACCGTGAAATCTTTATTGGATCTTGGAGCAAATCCAAATACGAAAGATAACGCCAATTGGACACCTTTGGTAAGTTATTTAAATTTTTACAAATTTTTATTTTCATTTATATTGATAAAAAAGGATTTTGAACGGATTTCAAATTTTTCCATTTTTAGCAAGAAGCCGTAAGTCTTGGATTGTACAGAATATGCGAAATGCTTTTAGAAAAAGGAGCTTTACCGAACACTCCTGGAATCGATAATAAAACAGCTCTTCACGAAGCTGTAATAAGCGATAAAATCCAGGAAGCAGAATTACTTCTACGTTATGATGCCAATCCTAATGTTTTTGACCAGAACGGAAAAAGACCGGTGTAAGTTTTTTTTAAGAAATTCCTCATTTTTAATCAGGGTAGTTTCTTGACTGGGAAACCGGGAATTAAAAAATTGATCGGGAAAACCGGGAACTTTGTTACTCAACCGGGAATTATTTCATGGTTCTAAAAGTTCTGAAAAATTTTATCGATTTTATCGAAAACTGATGAAAATTATGGAAAAAATTGTAGAAAATAAATGAAAATTGAAGAATTATATTGAAATTTCAAGAGAATAATTGATAATTGAGAAAATGCGAAAATGATTAAATATTGAATAAAATAATTCAAAGACGAACAATGCATTTGAAAATTGAAGAAAATAGTTCAGAATTGAAGAACATAATTAAAAATTAAAGAAATAAATTGAAGATTAATGAATTAAATTGAAATTTTAAGAAAATAGTTGATAATTGAAAGAAAAATTACAAAATGGATAAAATAATTAAATATTAAAGAAAATAATTCAGAAATGAGGAAAATAATTGAGAATTGAAAGAAAAATTCGAAAAGTGGCGAGAAAAATTTACAACAGAACAAAAAAAATTTTAAAAATTGAAGAATAATTAAACAATTTAAAGAGAATAATTGTATATTGAAAACTGTTGAAAATTATTATTATTATTATTTTATTAATCAAATTAAAATTATTGGAACTGGTATTTAGAAATTTAAATGCATTTCTTAAAATGTATCTGCATGATTTAAAACAAAAAATATTTATATCGACGCCTCCCGTTGATAAAATGCTTATTCAAATAATAATAATTTAATTATGATATTGTATAACTCGTTTTCGTCTTTACATATGTAAAAATAATCTAAATTTTCCTGTGATAAAAAATTTAATGCATGATATTTCTTATTATAAACAATAAATTACGTGAAATTAAGTTCTTAAACTTCTATTATTCATTCACTAGATTAAATTTAATTCAAGATTTAAAACAAAGCTTACTAATTTCTAAATATTTTAACTTAAAATATTAAGATTTTAGACAAATCTTTAGTATTATTATTCAAAGATTATTAAAAACATTGTAAATGTTTGATATTATAATGATAACTCAAAATTGCGTTTAATACGAATTCAAATAATAAAATTTTAATTTAATCATGATATTATTTCCCGCTTTTTCGTCTTTAGATATATAAAAATAATTTACTTTTTCCTGTTATTATGAATAATTTGAATTATGAATGAATGTTCATTATTATGAATGTAGTTTATAAACAAATAATATTAAGTTATTTAAATTTTGAAATCTGTGAAAAAATATCGGACATTTAGCTTAATATTATTATAAATAATATTAAGTTTAGATCTTAAACTTTTAAATTTAAAATTTAAAACTAAGTTAACTATGTAATTTTTAAATCTTTCATTTAAAAATATCAACAATTTAAATAAATCTTAGTATTATTATTTTAGGTTATGAGCTAAGTATTTTAAATGCTTGATATTTAATAAAAAAAATTTGTAATTTATACAATCTATTATTATACTTATAAATAGTAAAATATAAGTATTAATATCAAACATTCAAAATACTTATAATAATCTAGAATTAATGATACTAAGATTTGTCTAAAATGTTAATAATTTTAATTAAAAGATTAAAAAATTAGTTAGCTTTGTTAAAAGTCCTAAATCTAAATGTTTCAGATCTAAATTTCATGTTATTTGTTAGAAACTAGAAATATTATTAATTAAATTATTGATAATAATTGGAAAATTTTTATTGCTTTTACACCTAAAAATGAAAAAGTATAAAATAATATTATAGTTTAATTGGTATTTTAATATTTATTGTACGTAAGCTTCAATTTTAATTATTTTAAACGACTCTTTGAGTTAGCATTATATTATTCTGAACATTGAATAGGAATCATATTACACTTACCACGAACTAGCTTCATATTGAACTGAGTTTAGAATTAGAATTATATATTTTTGACAATATATGAATTTTATTTATTATAATTATTATATTATTATAATAAATTTATTATATTTGAATAAGCATTTTATCAACGGGAGGCGGCGATATAATTTTTTTTTGTTTTAAATCATGCAGATACATTTTAAAAAATGCATTTAAATTTCTAAATACCAGTTCCAATAATTTTAATTTGATTAATAAAAAAATCCATACTTTTTTTTTATAATTTTCAACAGTTTTCAATATACTATTATTCTCTTTAAATTTTTTAACTATTCTTTAATTTTTTTTAATTATTTTGTTCTGTTGTCGATTATTTTTGCCACTTTTCGAATTTTTCTTCCAATTTTCAATTATTTTCCTCATTTTTGATTTATTTTCTTTAATATTTAATTATTCTCTTCGTATTGTAATTTTTCTTTTTATTATCAATTGTTTTCTTGAAATTGCAATTTAATATTTTAATTTCCAACTTATTTCTTCTATTTTTATTTATTTTCTTCAATTCTCAAATATTTTCTTTAATTTTCAATTATTTTTTTTTTGATTATCAATTCATTCCTCATCATTTAATAATTCTTGGATTTTTTCAAATATTTTTTTCACTCATGAAAATTGTTTTAAAAATGCAATTTAACTATTCAATTCTAAAACTTTTCTCTTGAATTTTCAGTTATTTTCTTCAAATTTAAATTTCACTTTTCAATTTTCAATTATTTTCTTTAATATTAAAAACTAATCACCTTCTTTTTATTATATTTGTCTATTACCATTAAGATTCTTTAATTTTTATTTCCATTCTTCAGTTTTCAATTATTTTCTTCTATATTTATTAATTCTCGGTCTTTTAATTATGGATTATTTTCTTGAAAATTCCTGTCAATTCTTTAATGTCCAGTTTATATCTTCAATTTTTAATTATTTGCTTCAATTCTCAAATATTTTCATTAATTTACAATTATTTTTCCACTCATAAAAATTGTTTTCAAATTTCAATTTAATTACTTAATTCTAGCACTATTCTCTTAAATTTTAAGTTACTTTCTTCAAATTTCAACTCCACTTTTTAATTATAAATTATTTTCTTTAGTATTAAAAAATTATAGCCTTTTTTCTATTTTTGTTTTGATAATCATTAAGTTTCTTTAATTTTAAATACAATTGTTTAATTATTTACTTAAAATTTTTATTCCATTCTTCAATTTTTATTCCTATTCTTCAGTTTTCAATTGTTTTCTTTTATTTATTTTTTTTGGCTTTTTTCAATTACTTTTTTTCAATTTTAAAGTATATTATTTAAATTTCAATTCCATTCTTCATTTTCTAATTCCTTATTTCAATTTTCAATTATTTTTTTCGATTATGAAATATTGTCTTTAATTTTCAATTACTTTCATCGATTTTCAGTTTTCAATTAATTCCTAAATATTCAGTAATTCTCGGATTTTATCCATTTTTTTTTTCATTTATCAAAATTGTTTTAAAATTTCAATTCAATTATTTAATTCTAGAACTATTCTCTTATATTCATAGTTATTTTCTTTAAAATTAAATTCTACTTTTCAATTTTCAATTATATTCCTTAATTTTAAAAAATTATTGCCTTTTTTTATTAGTATTTTCGATAATCATCAAGTTTCTTTAATTTTTACTACAATTGATTAATTATTTACTTTAATTTTTAATTCCATCCTTCAAGTTTTATTTCTATTCTTCAGTTTTCAATTGTTTTCATCTATATTGATTAATTCTTGGCTTTTTTCAATTACTTTTTTTTCCATTTTTTAAGCATATATTCTTTAAATTCCATTCTTCAATTTTTATTTTTTTTTACGTTTTGCAAATATTTTCTTTAATTTTTGATTATTTCTATCGATTTTTAATTAATTCCTAAACATTCAATAATTCTTGGATTTTTTCAATAATTTTTGCACTCACAAAAATTATTGTTTTAAAATTTTTAAATCAATTATTCAATTCTCGAACTATTCTCTTCAACTCTTAGTTATTTTCTTCAAATTTAAATCCCACTTTTCAGTTGTCAATTATTTTCCTTAATATTAAAAAATTGTCGCCTTTTTTCTATTATTATTTTCGATAATCGTCAAGTTTCTTTAATTTTTAATACAATTGTTCAATTATTTTTTATTTTCTTTAATTTTTAATTCCATTCTTCAATTTTTGTTTTCATTCTTCAGTTTTTAATTGTTTTCTTCTATATTAATTAATTCTCGGCTTTTTTTAATTTTTAAGTATATTCTTTAAATTCCAATTCCATTCTTTAATTTTTTATTTCTTGTTTAATTTTTGAAATAATTTTTTTCATTTGTCTATTAATCTAGTCAATTTTCTAATTTTTTTTCAATTGACAAATATTTTCGTCATTTTTCACATATTTTCTTTAATTTTTTAACTATTTTCTTCAATAATTAATTATTTTCCTGAATTTTCCATTATTTTCTACAATTTTTTTAATTTTCAATTATCTTAAAATTTTGTAATTATTCTTTGATTTTTAAAATATTTTGTTCGGTTGTGTATTAATCTAACAATTTTTTTAATTTTGTTTTCAATTGTCAATTATTTTCGTCATTTTGTCATTTTTTTTTCAATTATCAAATATTTTTTCAAACTTCAATTTATTTTCTCAATTTTTCATTATTTTCTTCAATTTGAATTATTTTTTTTATTTTCAATCCAGTTGTTCAATTTTTAATTTTTCCCAACAGTTATTCCTATCATTTTCCAACTATTTAGTTCAAATTTAATATTTATTGTTCAATTTATTGTCCCAGAAATGATTATAATTTTTTTGTTTTTCTAATAAACCGAATTCTATGTTTCAGAGATTATTGCCTTTCCGACAAAATGAGAAAATTACTGTCTCAAGGGAATTTAAATGACACTAGGGACAGATTAAGTGATCTAAGTTGTTCTTTAAGTCGTTCAATTGGACAAAGAATCACAAAAATTGTCGTACTCGCTTGCAATTTACAACAATCAACAAAGGCTTCTTTATCTACATTGGCTGCAAAGCACAAATTCAAAATCGTGAATAATTTTTTGTAAGTATCTGAATCATTAAAAAAAAAAATTGTAATTCACCTTAAAAATAAGCCTGTAATAATTATAAATTTTATAAACAGACCAACTGTGACACACGTTGTTGTTGAAAGCGAACAAACATTTTTTCCCAATTACGATCTTCTGTTATCGATTCTTCATGGAAAATGGATCCTGAGTAGTGAATGTGAGTACCTTTTTATTTTCTGTCTAGCAGATAAAATTTAATTTATTTTCTGCAATATTAAAGTGAAAATTTTCAGGGATTGAAATTGGCCTGAGTCCAGAATGCAAGGATTTAACGGACATGGACTTGGACATTTTTGAAATGAAATTTTTATCAAGTGATGATGCTCCAAAGCGAGCAAGATTAAATGCAGAAATGCAAGTAAGTTTGCAGATAATTTAAAGTTGGTAAAAATAAGAAAAATTAATAATAAATTTAAAATATTTCAATATTATAAGAATGAGATAAATATAAATGGAAAATTCATTTTTTTTTTCTATTCTAATAAATTTAAAATTTTTGCAGAATCCGAAATTGTTCAACAATTGCTATTTTTACTTTGCACTGAGTTCAGTAGAAGAATATCCTCTAGGGCAGACGACTATTACAAAAAAAAATCTGATGAATCTTTGTACTGAAGGAGGAGGAACTATTTTGACGAGAGAACCAAATCCGGAAGATATAAAAGATCAGTTGATTCCTTTTCATGTTGCTGATGACAAGCAACATCCTCTTCACAATTGTTCTCATTATATTATTTATCTTCCTGGAAAAGATCGAATAATGTACAAAATGCCACACATAAAAACATTGCCACTGGTTTGGTTCATTGAATGCATTGAGAGATTTACATTGGTGGAACCAGTTCTTTACGGAATTGAGTAAAACGTATTTATTTTATTTTTTCTGTATTCAGCGTTACACAAGATTAAAAAATTAGTTTTGCATATTTATTTATATACTAAAAATTAACGAACAATGTTACTTACTATAATATTAACAAAGTTTAATAAATTTCAATTTATTTCATATTTATAATGATTATAATAATTTAATTAATTTTAAATTGATTTTGAAACCAGGAGTTTTCTATTTTAAGGATACTTTTTTAAGTTTTTCAGTTCAGAAGTCTGTAAATGTTTAAAATTTCGTCTATATTATTGGAATCTTTAAATTATTTTACGAAATGAGATTTAAAAAACTATGTAAAGAACATTGTTTTGAAGTATAAAATTAAATTTTTGCACTTTTTAAAGTTCTATAATAATAACCAATTCGAAAAGTAAACTCCATAAAACCATTGATCATTTTTTGCACGATTTTCAATTAATAACGTAAATATAGAGTTTTAAAAATTTTTTCATGTAATTGCTAATTTGTTTAAACAAATTATTATTGTTTATTTACAACTATTTCTCAAATTAGGCTATAGAGTTGCAACTTTTTCTCAATTTTGCAACTTTTTAAGCTTATTGTTCCCAATTACTAACAACAAAATAAAAACAACAATTCTATTAAATAAATGATTATTTTACAATTGTTGTTTATGTCACTACAGTAAAATTAAAAGCCTGTAATAGAACGTTTTCATAATAATAAATTGTTAAATGTTTTTAATTAATGATGACGTCTTGCAGTTAAATTGAAACTCTGTAGCCAAAAAAAATTGAATTTAAACAATAACAGTTTGTTAAAACTATCTGTTAAATTATTATTTTTAGTTTCTGGTTAGTAATTGGTAACATTCGTCTTGAAAAGTAGAAAAATGAGAAAAGATTAAAAATCTGTAGCTTAATTTAATAAAAAGTTTAAATTAAACAATAATAATTTGTTTAAACAATTAGTAGAATTTTTGTTTTGTTGTTGATAATTGGTATCAGTTAGCTGAAAAAGTTGCAAAATTGAAAAAAAAATTGAAACTTTAAAGCATAATTTCATAAAAAGTTGAAGTTAAACAACAATTTGTTTAAACAATTCTGCTCATAAATTGGTATTAGTAAGATAAAAAAGTTGCAAAATTGAGAAAAAAATTGCAACTCTGAAGCTTAATTTGATAAAAAGTTGAAAGTAGACAGTTATAATTTGTTTAAACAATCGGTTCAATTGTTATTTTTAGTATGTGGTTAGAAATTGGTTACATTCGTCATAAAAAAAATGCAAAAATAAGAAAAAAATGCAAATCTGTGGTTAAATTTCATAAAAAGTATAAATTAAACAATAGCAATTTGTTTTAACTATTCTACGAGTTGTTATTTTTAATTTGTTGTTAGTAATTAGTTACATTTGTGTAAAAAAAAGTTGCAAATCTGCCATTTAATTTCATAAAACTTGAATTTAACAATAACAATTTTTTTAAACAATTCGTAGAATTGTTATTTTAAGTTTGTTGTTGATAATTGATATCAGAAGGCTGAAAAAGTTGCAAAATAGAAAAAAAAATGGCAACTCTAAAGCTTAATTTGATAAAAAGTTTAAATTAAACAATTCTAATTTTTTTAAACAATCGGTTGAGTGTTATTTTTAGTTTGTGGTTAGTAATTAGTTACATTTGTTTAAAAAAAGTTGCAAATCTGCCATTTAATTTCATAAAAGTTGAATTTAACAATAACAATTTTTTTTAAACAATTCATAGAATTGTTATTTTTAGTTTGTTGTTGATAATTCGTATCAGTAGGCTGAAAAAGTTGCAAAATAGAAAAAAAATTGCAACTCTAAAGCTTAATTTGATAAAAAGTTTCAATTAAACAATTATAATTTGTTTAAACAATCAGTTAAGTGGTATTTTTAATTTGTGGTTAGTAATTGGATACGTTTATCTTAAAAAATTGTAAAATTGACAAAAAATGTCAAATCTGTGGTTTAATTTCATAAAAACTTGAAATTAAGAAATTATAATTTGTTGAAACGTTTGGTAGAAAAAGTTGCAACTCTGTAACCTAATTTGATAAATAGTTGTAATTAAACAATAACAATTTGTTTAAACTATTATATTGTTTTTTTTAAGAATTGTTGTTTTTAAACAATAGAATAATTGTTTGTTACTAAACAATAACAATTTGTTTAAACAATTATATTGTTTTTTTTTAAGAATTGTTATTTTTAGTTTGTTGTTAATATTCGGTATCAGTAGACTGAAAAAGTAGCAAAATTGAAAAAACAATTGAAATTAAGCAAGAACAATTTGTTTAAACAATTCGTATAATTGTTTTTTCAGATTGTTTTTGATAGTTGGTATTAATTAGCGAAAAAAAATTGCAAAATTGAGAAAAAATTACAAATCTGTGGTTTAATTTCATAAAAATTAAAATTAAACAATAACAATTTGTTTAAACAATTCATAGAATTGTTTTTTTTGTTTGTTGTTGATAATTAGTTTCAGTTAGCTAAAAAGTTGCATAATTAAAAAAAATTGCAAATCTGTAGTTTACTTTTATAACAAGTTGAAATTAAGCAATAACAATTTGTTTAAACAATTCGTATAAATATTTTTTAGTTTGTTGTTGATAATTGGTATCATTTAGTTAAAATAGTTGCAAAATTGAAAAAAAATTGCAAATCTGTAGTTTATTTTCATAAAAAGTTGAAATGAAACAATAACAATTTGTTTAAACAATTCGTATAGTTGTTATTTTTGGTTTGTGGTTTTGTGGTTCACATTCGTCTTATAAAATTACAAAATTGAGAAAAAATTGCAAATCTGTGGTTTAATTTAATAAAAATTGAAATTAAACAATAACAATTTGTTTAAACATTTCCTAGAATTGTTATTTTTTATTCGTTGTTGATAATTAGTATCAGTTAGCTGAAAAAGTTGCAAAAGCGAGAAAAAATTACAACTCTAAAGCTTAATTTGATAAAAGTTTAAATTAAACAATTATAATTTGTTTAAGCAATTAGTAACATTGTTATTTTTAGTTTGTTGTTGATAATTGGTATCAGTTAGCTGAAAATGTTCCTAAATTAAGAAAAGGTTTCAACTCTGTAGCTTAATTTGATAAAAAGTTGAAATTAAACAATAATAATTTGTTTAAAGAATTTTACTTTTGTTATTAGTAATTGGTTATAATTTTTCTTCAAAAGTTATAAAATTGAGAAAAAGTTTCAACTCCATAGCCTAATTTGATAAACAGTTGTAAATAAACAATAATAAATGTTTAAACAAAGTAGCCATTACATAAAACAATTCTTTAAAGTTTATATTATTGCTATTTATTAAAAATCTTGAAAAAACATTGCCAAATAAAATAAAATACTTAATCACTTTTTTTCTTTTTTTCCTTTTTTGGAGGATCTATAAAAAATAGTTAATATTAAAAAATGGTAAAATAAACAATTTGCCATAACTCTTTGAAGTCTCTTCAAGAGAAACATATTTTGTTGATTAAAAAACATTGATTTTCAAGGATTCTATACCATTTCTACGAAAAAGTTTTTTTTCTCCCTGTATAAAATACATAAAAAACTTTGAGCGCTTTGAGCGACCTCTAAATATTTTTCGACTTCAAAGAAAAAAAAACTTGGGTAATTTTTTTTTTTTTTACGTAAAACAATTCTAGAGGGTGTGCGCATTAAAATTATAAATTTATTTTTTTTTCACACATTTTTGGACCATCCTACTATATAATAATCAGGAATTAAATTGTTATTTCTGTCGACAAATAAGAGGGATTGCGTGGGCTGGTTGCAACGTTAAAGGCGCCTGTATTGCGTAAAGCATATAATGAATCCCGAAAGAAAAAAATCTCGTACGGTATCGCTCGCATTTACGGGCGAACAAGTACCGCTAATCGCTTATAGTCACTCTCGTACACATTCATGCTTTCTGAGTCCGAGCAGGAAGGAAAATGGGAAGAAGATTCCACTAGCTATATAGAAATGAATTCGAGAAAGGAAGTAAATGCTTTACTTGCAAAAAGTCTTTTTTTTTAAAAAAAAAGTCTAATCTCTTCAGAAATATCACAATCAGATCATATAATTAATTATACTCAATACAGAAAATCTCAAAGGTTTTTTTTAAATTTTAGTTTCAAATTATTCATTTCTTCTTCTTTCAGGTTCATTCATTCTTTTTTTTAAAAAAAAAAAAGAGATTCATTCATTGTTTATCTTCAAAAGAAGAGTTTCATGTTTTTCTTCAAAGAGTTTAAAGTTGATTTTTGTTTTTCAGCAAGAAGAGTTTTTTAGGTTATTTGACGTATTTAGTACATAAAAATTGGATATTTATTTTAAAAACAAAATTTTAAAGTGTTTGTGAAAGTGAATTATAATTTTATAATAGTGAGAATTATTTATTTTGTGAATATACAATGGAATTCTGGATTCTTTTCTCTAGTTTTATTGCCAGCTCCGCATACCAGAATTGACAACATTTTGACCCTCTATCATTTTCTAGCTTTAGTGAATGAAAATAAATTGTTTAAGCTTGAAGCTAACACACTTTTAATCGTAACAACACTTTCGAAACAAACTTTTATTGGAAAACCAAATTTGACTGTCTTTGAATAAACTCTTTGTCAGCGGCCATATTTGTTTTGAACAGGTGGCGCCTCACTGCGAGAAGAAAAAAAATTCCCTCCATTGACATAACCTCAAACTAGAAAGTCGTTTTTCGCAAATAAAAATATTATTCAAAGTAATTTCAATAAATTTTGTAAGATCCAGTTGTACGTTTTCATCCAATAATAGCTCATTTTTCTAGTTGATACATTTTCTAAAATTTTACTTGTTTCATTTTCTTAAATAGTATTCCGTTTAAAAAATACGCAAAGAACAAATTTTATTTGTTTATAATAACTTTCAACCAAAATATCGTTTAACAAAACCCAACAAATAAAATTCTGGATGTTTCAAAGTTTAAATTAAGCTACTTTTTGTCAAAATTAGATGAAAATTACAACTGCTTACAAACTTTACAGAAAAAAGACAAAATATTAAATAATTATTATTTGATAACAAATTTTGTTTTAATATAATTTTTATTGAAAAATGTACTCAGTTGTCAACTGAGTCTCTCAAAATTAGTTTAAACTAATTTTAAAAATATTTGTACTTTGTATGAAAAAGCATTTTTTAGTTTGAGGTTATATCAATGGGTCCTTGTTAAAATTAATAAGGAATTAAAATTGAAAAATTAAAATTTTCTTGTCTGGCAGGGTGTCTACTAATCGGGAAAACCGGGAATTTAAATTGACCGGGAAAAACCGGGAATTAACCGGGAATTTTCCGTCAAACCGGGAATTTTTTTTCTGGAATAATAAATTCTTTTCAATTTTCAATTATTTTCTTCAATTTCTAATTATTTTCTACAATTCTCAATTATTTTCTTTTATTTGGAATTATTTTCATTAGTTTAAAATTATTTTTTCATTTCTCAATTATTTTCTCCGATTTTCTGCTATTTTCTTCAATTTTCAATTATATTCATCAATTTCTAATTAATTTATTTAATTCTGGAATATTTTCTACAATTTTCAATTATTTTTTCCAATTTTTAATTATTTTCATTAATTTTTAATTATTTTCTTCAGATCTCAACTATTTCCTTCAATTTTTAATTATTTAATTTAATATTCAATAATTCTCGACTTTTTTCAACTATTTTTTTCAATTATCATTTATTTTTTTCACATCTCAATAACTCCTCCATTTTTCAATTATTTTCTTCCATAATCAATAATTCTCTGTTTTTTCAATATTTTTTTTCAACTATCAATTATGTTTTTGAAACTTGAATTCAATTCATCAATTATTATTCAACGATTTTCATAAAATCACATTTTCTTCAATTTCAAATTATTTTCTACAATTTTTAATTAATTTCTTCAAATTACAATTACATTCTTCATTTTTTATTGTTTTTTTCAAATTCTATAATTACTGGGTTCAATTTCTTTTTTCTTCAATTATCACTTATTTTCTTCTACTTTCAATCCCATTGTTCAATTCTTGAATTATTTTCTTTAATTCTTAATTAGGGATCATTCACATATCACGTCATACAAATTTTAGCTAATTTGAACCCCCTCCCCCCTCCTCGTGATACTTTTTCTATTACTAAAAAATTTAATTTCCATAGACCGTGATATTTTGCCTACCCCCCTCCCATCCCTAAAAATATCACGTGATATGTGGACGACCCCTTATAATTTTCGACATTCAATTCCATTCTTTAATTTTCAATTTTTTTTAATATTCAATAATTCTACCCAAATAGCACGTAATATTGCTGCAACGTTGCTTCAATGTTGTCCATGTCCACATTGTTGCAACGTTGCCCTGCAATGTTGCTACAACGTTGCACTGCTATGTTGCTGCAACGTTGCACTGCTATGTTGCTGCAACGTTGCACTGCTATGTTGCCACAGCGTTGCACTACAATATTGCCGCAACGTTGCACTGCAATGTTGCTGCAACGTTGCAATAATATAGTTGCTCAATACAACGCTTAAATACAACGTTGATTATACAAAAAAATGAACAGTTAACGTAATTTGCATTGGTTGAACTTTCCTTTTATTCCGTAAATGTCATCATTACTAAGTACTATTTTTAAAAGTTGATGAAACCTTTATAAAATTTTGAACTCCTATATTTTGAAAGTTGCTGCAACGTTGCGGCAACATTGCAGGGAAACGTTGCAGCAACATTGCAGGGAACGTTGCAGCAACATTGCAGGGAACGTTGCAGCAACATTGCAGGGAACGTTGCAGCAACATTGCAGGGCAACGTTGCAGCAATGTGGACATGGACAACATTGAGGCAACGTTTCAGTAACAATATTGCGCGGCAATGTTGCTGCAACGTTGCTGCAATATTACGTGGTATTTGGGTATAGGCTTTTTACAATGATTATTTTTAAATTCTCAATTATTTTCTTCAAATTTCAATTTTTTTCTTAAATTTCAATTACTTTCTTCAATTTCTAATTATTTTTTCATATTTCTTTCAATTTCTCAATTTCTTCTCAATTTTCTTCAATATTTAACAATTCTCAGCTTTTTGAAATTATGTTTTTCTTTCAATTTTCTTTAAATTGAGAATATTTAAATTATTTTCATCAATTTGCAATTATTTCTGTCGATTTCTAAATTTTTCTCCTGTTTTTAAATACTGTCTTTAATTTTTAAGTACTTTCTTCAATTTTCAATTATTTTCTTCAATTTTCAATTATTTTCTTTAATTTTTAATTATTTTGTTCAATTTTCAATTGTTTGTTTCAATATTCAGTAATCTCGACTTTTTTCAATTATCAGTTATTTATTTCATGTTTCAAAACCTTCTTCAATTTTCAATAATTTTCTTTTATTTTCAATTTAATTGTTCAATCGTTTAATTATTTTTTTCAATTCTCAATTAATTTCTTTAAATAACAATTCGATTCTTCAATTTTTAATGTTTTCTTCAATATTAAATCATTCCTGTCATTTTCAATTTTTTTTTTTTTAATTATAAATTATTTTCTTCTTTTTTCAATCCAATTGTTCAGTAATTTTCTTTAATTCTCAATTATTGTATTCGAATTTCAATTTTATTTCTCAATTTTCAATTTTTTTTTTTTTTTTAATATTCAATAATTCTGTGTTTTTCTGATTTCAATTTGATTATTTAATTTTCAACTTATTTCTTCAATTTTGGATTATTAACTTAAATTTTAAATTGCTTTTTTGGATTTTCTACCTAGTTGACCAATTTTCAATTATATTCTTTGAATTTAATAACCATTGTTCAATTTTTTCAATTATTGTTCAATTGTAGATTAATATTTACTTTTTTTTTTTAATTTTGTTTCTAATTGTCAAATATCTTTGTCATTGTTCAATTATTTCTTTCCATTATTAATTATTTCTTTTCATTTTTAATTGTTTCTTTTAATTCTTAATTATTATTCTTTGTAAAGTTTAATATTTAATTTTTCAATTCTCAATTATTTTCTTTGAATTTCAATTATTTGCTTCAATTATCAACTGTTATATTCAATTTTTGTTGCCATTTGTAGGTCTATTTATACTTAAAATAAATTTTAAGTTAACAAGAGAAAAAACCGGTTAGAATAGGAACAAAAACCGGGAATTTTGTGGGACGAAATTAGTAGACACCCTGGTCTGGGTTCCAGGACGTGTTATTCGGCCCTGTTGTGAAAGAAACGAAGAGGAAGAGTACAAGAGATAGACACTACACCGGTATCCTCCCTCCTTCGCTCGTAATCCCTATATGTTCATACTCTTGTTTTTTCTGGTCCGCGCGGGACCCGCACCCTGACCCACAAGTGTGAGACTAGTCAGTCAGGCGATGAAACCTCGTACGATTAGGATTGGCTAATTCGCGGCCAAGTGTGACACGTGCCTGAGTTGTGTACCCGGTGTGGTCAGCTGTTCCTGCCTCGACGAGCTTTTTTGCAGAGACTCGAAAGATGCAATTCCACTCTAATCCGGGATACATCGTCCTTTTCTTGATCCTTGGCAGAGTTTCGGCTCAAGACGACGATTCTTTAGCCGGTAGCTTTCTGTCAGGTAATTCGGTTCCTACGCTTTATTATTTAGTCAATTTTAAAAATTTTACTATTCAGTTAGTTGTTTAGTTAAATATTTAGTTAGTTGTTTATTTATTTGAACAGTTATTCGGTGAATTAGTTTCGTATTTAGATAATTGGTTACTTAGTTGTCTATTTAGTTACTTGTTAATTTAATTTAGTTGGTAGCTTTATGTCAGGTGAATCGGTTCCTCAGCTTTGTTATTTAGCTAATTTTTAAATTTTATTATTCAGTTGGTTAGTTGTTTATTTATTAAAACGTTTATTATTTAGTTATTTGGTTAATTAGTTGTCTATTTAGTAGATTAATATTATCCAGTCATTTTGAAAATTTTAATATTTAGTTAATTAGTTGTTTCTTTAATTAGTTATATACTTTTTTAGTTTATTAGTTAAAAGGTTCGTACTCAATTTAGTAAGTCAATTGTTTTTTTAATTTAGATTCTCTATTAATTAATTAGTTGCTTATTTATTCAAACATTTATGTACTTTTGAATTTAGCAGTTTAATCGGTAACTTTATGTCAGATAAATCGGTCCCTCCGCTATATTATTTTGTCAATTTTTACATTATATTATTTATTTAGTTAAATATTTAATTAGTTGTTTATTTGTTTCAACATTTATTCAGTAGGTTATTTAGTTATTTGGTTACTTAGTTAATTATTTAGTTAGTTAGTTAGTTAATTATTTAGTTAGTTAGTTAATTGATTATTTAGTTACTTTTGAATTTAGTTGCTTAAGCGGTAGCTTTATCTCAGATAAATCGGTTCCTCCGCTTTATTAATTAGCCAATTTTTAAATTGTATTATTTAGTTAGTTTCTTATTTATTAAAACATTTATTATTAAGTTAGTTAAATACATATTTCTTAACGCTAACAATACCGCAGAAACAATGAACGACATTAAACATGAGAAAGTCAAATTATTATGAAAAAATGTAGAAATAGAACTTCATTTTTTTTATTAGACCGTACATTGCATAATAGTTTATAAAATTATGGGCAATTCTATTGCGTGCTTTCAATTATCAATTATTTCCATCATATTTCAATTATTTTTTTAGATATTGAATAATTCTCCTCTTTTTCAATATTTTTTTTTTCAATTATCGATTACGTTCTTGAAACTTTAATTCAATTCTTCAATTATTTAACTATTTTTTTCAATTTCCAAATATTTTCTACAATTCTCAATTATTTTCTTCCATTTTAATTTATTTTCATTAATTTAAAAATAATTTCTTCATTTCTCAATTATTTTCTTCGATTTTATACTATTTTCTTCAATTTTCAATTATCTTCATCAATTTCTAATTAATTTCTTCAATTCTGAAATATTTTCTACGATTTTCAATTATTTTTTTCAATTTTCTTCAATTTTCAATTATTTTCATCACTTTTTAATTATTTTCTTCAGGTCTCAATTATTTCCTTCAATTTTTAATTATTTTATTCAATATTCAAAAATTCTCGACTTTTTTCAACTATTTTTTCAATTATCATTTATTTATTTCACATCTCAGTAACTCCTCCAATTTTCGATTATTTTCTTCTATAATCAATAATTATCGGCTTTTTCAATATTTTTTTTTCAATTATTAATAACGTTTTTGAAACATCAATTCAATTCATCAATTATTATTCAAAAATTTTCATAAAATCACAATTATTTTTTCAATTTTTAATTAATTTCTTTAAGTTACAATTACATTCCTAATTTTTTATTGTTTTCTTCAAATTCTATAGTTCCTTGGTTGTTCAATTTCTCTTTTCTTCAATTATCACTTATTTTCTTTTATTTTCAATCCAATTTTTCAATTATTTTCTTTAATTCTTAATTATAATTTTCGCCATTTAATTCCATTCTTCAATTTTCAAATGTTTTTTTCAATATTCAATAACTCTAGGCTTTTCACATTTTTTTTTTTTAAATTCTCAATTATTTTCTTCAATTTCCAATTTTTTTCTTAAATTTCAATTATTTTCTTCAATTTCCAATTATTTTTTTTTATTTCTTTCAATTTCTCAATTTCTTCTCAATTTTCTTCAATATTCAACAATTCTCAGCTTTTTTAAATTATGTTTTTCTTTCAATTTTAATTTAAATTGACAACTTTTAAATTATTTTCATCAATTCGCAATTATTTCCGTGGATTTCTAAATTTCTCTGCTGTTTTCAAATATTGTCTTTACTTTTCAATTATTTTCTTTAAGTTTTAATTATTTTGTTCAATTTTCAATTGTTTGTTTTAATATTCAGTAATCTCGACTTTTTCAATTATTTTTTTTCAATTATCAGTTATGTATTTCGTGTTTTAAAACCTCCTTCAATTTTCAATAATTTTCTTCTATTTTCAATTTAATTGTTCAATTGTTCAATTATTTTTTTCAACTCTCAATTAATTTCTTTAAATAACAATTACTAAATATTACTAAATATTTAATTAGTTAGTTGTTTATTTATTTAAACATTTATTCAGTCAGTTAATAACATACATAATTAGTTATTTAATTATTTAGTTGTCTATTTATTTACTTATTAATTTATTTTTTTAGTCTGTAGTTTTGTCCCAGGCAATTCGGTACCATTGCTATATTATCTAGTCATTTTAAAAAAATTTTAATTTCGTTAGTTAGCTAATTATTTAATAAGTTTTTTTATTTAGTTAGTTGTTAATTAAATTAGTTGTTTCTTTAGTTAATTTTTCACTTTTTAAGTTGACAGTTAGCAACTAAAATATTTAGTTATTTAATTGTCTATTTAGTTACTTATTAATTTAGTTGTTTAGTCGATAGATTAGTTAGTTGTTTAATTTACTACTTGTTTCTTTAAATAGTTTTATACTTTTTTTAGTTGATTAGTTAGTAAGTAAAATATTTAGTTAATTGTTTATTTATTTAAACATTCATTTAGTAAGTTAGTTATATATTTAGTTATTGCAGACTTCTGTAAAAACCAGTAATTATTGTCCTAAATATTTAAATTTTCTACTCAAGTTTCAATTTATTTTTGTAATTTTTCAATTGTTCTCTTCAAACCTAAATTACTTTTGTCATTATTCAAGTATTTTTGCCATTTTTCAATTATTTTCTACATATTATTCTATTATTTTTGACATTTTAGAATTGTTTTCTACAAATTTCAATTATTATTTGTTCAATTTTTTTATTGTCATGAATTTTTAATTTTAAAAATTATTTTCTTAAAATTTAAACCATTTTTGTCATTCTTTTTATTATTGTCATGAATTTATTAATTTTTTATACCTTTTTCAATTATTTTTTATAAATTTCAATTATAATTCTGAAACTTTAATTACTTTCTACATAATTAGATTTTTGTTGTTGACATTTTTGAATTATTCTCTTCAAATTTGAATTAATTTCTTCGACTTTCAATTATTTTCCTCAAACTTCAAATATTTTTTTTTTAATTTTACAATTATCGTATTTAAATTTTTAATTTTTACTCCAGCTTTCAATTATTTGTGTCTTTATTCAATTAGTTGCTTCACATTTTAATTATTTCGTCAATATCTCAATTATCGTACTCAAAATTTTATTTTTTTCCACCAGTCTCATATAATTTTTTCAAATTTTAATTTTTTTTTTATTCTTCTATTATTTTTTTGTAATTTCAATTATTTTCTTCAAATTTCAATTATTTCGTTCCAATCTTTCAATTTTTATCTTAATTTTTTATTTTCAATGAATTTTTCATTTAGTTTTGTCATTTTACATTTTTTTTTTAAATTTGAATGCTATGTTATCTAGTCATTTCTAAAAATTTTAAATTCAGTTAGCTAATTATTTAATAAGTTTTTTAATTTTATTAGTTGTTCAGTTAATTATTTGTTCATTAGGTAGTTATAGACTTTTTTAATTGATTAGTTAGCAAGTAAAATATTTAGTTAGTTGTTTATTTATTTAAACATTTGTTTAGTAAATTAGTTATATATTTAGTTATTCAGTTATTTAATTGTCTATTTAGTTACTTATTAATTTCGTTATTTAGTCGGTACTTTTAAGTCAGATAACACCGGCACAAAAAAAAAAATTAATTTGGATTGCCAAAGACTAGACTAGTCAATTCTTACGTATTTTGGATCGCTGAATCCGAAACCGAAAAAATACGAATCTCAAACTATTGTAAACTGTGAAGTATCACCTTTAATTTAAGCCCAGAAAACTTAAAAAATATTCAGTAGTTCCCGAGATATGAGTCAAAACGTTAAAGCAAATTTTTCTGAAAAACCATAGTTTTCAGGTTAAGTCACGATTTGTTTGACTTTTAAGGAAAAACTGCTTTTGGTTAGTCTTTTTATTTAATTAGAAATTATTTTCGTTATTTAGATAGTTATTTTTCTAGTTTTTTGCTTTTTTAGTTATTTATTTATTCATTTGCTTATTTAGATATTTAGTTGCTTCGTTAATTTTTTATATCTAATCGGTTATTGTTATTGTTTTTTTTTTAGGTTTTTATTTATTTTTTCACATTTATTTCTTATATATTATTTAGTAAATTAATAATCTGTTCAGTTATTTCTTTTTTTTTATAATTTAATGTTTAATTTATCTTCTAATTTAATTTAGTATTTTTTAAAATTTTCTTCAAGTTCTTGTTTAATCGTAATTTTCCTTTCATATCAATTTCTCTTTTTCTTTAAGTATTTATTAACTTATTTATTTACTTGTTTTTTCTTTATTTATTTATTAGTTTATTTGTTTGTTTATTTATTTAATCATTTGTTTATCTATTTATTTATTCAGTTATTCACTCATTTAATAACTCATTTACATTTCTCACTTTAATTTCCAATTATATTTTAATTATCCTATTTTATATTTTCATTTCATAGGGGAAACTGCACACAGTTAACGGTTCCAGTCGAGGTTCACTTTATTATTCCGAGACAAAACCCAGTTTATAAAAAAACTTAACTGTATGTTAATTGCATTTCAATAATCAGTAACAATTTATTTCGCAATTATTTTAAATTCTTAACCGTTGAAACCGTTATCCACACTGGGACAGTTCCCCTATACTTAAAAATATTATTTTTTTCTTTTTTTAAATCAGACAATTTGAAAAATTGAATATTCAGCGAAGAAGTAGAAAATTTTTTCTTGTTATTTGAAAATCATTTTCTAAGACAGTTTAAATAATTAAATCATAACCTCAAACTAGAATGTCGTTTATCACCCCCAAATAAAAATATTATTCAAATTAATTTCATCAAAAGAAAGAGGAGAAAAGAAAATAAATAAATGAACTGACGGAGAGAGCTACATTTGCTGAAACTTTGAAAGTGCAGAAGTATTCAGCGCTGAAAATTCGTCTGCGGGACAAAATAAAACAAAAAAATTGCATATTTTCTGCTCACCCTGAAGAAGATGTTTGAAAAATAGAAATTCGCATGCGATCGTATGCGGCACAGTTATAGGTGTATCTCGAAGGATGCGACTGTCCCACTTAGGACATTAACGCTATGCGGATGATCGTCCCGTAAGAAGGCCGCTGGCCGGCTTAAAACTACACAACGGTATATCTAGACGAAGGAAACGCAACAGCAAAAGAAACGGAAATAACTGACATTTCAATCCTTACTAAATTTTAATTTTTCATTTAAACTGGTTTACATTAATCTCAATATGCAACAAGTCCTTCTATATTCGCTTATTTCTCTCAATCTGTCAATTTATCAAAATTGGCAGAAAATTTTTTTCCCTCTCAAATTTGGCTATAAAAATTGTCGACGTTCCACAACCAAAGTTTTAAAAGCCCAACCCCCAACGTTTTTTTTCCTAAGTACGGTCCTCACTCGTATTTATAATTCACTAATTATTTGTGCACAAACAGTACACAAATTGGAAAAAAGGCCTAGTCGTGACAATTGTACGGCACTAAAAAAAATAACACATGAAACGCGGAATGATTTCATTATTGGATGTCAATTTAGGATGAGAAGTACAAATGGGACTTTTTGACACATTTCATAAACAATGATGTGAGGGGTAGAGATGATCATATGCAGCCATCTTCACACTGTGCCATATGTTTCAGGAAGTCAGGACCGCACTTAGGAAAAAAAACGTTGGGTGCAACCCCCAACGTCTTTTTAAACTTTGGAACATGTTACAAACGGCCTACTCAAAATTTGCGTTAATTTTTAACAAAGGGATTTGTGTTGTTTTGTTTATCGACTGCTTGACAGAAGTAGAATATAATCGTGTTGAGTTAAGAAGTAAATTTTATTCAATTAGTATTGAACTTTACCTTTTGATTATTAAAACAAATTTTCAATGTGAAATTTACGTTTCACGACAAAAAATTTAATGTAAAATTACAGAGTTACAGAAATTGGAGGTTATGTTTAAAAATCGAAATGAGTATTAAAGCGAATATTCAAAATATGCAGTAAATAAAAAACATTCTGTTTTTATTTTGAGAATGACCGAGAAATCAAATGAATCGTGTTATGTCAAATTTATCGAATCGGTTAAATTTAATCGAGGTTTATCTAATCGGGTATTAAATTTAAAAGATATGTTAATTAGCAACCAAATAATTAATTTTAAATTTGATTATTGTTGATCGGCAAAAGAACGAATGTTTATTAATTATTTCGTAAAAATTATTTTCCAATTTGAGAATATGTTGAAAGAAATTAAATTCTTGGAAATTGTAAAAAGAAAATTGTAAGGAAGTTAAAGATCGAATTTTATTTGAGAAATTATTATTTTTGTTCTAATTTACTGAAATTCTGAAATAAGGAATGCAAAATACAAATGTGTGACGCAGAAAATTAACGAAAGTTGTGTAAAGTGCGAGAGTGTTTGTCAGGTCACTTCTGATGCAAATCTTACACCTACGTCAAGGAATTTGCAGGAAGGATGCGATACAATCCTGGTCGGTTTCACTTTGGCAAAGGCATAATATAACGGCCCAAACAAACATAACGGTAGTTAATGAGCCACACAGTTTTACTCCATGTTGACGGCATTGCATCTTACTTTGAACTCGACTAGATCTTTTTTTTTATCACTCAACATTAAAAATACGAAATTTTTACTAAATCGTAATTCCTTTGGAATTATTTCAATCAAGGCCGCTTGACCGGGAAATTTGTTACTAAACCGGGAATTTCTTCATTGATCTAAAAGTACTGAGAAATTTGATCGAAAATCAATTTTTTTCATATATCACAAATCTATAATTATTAATTAATTAATTAATTAATAATAATCTTCGTAAACTCCTGAAGTTAGTTAGTATTTATATTTATTCATCTTTTTCTGTCCACGTTTTAAAGTCTGAAGTGAAGTTAGTTAGTATTAATATTTATTCATCTTTTTCTGTCCACGTTTTAAAAACTGAAGTGAAGTTAGTCTTATTGATTTTGACTCTTTTTATCAGGAAATATTTTGAAATTTGAATTGAAAGAATAAGGTAACTTTTTTCGTTAGTGTTGTATTGTGCTGGTTTTTAATCGTCATTTGAGTAAAAAAAAAAGTTACGAAAAATGCTTTAAGAATTTATTATGGTTTTTGAAGAAGTTTAAAATATATAAACATGCAATCAATTTCCTAAATTTTCAGTTATTATCTCAAATTTAGATTATTGTCATCAATTTATAATATTATATTAATTATTTTCATCAATTTTCGTTCTTTTTGCGATTTTTTAATTATTTTCTTTAATTACAATTTTTTAAGTAATTTTGTAATTATTATTCTTTTTTAAACATATATTCTATGACTTTTTCAGTTAGGTATTTCTCTCAAATTTTATTGAATGTTTTCAATCTTTTATATTTAAATTATTTTCATCATAATTCAATTTTCTTTCTCAATATTAAATTATTTTCAGCATATTTCAATTATTTTTTTCAATTTTTAATTAATTTTATCATTTTTCAATTATTTTTCTCGATTGTTAATTATTATTCTCATTTTCTAAGATTTTTAAGTATTTTTCTGAAAATTCAAATATTTTCTTCAATTTCTAATTATTTTCATTTGTTATCAGAATTTCAACTTTTTTTTTATTAATTATCGTAAATTTCAATTATTTTTAGCTTTCTTCCAGACTTTTCTCCAATTTTTAGTTTTTCTCATTTTATAAAATAAATTTCTAAATTTTTTTAAGTATTTTTCTAAAATTTCAATTGTTTTCTTCATTTTTTAATTATTTTCATTTGTTTTCATAATTTCAAAATTTGTTTATTAATTATCGTAAATTTCAATTACTTTTAGCTTATTTCTTCAATTCTTTTCTCCAATTTTTAGTTATTTTCTTTTTTTTTAAATTCATTTCTAAGATCTTCATGTATATTTTTCAAATTTCAATTATTTTTTTCTTTATTTAAAAAAAATTCTGTAGCTTTTTCAATAATCACACTTAAATGTCATTTATTTTTTACAACTTATCATTGTTTGTATCATATTTTAATTATTTTCGTCAAGTTATAAAATTTAAAAACATTTTGTAAGTATTTTCCAAAATTTATTTCCTTCAATTTTCAATTTTTACATTTGTTTCATAATTCTTAAAATTTTTAACTATTTATCTGACTTTTCAATTATTTCATTAGGTATTTATATTATTTTTTATATTATTTTCTTCAATTTTCAATTACTTTCGTTCTTTTTCATAATTGCAAAAAAGTTTTTATTTATTTCTCTTTAATTAAAAATTGTTCTGTTTCAATTTTAAATTATGTTTATCTTTTTCCCTTATTTATATTTAATGTTTAATTATTTTCTTTTATTTCAATGAACACAAATTTTGTTCAACTTTCCTGTATTTAAAATATTTTATATAATTTGTTTAATTGTTTTCTCAAATTTTAATTATTTTTTTTTTTAATTTTAATTTATTTATCTCAATTTTTAATCATGATTTTTTAATTTTTAATTATTTTCTTTAATTTTTTATGGTTCAATTTTGTTTTAATTTACTTTTAAGATTTTCAAGTATTTTTCTCAAAATTAAATTATTTTCTTTATGTTTAAAACATTTTTTTGATTGTTTAAATTACTTTCCCCAATTTTTAATTGATTTCATTTTTTTTTTTCAATTAATTTGCAATATTTGCAATTATTTTGTTTAATTTTAATTATTTTTTGCAATTCTTTTTAATTCTAAAATATTATTTAATTTCTAAAACGTATGAAAAACTAATCGCGCGCTGGCGCGCGTTTTATTTTGGGGTCGCGGATATTTCCACCAAAACCCAATTGACCGAATTTGTAATTGGCCGAAATTTAATTGTCCGAATTTGTAATTCTACAAACTTGCACTTGTCAGAATTTGCAATTCCCCGAACTTGCGTTTGTCCGAGCTATTAACTTCCCGAATTTGTATTTGTCATAACTTTCAAATCATCAAACTGACATTTGCCAAAACATTTAAATCGACGAAATTGCATTTGTTAAAATTTTTAACTCCTCGAACTCGTATTCGTCTGAACTTTTAAATCCACGAACTTGCATTTGCCCGAACTTTGAAATCACCGAACTTGCATTTGTCAAAATATTCAATTACCAGAATTTGCATTTGTCCGAACTTTGAAATCACCAAATTTGCATTTTCCGAACTTTGAAATCACCGAACTCGCATTTAGCAGAATATTCAACTCTCTAAATTTGCAACTGTCAGAACTTCTAAATCCCTGAATTTGCATTTGTCCAAACTTTAAAATCACAGAACTTACATTCGCCCGAATTTTGAAATCTCCGAATTTGTAATTGTCCGAACTTTGAAATCACCGAACTCACGTTTAGCCGAACTCTTAAGTCTCCGAATTTGCATTTGGCTGAACTTTTAAATCACCGAACTTGCTTTTGTCAAACTCCTTAAGTCACCGACTACTCGTGTCCCCGAATTTGCATTTGTCCGACCATCGGAAAGTATGTTTTCTAAAGGAGTCTTATGATTGGATGGTAAATTTCCCGGTAACATTACCAGCCAATCAAAAGACTCCTTTAGAAAACCTACTTTCCGATGGTCGGACAAATGCAAATTCGGGGACACGAGTAGTCGGTGACTTAAGGAGTTTGACAAATGCAAGTTCGGTGATTTAAAAATTCGGAAAACTGCAAGTTCGGTAATTTAAAAGTACCGCCAAATGCAAATTCGGAGACTTAAGAGTTCGGCCAAACGTGAGTTCGGTGATTTCAAAGTTCGGACAATTACAAATTCGGAGATTTCAAAATTCGGGCGAATGTAAGTTCGGTGATTTTAAAGTTTGGACAAATGCAAATTCAGGGATTTAGAAGTTTTGACAGTTGCAAATTTGGAGAGTTGAATATTCTGCTAAATGCGAGTTCGGTGATTTCAAAGTTCGGAAAAATGCAAATTTGGTGATTTCAAAGTTCGGACAAATGCAAATTCTGATAATTGAATATTTTGACAAATGCAAGTTCGGTGATTTCAAAGTTCGGGCAATTGCAAGTTTTTGGATTTAAAAGTTCAGACGAATACGAGTTCGAGGAGTTAAAAATTTTAACAAATGCAATTTCGTCGATTTCAATGTTTTGGCAAATATCAGTTTGATGATTTGAAAGTTATGACAAATACAAATTCGGGAAGTTAATAGCTCGGACAAACGCAAGTTCGGTGAATTGCAAATTCTGACAAATGCAAGTTTGTAGAATTACAAATTCGGACAATTAAATTTCGGCCAATTACAAATTCGGTCAATTGGGTTTTGGTGGAAATGTCCGCGACCCCACAAAAATATGGAAAAATATGAATAAAAGTAAAAACAAGATTTTTATTTGTTTTCTATAATCAATTATCTTGTTAATATAAAAAAAAGAAGTAGCTTTGAATACAAAAATATAATCTTTTTATCATAAAACTAAAGTTTCAACCCAAAGCAGTCCGCCAAAAAATGGAAATAAAGTCTATAACAAATAAAGCTTCTGCAATTATAAAATAACTTACAAAAGTAAATTAAACACTGTACTAAATTACAAAAATACCTGCTTGCTTCAAAATAGCGTGAGTTTTAGAAAGAAAACGAAAATGTTGACATTCAATGACAAATGTGACAGGTTAATCCGCCATGATTCTTTATAGTCACGTGACTAACGTATGAATTTTTTTTCTGCGCATGCGCACTTCTTTTGATTCATCCCGCGCTTATTTAAAATCATGTTTTAAAAAAATATTAAAAATTATTTTTAAATGCACAATTATTATAATTATTATTAATATAAATGCAATACTTAATATAATTAATTTATTTAAACACTGATTTTCTATACGAAAGCAGTAAAAACTTGATATTTAGTTTCTACATCAAAATATACGTTAGCCGAGAGATTTTCTGTATCGTACATATCTTGCTTAGAAGTTTTACAGCATATAGACAATTTAACCAAGGCAATTTACCCAAGAACACACGATGTAATTAAACTAATTATTTTAATTTTAGAACTCATTTTTTAAATTAAATCAAAGTGTTTAGATAGCCAAATGTTTGAGATTATTTTTTAAAAAAAATTATATGTACGTTTGTGAGATAGAAGTGCATATTTTCTAAAATTTAAAAACCAAAAAATTATTGTTGGAAAGCATCATTTTCACAATTCTTTAATAAATTCTTAAATAATAAACTGATATACATGAAACTTTATAGGAATCATCTTTACCTTAATATACTTCATTAATAAAAACAATTATGATTCATATTTATTTTTAGCCAAGTTATTAGCGATTGCCAATTTATCCAATTAGGCATTTTACCTGACTCTTCCCTATATTATCATTTTTTCTTCAATTGTCAATTATCTTCTTGAAATTTCCATTTCATTCTTTAATTTCCAATTTATTTCTTTAATTTTGAATTATTTTCTTCAGTTCTCAATTATTTCCTTCAAATTTCAATTATTATATTCATCGTTTTTTAATTATTTTATTCAATATTTAATGATTCTCGCATTTTCCCAATTATTTTCTTGAAAAATTTTTTGTTCGATTGCCGATAGTTATCACCATTTTTCGAATTTTCTGTTCAATTTTTATTTATTTTTATTATTAGTTAACTATTTTCGTCATATTGCAATTTTTCTTTTAAAATTCATTACTTTCCAATTTATTTCTTCAATTTTCAGTTCCATTCTTTTTTCAATTATTTTATTAAATATTTAAAAATTCACGCATTTTCTCAATGCTACATTTTTTTTCTTGAAATTTCCATTTAAATCTTTAATTTCCCATTTATTTCTTCAATAATTAAAAAAAAAATTTTTATGGTTAATTATTTTCACTAAATATTTAATTATTTTCGTCATATTGTAATTTTTCTTTTAATTATCAATTATTTTCTTGAAATTTACATTTAATTCTTCAAATTCAAATTTAGTTCTTCAATTGTTAATTTTTTTTTTTTTAATAGTTAATTATTTACATTATATTGTAATTTTTCTTTTAATTATCAATTATTTTCTTTTAATTTCCAATTAATTCTTTAATTTTCAATTTATTTTTTTAATTTTTATTTAGTTTGTTCAATTATCATCTTTAATATTTTTTTTTATTTTCGTCATATTATAATTTTTCTTTTACTTCTCAATTATTTTCTTCAATTTTCAATTACATTCTTCGTTTTTTAATTATTTTATTTAATATTTAATAATTCTCGCATTTTCTCAATTATCAATTATTTTCTTGAAATTTTAATAGAATTTTCCAATTGAATTCAAATTTATTTCTTCAATTGTTAAATATTTATTTTTAATATTTAATTCTTTTCGTCATATTGTATATATACTTTTTATTATCAATTATTTTCTCTTAATTTCCAATTAATTAATTAATTTCCATTTTATTTCTTCATTTTTTAATTATTTTCTTCAATTCTCAATTATTTTATTTACTTATCAATTATTTTCTTGACATTACCATTTAATTCCTTAATTTCCAAATTATATCTTTAATTTTTCATTATTCTCTTTAAGTCTCAATTAATCTCTTTAATTGTCAATTTTTTTTTTCGTTTTTCAATTATTTTATTCATTATTTAATAATTCTATCTTTTTCTTAATTATTAATTATTTTCTTGAAATTTGAATACAATTTTTCAATACTTTTTTTTACTTTCTACAATTTTTCCATATTTTTCATCATTTTTCAATTGCCAATTTATCATTCTCCTTCAATTTTATGATTACTCATAAATTTTACAAATTTTTGGTTCAAATGCCGATTATTCTCACCATTTTTCGAATTTTTTTTTAATAGTTATTTATTTTCGCCATTTTCTAATTTTTCTTTTAATTATTAATTATTTTTCTGAAATTTTCTTTTAATTCTTTAAATTCCAATTTATATCTTCAATTTTTTAATTATTCTCATCATTTTCAACTAGTGACTTCAATTATTAATTATTTTCCGCATTTTTAAATTATTTCATATAATTTTTTTAATTTTTTATCATTATTTTAAAATTATATAATTATTCTTTGATTTTTTAAATTATTTTGTTCGGTTGTGTAATAATGTAGCCATTTTTTGTATTTTGTTTTCAATCGTCAAATTTATTTCTTCAATTGTTAATTATTTTTTTTAATATAGTTATTTGTTTTCGTCATAATTGTAATTTTTCTTTTAATTATCAATTATTTTCTATTAATTTCCAATTAATTCTTTAATTTTCAATTTATTTCTTCAATTTTTATTTAGTTTCTTCAATTCTCAATTAGTTTCTTAAATATTTAATTTGATTTTCGTCATATTATAATTTTGCTTTTAATTATCAATTATTTTCTTGAAATTTCCATTTAGTTCTTTAATTTCCAATTTATATTTCTTCAATTTTTAATTATTTTCTTCAAGCCTCAATTAATCTCTTCATATCATTATATTTAAAATTTTTAATTTATTTCTTTAATTTTCAATTTGTTTCCTCAATTTTTTATTATTTTCTTCAATTTCAATTTTTTTTTTCGATTTTCAATCCATTTGTTCAATTTGCAACTATTTGCAACAGTTTTACATTTTTTATTAAAAAAAGTGAGTAAATAAAAAGAAAAGAAAAAAGAATTGGAAAAAAATGTAAATAAAAAAAAAATGAAAGAGTGAGGGTTTTTAAAAAAAAAAATTCCCAAATAGAGCAGAATTCACAAATTTGATAAAAATTTCGGAATGATAAGGACGTTCAACTTTTTGTCATAAAAATGTTTTCTCAAGTTCATGATCAGTCGTATTATTTATTCGAGTGTCATATTATGTATGCAGGAATTTCTCTCATCCACATAACTAGAATATACAGTTATAGTCGTAATAGCTGATGTTATATTACACATTGGAAATTGAACCTCGTGTGTTGACCGTTGTGATAATCTCAATCTATTAAAACAAAATACAAAATCCCTTAAATTATATAATATAGATACACAAATAGATATAATTATTATTTCTCACTTTTATCATAATGACAAATTTCTTTTTCTATTTCTTACAAAAAAATTCTTTTATTTTTGTTTTTTTATTTCTTTCTTTTTTTTAAATAATAAGCTTTTGCAATTTTTCCAAAATTTGCCTCTATTTTGATTAAAAGGTACCTAATTTTTATTTTTTATTTCCCTCTTATTTTAATTTAAAAAGAAATAGGTTAAAAGAAAAAAATTATGAATTTTGCTTCCTCATGGATGATAAGCTTTGTTTAAAATTGTAATTGACAAATTAATTGAATAGATTTTAATTCTGGGGTTTTTTACAGGACTTCTGGATTCGATAACGAGTACAGCGAATAGTGCAGATTGTCCTGGATATTGTGTTCACGCTCTGGCAACTTTAATATGTTACGAAGTTTTGGAAGATGTTCAATGTCCAACATCGAGTATGAGATGTTGCATAGAAGCGCCTTTAAATAGCACAGATTTGTCGGAAACTTCGAACGATATCAGTGAAAATGTCACTTCAACGTCGACGACGACAACAACAACAACCACGACAACAACAACGCCAAAAATCACTACTGCAGCTCCAAAAACCACTACAACAATTTCCACAACTCAAAAGAGACCTTCAACTACCTCTGCTGTTACCACAAATTCCCCCGTCACAAAACCCGCAACGGTATTAAAAAAAAATATATATTTAAATCGGGGTATTTAGCAAATTTAATGATCAAATTCCCGGATCGTAAACTACGATTTTCCGGGTTAATTTAAAATACACGTAATTTTTTTAGAAACAATAAATATAACTTTAGTTTTAAAAAGAACTGCGAGAAGAAAAACAAAAAATTCCCTCCATTGACATAACCTCAAACTAGAAAGTCGTTTTCCGCAAATAAAAATATTATTCAAATTAATTTCAACAAATTTTGAAAGATCCAGTTGTACATTTTCATCCAATTTTGACTAATGATAGCTCATTTTTCTAGTTGGTACATTTTCTACAATTTTACTTGTTGGATTTTCTTGAATAATATTCCGTTTTACGCTAAATAATTTCTGCTTGTCTCAAATACTTACCTCTTTTTTTTTTTGAATTGACGTTGAATGACTGGAATTCGTAATATAATCAAAAGAATTAAATGTTTCGAAGTGTGAAAATGACGTTTGCGTAAAGGAAATATAATGTTAAAATGTAAAAAAAGTGAAATGTGAAATGTTACCGACAGAAACCACTAAATTTGAACATTACCATTTGATTTAGTGTGTTTCTGTCGGTAAAATTTCACATATTACTTTTTTCACATTTTAACCAAATTTTATATTTCCTTTACGCAAACGTCATTTTCACACTTCGGAACATTCAATTCTTTTGATTATATTTCGAACTCCAGTCATTCAACGTCAATTCAAACAAAAAAAAAAGAGGTAAGTATTTGAGACAAGCAGAAATTATTTGGCGTAACCTCCGATCTCGGTTTACACGCGAAATACGCGTAAGCCAAATACTTTCTTTTTTAATCTATAGATTAAAAAAAAACATAAAATGTTAAATAATTATTATTTGATAACAAATTTTAGCTCAAACTAATTTTTTCTGATAAATGTACAACTGGATCTTTCAAAATTTGGTAAAATTAATTTTAATATTTTTATTTGGGGGCTTTGGGGGTGAAAAACGACTTTCCAGTTTGAGGTTATGTAAATGGAGAGAACCCCCTTAAAAACATCGAATATTGAAAACAATTTTCAAGTCTCAAAGAAAAGGTAATTTTAAAAAATAAGGCAAAAGATTTTAAAAAATAGGAAAAAATGGAAATAGTTTAATAAAGAAATAATGCAGAATTGAGAAAATTTTTAATAAAAAACAAACAAGTTGTGAATATGTGAGAAAATTACAAAAAATATTTAAAAGTCAATGAACGCAAAAGAAATACGTGGAAAAGATACTAAAAATTAAAAAGTGTTAAAACAAAATATAAATAGATAAGAAAATATTTTACAAAAGAAATGAGAAAATTAATTGAAATTGAAAAGTTAAATAGTTATTTAAAAATGGAAGGAAATCTAAAAAAACTAGATGAGAATGAATTTTGACAAAAAATACAGAACAAACTAGAAAATCCTTTTAAAAATGTAAAATATTTACCGACTTTTTTTATATTAAGCAAATGCATACGAAATTCAATAAAAAAAAAGTTAAGATTTTATTAAATCTAAGACCTATATTAAAAATTAGAAAAATAAAATAATTTAGCAAATTAAGAAAAAAAACACGTTTTGAAAAACGTGACAAAATTTACTACCAGATGAATAAATTTTAAAAAATAATTAAAGATAAATAAAATTAAAAGAAAAAGATTAAACAGCTTTAAGAAAAGGAAAAAATGTGTAAAGATTAGACAAAAGTTATCAATTATTTTCTTAAAATTTTAATTTAATTCTTTCATTTCCAATTTATTTCTTCAATTTTCAATTATTTTCTTCAGTTTTCAATTTTCAATTGCATTCTTCGTTTTTCAATTATTTTATTCAATATTTAATAATTCTCGTATTTGCTCAATTATTCATTATTATTTTCTTGAAATTTCAATACAATTTTTCAATTTCCAATTAATTTCTTCAATTTTCATTTATGTTCTACTATTTTTTCCATAATTTCCAATTACCAATTTATTATTTTCCTTCAATTTTATGATTATTCATTCATTTTAAAAAATTTTCGGTTCAAATGCCTATTATTCTCACCATTTTTCGAATTTTTCTTTCAATTATCAATTTTTTTTTAAAGTTAATTGTTTTCGTCAATATTTAATTCTTTTCGTCATAGTGTAACTTTTCTTCTAATTATCAGTTATTTTCTTGAAAATCCCATTTAAGTCTTAAATTTGCGATTTAATTCTACAATTTCCAATTATTTTCTTGAATATTTAAGTATTTTCGTCATATTGTAATTTTTCTTTTAAATCACAATTATTTTCTTGAAATTTCCATTTAATTTTCAATTTCCAATTTATTTCTTCAATTTTCAATTGCATTCTTTGTTTTTCAAGTATTTTCTTTAATATTTAATTATTTTCTTCAATTCTCAATTATTTTCTTGAAATTTTGCATTTAATTCTTTATTTTCCAATTTATTAATTCAATTTTGAATTTTTTCTTCAGTTTTTATCTGTTGTCTTCAATTTTTAATTGCATTCTTCGTTTTCCGATTACTTTATTCAATATTTAGTAATTCTCGAATTTTCTCAATTATTAATTATTTTCTTGAAATTTCAATACAATTTTTCAATTTCCAATTAGTTGTTTCAATTTTCATTTATTTTCTACAATTTCTCTCAAAATTTTTAACAGTTTTCAATTGAAAATTTATTATTCTTGTTCAATTTTATGATTATTCTTTAATTTTAAAAACTTAATTGTCAGAATGCCGATTATTCTCACCAATCTTCGAATTTTTTTCCCAATTGTTAATTTTTTTTTTAATAAATAATTATTTTCGTCAATATTGAATTATTTTCGTCATATTGTAATTTTTCTTATAATTATCAATTATTTTCTTTAAATTTCCATTTAATTCTTTAATTTGAAATGTATTTCTTTAATTTTTAATTATTTTTTTTCGATTTTTAATCCAATTGTTAAATGTGCAATTATTCCCAACAATTATTCCTATAATTTTCTTAATTCTTCAATTTGCAATTATTTTCTTTAAATTTCCATTTTAATCTTTAATTGCCGATTTATTTCTTCAATTTTCAATTACTTTCTACTATTCTAATTATTGTTATCGGTTTTCAATTAATTCCTCAATATTTAATAATCGAGGATTTTTTCAATAATTTTTTTCACTCACTAAAATTGTTTTAAAATTTCAATTCAATTCTAGAACTATTTTCTTCAATTCTCAGTTATTTTCTTCAAATTTAAGTTCCACTTTACAAATTCAATTATTTTCTTTGATTTTCTTTTAATTTTTAATTCCATTCTTAAGTTTTTAATTGTTTTCTTCTATATTCATTAATACTCGTCTTTTTTCAAATACCTTTTTACAATTTTTAAATATATGCTTTAAATTTCAAATTAATTGTTTTCTTTAATTTTTTATTGCTTTCTTCAATTTTCAATTATTTTCTTTAATATATAATTATTTTTTTTTTTTTTGTAAATTTTGTTTCAATTATCAACTATTTTCGTAAACTTTCAATTTAATTCTTTAATCTTCAATTAATTTCTTTAATTTTTAATTATTTTCTTCAATTCTCAATTATTTTTTTCAATTTTCAATTGCATTTTTCGGTTTTCAATTATTTAATTCAATATTAAATAATTCTTGCATTTTCTCAATTATCAATTATTTTCTTGAAATTTCAACACAGTGCTTCAATTTTTATTTATTTTCTGCAATTTTTCACATAATTTTTCATCAATATTCATTCATTAATAATATGATTATTTTTTAATTATAAAAAAAAATTTATTCAAATGTCGATTATTCTCACCATTTTTTGATTTTTTCCAATTGCTGATTTTTTTTAATTGTCATATTGTAATTTTTCTTTTAATTATCAATTATTTTTTTCAATTTTTCATTTATTTCTTTAATTTTCAATTTATATCTCCAATTTTTAATTATTTTTATAAATTTTCAATTACGTCCTCAATATTCAATAGTTCTTGAATTTTCTCAATTAGCAATTATTTTCTTGGAATTTCAATACAATTCTTTAATTTTCATTTATTTTTTCAATTTTTAATCCAATTGTTAAATGTGCAATTATTTCCAACAATTATTATTCTTGCAATTTTCTTAATTTTTCAATTTGCAATTATTTTCTTAAAATTACCATTTTATTCTTTAATTTCCAATTTATTCTTCAATTTTCAATTTATTTAGTCAATTTTAAATTATTTTCTGCTATTATTAATTATTTTTATCGGTTTTTAGTTAATTCTTCAATATTCAATAATTCTATGATTTTTTCATTTATTTTTTCAATCATAAAAATTGTTTTAAAATTTCAATTCAATTCTATAACTATTCTCTTCAATTCTCAGTTATTTTCATCAAATTTAAGTTTCACTTTTCAATTTTCAATTATTTTCATTAAATTTTAAAAATTATCGTCTTTTTTCTATTATTTTTTTCGATTATCATTAGGTTTATTTAATTTTTAATTGTTTTCTTTTATATTAATTAATTCTCGTCTTTTTTCAATTATTTTTTTTTAATTTTTAAGTATATGCTTTAAATTTCATATTATTTTTTTCTTCAATTTTTTATTGCTTTCTTCAATTTTCAATTATTTTATTCTTTTTGTAATTTTTGTTTCAATTAACAACTATTTTCTTAAACTTTCAATTTAATTCTTTAATTTTCAATTTTTTTCTTTAATTTTTAATTATTTTCTTCAATTTTCAATTTCCTTCTTCGTTTTTCAATTATTTCATTCAATATTAAATAATTCTCGCATTTTTTCAATTATCAATAATTTTTTTGAAATTTCAACACCGTTTTTCAATTTTCAATTGTTTTATTGAATTTTTGTTTATTTTCTACCATTTTTTTACATAATTTTATCAATATTATGATTTTTTTTTAATTTTAAAAAAAAAATTTTGTTCAAATGCCTTTTATTCTCACCATTTTTCGATTTTTTCAATTGCTCATTTTTTTAAAATTATCTTCGTCAATATTTATCTAATTATTTTCGTCATATGGTAATTTTTCTTTTAATTATCAATTATTTTCTTCAATTTTTCATTTATTTCTTTAATTTCAAATTTATATCTTCAATTTTTCATTATTTTTATAAATTTACAATTACTTTCTTAATATTTAATAATTCCTGGATTTGTTTAATTATTGTTTGTTCAATTAGGGAACTATTTTCTTCAAGTCTTAGTTATTTTCTTCAAATTTAAATTCCACTTTAAATTTTCAATTATTTTCTTTAATATAAATAAAAATAAAAAAATTTATTTATATTTAATAAAATGGTTTCTACCATTTATTTATACAAAAAAGGTCTATAATATATCTTAATGACAATTTTCTTTAATATTAAAAAAAAAAATCTATTTTTTTCGAATTTTGTTTTTTAAACTGACAATTATTTTCGTTATTTTGTAATTTTTTTTTTAAATTCTAATTTAATTCTGAAATTTTCAGTTTATTTACTAAATTTATTTTTTTCAATCCAATTGTTCAATTTGCAATTATTTCCAACAGTCATTCCTATAATTTTTCAACTATTTTATTTAATTTTTTAAACTATTTTTTTTAATAAACTGTGTAATTTATTATCCAACTATTTTTAAATTTTGTTTTCAACTGTCGATTATTTTCGTCATTTTCCAGATATATTCTTCAATTTCATAGTTTTCATTATTTGAATTTGCAAAAATTTATAATTTTAAATGACCAAAAAAAAATACAAAGTTTATTCTTGCTAATAAGTTTTAATATTTTTTAAAATCTTTCAATATTTTTCCTGAAATTATTTTCGAGAAAAAAAATTAATAATTTGCTTTATTTTCAGAAAATTAAAAATGGAACGAAACACGTGGACAACAAATTTGGTGAGTGAATTAATTTTAAGTTTAATATTAGATATAATACGTAATAATCAACTTTCTTTCAACTAAACAACAATTTTATAACTTAAATTGACTTTTTTAGGTAAAAATTGCACCGGAATGTGTATGGCCGAGCGAATTGTGGATTATTGCGACGCTGTGCTAAATGTTGACACTCTTTGCGAACCAGGTTTTCGATGTTGTGTGTCACGTGACGCTTTTGGGGATTCTCCACCTCCGGAGCTTCTTGTCATCGATAGAACAAAATTAAATGTAACTCGCCACGATGAGAAATTTGTGTCAACCGGAAAGATTTCCGAGAAGTCGAATTATTCGACACCTGAACATTCTACGACACTTCGGACAATAACGCTTTCAACTTTGATAACTACGCCATTAACAGAGGCATCAACCCCAGTACCTTTGAGGCCAAAACCCGTTATTGGAGACACGTGTAAAGGCGAGTGTGTTAATGGACTCTTCGCCTTGTTCTGTGATAATATCGATACCGAAGCCGATTGTCCTGGAGACGCTTCTTGTTGTATTACAGAAGCGCCTGCGAAACCGGTACAAACTCTTTTTTTTTTTTAAAGATACAAAATTGGAAATTTTAATTTTTTTTTATTGAATTGAATACAGGTGTCTAGCAATCAAAGAAATTGTCGGGAATTTAGAAGCAGGATTGATAAAAATCATGATTCTTTTGATTAAATCAAAAATTGATTTTTTTTTAATATATTCAGTATATAAAATTTTCAAATGTTTATATATCTGTAAGTAGTTGAATTTTTAAACTGAGAACAGTTAATAAGAAATAATGAGGAAGAAAATATTTAATCAAAATCAAACAAATTATGAGGAATAAATGAGAAAATTTCAAATAAATATCTTCAAAATCATATATGATGGCAAAATTAAGAAAAGTAGGTAAAAGCAAGAAAAAAGTAAATTATAAAAAAAAAAAAAACGTAAAAAGATAAGAAAAGAGTCGATTAAAAAAAAAGGGAAAATTCTTTTAAATAAACAAAGTCATGGACATTATTCAAGAAATAAACAAAAAATTAATAGAGCGCCACTTGACTGAAAAAGTCCGAGAAATTTGTTGTTAAACCGGGAATTTTTTTCGAAAATCAATTTTTTTTTATATATCACAAATCTATAATAATAATAATAATGATCCGTAAGTTCTTTTATTCCTTCATTCATTTTTTGTCTTCACACCTAATATTTGGAATTTAGATATTTTTTGTTTTAAATCAGATACTTTTTAAAAAATGCATTTAAATTGATTAAAATTTAAATTTATAAATATCGATTCCAATAACTTTACTTTCATTAATAAATAGATCTATAATTTTTTCTATAATTTTCAACAGTTTTTAATATACAATTATTCTCGTAAAATTTTAGAATTTATTATTTTTTAATTTTTTTTAATTATTTTGTTCTATTGTCGATTATTCTCGCCAGTTTTCGAATTTTTCTTTCGATTGTTAATTATTTTCCTCATTTCTCAATTATTGTCTTTAATATTTAATTATTTTCGTCATATTGTAATTTTTCCTTTAATTATCAATTATTTTCTTGAAATCTCCATTTAATTCATTAATTTCAAAGTTATTTCTTCAATTTTGAATTATTTTCTTCAGTTCTCAATTATTGTCTTCAATTTTCAATTGCATTCTTCGTTTTTCAATTATTTTATTCAATATTCAATAATTTATGCATTTTCTCAATTATCAATTATTTTCTTAAAATTTCCATTTAATTCTTTAAATTCAAATTTATTTCTTCAATTGTTCATTTTTTTTAACAGTTAATTATTTTCACCATATTGTAATTTTTCTTTTAATTATCAATTATTTTCTTGAAATTTCTAACTATTTCTTTAATTTTCAACTTATTTCTCCAATTTTTCATTATTTTCTTCAATTTTCAATTAATTCCTTTAATATTTAATTAATTTGTTCAATTCTCAATTATTTCCTTGAAATTTACATTTAATTCTTTAATTTCAAATTTATTTCTTCAATTTTGAATTATTTTTTTTCAGTTCTCAATTATTTCCTTTAATTTTCAATTATTACATTCTTCGTTTTTTAATTATTTTATTCAATATTTAGTAATTCTCGCATTTTCCCAATTACCAATTTTTATTTTCTTGAAATTTCCATTCAATTTTTAATTTCCAATTTTTTAATTTTTTTTTCTTGAAATTTCAATAAAATTTTTCAATTTTCATTAATGTTATACTATTTTTTTTATAATTTTCATCATTTTTCAATTGCAAATTTATTATTTTCCTTTAATTTTAGGATTATTCATTATTTTTCTAAAAGTTTTCTTCAATTTTCATTTATGTTTTACTATTTTTTTCTATAATTTTCATCATTTATCAATTGCCAATTTATTATTTTCCTTTAACTTTATGATTATTCATTAATTTTTTAAAGTTTTTGTTTCAAATTCCAATTATTCACACCATTTTTCGATTTTTTGAAAAAAATTTTTTTTAACAGTTAATTATTTTTGTCAATGTTTAATTATTTTCGTCATATATAGCAACTTTTCTTTTAATTATCAGATATTTTCTCGAAAATTTCATTAATTTCTTTAATTTTGAATTTATTTCTTAAAATTTTAATTATTTTCTTCAATTCTCAATTATTTTCTTGAATATTAAATTATATTCGTCATACTGTAATTTTTCTTTTAAATTACAATTATTTTCTTGAAATTTCCATTTAATTTTTAATTTTCAATTTATTTCTTTAATTTTTAATTGCATTCTTCGTTTTTCAATTAAATTCTTTAATATTTATTTCCTTCAATTCTCAATTATTTTCGTCATATTGTAATTTTTCTTTTAAATCGCAATTATTTTCTTGAAATTTCCATTTAATTTTAAATTTCCAATTAATTTCTTCAATATTTATTTATGTTTTACTACTTTTTCTATAATTTACATCATTTTATTAATTGACAATTTATTATTTTCCTTTAATTTTATGATTATTCATTAATTTACTAAATGTATTTGTTTCGAATGCCTATTATTCTCACCATTTTTTGATTTTTTTTTTAAAATTATTAATTATTTTTTTTAATAGTTAATTGTATTCGTCATTAGCAATTTTTCTTTTAATTATCAGTTATTTTCTCGAAAATTGCGTTAAATTATTTAATTTTGAATTTATTTCTTAAATTTTTTATTATTATCTTCAGTTCTCAAATGTTGTAATTAATTTTCCATTACTTTCCCCGTTTTTCAATTATTTTATTCAATATTTAATAATTCTCTCATTTTTTCAATTATTAATTATTATTTTCTTGAAATTTCAATACAATTTTTCAAATTCCAATTAATTTCTTCAATTTTCATTTGTGTTCTACTATTTTTTCCATAATTTTCATCATTTTTCAATTGCAAATTTATTATTTTCCTTTAATTTTATGAGTTTTCACTAATTTTAAAAAAGTTTTGATTCAAATGCCTATTATTCTCACCATTTTTCGATTTTTTCCATTATTAAGTATTTTTTAAATAGTTTATTATTTTCGTCATATTGTAATTTTTCTTTTACTTATCAATTATTATTTTCTTGAGATTTCCATTTCATTCTTTAATTTCCAATTTCTTTCTGTAATTTTTAATTATTTTCTTTAATTCTAAATTATTTTCTTCAATATTTAATTATTTTAGTCATTTTGTATTTTTTCTTTTAATTATGAATTATTTTCTTGAAATTTTCATTTAATTTTTTAATTTCCAATTTATTTCTTTAATTGTAATTATTTTTTTCGATTCTCAATTATTTTCTTCAATTTTCAATTACATTCTTCGTTTTTCAATTATTTTATTAAATATTCAATAATTCTCGCATTTTCTCAATGATCTATTATTTTCTTGAAATTTCAATACATTTCTTCAATTTTCCCATTGGTTTCTTCAATTTTCTTTTTTTTTTTTACAATTTTTTCCATAATTTGCATCAATTTTTAATTGAAAATTCATTATTCACCTTCAATTTTATTATTATTTTTTTATTAATTTAAAAAAAAAATTTCGAAGCTGATTATTCTAATCATTTTTTGATTTTTTAAAATACTTAATTATTTTTTTAAATAGTTAATTATTTTCCTCAGTATTGAATTATTTTCGTCATGTTTCACATATTTTCTTCAATTTTTAAATTATTTTCGTCATTTGGTAATTTTTTTTCAATTATCAGTTATTTACTTAAAATTTTAATTTTATTCTTTAATATTTAATGTTTTTCTTTAATTCTCAATTTAATTCTTAAAGTTTTTAATTTTTTCAATCTTAATTTGTTTTTTTTTTCCACTTTTAATCCAGTTGTTAAATGTGCAATTTTTTTCAACAATTATTCCTATAGGTAATTTCCTTAATTTTTCAATATGCAATTATGTTCTTTAAATTTAATATTTCTTGTTTAATTTTTTAAATTATTTTTTTCAATTAATCTAGTCATTGATAGAATTTTGTTTGTAATTGACAATTGTTTTCGTCATTTTTTATATACTTTCTTCAATTTCTCAATTATTCTCGTCATTTTTCAACTATTTACTTCATTTATTAATTATTTTCGTCAATTTTCAATTATTTCCTACAATTTTTTCAATTGTCACTTATTATTTATTAATTTATTTTATTATTATTTATTTATTTATTCAAGTATTAACGGGTTTGAGGCCCTTTCGTTTAGAGTTCTTAACAAAACTTAAAAAATAAAATTTTTGTGAAACTATTTTCTTCGATTTTATACTAATCTAGCCATTTTTTGAATTTTGTTTTCAATTATCAATTATTTTCGTCATTTTGTAATTTTTTTTCAATTATCAATTATTTTTTTCTAATTTTAATTTTTTTCTTAAATTTTAAATTTATTTCCTCAATTTTTTTTTATTTTCTTCAATTTTAATAGTTTTTTTTTTTTCAATCCAATTATTGAATTTGCAATTATTCCCAACAGTTATTCTTATAATTTTTCAACTATTTTGTTTAAATTAATATTGTTTAATTTTTCAAACTATTCTATTTTATTGTAGAATATTTTGCATAGGAATAATTACTGAAAACTCAGAATTAGAGAAGTTATATAAACAAAATAACTGCGGTTTTATGTTTAATAAACTGAAAAATAATGAATTATTGTAGGATTTTTTTTAAATTCGCTAGACACCGAGTGAATACGAAAAAGTCGTTCACCTGCTTCAATTATTAAGAAATTTTGAATTTAAAATCTAGTTTCAGTTTATTAAATTTAAGTTCGTCTTCTTAGGAGCCACCACCACCACCAACTACGACTGAAAAACCTGTGACGAAACCACCAGAAGCAAAATTACCCTCGTGTCCTGGATTTTGCATCTTGCCGATTATGGCAGCATTTTGTGAACGTCCTAATATCATTATTTCCAGAACTTCCACTTGCGCTGTTGGACAATTGTGTTGCGGAAGTACCAAGAGTTCAGTAAGTTTCTTTATAATAAAAACAATTTTGTTAATATTTCATTTCAATTTTCTATTATATTTATTTTTAAATCAATTACACTGCAACTTCACTTATTTAAAGTCTCGCTTATTTGAAGTCGCATTTAATTTAACTGTTATCGAAGTCTCACTTATTTAACTTGTCGACCAATCAAAACTTACTAACATTTTCATTGGTTGCTGCGAAATGGACCAATCAGAGAAATAAGTGCATAGAGGTTAAAATAAGTGCGACTTTTGTCATGGATTTGCGTAGACTGGGTTAAAATAAGTGAAGCTTCAGTATAAATACAAATCTAAGATTTTAATTTTTTATAAATTGTCTTATTATTCTTTAGAATTAGTAAATTTAATAGAAAAAGAATATAAACACAAAAAGAAAATAATATGAAGTTTTATGACTTTAATTATATTTTTGCAGACTCCAAGGCCGAGACCAAAGCCGAGACCAACTTTAACAAGACAAACTATCTCTACAGTCGCATTGCCACCAGATCCTCGACCAGAATGTCCTGGATCTTGTATCGTATCTTATCTTTCTTTCACATGTTTTAGTGAGTCGCAGTAATTAAATTATCCATTAATTAACTTAATCGGTTATTAAGTAATTTCTATTTCGACTCTCAATGTGAGCGCTTGAAAAATATCACATTTTCAATAATTTATTTTTCATAATTGATATTCATTTTTTTCCTTGAAAGATATATTCCAAAAGAAGAGAAGAAAAATTTATCTTAGTCAATCCAAAGTTTTTTTTTTATTCTTCAACACTAGATTTTACTTATACTTATTTATGAAATAAAAATCATTTTATAATAATTTTATAATAAATAAATTTAAATAAATTATTATAAGCAATTAAATAAACAAATTTGGTTTTAGCGACTTTTTCATAACATAAACAATATTTTTTACATTTTTTTACAAAGAAGTTAAAAAAACTAATGTTCTGTTAAATAATTATTGTAATTGTTATAAAACAATTGAATAAATAAATTCGATTTTTAATCTTTTTATCACAAAATCAAAGTTTTTTCTCTATAATTTTTACAAATAAGACTAAAAAAACTATGCACTTGTCAAGTTTTGTGTGTAAAACTTTTTCGCAATTCTTATAACCGAAAAAGAAATTAAAATTGATTTTTTTTCAATCAAATAATTTCTTTTGTTTCAAAAGTTTGAAGGTTTATAACTAATCTATAAAATTTTATTCGTTTTTATTTAGTTTTTTAATTTTATTTATAGAAAATCGTGGAGATAAAATTTTGTTTTTTTTTTTATAAGAGATGACAACAAAACGAATTTGTTAATTTATTTGTTTATAACAATTTCAAAAATTAGTTAAAAGAACATTTTTTTTTACTTTGTAGAAAAAATTTTTTTAAGCGCTCACATTGAGATGCTCTCTTAATTAAATTAAACAATTACTGCAGGGTTTACAGACTTTTTGCTTTTTTATGATTATTTTATTTAAATTATTTTTGAAAAATTATACATCTTTTCGTATATTTTGAGCAAAAAAGGTACTGTGGTCCCTGTTTCTATTATTTTGTTATTCAAATAATAAATCTTATTTTACCGTAATAAATAAATTTAAATACTGGTACAATTTTCTTTTTTTATTAATTCAAAATTCTGCTTTTTTAATCATTTATTTTCGCTCCTTTTTAGGAAATGCAGAGCTGACGAATATCTTCAAGTGTAAAAAACCCGGTCACCAATGCTGTGCTCAAAAATCAATAATTAGAGAAATAACCGGAGTAAATTCCACGGAATCTCCTCTTTCTAATCGGAATGACACTTATGTTACAATCACTTCTCGACCGAATACTCCGTATACACCGTATACTCCCTACACACCTATTTCGACAATTATCTGTAAATATTTAACATTTTGAATTTCTTATTTTCATTTATAATTAATTCTGCGTATTCAAAACCTACTTTTTTACATTTTCTGTATAATTTTCATCATATTTTTGTATTATTTTCTATTTATTTTTCTATTTTTACACCACTGTTCAGAATTTTCAAACTCACCATTTTTTACTAAATGAAAAACATTTTTAAAACGTGAAAAATAAAAAAAGAGATAATTTTTTTCTTATATTTTTTAAGTTTTCTAAAATTAATTTTCTTGGTTTTCATTCCTTAAAAAATGTATGAGTTTGTAATTTTAAATTTTTTTTTTTTTATTCTGTCATTTAATTTTTAAATTTTATTCTGTTTTTCATTACGAAAAAGTACTCTTTTTTTAAAATTAATTTAATATTTAAAAATTTAATTGCAACAGATGAGACAACGACGGTATTGCCAAGTACAACAAAAAATCCTGTGTACAGCAAATACGTTTGTGGAGTAAAAGGAACATCTCGAGTGCCATTGCAAGCTAGAAATTTAGATAGGGCAGCTAGAGTCGTCGGTGGAGATGATGCTGAAGCCAATGAATGGTGTTGGCAAGTGGCTTTAATTAATTCCCTTAATCAATATTTATGTGGAGGTGCTCTCATTGGAACACAATGGGTTTTAACAGCTGCACATTGTGTCACAAAGTAAGTTAAATACCTAAATATTTCTCAAAATAGATTTTAACTGAATTGGTGGAAATTTAAAAATATTAAAATCTTGATAAATTAAACTTTGGATGGAGTAAACCCAATTTTTGATTAAATGCAATTTTCCGGATGTTCGGGGATTTTTTAAAATACAAACTTTTAAGGTTTTCAAGATAGAAAATAAATTGTATCAAGTTTCAATTTTTAGATAATTGTAACAATAGCTGAATATAGTTTTAAACTGAAGAAAGTGATTAAAAATGTTAAAGAATTTAATTGAAAAAATTCTGGGTTTAAATATAAATTGAAAAAAGAAATATATTGAAGTTTGAAGAAAATAAATTAATAATAACGCAAATAATTGAATAATAAAAAAAAAAATTGTAATTTAGTAAATTTATTTAATTAATTTTTAGTGGGAATTTTAATCGATTGGAGCTTGAGTCAATTACAGTTTTTATAAATTAAAGAAAGTAGATGACGAAATTTAAATACCTAGTTGAAAAAAGTTGAAATTTTTCCCAAATCTCAATTCTAATCTAATTCAATTCTAATCTCAATTTCTAAATCTCGATTCAAGCAAATTATTAAAATTAAATTTTTCTCCAATTTTTAAACATTATTTTAATCGACAAAATTTATTTTCAGTATTGTGCGGTCAGGTGACGCGATTTATGTGAGAGTCGGAGATCACGACTTGACCAGAAAATACGGAAGTCCTGGAGCCCAAACTTTGCGCGTGGCAACGACGTACATTCATCACAATCACAATAGTCAAACGTTGGATAACGATATTGCTTTATTAAAATTACACGGACAAGCTGAACTCAAAGACGGAGTTTGTTTGGTTTGTCTACCAGCACGAGGAGTTAGCCATACTGCAGGAAAACGATGCACGGTCACTGGTTACGGATACATGGGAGAAGGTTTTTAGAATTTTTAATTCTAATTTCTGATTCAGGGATCGTAGAGGTTTCTTTGTTCAATTTTAGGTACAAAGGGGGATTTTTAAAATTACAAAATTAGGTCTAATAGACCTTTTTAAAAAAAAAAGATTCCAAAAGCCTTACTAATTGAAAAAAATAAAATCAATTAAAAATTGGAAAAAGTAATTTAAAAAAGCATAGAAATGTTTTAAAGATAAAGAAAATAATTTAAATTTGAGAAAAATACTTGAAAATCTTAAAAAGAAATTGAAAAAATTGAATAATGAAAAATTAGAGATAATAATTGAAAAATGAAAAAAATGATTAAAAATTGAGATCAATAATTTAAAATTGAATGATATAATTGAAATGTTAGATAAATAGTTTCAAATTTTTGAAATTATGAAACAGATTTACAAAATTGAAAATTGAAGAAAATAATTGAAATATAAAAAAAACAATGATAAGTTGTAAAAAATACATTAAATTTGAGAGAAATAATTTTAAAAATTATAGAATTTTTTTTTAATAAAAAAAATAACTGAAATTTGAGAAAAATACATAAAGATCTTAGAAATTAATTTAAAAAAAAATAAAAATAACTAAAAATGGAGAAAAGAATTGAAAAAAACTAAAAATAATTGAAATTTGTTAATAATTAATAATAAAAAAAGTTGAAGTTATGAAAACAAATGAAAATAGTTTAAAATTGAAGAAAATAATTGAAATTTTAGAAAAATAATTAAAAATCTTAAACAATAATTTTAGAAAATGAAAATAATCATTAACAATCGAGGAAAATATATAATTGAAAAATTATAAAATTAATTCAAATTTGAAAAAATAATTGAAATATGATGAAAATAATTTATATGATAAATTGAAAACACTAAATAGAATTTGAGACAAATTATTGAAAAAATCATAGAATGTATGTTTAAAAAAAGAAAATAAATACAAAATTACTTTAAAAAAATTTTAATTAATGAGAATAATTAAAAAATCACAGAAATAATCGAAAATTGATCAAAATAATAATTGAAATTTTAGATAAATAATTCAAATTTTTGCCAAAATAATGGTAAATTAAAAAAATTAATTTAAATTTGCGATGAATAATATAAAATTTAGGAATAAATAATTAAATTTATTTAATGTCGAGGGAAAAATAATTGAAATTTGAGGAAGGTACATTTAAGATTTTGGGGATTTTCAAATTTTTCAAATTTAAATAAACAATAGTAAGGAGTTATAGAAAAACTTGCCCGAAAATTATTATCACGTTTCATATTTCGATTTTAAAGAATATCAATTTTTAAATAAACTTAAGAACATAAAATGATGTTTATTATTTCAGAAATGATTTGAATTTTTTTTAAACTTATTAAACTTTGAGAATTTCAGTTTTTTTTAATATACATAGATATAATTATATATAAGTATCTATATAAAGTTTTGGCATTCTTTCAAGTATGAATTTTTTTAAAATTACAATAACTTAAAGAAATCCCAACAAAAATTTCTTTTTTCTATGTTTTTCTGGAATTTTGGTAAAAATTTATTGGCAAATTTTGTAAGAATTTTTTATAATTTTTTTCATAAAATTATTATTTAAAAAAGAATTAGCTATTACTTACAGTTTGTAAGTTGAAAGATGTAAATTTTTTACTAAAAAATAAGTAGATCGTTATATAAAAGTTAGAAAAAGGTAGTTGGAAATTAATTAATTAATTATTTTTTAAATTAATTAATAACTTTGACTTTCACTATGATTGTGAAAAAAAATGGAAATTTATTGGAAAAAGGGGAGAAAATATAGGATTTTATGTAATTTTTTTCTAAATAAGGGGAAAAAAGGAGATTAGATAAAAAAGCAAAGAGCAACTGTGATCCCTGAAATAATAATTTATATTCTCTGGAACGTATTATTAATTATTTATTTTCTTTTTCTTTCCAGCGGGACCGATTCCTCTTAAAGTTCGTGAAGCCGAAATACCAATAGTCAGCGACGCAGAGTGCATTAGAAAAGTAAATGCCGTAACAGAGAAGATTTTTATTTTACCAGCGAGCAGTTTTTGCGCTGGTGGTGAAGAAGGCAATGACGCCTGTCAGGTAATATTTTAATTTTTTTATTATTTTTTGTAAATTTTAAGACTTGGAGATTTTGAAATTTTTTTTCAGTTAATGTTAATATTTAGTTATTATTTTTAATAAAAGGCATACTAAATACACAATATTGTCTAATAAAAACAATGATCGAAGTTTAAAACTTTTTTTTTATAAAAAGCAAACATTTTTTATATTTTAAAGTTTCTGAAAACAAAATTCCAGGAAATTCGTAAAAATATCTAGTCCTTTGACCTTTTAATAGATTTTTTAATTTTATCAACATTCTTCTACTTTATAGAAAGTTTTTCCTTTGTTTTTGATTGTTTAACTTTTCTTTTGTAATTTCATATTTTATCCAAAAAATTATTTAGTATTTTTTTTCTACATTTTCTCAGAATACTTTTTCTTACAAAAAAAAAATAAAATAAACAGTTTTTTCTTTTGTTTTTCATTTTGCCTCTTTTTTCATTCAAATTTTAATTAATATTTATAGTTAAACACATTATTAATAAAATACAACTCAAAAGAGAAAAAAATCAAATTTTAATCTTTTTAATGAAAACATTTCCATTATTCCAAATTTCAATAGTCAATTTATTTCATGTAAATTTCCTTATTCTTAAATAAGCGTATATTCATTTAATTTAAAACTTTCAGAACTGTTTCTGATTTGTTTATTTTTTCATCGACATCAATAATTTTTCAATAACTTATTTATGTTTCCAACTTTTTAATTAATTCTAAATTTTTTTGCCATTCTCGAAACAATTTAATATTTTTCTCATAATTTTTTTTTTACAACAAATTTACTAAGTATTTTTAACAAAATTTTTTACAGTTTCTTAATTTTACTCGTTTTTTAAAAGATTTTTATTCTTTTTTATGTAATTTCTTCTTAATTCTCATATTTTTTCTTTCTTTAATATAAGTATTCTATATTTACATTCATATTTTTAAGCAGAGAGTTTTTCTAAACATTCTATCGATAGTGGTTGTAAATTATGGGTTTTTTAAATAAATATTTTCGACATTTGTAAATTAATTTCAATTTTTTTTATGTTTAAACGTCTTTCTTCTTTTTTAATTTTCATAATTTGGAATAATTTCAAAATTGTCACTAATTTTCTTAAAATTTTCTCAAAATTATTTCATGAATTTTTGATTTTAAGTCAAATTTGCATGTTTTTTGTTGGTTTGTTTACGAATTTTCATAAATTTTTAAAATTTATGTTAGTTTTTTTAAAAAATGTTTTATATTTTTTGTCATTTTGTCATTTTTTTTTCAAAATAAATAATTTTTAAAACATTTTATTATTTCCTTGTCATTATTCTTTATCAATTGAGTCCGAGGCTTAAAATTCTTATTTATTTTAAACAGACAAAAGTTTCTGTCCTTTAAGGATGTTCAACCGGTTCAACCCATTGACATAACCTCAAACTAGAAAATGGTTTTTTGCATATAAAATAAAAAAATTATTAAAATTGATTTCACCCAATTTTGAAAGACCTAGTTGTACATTCCCCAAAAAATAAATTAGGCAGATACAAAATTTGTTATCAAATATAATAATTATTGAACATTTTGTGTTTTTTCTTTAAAGTTTGAGAACAATTATAACTTATTCTATCCAATTTTGACAAATAATGGGTTATTTTAATTTTTGAAACAATCTCTACAAGTCTGTTCGTTGCATTTTGTTAAAATATGTTTTGTTTAAAAAATATAAAAATAATAATTTTTTAACAAAGTATTATTTACATTTGTATTTGATAACAAATTTTGTACTACCTAATTTCTTTTTTGAAGAATTTACAACTAGGTATGTATTTCAAAATTAGGTGAAATCAATTTTCACCAATTTTAATAATATTTTTATTTTGCAAAAAATCATTTTCTAGTTTCAGGTTATGTCAATTAACCGCATCCTTTTAAAAATATTGAATTTTTAAAATGAATCGTTGCATTTAAATTATAAAATAATAAATTAATAGCTATACTTAAATTCTAAAAATAATAAATTCTAATTGAATATTTTCTAGGGTGACGGAGGTGGTCCTTTGGTTTGCCAGGACGACGGATTTTACGAATTGGCAGGTTTAGTGTCGTGGGGCTTCGGTTGTGGGAGAATCGATGTTCCTGGAGTTTACGTCAAAGTTTCAGCTTTTATTGGTTGGATAAATCAAATCATTTCTGTAAATAATCTTTAGCTCTAATTAATTCTCGTACGCTTATTTATTGTATCATCAGCGCATCTTGACGGTTGATTCTTCATAAGCATCGATGCACAGAAGAAGCGAATTCTAAAGCCGAAATCAAGAATTGACCTAGACTTTAGCATCGCACCTGTGATATTTACTAATTACAATGAGAAAAATTAATTGCATTTTATAATTAGCGAACGTTAAGATGCGCCCAAGTTTCAGTTTGAAACTCAGGTAAAGAGAATGTAAAAATTGTGGAGGTCTTCAAGCAAAATAATTAATTTTGTAAATTTATTTATTACAACTTTGCTGAAAATGATTATTATTAATCAATGCATTTTCAAAAAGTGCTTTGAAAAATTTATTAATTCATTGAACAAATTCTGTTTTAACAATAATTAAAATTAATCCTTCACAATAATTTTCAAACTCATTGTAGTCTTAACATAATATATTAAATCATTTATAATAGAACATTTGTAAATATATATAAAATATCTATTTTGATATATTTTTATGTCTTTGAAATTAGTGGCTTAAATTTGAATCGAGTGAAAAGATATTGTACTCTATCTTGCTTTGTATATTCATGCATTGTTATAAGAAAAACAAAAAACTTGTAAAATTTTTTTAGAGACTTATTTTAAAATTATAGATTGTAATTTCGTACATTATTATATTTAGATTATTACTATTTTTTTTAATATATTTTTGAGCGTCAGTTGTACAAATGTATGAATTTGATTGAAAATTATGTACTTAGTAGAATAATTTTATTTATAAAAGTATTTAATTAAACAATGGATTACACACAAGGTCGAAAAGGATTAAAAATATGTATATCACTGTCATGTATATCAGCTCAAGTGGAATATGAAAATGTCAATAATTACAAAACAATTTATTTTAAAAATTCCGATTGTATTTGTAAACACAAATTTGACTTTTCTATTATTGTTCACAAAGTATCAAAGTATTTTTGCACTGAACTTTTCGTAAGCAATTATATACATTATTTAATAAAAACAATAAAAATCAGTATTTACTGATATTTAACACATCATCCGTTAAAACTACATTTTTTTTTTTTTTGGGAGGGTAAAATACGAATTATCACCTAATGTGCCGAGATTATCTAATTTATCGTGCATTTGTCAAATTTTTTTTAATCGTCGCAAGAATTGAATTCTTCATTTATGATAGTAGAAGATTTGGATTAATTTGACTTATTATAGATATTTCGACGTTTTTTTTTTTAAATATAGCTGTAGCTTTATTAAAATAATGATAAATATAATATGATATATTTTATTTTTTTGCGTTCTATGACTTGATACAAAAACTTGTTTTTAGAAGCAACTTTTTGAGAATCACTTTTACAAAAAGCGTAAATTTGTATTAATTAAATTTTGAATTAGTTAAAATAAGAAATTCAAGACTTGAAAAATGAACGAAATGGAATCAAAGAATATAAAGTTAAAGAAACCGAAAAATAAATTAAAAAAACAACTCATGTTGAAGAACATAGTCAGAATAAATATTTTTAAAAGATAGACTTGAATAAAATACATTACTTTGTAAAGTTTATTTTCCTAAATTCCTCAACTTCAAATTCTTTGGTTTCTAAAATTTTCAAACTTCAATGTTTTCTGTTTCTTCAATTATAGTTGATTTTTTTAAATATTTAGGCATTTGGTGTTAATAAAATTTCCTTAACTCTTTGTTCGTTTTTAAATTCTTTAATTTCAAATTATGTATGTTTTATTTTAAATTAAAAAATCGAAGAATCCTTATGATTTTATTTCAGATTTTTTTTTAATTTTCATATACATACATAAAAAAAAAATTAAAAAGATTACCAAAATTCCATTTATACAAAATTATGCATTAGAGCAATTCTCAAAAAGTTGTCAGATTTCTGAAAAACAATGGTAATAATTAAATTTCAAGCAATTTTCGCGGTTTAAAGCTACAGTCAAAAAAATTTAGAATTAAAACATTTCTTTAATTAGATTATCAAATTTTGAAGATTATCTTTCGATAATTTACTTGGAGCAGATTCTCCTAGTTGAATACCGAAATTTTAAAAAACCAACTATTGAAGAAACTGATGATTCAGAAAAATGAAAATTAGATAATAGACTTGAAAGCAGGTATGCATAAAAGTTAATAAAAAAATTTTTACGCAAAAGCAATAAAATGAAAAATCACGCTTGATTTCAAACTACAAGAATTGATAAAAATAACATTTATCTCTAGAAGGAGCCGTATATAAAATAATTCATCATATCTGTCATTAAAAAAAAAATATTTCAGAAACAATATAAAAGCTAGGGATACAAAATAAGGTCAAATAAACAAAATTTTTAGAGAATATAATTATAAAAGAAACATCTTTCCTTGATCGATCTAGTTGCAACTTCCAAGAACTCTTCGACTTGCGGGTTTTATTTTAGATAATCTTTTAATTTTTGAATTATTTGGTTTGATGAACTCTTCCTCGTCATTTTCTTTATCAATTTGCTGCAAAGAAAATAAATAAAATTAAAGTTCTGATACTTGATATTGAGGTTAAAAAATAATTGAAATTCCTGAAATTGAATAAGTTTACCTTTACTTGCAAATCGGAATCCGACTGAGAATTGAGCTCAAAAGACGGCCTTGCAATTATCGAGATATCAGAAGCAGATGCGGCTTTTACCATTGTATAACCGAAATTATTTCCCTTTAAAGATTGTAATTTTGAAGTGCTATTAGGCGTAGAAGTTGTATGAATATTGTTAGTCGCTGGTGGAGTGACATCTTTGTTGACAGTAATGTTCCTTAAGGTTAAATCCTAAAAAAGTAAAATTTTTTGTTTACAAAACTTACATTCTTAAGTTTTTTTATGTTACTTAGCACACAAAGAAATTAAAAAATTATTTTATTTCAACTCACATCGTCATCTGAGTCTTCGCCATTTCTCATTCGTTCCATGTATCTTGAAATAATTTTTTCATGAGGCGACGTAGCTACCAGTTTTTGAGGATAGCGGAAGTCTTTTCGAACTGGCGTTGACCCTGAAAAATTCGTTTAATTAATAAAATAATAAAAATATTAAATTTAAAATCAATTAATTTGAAAATTAGGTATTTTTTTCTTTTTTGAACAAACCTGTTGGAACGTCTCGGCGAAGATCTTCAACAAGGAACTTGTCAATTTGGTGTTGTGTTGTGCGCAATTCGGTTGTTATTCCACCATTCCACTCGGTGCATTTTACACTTTGTGTCTCCAATTTGCGGCCTATTTCCACTGAACTTATTTCACCTTTGTTACGTAGATCTTCCATAAATTCTACATGGTCAACACTTGTATCTACAATAAGTTTGTGTAAATCCTAAAAAAAGAATTTAAATTAAAATTTTAAATAAAATAATTGTAATTTTTAAAAAATAATTAAAATAACAAAAATAATTGATAACAGGTGTACAAAATAAAATATTTGAAGACAATATTTAAAAATTGACGAAACATTTGAAATGTTAAGAAACTAATTCAATAATAACATATAATTAAAAGCTGGTGTAAAAATTAAAAATTTACAGGCAAAAACTAAAAAATTGAAAAAATTTTAGAAATTTGAGAAAAATAATTCAAAGATGAAAAAAATAATTGAAGTTTGAATAAAATAATTAGAATTTAAAGAAAATAAGTCAAAAATTGGAAAAAAAAAATTTAAATATGAAGAAAGTTATTAAAGTTGGTGAAAAAAGTAGAAATTTGTAGAAAATAATTGAAAAAGGTGTAAAAAATTAATAAATTCATGACAATAATTACAAGAATGACGAAAATTTGAAGAAAATAATTAAAAACTTGTGTAAGAAATTTAAAAATTCATGGTAATAAAAAAAATTCAATAAAATAATTAAAAATAAAAAAAAATACTAAAATGGCAAGAATAATAGAAGTATGGTAAAAATAATTGGAAAATGACTAAAATACTTGAATTTAATGATAAAAATAATTGATAACTGGTGTAAAAAATTTAAATTTTGAACACAATACATTGAGAAATTGACGAAACATTTGAAATGTTAAAAAACTGATTTAATAATGACATAAATAATTGAAAGCTGGTGCAAAAATTAACTTTTTAGACATTAGTTCAAAAATGAAAAAAAATTAGAAATTTTAGGAAAAAATTTGAAATTTGAGAATTGAAGAATTAAATATTAAACTTTACAAAAAATAATAATTAAGAATTAAAAGAAACAATTAATAATGAAAAGAAATAATTAACAATGGAAAGAAATAATTGAACAATGACAAAGATATTTGACAATTAGAAACAAAATTAAAAAAAAAGTAAATATTAATCTACAATTGAGCAATAATTAAAAAAATTTAACAATGCTAATTAAATTTAAAGAATATGATTGAAAATTGGTCAACTAGATAGAAAATCCAAAAAAATAATTTAAAATTTAAGTTAATAATTCAAAATTGAAGAAATAAATTGAAAATTAAATAATCAAATTGAAATCAGAAAAACCCAGAGTTATTGAATATTAAAAAAAAAACAATTGAAAATTGAGAAATAAAATTGAAATTCGAATACAATAATTTATAATTTAAAAAAAAATGGGAATGGCAGGAATTATTTAATATTGAAGAAAACATTAAAAATTGAAGAATAGAATTGTTATTTAAAGAAATTAATTGAGAATTGAAAAAAATAATTGAACAATTGAACAATTAAATTGAAAATAGAAGAAAATTATTGAAAATTGAAGGAGTTTTGAAACATGAAATTAATAACTGATAATTGAAAAAAAATATTAAAAAAAGTCGAGATTACTGACTATTGAAACAAACAATTAAAAATTTAACAAAATAATTAAAAAATAAAGAAAATAATTGAAAATTGAAAAAAATAATTAAAAATTGAAGAAAGTACTTAAAAATTAAATACAATATTTGAAAACAGCAGAAAAATTTAAAAATCGACGGAAATAATTGCGAATTGATGAATATAATTTTAAAATTCTCAATTTAAATAAAAATTGAAAGAAAAACATAATTTAAAAAAGCTGAGAATTGTTAAATATTGAAGAAAATTAAGAAAAAATTGAAAAATGAAAGAAATTAAGAAACTGAAACAAATATGAAAAAATAATTGGAAATTGAAGAAAATAATTGAAATTTAAGAAGAAAATTGGAAATTGAAGAAAATAATTGAGAATTTAAAAAAAATCATTGTAAAAAGCCTAGAGTTATTGAATTTAAAAAAAAAAACAATTGAAAATTGAGAAATAAAATTGAAATTTGAATACAATAATTTATAATTTAAAAAAAATGGAAATGGCAGGAATTATTTAATATTGAAGAAAACATTAAAAATTGAAGAATAGAATTGTTAATTAATTGAGAATTGAAAAAAATAATTGAACAATTGAACAATTAAATTGAAAATAGAAGAAAATGATTGAAAATGGAAGGAGGTTTTGAAACATGAAATTAATAACTGATAATTGAAAAAAAAATATTAAAAAAAGTCGAGATTACTGACTATTGAAACAAACAATTGAAAATTGAACAAAATTATTAAAAAATAAAGAAAATAATTGAAAATTGAAAAAAATAATTAAAAATTGAAGAAAGTACTTAAAAATGAAATACAATATTTGAAAACAGCAGAAAAATTTAGAAATCGACGGAAATAATTGCGAATTAATGAATATAATTTTAAAATTCTCAATTTAAATAAAAATTGAAAGAAAAACATAATTTAAAAAAGCTGAGAATTGTTAAATATTGAAGAAAATTAAGAAGAAATTGAAAAATGAAAGAAATTGAGAAACTGAAACAAATATGAAAAAATAATTGGAAATTAAAGAATATAATTGAAATTTAAGAAAAAAAGTGGAATTTAAAAACAATAATTGAGAATTTATAAAAAAAAATTATTGTAAAAAGCCTAGAGTTATTGAATATTAAAAAAAAATTGAAAATTAAAGAATGGAATTGAATGTCGAAAATTATAATTGATAATTAAAGAAAATAATTCAAGAATTGAACAATGGGATTGAAAGTAGAATAAAATAAGTGATAATTGAAGAAAAAATAAATTGAACAACCCAGGTATTATAGAATTTGAAAAAAACAATAAAAAATGAAGAATGTAATTGTAATTTAAAGAATTAATTAAAAATTGTAGAAAATAATTTGAAATTGAAGAAAATGTGATTTTATGAAAATTGTTGAATAATAATTGAAGAATTGAATTCAAGTTTCAAAAACATAATTGAAAATTGGAAAAAAAATATTGAAAAAAGCCGAGAATTATTGATTATAGAAGAAAATAATTGAAAATTGGAGGAGTTATTGAGATGTGAAATAAATAAATGATAATTGAAAAAAATAGTTGAAAAAAGTCGAGAATTATTGAATATTAAATTAAATAATTAAAAAATTGAAGGAAATAGTTGAGATCTGAAAAAAATAATAAAAAACTGATGAAAATAATTAAAAATTGATTAAAATAATTGAAAATTAAAGAAAATAATTGAAAATTGAATCAAATAATTGTCAATTAAAAAAAAAAAATTTATAATTGAAGAAAATAATTAAAAATTGTTTAAAATAATTGAAAATCGTAGAAAATATTTCAGAATTAAATGAATTAATTAGAAATTGATGAAAATAATTGAAAATTGTAGAAAATAATTGGCAATTGAAGAAAATACTAAAAAATCGAAGAAAATAATTGAGAAATGAAGAAATAATTTTAAATTAATGAAAATAATTCCAAATATAAGAAAATAATTGAGAATTGTAGAAAATAATTAAAAATTGAAAAGAATTTATTATCCCACAAAAATAATTCCCGGTTTGACGGAAAATTCCCGGTTTTTCACGGTCAATTTAAATTCCCGGTTTTCCCGGTTAGTAGACACCCTGACAACTGATTATTTTTATTTTTACTATAATTAATTTTTGAAGAACGTTAATACTAATTGCGCGAAGCTTTATTTAATTATTTTTTTTCTTCAATTTAAGACTGACAATTTTAAGGTCAAAGTTGAATAATAATGGATAAAAAGTGTTCTGATCGGATGTAAAATTACTTTTAAAATAAGTTTAAAAATATTTAAGAATGTCTATAAATAGATAGATTTTCTTTAAAACTACACGGAGGGAAAATTGGGAGAAAAGCCGCACCAAGAAGGTGGGCTGCTGTCTTTTCTTTAGGAGGAATTTTTGCCCAAGAAAATATAAGGCAAATTCAGTAGTAAAAGTCATGGGAGAGCAGCTCTCCCACAGTTAATGCATTAGATTTCACCAGTCAAAACTGTGCGAGAAATGCGCTCCCACAGAAGAGACAGAAACTGTTCCAAATTTTTCTCCGTGTAGAATATTATCCAAAGTTATTAAAGAATCAATTTCAAACTTTTCAGTAAACTTCTTTATACAATAAAAATCAAATATCTCACTAGTAGTTTTCTTTAGTTGAAAATTCCCAGCAGACTTATCGACAATTTTGAAAGATTTTTTTAATTATCAGTTATTTATTTCATGTTTCAAAACCTTCTTCAATTTTCAATAATTTTCTTTTATTTTCAATTTAATTGTTCAATTGTTCAATTATTTTTTTCAATTATCAATTATTATATATAATAATATAAATTGATTATTTAAAAACCTTGAAAAATATTCTACTTTCATATGATTCATATTCATATGATCGCAGAATTAAGAACATTGATTAAAAGCAACGAAAAAATAATAAGTTATAAAAGGAGAAACATAAAAATGTAAAATAAATAAGAAAACAGCCTATTAAATGAGTTGGTGCAGTTCAGATATTAAAATAAATAAAATTAAATAATTTTATTTCAATATGTTTAAACATGAAATTTACTTATTTAATGATCTGCTAACTTACTTGCACAGATGATAAAATTGCACTTTTGTCTTGACTTGTTTTTTGTTGTAATTTGTTTGTATCGGCTTCTACAGATTTTTGATTGTTGCTTAAAACACTCCTGCTTTTTTCCAAACCTGATTGTATGTTTTTCACAAATTCCTTACTTTGTGCGATTGTCGTTTCCGCTGTACTCCAATTCTAAAATTTGTTAACATTATAAAAATATACATTCCCAAATTCTAAAGAAAAAAAATAAATTTTCTATTTCATACCATTTTTAATCCAGTTGTTATCGATGTTTGGATATCCTCGATGTCTTTATTGGATTTGTTTACAAAAGTTGTATTTCGGTCGATGGTTTCCTTACACTTCGATGTATTAAAACTGGCGATGTGATTATATTTTTCACTTATTTCAGTTAATGAACGGAAAGTTTCATTTTGGTTTTCTTCGTCGTTCTGAATAATATTTTGACACACTTCCAAAGCCTAAATACAAATAAAAATTAGTTTTAAATACAAACTTTTCTGATTTTTTAAACCTGACTTCAATTCAACTTTTAGTTAATTTTCAATACCTTCTTCATCGTTAACCTATTTTGTTTGATTTCATTTTCTTTCTGATGATAAGTTTGGTTGATGGCTTGAAGCTTTTCCAATTCTTTTATAAGACGCTCGTTATCTTCTAAACGTTGATTAGAAACCTGATTTAAAGATTCTTTTACAAACACTTTGAGATTTTCTAATTTAGAAGAGATTTCATTGTCCATGAGTCGTAAGTTTTCGGCTATTTTATTATTAACAAGCTCACTTAAATCTGACGCTAATCTTGCAGAAATATTGTGTAATCTATTACATTCACTGTTTGCCATTTCGGTTGTATTTTCAAGTCGCTTCAACATCCATTTATAGTAATAATCGTACTAAAACATACAAAATTTATCTTTAGACCAAAAAACAAATAGAAAAATAGTAATTTGATGAATGTAAATATGAATTATTTTTAAATTAAACATTTAAATACTCACAGAACCAGTTACATCTTCCGTTAACTTGCGATTAATATCGCTTTCGTGTTGAATCAACTGTTTTGAAATATGATGAATAGTTTTATCAATTCCTCGATTATAACCTGCTGTTTGAAATCCAATTTGATCCTTCATCGACATTTTAAATTGCACTAATTCTTGAGTATACACTGATACGTCTTGTAAAATATTTTCAAAGCGTTTTCCGATATTTTGCCGAAATTGGTGGCCAAGATTTTCATTTTCTTCCTCAACAGATCTACGAAACGAATACAAAAATTGTGAACATACTTTTATTGATTTAACAATTTTTTATTAAATTGGAGAAATAATATTAAACTAGCAACATTAACGCACGACAAATGAAAACAAAATTTAAAAAATGTCTAGATTAATACACAACCGAACAATATCAGGGTTGCCACAAATATTTTATTACAATTTTCCCTGACCTTTCCCTGATTTCCAGACCAATTTTTTTCTTTTTCCCTGACCTTTTTTGAGTTCTTAAAACTAATTTTTTGTACATTTACTATAAAACTAGATAATACAATGCGCGCTATTAATTTTTGGAACTTGTGTTTGCGTCAATTATTATTATAAATTGTAATTATAAATTATTTGAAGAAATGAGAATAATTAAAAATTGAGGAAAATAATTGAAAATATTAGAAATTAATTGAAAAAAATGAAAATAATTAAAGGTTTGGAAAAATAATTTAAAAATATATTAATAATAGAAAATTAAATATCTTAATGGAAATTTGACAAAAATAATTGAAAAAATAACAAAATATCTGTGAAATAAAAGAAAATAATTGAAAATTTAAAAAAAATTATTGCAAATCTTAGAAATTAATTTTAAATAATCACAATATATATATTAAATAGCAATAAATTGAAATTTTAGACAACAATTTTAGAAATTACGATACAGAATGAAAATAATTGAAAATTCGAAAATTAGGGGGAGAAATAATTTAAGTTTGAAGAAAATAAATGGAATTTTAAGAAAATCATTGAAAAAGGTGTAAAAAATTAATAAATTCATGATAATAATATAGAGATTCAGAAAAGCCATTTAAATTTGAAGTAAATGCTTCGAAAATGGCAAAAATAATTTAAATATGAAGCAAATAATTGTAAAATGGTAAAAATAATTGAAAAATTGAATAAAAATCAAAAACTCAAGACACAAATTGAAAAATCGAATCAAAATAATTTAAATTTGAAGAAAATAATTTAAAGACTGAAGAGATTAATTGATATATGAAAAAATTGAATTCAAAATCACAAAATACTTCGAAAATGGCAAAAATAATTGAAATATGAAGAAAATAATTGTAAAATGACAAAAATAATTTATTTTGAAAAAAAATTGTCAAAAAAAGGCAAAACTAATTGAAAAATTGAATAAAAATAACAAAATAAAGAAACATATTGAAAAATTGAAACAAAATAATTGAAATTTGAAGGAAATAATTGAAAAAATTAAAAATTAATTGAAATTTGAAAAAAATAATTGAAACATTTCCAAAATAGTTGAAATTTGAAGAAAATAATTGAAAAATTTCAAAAATTGTTGAAATTTGTAGAAAATAATTGAAAAATTTCCAAAATAATTGAAATATGAAGAAAATAATTGTAAAATGACAAAAATGATTTATTTTGAAAAAAAATTGGCATAAGTAATTGAAAAATTGAATAAAAAAATAAAAAAAATAATAAAAAAAAAATAAAAAAATGAAGACAGAAATTGAAGAATCGAAACAAAATAATTGAAACTTGAAGAAAATAATTGAAATTAATCTGAAGAGATTAATTGATATATGAAAAAATTGAATTCAAAATCACAAAATACTTTGAAAATGGCAAAAATAATTGAAATATGAAGAAAATAATTGTAAAATGACAAAAATAATTTACTTTGAAAAAAAATTGTCAAAAAAAAGGCAAAACAAAATAATTGAAATTTGAAGAAAATAATAGAAAGAATTAAAAATTAATTGAAATTTGAAGAAAATAATAGAAAAAATTAAAAATTAATTGAAATTTGAAGAAAATAATTGAAAAATTTCAACAAAAAAAAAAAATTGTAGAAAATAATTGAAAAATTTCTAAAATAATTGAAATTTGAACAAATTTATTGAAAATTGTCAAAAATAATTGAAATTTTTAAGAAAATAATTGTAAATTGACAAAAATAATTTATTTCGAAAAAAATTGGGCAAAAAATGGCAAAAGTAATTGAAAAATTGAATAAAATTAAAAAAATGAAGACAGAAATTGAAGAATCGAAACAAAATAATTGAAAAATTTCAAAGATCATTGAAATTTGTAGAAATTAATTGAAATTTGAAGGAATTAATTGAAAATTTTCGAAAATAATTGAAATTTGAAGAAAATAATTTGAAAATTTAAAAAATAATTGAATAAGGTATAATAAATTTAAATACTAATGACAATAATTTAAAGATTGAAGAAAATAATTGAAAAGTGATGAAAATTTTGTAAATTTTAAATGGAATCATATAAGAAAAGAATTATTAAAAATGGAAGACATTTTAAAATCCCTTCAAATTTACTTTTTTATTTTTGAAGAGTGTAATTCATTGAATTTTTAATCAATGGAAGTTTAAATTAATTGAAGTTTGAAGGAATTAAAATTGCTATAAGTATATAAATTGGCACAATTTTAAAAAGGTGAATAATTATATAAAATTTGAAGAAAAATTTAGTGACAAATTCCAGGTGTAGATAGTATGAATGAATGAATGAATGAATCAATCAATCAATAAAAGAAACTTGTAAATTATTATATAAATTGCGAATTATAATTATTTTTTAGATTGCAAACATCAATTATTTTTAGTAATGTTTAAATGACTTCCAAAAATTTGTTTAGAAATTTTCTCTACTTAGTAAATTTCAGCAAAATTTAATTTTTTTCCATTTTAGAGATTCTTTGCATTTTTCCAGTACTTTTGATGGAAATCCCTGACTTTTCCCTGAATTCCCTGAAATCCCTGACCTGTGGCAACCCTGAATATAATTTAAAAAATCAGAGAATAATTGTAAAATTTTAAGATAATTGAACATTAAAAAAAATTGTAAAAAATAATTAACAGACTGAAAGAATAAATGAAGCACTGAGAAAATGAGACATGACTGAGTACTGTCCGGACAGGAGTGGTTCCTGTCCAAATAAAAAATTTTTATTAGACAGCACTCATTGCTTTCTGGACATGAACCATTCCTGTCTGGAAAGGACTCAGTAATGTCTTGGACATTAATGAAATAGACAGTAGTGAACCCTGTCTAGACAGGAATGGTTAATGTCTAGACCTGAATGATAACTCTCTGGTGGTGAATTTAAAAGAAGGTTATAAAATGTAATAGACGTCATTCAAAAAAATGTACATTTGGACAAAACAACACTGAGAGACTGAAGATTTGAATATTTATAAAACTTGTTGAAATTTTATTATGTTAGGTTAGAGGTTAGGGAAAAACGTACTTTTTCTTAATATTTCAAATGGGTCAATCCACTGACTTTTGTCTGTAAGCTGTTGCGGCAATATTTTTAATAATTCTAATTTTAAAATATGTGAAACGCCAACATTTTCTGAATTCAGTAAGTATATTAAAATGGTATAAATTTTCTTTTTTTTCGTGTTATTATTATTCAAAAAATGAAGGTTCACAAGCTTATTTGTAACCTTAAAACTGATGCTTTTTTTAAAAATGTTCTAATTCTTAGAGTAATTAATATAATATTTATCAGAACTTATTAGAAATATAAATTATTTAATTCTGAACACAGAAAAGATGGGTTTATTATAAAATTTTATTATTTTAAAGTGATACTCTGATTTAAAATATTTATACTTGTATAAAGTTTCACTATTTTTCGAAGCTTATTACTTTTTTATGGAACCTCCTACAAATTTGAGGTTCAGAATATAATTTAATATTAATATAATCTACTTGCCTATAAAGTTTGACGAACGTGTATTGCCTCGTTTAGGAAATATTAAAAATTTTAAATTTCTTACTCAAAAAGGTTAATTTTTATATTTTAAGTAAACACAGCAATTTTACATTGTTCCATTTAAATTAAATTAGTATACAAACCGAGCGTTTGCCTGTTAAATATTATATTCATTACTCTAAGAATTAGAACATTTTTAAAAAAAGCATCAGTTTTAAGGTTACAAATATGCTTGTGAACCTTCATTTTTTGATTAATAATAACACGAAAAGAAAGAAAATTTATACCATTTTAATATGCTTACTGAATTCAGAAAATGTTGGCGTTTCACATATTTTAAAATTAGAATTATTAAAAATATTGCCGCAACAGCTTACAGACAAAAGTCAGTGGATTGACCCATTTGAAATATTAAGAAAAAGTACGTTTTTCCCTAACCTCTAACCTAACGTAATAGAATTTCAACAAGTTTTATAAATATTCAAATCTTCAGTCTCTCAGTGTTGTTTTGTCCAAATGTACATTTTTTTGAATGACGTCTATTACATTTTATAACCTTCTTTTAAATTCACCACCGGAGAGTTATCATTCAGGTCTAGACATTAACCATTCCTGTCTAGACAGGGTTCACTACTGTCTATTTCATTAATGTCCAAGACATTACTGAGTCCTTTCCAGACAGGAATGGTTCATGTCCAGAAAGCAATGAGTGCTGTCTAATTAAAATTTTTTATTTGGACAGGAACCACTCCTGTCCGGACAGTACTCAGTCATGTCTCATTTTCTCAGTGAGGAATGAATGAATTTTGCGGATTATTATTATAGATTGATGAAGAGACATAAAACTGACCGTTTGCGGAGAATTTTATCATGAAGTTTATGAGTATCATTAGTTGCTATTTCGGCAACTTCCAAAAGAGTTTGAGCTTGGCTAGATAAGGTTTTTTCAGTACTGGAGTGTTTATCAACAAGATGCTTTTGCAAATTTCGATCCAGTTCTGTTTCCTTTAAAACAACTTTAGTTGTGTTCAAATCATTTTTAGTACACTCCAAAACATCCTGGGTATGATACAGTTGATCTGTTTGTTCTTTGAATTTTAATTGAATTTCATCGAACAGTTTCTAGAAAATTGAAAAAGACAGATTTAATTTACAAAATGTAAAAACAAATTTCTGAGACTAGTAAATTTTAAAATCATACTGACCTCCTTTGCTTGCATCGTCTCTTCCAAAGCTTTGATATGATTAATTTTCTCCTCAATCTCCTTTCCTTGATATTCGATCGTTACCTGCATTTCGTTAAAGTTTTCTTGTGCAAGATAAACTCCATTTCTTTCCCGAGTAGCTGCCAAATCACGTCGTAATCTCTCAATTTCCTCTGTGTACTCTTTGAGTAGCGCCTTTTTGGAGAGTTTTTGATTAATTTCTGGTCGATTGGTGATATTTTTCGCACGATGAGCATAGTCTAAGGTTGACAGTGTCTCATCAAGATTTATACTCGCGGGAGAAATTGTTGCGATTATTGATGTTTTTGTTCGTCCTCCTAACGACTCTTGTAAAAGCCGAGTTAATTTTGATTCCCTGCAAATAAATAAATTGTTAATTATAAACTGTTGAAATGCAACAATCGTCTGAGAATCAATTTGATTGATTTAGAAAATTTAAAAGCTTAAAAGTAAGCCATTTTAGAAAAGGTAAAATTCTAAAACAAAATACCGATATGGAATGTGAGGAGCACGTTCAACAAGAGCAGTGATAACTCTTCCAAGAGTTAATAATGACTGGTTTATATTTCCAGCTTCTCTTGCTCTCCGATCGACAGCACCAGACCTTCCAATATTTTCACTTCCAGCAAGATCTACTAAATTTAATTTTCCTGTTTTCATAAGCTCCTCTCCATCCACCGTGTTTTCTTTTATGTGTACGGTAATTGAGAAAACAGTGTGAGATCGACTAGAAACAAAAAATGGTTTGATAATGAGAATTTTAAAAAAGACAAAAACTTTATTTATAAAACTAAATTCCCGTCTTTTCCCGGTCACAAATTTTCGAACAATTAAAACCGTATTTTAAATTTTGCAAAATTCGTATTTGTATTTAAAATATAAGTTTATACTTAAATTTAAAATTTACACATTCTTATGATCTTATTAATTATAATTAGAGCTTAAAAAGTTTTATCATCACAAAATATTAAAATCTAAATTTTTGTACAATAATTTATCTTAAGCATTTTAAAGGAATTATTTATTATAATTTAACTAGTAACATTAAACTTTGCAAACTTTGCATTGTTGTTGGTTATTTAAAAGTATAAATTTTTGCAAATTCAAATAATCAAAAACAAAAATCGAAAAATGGATACATAATTACACAATTGAAAAGAATAGTTTAAAAAGTTTAACAATAAATTAATATTAAATTTAGACAAAATAGTTGAAAAATTATAGGAATAATTGTAAATTGAACAACTGGATTGGAAATTAAAAAAAAATATATTTGAAATTGGAGAAAATAATCAAAAATTGAGGAAATTAATTGAAAATTTAATTAAATTAAAATTTGAAACAATAATTCGAAAATGGCAAAAATAATTGAAATATGAAGAAAATAATTGAGAAATGACAAAAATAATTCAAGTTTAAAAAAAAATTGTAAAATGACAAAACTAATTGAAAAGTAGATTAAAAATTAAAAAAAGAAAACACAAAAATTGACAAATTCAAACGAAATAACTGAAATTTGAGGAAAATAATTGAAGTTACAAGAAAATAATTGAAGAATGACAAAAATAATTAAAATTTAAACAAAAAATTTGAGGCTGGTGAAAAAAAAATTTTTTTTAGTAAAATTGAGATATTGACGAAATAATTAAAATGTGAAGAAATTAATTGAATAATGACATAAATAATTGAAAGCTGGTGCAAAACTTAAACTTTTTAGACAATATTTTAAAAATAGAGAAAAATAATAAAAGTATCAAGAAAATAATTGAAATTTGAAGAAATTAATGTAAAATTGTCGAAAAAAATTTATATCTGTAGAAAATAGTTGAAAGATGACAAGAATAACTGACATTTAAAAAAAATTAATGAAAAATGAGAAATATAATTCAAAAATGGAGCAAAAAATAAAAAATTTAATACATTAAATAAAAAAATTCTATGAAATAATTGAAAAATTAACGATATAATTGAAATGTGAAGACAACAGCTTGAATAATAACATAAATAATTGAAAATTGGTGTAAAAATAAATAAATTCATGACAATAATAAATAGATAGAAGAAAATGACATTTAAAGAAAACAATTCCAAAATTTCAAAAATATTTGAATAATGACTAAAATAATTGTAATTTAAAAAAAAATATTGACAACTAGTGTAAAAATTTAAAGACAATACTTACAAATTAGACAAAAAAATTGAAATCTTAAGAAATTAATTGAATATAGATATAAATAATTGAAAGCTGGTGTAAAAATTAAAAATTTATTTGAATAATACTTCAAAAAGATGTAAAAAAATTAGTAAAATCCTTGACAATAATAAAAAAAAACAAAAATGAAAAAAATGATTAAAATCAGAAAAAAATAATTGAAATTTGGTGTAAGAAAAATAAAAATTCATGACAGTAAAAAAAGTTGAATAAAATAATTGAAATATTTAAAAAATAGTTCTAAAATGTCAAAAATGATAGAAATATTAAGAAAATAATTCGAAAAGGCCAAAAATACTTGAATAATGAAAATAGTAATTGAAATTTGAAGAAAATAATTAAAAAGAAAAGTAAATTAAAACTTGTGTACAGAATTTAAATATTCCTGACAAAAATTTAATAATTGCAGAACACAATTGAAATTTTTAAAAAATAATTGAAAAATGGCAAAAATGAATGAAAACTTGTGTAATAAAATTTAAATATTCATAACAATAATTTAAAGACTGAAGAAGATAATTCATATTTAAGAAAATTGAATTAAAAATTGAAAAAATACTTGAAAATTGACAAAAATGTTTTAAAGTTGACTAAAGTGCTTTAAAAATTACAAAAATAATTAAAAAGAAGTGTAGAAATTAAGTATTCGTAGACTGTAATTAAAAAATTGATTTTTTAGAATATAATTGAAAATTGGAAAAAAATTAATTGAAAAAGGCCGAGAATTAGTCAATATAGGAGAAAACAATTGAAAACTAAAGAATGGAAATAGAAATTAAAGAATGGATTTAAAAATTAAAGAAAATAATTAAACAATTGTATTTTTTATGAAAGAAACTTAATGATAATCAAAAAAGGTAATAGAAAAAAGGCGATAATATTTTAATATTAAAGAAAATAATTAAAAATTAAAAAGTGCAAATAAGTTTGAAGAAAATAATTGAGGATTGAAGAGAATAGTTCTAGAATTGAATATTTGACTTGAAATTTTAAAACAATTTTTATGAGTAAAAAAATAATTGAAAAAATCTGAGAATTATTTAAAGTTGAGGAATTAATTGAAAATTGGGGAAAATAATTAATTTTCGAAGGAATTAGTTAAAAAATAACGAGAATAGTTGAAAAATTGAAGAAAATATGTGAAAATATTGAAAATATCGAAAATAATTGTCAACTAAAAACAAAATTCGCAAAATGACTAGATTAATAGACAACTGGAAAAAATAATTAAACAAGAATATGAAATTAAAAAAAAATTAATGCTAATTAAAAAATTAAGAAAATTATAGGAACAATTGTTGGAAATATTTGCACATTTAACAACTGGATTAAAAATCGAAAAAAATAATTAAAGCGAAAGCAATAATTGAAAATTAAAGAAAACAATTATAAATTTAAGAATGTAATTGAAATTTAAAGATTATACTCAAAAATCAAAAAAAGTTTAGAATTAATGAATAAAGAAGAAACTAACTGAAAACTGAAGAATTGAAATCAAAATTGAAGAAAAGAATTAAAAAATGTAGAAAATAATTGCACAATTGTATTTAAAATTCAAGAAACTTAATGATAATAGAAAAAAATAATAGAAAAAAGGCGATAATTTTTTAATATTAAAGAAAATAATTGAAAATTGAAAAGAGAAAATAATTGATAATTAAAAGAAAAATTACAATATGACGAAAATAATTAACTATTAAAAAAAATAATTAACTGAAATTTTTTTTTTTTAAATTAAAAGTTAATGATCAAATTGAAGGAGAAAAATAAATTGTCATTTGAAAACTGATGAAAATTATGGAAAAAATAGTAGAAAATAAATGAAAATTGAAAAAATTATGGGAAATTGCAGAACTGTATTGAAATTTCAAGAAAATAATTGATAATTGAGACAATGCGAGAATTATTAAATATTGAATAAAATAATTGAAAAACGAAGAATGCATTTTATTATTGATAAAAATAATTGAGAATTGATTAAAATAATTAAAAATGAAAGAAGTAAATTGAACATTGAAGAATTAAATTGAAATTTTAAGAAAATAGTTGACAATTGAAAGAAAAATAACAAAATTACTAAAATAATGAAATTTTAAAGAAAATAATTCAGAAATGAGGAAAATAATTGACAATCGAAATAAAAATTCGAAAACTGACGAGAATAATCGACAGCAGAAAAAAATAATTTAAAAAAAAATTAAAGAATAATTATAAAATTTGAAGAGAAAAATTGTATATTGAAAACTATTGAAAACTATAGAAAAGATTATAGATTTATTTATTAATTAAATTAAAATTTTTGAACTGATATTTATAAATTTAAATACATTTTTTAAAAAGTATCTGATTTAAAACATAAAATATTTATGTGCCATCTTCAGCTTTTTACGTTTTAATTTTATAAATTTAATTTAAAAACTTCATAAATTTTACTAAATTTAATTTTAAAAAATGTATACAGATTAAGTTCAAGATAACAGAAATTAAAAATCCATTGCACTGACTTCGAAGCTAAAAAAAGTGTCAAAAATAAAAATAAATAAATTTACTTTAAAAACTAAATTCTTAGCTTCTGTCAATTGTTTTACATTGAAAAAAAGTTGCATTAGTGTCTTTTAATCAAAATTACATTTTAATAAAACAGCAATCTTGTCCAAAAAAGTATCAAAAATGTAAAAAAGTATATTTCAAAGTCTGTATTATACCTTGAATGAGCATTCATTAACGTGGCAGCGGTTTGTCTTTTTTCTGAACCTCTTTCGAGAATTTTGTACACTTCACTTTTATTATGTACCGTCACTTCCTCCAATCCATGAATAATTACGGAACCTTTTTTCGACGCATCTTCATACAATCTGAAATGAAAATATTTGAAGGAAATTAAAATATAATATATTAATAATAAATTACAAATTCGTAATTAAAATCAAAAAATGTACCTTATTTTGGATGCATCATCACTTGGCGATAAAAGATCGAATAATTCTTCATTGTACAATTCTAAAAAACTTACACGTACTGAATATTCTTGAGCATCAATTGTGCGAATTTCATCAAATAAATGACTCAAGGCACGAGGAATGATACCTGCACTTGTATCCTGCGAATTAAAGATCATAAATTTATATTTTTAACAGGGCTGATAAAAACCAGGATATTTTAAAAAAAAATAACAAAAAATCCGATTTATTTGATTTAAATTGGATTTTTTTTTACATATAATATATAAAATCTCCAAATGTTTAGTTGTAAGTAATTTATTAAAGAAACGAGGAAAAAATTTAAAAAAAAAAACAACCCAAGAATGAGACAGTGACATAATTATATGTATATAAAAAAGTAGAAACTATTTTCAAAAAATTAAACTATTTACGGATAATTTTTAAAATTAAAATAATAAATAAGAAGATATTTTAAAAAACGTTAAAATATATTACTAAAAAGAATAGAATTTTAAAATTAGAAAAATTAGAGAATTATTTTAGAAATTAAACAAAAAAAGAATGAATAAAATTTTGTAAAATTTAAAAAATATTTAAAAGAAAAGAAATTCTATGAAATACAAGAACGATGTTCAAATCAGAATATTTAGTACAAGATTAAATCCACAGAATACAAAATAAAAGAATAAAAGCTTTCAAAAAAGTAGAAAATTGGGATTTTTAAAAAATGTACCTGAATAAAAGCACCAAATAAATGTTTTCAAAAATTCGTAAATATAAGATAAAAACTAAACAATTGAAAAGAAGGAAAAATGCTTCTTAGAAATGGAAAAATTATGACATAAATTAAAAAATTAATTAAAACGCAAAGAAGAACTAAAAAAATAGTGAAATATCAAAAAAAATTAAATAAATAGGAAGAAAATAGAGAAATGTTTTTTCCTTAATCTATCAAACTGAAAAAATGTAAAAAGTACAAGAAATAAAATTAAAAAATATATATATCAAGATAAATAAAAAGAAAATCCACAAAAGAAACTTAAAAATCTGTTTAAAATAAAAAAGTTTAAGCAAATTAAACCAAAAAAATTATATATTATTACACTTAAAATAAGTACAATAATAAATTTAGTAAAATAATGAAAATCTAAAAACTTTATGAATGAACAAGTTTGCAAAAAATAGACAAGATGTGAAAAAAATTATGAAAATCAACGAAATAAAGGTTTAGTGAATTTTATAATAACGAAATTGTGTAAAATAAAAAGACAAAAAAAATATATCAAAAGTAAAAGTAGAAAAAAACTTAAAATTTTGTAAAAATAAAAAAATTGTAAGATAAAAATTAAACAGTTTCGAAAAATTAAAATCTCTTAGAAATTTTGTAAGAAAATTAAAAAAAAAAGAATTATTGTGAATACAGGCTTTACAGTGATAATGAAGAATATTTTAGGGGAAATAGGGGACTGAATATACAAAAATAGGGAACTTTTAGGGTACTTTAAAAACTTTATAAATAAAGATAAATAAATTATATACAGTAGAACCTCGATTTTATTTGGATAGGACAAAATTACAAAATTGTAGAATAAAAAAAAAGAGCATAAAAAAATGTTCAAATTATTTTAAAAAATAAGAAAAATAACTACAAATTGTGGAAAGTAATTTTGATAAATAACAATTCAAAATTAAAGAAAATGAATGCATAAATTCAGAAATAATTGAAAATCCAAGATAATAATTGAAATAAAAATGATGAGAATAATTAAAAATTGAAACAAATAATTGACAATTGAAGAACATAAATAAATAAATATTTAATAAATCAATTTAAAAATAATTTAAAAAATTAAAATTTTTTTCTATAATTGCAAAATTATAAAAACAACTGAAAATGGAAGACAATAATTAAAAATTGAAAAAATGATTGAAAATTGAAAACATTAATTTAAAAATGATGAAAATAATTGAAAAAGAATTTTAAATTGATGAAAACAATCGAGAATTTAGAAAAAAAAAGAAAATTTAAGAAACTAATTAAAAAATGATTACGGTAATTTAAAATCGAAGAAATCAATGAGAAGGTTATAAAACAAATTAAACATTGAAAACAAAGACTCGAAATTTAAGATAATTAAATAAAGACTAAGTAAATCAAACTGAAAACAATTGTAAAAATTAAAAAATGGAGAAAATAAATTGCAAAATTATAGAAATAATTCAAAATTGAAGAAGGTAATTTAATATTGATAAAATATTTGAAAATTAAAAAATAAATCGAGATTTGAGAAGAATAATTTCAAAAACTTACAGAATATATATCAAATTAAAGGAAACAATTTAAAAATAGCAAAAATAATGATAAATTTTTTAAAATAATTTAAATTTGAGATAAATAATTTAAAATTTAAGAAATTATTTACAAAATACCGAAAGTAATTGTAAATTTGAAAAAAAATAATTAAAAAATTCTAAAATTCATTAAAAATGTTTTTAATCAACTGAAATTTGAAATAAATTAAATGATTAAAGATTTAGTAAATCAGTTAAAAAATAATTTTAAAAATTATAATTTGGAGAAAAAAATTGCAAAATTATAGAAATAATGTAAAATTTAGAAAATATTTGACTTAAAGAAAACAATCGAGAATTGAAAAGAATTGAAATATGGCAAAAATAATGATAAATTTTTTAAAAGAATGGAAATTTGAGATAAATAATTAAAAATTTAGAAAATTAATTACAAAACGCCGAAACTAATTGTAAATTTGAAAAAAATAATTGAAAAATTCTAAAATTTAATAACAATTTTTTTAATTGATTGAAATTTGAAATATTTAATTAAAGGTTTAGTAAATCAGTTAAAAAATAATTTTAAAAATTAGAATTTCCAGAAAAAAATTGAAAAATTAAAAAAATCAATTTAAAAATGATGTAAATAATTAAAAAATAATATTTACAAAAAACTGAAATTTGAGATAAATAAATTAAAAATGTAGAAAGTGTATGAAAAAGAAACTACTTTTAAAAACTAGAAGAAAATATTGTCAAAGTTATAGAAGAAATTAAAGTTTAATAAAATAACTGAAAACTGATAAACACAATGAAAAAATAATGAAAAAAACTAGAATGTAAAAAAATAACTGCAAGTTTTGTAAAATTAATTGGAAAATAATGAAAATATTTAATAAGTAGAACAAAAGAATTTAAGTGAATAAAAGAATTTAAATCTGATGAAAATAATTGACAGTTTATTAAATTAGTCAAATAAAAATACAAATAAGTATGAATGGTAGGAAAAAATTAAGAAATAATGATAAAAATAATTGTAATTTGAAAAAAAAGAATTGGAATAGAAGATAAAGGATTGAAAATTCAGGAAATATATTGAAATATAATTTAATAGATGAAAAATTAAAGAAAATAATTTAAAAATGATAAAAATAACTGAAGATTGAAAAAATAATAGAAATTGAAAGAAGATTGAAAATAATTGAAAATCTCTAGATACCTTGACTTTAAATATACTTTCGTGAAAAATAGGGGATTTTAGGGTAACATTTTCTAAATAGGGGACTTTTAGGGACTAATCGCAAAATAGGGGACATTTAGGGGAAATAGGGGACGATTTGTGAAGCCTGTGAATATGGAAAATAATTAATATTATTTAATGATTTTGTATTAATTAATATGCATTTAAATTTGGATTAATTGAAATTTAAAAGTTGGAACAAATTGGATTACGAGTTAATTAACGTTTGGAATTTATTTAAATTGTAATGACTTAAAGATATAAAAATGTAATATTATTTTTGGCTATCTTCATACCAAAAATTTCTAAATCGTAGGTATTTTGATCATCTGTATTAGCACCATTTTTTAAATTTTATAAAGATTAAAATATTACAATTAAAATTTTTAAGATTTATCCACAAATTTGTGGGTTTGTGATGATTTACATGCAGACATCCGGAGAATTGTAAAGTTTTTTTTTATTAATCATGATTTTAATGCAAATTTTCTAATGATTTAAATCATGATTTAAATCCCGATTTAAATCAATAACAGTCCTGATTTTTAATAAAGAAATCTATTTTTTAATCTATATAGTAAGTGAAGAAAACATTGTATATCTTAGTATCATATTTTATTTTAATTCTAGATATTTAATAAGTAACTTACACTATTCCATTGTAAACCAGGATCATTGCTGTAGCCCTCCATTGTGAAAGTTTTTCCCGTACCCGTTTGTCCATATGCAAATACAGTGCAATTGTATCCTGCCAATACTTCGTCCAATAATGGATGAACAACAGCATTGTAAACATCTATCTAAAATTTTTTTAGACGAAAAATTAATTTTATATTTAAAAAATCCAATAAACATGCATTATAATATTATAATCATAATATAAATAAATAAGGAAAATAACAACAAACTGACCATACATCCTTTAAAAATTAATTTAAGAATAAAAAACAACTTAATGTTTTGATACAATAAGATGCATTTTAAATCTCAAAAATTAAAAAGTAGAAATAAATTCCTTACTTGTTTAGAAGAAGGCCCAAAAGCTCTATCAAAAGAGAATTTTTTTGAAATTTTGTCTTGTGGTCTCTCACGTATTACCACATCTTTATGCGAAGTAACATCAACAATTGACACTGATTTTTGTGTTTTTTCTGAATTATTGATAGGTCTGTAATAAAAGAAATAGGTTTATTTAAATAAAATTTGTCTGCAAAAAATTACCAAAACCAAAATCTCTAAAATTAAACCTAAAATGTTAAGTTAAAAACAAAAAAAATTATTTCCTCGACTTGATAAACAATTCTTACAAAGTAGACAGTTGTAACAAAAAAAAAATAAATAATTTAAGCTATGGTTTTGAAATAGAAATTTTTATCAGAAATATAGCAAATTTTGACATTTGCATCATTATACATTAGTGTTTTGACTGTTACCTGACACGGACAAAAACCTGAATGTTCTGATTTTTGTCTTTCTTATTGCCTCGTGTTTCATTCATTTTGAGCACTTTTTCCTAATCACTTTATAGAGTTAATTAAAGATTAGTCACAGGAGTAAAAGCACACACCAAATTGCTTTTTTGGAAAAGCAATTTACAAAAACTTAGCACGTTTTCATTTATACAAGAAAGAACGCACAACTTTTACCTCGCGAATAAACCGTTGACCGTTTGAAAATGATTTGGTTCACATATTATTCACAAGAGGCGCTGTATGCGTTTCCTTACTACTTCCGGTTTTTGAAAAATCGTACTTAAAAAATAGAATAAAAATCAATAATGTGAAATAATTGTAAATCTTAAATTATATTAAATTCATGAAATTAAATTTAATGCAAGTTAGTATGAATTTATGATTATATTTCGTGTATTAAGTTCATTAAATTAGATCACAGAATTTCTTTTACGGAAGATACAAATATCGTCTGCTAGTTTCCTGACGTCAGATTTTATTAATCTTGTGTCAAATTTTTTTAAATTCCTCATTAATTAGCGACTTAAGAACAATAGGTGTAGTAAATTAATTTTAAAAATGACTGAAATAGACTGGCCTTGGCAGTATAGTTTTCCACCTTTTTTTACGTGAGTATACAGATTTTTTTCTTGGAAAAACAAGTTTCTAACCTAAAAAGCAAAATATTTTTAATTTTTTATAAAATTGCGTGTTTATTTTTAAAAGTGGATTTTCTTTTTATATCTCTTTATTAAACTTTGTTAATCACACAATAATGCTAAAAGTAATTTAATAAATAATGCGAAATATTTATTTTAATTCCAGTTTTTAATATTTAAGAAAAAATAATGGTAAATTGATTTATTTTGTTATAGTCTTCAACCCCATACAGAAACCAGAGAAAAGCAAATAGTTGCGTGGAAAAATTTGGTTTTAGAATATTATCGAAGTACAAAACAAGCATTTGTGGATATTAGGGAAATTCAATCCAGTCCGTTATTTAATAATACAGCCATCAACAGTATCCTTTTTATTACAAATTTCTAATAATTAATATAAAATTCTTCTTTTATTACTTTCTTTTGTATTATTTTCATTCCTTAACAAACAAAAAAATAGGAAAATTATCTTCGGACGTTGTTCTTTTAATTCTAGAAGAATTAGCAAAATCAGGAAACTCTTGTCCTTTAGATAAAACGAAACAAAGATGGTTAGTTTATTGGCACACATTGGACGAATGGGGAGATATTGTTTATAATTGGGCACAAGAAAATGGATTTATTGGATCTGTGTGCACATTTTTTGAATTAACACAAGGAGAAGATACTGTTGAACAAGGTAAGCGATTTATTAATTATTTTATCCGTATTATTATTTAATTTTATTTATTTATCGGTTTTGTTTACTATAAAACAATATTAATATTATCATTATTTAAAGAGGCAAAAAAGGAGATATTTAAAAATTATTTTAGTATTAAATTTAAACCTCATAATTATATAAATTATGCATGATAAGAAAAAGGAATTATAAATTTTCTAATTAATTGGATTAAATAAAAACAACAATTTACATTGTTTTGGTTTCAGTTAAATTTAGTAAAAAATATTAAATTTAAGTAATAATTTTAATATGACGTATTAGATTTATTCAAAAATAAAATTTTAAATGCCATTAAAATTTTAACTATTATTTATAAATTTATTTTAATTATCAATATTCATTTCAGAATTTCATGGACTTGAAACCGAAGTTTTGATCAGGTCTTTGAAAACGTTGGAAATTTCTAAAAAAGCAGAACTAATTATGTTTGACGATAATCAAGGAATTAAATTCTTTTAAAAATTTAATTCCCATTCAAAGTATTTTATAGTAATTATTTTATTTATTTCTAAGTACATATATATAAAATTATTTATATTAAGTGAGAAAAAACTAGAAAATATTCATTGTTAAACTTTAACACTCTTCGTAATTCACAATATTTTAATAGCTATTAAGTTTTTGCAATTTAAAATTATTTTTATCACCGCAATTTTGTACACTTGTTTATAAGATTTCGAAGGTTTACGATTTTCAAATAAAATATTTTAGATTGTCAAAAAATTGATTTCTTTGAAATAGTTCAATAATAAATAAACCGTAATGAATCCACTGTCTCTTATAAAAAGTAGGTAATTTATTTTAAAATTTTCTACATAGTGAAATTCTTTGGCAAATACAGATTTTAACGGAAAAGTAGAATTTTACAATTAATAGGCGAAGATATATTTTTTTTTTATTATTTCTTGACTTTAAATTCGTCAATAACATAAAGTTTCTAGCACAAACTTCATTACTTTTTATTTAATTACCAACAATTTCTAAAATTATTAATCTCAAAGTGTAATCGTCGAGTACGATTTTTTGAAAATGTACATTTACAAATTTTGAAAATTAAGTGTCAATGTCGGATTTTCTGATGTGAGCCAGTTCCACATTATTCGTTTCATTCTGGATTATTTCATTGAGATCATTCTTGCTCATTTTTTCAATAATAAGAGCTCCCAGCGCATCGCAAACAACATTGATGGTCGTTCGGAATCGATCCCTTAAAATCAAGTAATAATTTTGTCATTAATTTTATATTTTTAATTTAATGCAATTTTTAAATTAATTAATGTATAATTAAATTGTCTTACAGGAGCCAGTCAACGGCAAGAATTAGAGACACATCGTCTGCTGGTAATCCTACAGTGTCCAAAACCATGACCATTGTTACTAGACCAGCTTGAGGAATTCCTGCAGCTCCTATACTGGCAGCTGTTGCTGTTATGCTAAAAAGTATTTATGAATATTTCAAATTCTAGAGGTATTACAGGGTTGCCACAAATATTTTATTACAATTTTCCCTGACCTTTCCCTGATTTCCAGACCAATTTTTTTCTTTTTCCCTGACCTTTTTTAAGTTCTTAAAACTAATTTTTTGTACATTTACTATAAAACTAGATAATACAACGCGCGCTATTAATTTTTGGAACTTGTGTTTGCGTCAATTATTATTATAAATTGTAATTATAAATTATTTGAAGAAATGAGAATAATTAAAAATTGAGGAAAATAATTGAAAATATTAGAAATTAATTGAAAAAAATGAAAATAATTAAAGGTTTGGAAAAATAATTTAAAAATATATTAATAGAAAATTAAATATCTTAATGGAAATTTGACAAAAATAATTGAAAAAATAACAAAATATCTGTGAAATAAAAGAAAATAATTGAAAATTTAAATAAAATTGTTGCAAATCTTAGAAATTAATTTTAAATAATCACAAAATATGTATTAAATAGCAATAAATTGAAATTTTAGACAACAATTTTGGAAATTACGATACAGAATGAAAATAATTGAAAATTCGAAAATTAGGGGGAGAAATAATTTAAGTTTGAAGAAAATAAATGGAATTTTAAGAAAATCATTGAAAAAGGTGTGAAAAATTAATAAATTCATGATAATAATATAGAGATTCAGAAAAGCCATTTAAATTTGAAGTAAATGCTTCGAAAATGGCAAAAATAATTTAAATATGAAGCAAATAATTGTAAAATGGTAAAAATAATTGAAAAATTGAATAAAAATCAAAAAATGAAGACACAAATTGAAAAATCGAATCAAAATAATTTAAATTTGAAGAAAATAATTTAAAGACTGAAGAGATTAATTGATATATGAAAAAAATAAATTCAAAATTGATTTATTTTACACTTCGCCAAAAAATTTTTTAACTATGTTAATAGAATTTTTTACTTATTCAAGAGTTTGTAATTAAATTAATATTTTATATTAGTAATTAAACCTTTGTAACTTAGTGCCCGTAAATAATCCAACTGATTGTGGGCTGTATATTATAGCAAATAAAAAAAAAAATCACAAAATACTTCGAAAATGGCAAAAATAATTGAAATATGAAGAAAATAATTGTAAAATGACAAAAATAATTTATTTTGAAAAAAAAAATTGTCAAAAAAAAGGCAAAACAAATTGAAAAATTGAATAAAAATAACAAAATGAAGACACATATTGAAAAATTGAAACAAAATAATTGAAATTTGAAGAAAATAATTGAAAAAATTAAAATTAATTGAAATTTGAAGAAAATAATTGAAAAATTTCCAAAATAGTTGAATTTTTAAGAAAATAATTGAAAAATTTCAAAAATTATTGAAATTTGTAGAAAATAATTGAAAAATTTCTAAAATAATTAAAATTTGAACAAATTTATTAAAAATTGTCAAAAATAATTGAAATTTTAAGAAAATATATGAAAAATTTCGAAAATAATTGAAATATGAAGAAAATAATTGTAAATTGACAAAAATAATTTATTTCGAAAAAAAATTTGGCAAAAAATGGCAAAAGTAATTGAAAAATTGAATAAAATTAAAAAAATGTAGACAGAAATTGAAGAATCGAAACAAAATAATTGAAATTTGAATAAAATAATTGAAAAATTTCAAAGATCATTGAAATTTGAAGAAAATAATTGAAATATGAAGAAATTAATTGTAAAATGACAAAAATAATTTATTTTGAAAAAAAATTGGCAAAAGTAATTGAAAAATTGAATAAAAATAAAAAAAATGAAGACAGAAATGGAAGAATCGAAACAAAATAATTGAAATTTGAAGAAAATAATTGAAATTAATCTGAAGAGATTAATTGATATATGAAAGAGTTGAATTCAAAATCACAAAATACTTCGAAAATGGCAAAAATAATTGAAATATGAAGAAAATAGTTGTAAAATGACAAAAATAATTTATTTTGAAAAAAAAATTGTCAAAAAAAAGGCAAAACTAATTGAAAAATTAAATAAAAATAACAAAATGAAGAAACATATTGAAAAATTGAAACAAAATAATTGAAATTTGAAGAAAATAATTGAAAAAATTAAAAATTAATTGAAATTTGAAGAAAATAATTGAAAAATTTCCAAAATAGTTGAAATTTGAAGAAAATAATTGAAAAATTTCAAAAATTATTGAAATTTGTAGAAAATAATTGAAAAATTTCTAAAATAATTAAAATTTGAACAAATTTATTGAAAATTGTCAAAAATAATTGAAATTTTAAGAAAATAATTGAAAAATTTCGAAAATAATTGAAATATGAAGAAAATAATTGTAAAATGACAAACATAATTTATTTTGAAAAAAAAATTGTCAAAAAAAGGCAAAACTAATTGAAAAATTGAATAAAAATAACAAAATGAAGAAACATATTAAAAAATTGAAACTAAATAATTGAAATTTGAAGAAAATAATTGAAAAAATTAAAAATTAATTGAAATTTGAAGAAAATAATTGAAAAATTTCCAAAATAGTTGAAATTTGAAGAAAATAATTGAAAAATTTCAAAAATTATTGAAATTTGTAGAAAATAATTGAAAAATTTCTAAAATAATTGAAATTTAAACAAATTTATTGAAAATTGTCAAAAATAATTGAAATTTTAAGAAAATAATTGAAAAATTTCGAAAATAATTGAAATATGAAGAAAATAATTGTAAATTGACAAAAATAATTTATTTCGAAAAAAAATTTGGCAAAAAATGGCAAAAGTAATTGAAAAATTGAATAAAATTAAAAAAATGAAGACAGAAATTGAAGAATCGAAACAAAATAATTGAAATTTGAATAAAATAATTGAAAAATTTCAAAGATCATTGAAATTTGTAGAAATTAATTGAAATTTGAAGAAATTAATTGAAAATTTTCGAAAATAATTGAAATTTGAAGAAAATAATTGAAAAATTTCAAAAATAATTGAAATATGAAGAAAATAATTGTAAAATGACAAAAATAAATAAGTTAGTAAATTTCAGCAAAATTTAATTTTTTTTCCATTTTAGAGATTCTTTGCATTTTTCCAGTACTTTTGATGGAAATCCCTGACTTTTCCCTGACTTCCCTGACCCATTTCAGTTTTCCTGACTTTTCCCTGAATTCCCTGAAATCCCTGACCTGTGGCAACCCTGTAATTAGGTAAAAAGATAATAAATTGGGTGAAAATAAAAAAAAACGTTAAATAAATAACACTAATAAATAACCTTAATAAATAACACTTTAATTTTTAAAAATTAATAATTTTAATTATTAACATCTTAAAGAGCATGATTTTTTCGACTAGATACCATTTAATTTTTATTAAAGCAGGTTTAAAATCTATAAATTGATCAAAAGTTGTAAATAATTCTTTAGGTTAAATGTACATTAATACTAAAAACAGTTTTAATTATTAGAAGTTGAATTGTATTTTTTTTTTCAAAAGGACACCCTGATAAATAATAAATATTTTTAATTAATTTTTGCGAATTTACCTGATGGCGATAACGCTACCAAAAGAAAGACTTCTTTGTCGCACTTGGGCAATAAAAATTGCTGCTACCGCTTCATAAAGAGCTGTTCCGTCCATATTTATTGTTGCGCCAATTGGTACCACAAATTTTGTAATTCTCGGTTCTGCTCCCATTTTGTCTAAACATTGAAGCGTAATTGGTAACGTTGCGGAACTGGAATATTAACAGAATCATTATTATAAAATTAGAAAAATTGTCGATCAATAGGAGCCAATATGTGTAGGTGTAAATTATTGGTGTAATTATTTTCTACAATTTGTTTAATTAGTTTTTACTATTTTTATATTTAAAACAATTTCTAACAATATTAATATTTTTAAAACTAAAATTTCCAGGGTGGCCACTACTTTTGTAAAGTTAAATTTCCCGGTTTTTTCCGGTCATTTTTTTAGATTTCCCGGTCACAAATTATCGAACAATTAAAACATTTTTTTTAATTTTGCGAAATTCAACTTTATATTTAATATATAATTTTATACTTAAATTTTAAATTTACAATTCTTATTATCCTATTAATTATAAATAAAGCTTAAAAATTGAAGAAAAAAATTAAATTTAAATTTAAAGAATATAGGTACTTAAAGATTGAAAAAAGTAATTAAAAAAAGCCGAGAATTAATTAATATAGAAAACAATTGAAAACTCAAGAATGGAAAAAAAAATTGAAGAAACTTAATGATAATCGAAAAACATAGAAAAAAACGTTAGTTTTTTAATATTAAAGAAAATAATTGAAAATTAGAATTTCAATTTAAAGAAAATAACTAAAAATTGAAGAGAATAGTTCTAGAATTGAATAATGGAATTGAAATTTTAAAACAATTTTTATGACTGGAAAGAATAATTTAAAAAATCCGAGAATGATTTAGTATTGAGGAATTGATCGATTATTGATATTATAATTGAAAATTAAAGAAAATATTTAAGAATTGAGGAAATAAATATGGAAATTTCAAGAAAATAATTGATAATTAAAAGAAAAATTACAATATGATGAAAATAATTAACTATTAAAAAAAAAAAAAAACAATTGACAAATGAAAAAATTTGAAAAATTGTGAGAATAATCAGCATTAAAACAAAAAACTTTGTAAAATAAATGATTAGTTATAAAATTGAAACAGAATAATAAATTGTCAATTGAAAACTAAGGAAAGTTATGGAAAAAAATTTTAGAAAATGAATTAAAATTGAAGAATTGTAATGAAATTTTAAGAAAATAATCGATAATTGAGAAAATTATTATTTAAAAATTAAAGAAATAAATTGTAGATTAAAGAAATAAATTGAAATTTTAAAAAAATAGCTGATAATTGAAAGGAAAATTACAAAATGACTAAAGTAATTGAGAAATGACGAAAATAATTGTGAATTGAAAACAAAAATTCAAAAAATGACTAGATAAATTAATAATTGAAAAAAAATAATTGAAAAAATTAAATAAGAAATTTAAAATTTTTAGAAAATAATTGCAAATTGAAAAATTGAGAAAATTATAGGAATAATTGGTGGACTTAATTGCACATTTAACAAATGGATTGAAAATGGAAAAGAAATAGAAAAAAAATTGAAAATTGAAAAAAGCAATAAAAAATTGAAGAATGGAATTAAAATTTAAAGAAAATACTTAAAAATTGAAAAAAATTATTTAAACAAAGCCGAGAATTAATGAACATACAAGAAAACAAATGAAAACTAAAGAATGGAAATAAAAATTGAAAAATGGAATTAAAAATAATCAGAATAATAAATAATAAAAAAAAATAATAGAAAAAAGGCGTTAATTTTTTAATATTAAAAAAAATAATTGACAATTGGAATTTAAATTTAAATAACTGAAAATTGAAGAAAATACCTAGTTCTAGAATTAAATAATTAAATCGAAAATTAAAAAAAATTTGTAAGTGAAAAAAATAATTTTAAAAGTTCGAGAATTATTGAATATTAAGAGATTAAGTAAAAATCGATAAAAATAATTGAAAATTAAAGAAAATATTTGAGAATTGAGGAAAATAATTAAAAATTGATGAAATAATTATGGGAATTTTAAGAAAATGATTGATAATTAAAAGTTTGCATTTGAACAAAAAAATCTTTATAATTAATGAACAGTCATAAAATTGATGGAGAATAATAAATTGTCTATTAAAAAATGATGAAAATATGGAAAAAATTGTAGAAAATAAATTAAAATTGAAGAATTGTATTGAAATTTCAGGAAAATAATTGATAATTAAGAAAATGCGAGAATTATTGAAAATTGAATAAAATAATTGAAAATTAAAGAAAACATTTGAGAATTGAAGAAAATAATTCAGAACTGAAGAATATAATTAAAAATTAAAGAAATAAATTGAAATTTTGAAAAAATAGTTGATAATTGAAAGAAAAACTATAAAATGACTAAAATCATTAAAGATGAAAGAAAATAATTGAGAAATGACGAAAATGATTGTGAATTGAAACCAACAATTTTCAAAATAACTAGATTAATTGACAACTGAAAAAAATAATTGCAAAAATTAAATAAGAAATTTAAAATATTAAGAAAATAATTGCAAATTGAAACATTGAGTAAATTATAGGAATAATTATTGAAAATAATTGCACATTTAACAACTGGATTGAAAATAGAAAAAGATTTTAAATTGAAAAAAACAATTAAAAATTGATGAAGAGAATGAAAAATATTCGGAATGATGAATAATCGAAAAAAATAATAAAAATTGAAAAAAAAGTTAATTTTTTAATATTAGAAAAAATAAATGACAATTGGAATTTAAAGTTTAAGCAAATAACTAAAAATTGAAGAGAATAGTTTTATAATTAAATAATTGAATTAAAAATTAAAAAATAATTTAAAAAATCCGAGAATTATTGAATATTGAGAGATTAATTAAAAATGGATAAAAATAAATGAAAATTAAAGAAAATATTTGAGAATTCAGTAAAATAATTAAAAATTGATGAATTAATTATGGGAATTTTAAGGGAATAATTGATAATTTAAAGAGAAATTACAATTTGACAAAAATAATTAAATATAGACGAAAATATTTAACTATTAAAAAAATAAAAATTGAAAAAAATTCTAAAAATTGTGAGAATAGTCGACATTTAAACAAAAAAAATAATTTAAATTAATGAATAGTCATAAAATTCATGGATAATAATAAATTGTCAATTGAAAAATGATAAAAATTATGGAAAAAATTGTAGAACATAAATTAAAATTTAAGAAATCAATTCGAAATTGAAGAATTTTATTTGAAATTTTAAGAAAATAATTGATAATTGAGAAAATGAGAGAATTTTTTAATACTGAATAAAATAATTGAGAATTAAAGAAAATAATTGAGAACTGAAGAATTTAATTAAAAATTAAAGAAATAAATTGGAGATTAAATAATTGACCTGAAATTTGAAGAAAATATTTGATAATTAAGAGAAAAATTGCAACTGACTAAAATAATTAAAGTTAAAAAAAAATAATTGAGAAATGATGTAAATAATTGTCAATTGAAAACAAAAATTCAAAAAATAACTAGATTAATTAACAACTGAAAAAAGTAATTCAAAAAATTAAATAAGAAATTTAAAGTTTTAAGAAAATAATTGCAAATTGAAACATTGTGTAAATTATAGGAATAATTATTGAAAATAATTGCACATTTAACAACTAGATTAAAAGTGTAAAAAAATTATAAATTGAAAAAAGCAATTAAAAATTGATGAAGAGAATTAATAATAATCGGAATGATGAATAATCGAAAAAAATAATAGGTAAAAAGCCTTAATTTTTTAATATTAAAAAAAATAATTAACAATTGGAAATAAATTAAAGTAAATAATTCAATTGAAAATTAAAAAAAAAAATTGTTAGTGAAAAAAATAATTTTTAAAAATCGAGAATTATTGAATATTAAGAAATTAATTGAAAATCGATAAAAGTAATTGAAAATTAAGGAAAATAATTAAAAATTGACGAAATAATTATGGGAATTTCACGAAAATAATTGATAATTAAAAGAAAAATTACAATATGACGAAAATAATTAAATATTAATTAATTAAATATTGGAAAATGATGAAAATTATAGAAAAAATTGTAAAAAATAGATTAAAATTGAAGAAATCAATTGGAAATTCAAAAATTGTATGAAATTTCAAGAAAATAATTGATAATTGAGAAAATGCGAGAATTTTTGAATATTGAAGAAAATAGTTGATAATTAAAAGAAAAATTACAAAATTACTAAAATAATTAAAGATTAAAGAAAATAATTGGGAAACGAGGGAAATAATTGTAAATTGAAAACAAAAATTTAAAAAATGAGTCAATTAATTAACAACTGAAAAAAATAATTGAAAAAATTAAATAAGAAATTTTAAATTTTACGAAAATAATTGCAATTTGAAACATTGAGTAAATTATAGGAATAATTATTATTGATTTATTTATTAATGAAATTAAAATTATTTGCACTGATATTTATAAATTTAAATTTTAATCAATATAAATGCATTTTTTCTGTGTGGCAAACTTTAGGTGTGAACTGACAAAAAATGATTGAAGTCATCAGAAAGGAGTTGTGAATTATTATTATTATTATTATAGATTTTTAATATATGAAAAAATTGATTTTCGATCAAATTTCTCAGAACTTTTAGATCTACGAAGAAATCCCCAGTTTTCTCGGTAAATTTTTTAATTCCCGGTCAAGTGGCCGCCCTGATTTTGAATTAAAAATTAATATTTTAAACAATTTCTCACCTAGAGGCTGTTCCAAAAGCGGTAACTATCACCTGGCCCATTTTTCGCAAATATTTAAATGGCAATTCTCTGGTACAAACGAAAAATATCACCGACAAAGTGACAAATCCATGAATAGTCAATCCTAACAAAACTGTGAAAAAGTAAAGACCCAATTGACCGACAATTTGACTGATGTCTTCAATTTCAATTAATTTCGCGGTGACTAAAAACATCACTCCTATTGGAGAAAGCCTGAAATATTAAAAATTGCCAGATATTAAATAATAGAAAAATTATAAAACTGATACAATTTATTAGTTTTGTGGATTCCTTTCTTTTTTTTTTCTCTTATTTAAGGAAGTTCTCTCCATTTACATAACCTCAAACTAGAAACTCGTTTTTCACCCCAAATAAAACTATTATTAAAATTAATTTCACCAAATTTTGAAATATGCAGTTCTACATTTTCTTGAAAAATTTTGGTTTAACTAAAATTTGTTGTCAAATAATAATTATTTAACATTTCATGTTTTTTCTTTAAATTCAATGAACAACTGCAATTTTCATCTAATTCTGAGAAATAATAGCTCATTTTTCTCATTAAAACATTCTCTACAGTTTTATTTGTTGGGTTTTGTTAAATAATATTTTTTTTTTTTTAAGTTATTAGACAAATAAAATTTGTTCATTACGTATTTTTTAAACAAAATGTTATTTAACAAAATCTAACAAACAAAATTGTAGAGAATGTTTGAACGAGAAAAATGAGCTATTTTTTGTCAAAATTGGATGGAAATTAATGTTATTCATTGAATTTAAAGAAAAAACATAAAAGTTTAAATAGTTATTATTTGACAACAAATTTTAGCTCAAACAAATTTTTTTTGAAAAATGTACAACTGAATCTTTTAAAATTTCATGAAATAAGTTTTAACAATATTTTTCTTTGGGGTGAAAAACGACTTTTTAGTTTGAGGTTATGTAAATGGAGAGAACCTCCTTAATAAGGAGATTTAATTTTATTTAATTATGCAATAATATAATTTTTAATTATTTGTATTTAATCTAATATTCATGGAATATTATTGAATAGATATTTTACCAAATAACCCAATTCGTAATGACCATCATAGCTTCGGATAAGGCGTTAAAAAAATCTAGTAGAGGCTTTCCAGGCTCTCCCATTTTTGCAATAGTAATTCCAAAAATAATGCTAAAAATCACAAGACCCAGTGTATTCGTATTGCTTGTTATTCCGCTTTTCATTTCCCAGTCGTACATCGACGAAACTAAAATTTAACACAAATGTAAAATTCGTTAAATTAAAATAAACTTTCAATCTTACCATTTTTGTCGGTTGGATATACCAGTTCTGTTCTGTCCTAAAAACAAAACCATATTTTAAACAATTAAAAATATTTCATATATAATTTATATTTTCGAGACATTAAACATTAATCTACAAATATATTTTATCAAAAGTACTACCTGATTCAAAACAAAAAATGTCTAAATTTTATTTATTTACCTGAGCGATGCAAGCTTCCACGAGATTTGTCGGAAATATGTTTCTAAAAAGAAATTTTCTTTTTAGTCAGAGGAAACCTTTACAAAAGTTAAGTTAATGTTTTTTTTTCTTGATTATGTTTATACACCGGAACAAGAAAGATTCAAAGAAAATGGAAGCTGAAGAAATTTAGAAAATATTTATGTATTATTTGTTACGATTATTTAGAAATAAAACAGACAATATAAATTACTAACCTTATTAAATCGAGAATCGTATCTACAGTGGTAACATTGTGCGAAACTGCTAATTTCTTCGATTTAAAAAATTTACAATCTTCATCAATTGTCAGTGAATTATTTAATAATTCTTCCTGCGTACGGACACATTTTGTATTCTTAAAATCACCGGGTCTGATTGTAAGAACCAAAATAATTCCCAGGGCAACGGCAGTAACTGTTGTCGTACTGTAATAATAAATTGACCGCTTACCGATTTTCCCTAAAACATTTTTAAATATATTTTAATTTTCTTGTTGAATTTTTTCAAAAAAAAGTATCACCCTACAGTAGATAATTTGAATTTTCTAAAAAATGACTCTAAAATTTTAACGGAGTGTCTAAATCGCCCGTTTACATGCGAAATAAGAGCGATGAATTAGTTCGCCTGCTAGAGATTTATAGAGAGGGGGAAAACGGGCAAAATAAGAGGAAAGAATTATTTCGCCCGTTAAATAAAAAAGAATTACAATATGTGTTTCAAGACTTGTATACCCTGAATATTATAACATTTCACAAAAAATCCAGACACATTACCTCCACTTCTGAAGTTTAACCAGAGTTTAACAAAAACAAAAATGTATCACGATAATAATTTCCTAAATAAGCGGGAATTTTTGAAAAATCTAATAAACTAATTTGAATATTACATTCGTTAATTTGTATGCACATTTTCTTTAAAATTTACGTAATTTACATTATGAAAATGTATATCTTTTTAAACAAGATAATTTAAACATTATAAAGATAAAAGCTTGATCTGTCAAGAAAAGTTGCCTCCTAGAGAAATACAATTTAATTATTACCAGCAAAACAAACTTTGCATTGTTGTTGGTCATTTAAAACTATAAATTTTTACAAATTCAAATAATGAAAATGACGAAATTGAAGAATATATCTGAAAAATGACGAAAACAGAAAACAAAATTAAAAGAATGGCTACTTAATTAAACAATTAAAGAAAAATAGTTTAGAAAATTAAACGGTAAATATTAAATTTAAACAAAATAGTTGAAAAATTGTAGGAATAACTGTTTGAAATAATTGCAAAATAAACAACTGGATTGAAAATCGAAAAAAGTAATTGAAATTGAAGAAAATAATAAAAATTTGAGGAAATAAATTGAAAATTTAAGCATTACATTAAAATTTGAAGAAATAACTTATAATTGAAAAAACAAAAATTACAAAATGACGAACATAATTTACAATTGAAAACAAAATTCAAAAAATGGCTACATTAATACAAAACCGAACAAACTAATTTAAAAAATCAAGTAATAATTACAAAATTTTAACATAATAATTGAAAATTGTGGAAAATAATAAATAACTGAAGAAAATAGTTAAACATTCACTAGAATAATAGGCAATTAAAAAACAAAATTAAAATAACTAAACAAGAAATACTAATAATAATATTTTAAATATAATATTTAAAAATCAATTAATATCAATAAAATAAGTATTTATTTAGGACAAAATTTATAATATTTTAGAATTAAAAAGAATTGCAAAAAATGATTGAAATTAAACAATATAATTGCAAATTTTGCAAAATTAATTGAAAAAAAAATGAAATCAATTAAAAATTGGGGAAATTAATTTAAGCAATCATAAAAATGTTTTAAACACAAAGAAAATAATTTAAATTTGAGAAAAATACTTAAGAATCTTAAAAATAAATTTAAACAAAATTGAATAATGAAAAATTAGAGAAAATAATTGAAAATTGAAAAAATATGGTTAAAAATTGAGATAAATAAATTAAAATTAAAAAAAAATAATTAAAATTTGAGAAAATAATTAAAAAAATTACATAAAATATTTTAAATAAAGGAAAGTTAAACAAAATTTGGGAAAAATACTTAAAACTTTCAGAAGTACATTGACATAAAAGATAATAATTAAAAATCAGAGAAAATAAATGGAAAAAGATACAAATAATTTAAAATTGTACAGAACAAGTTTTAATTAAAGAGAAATAAGTAAAAACTGTTTGGCAATTATGAAAAAGAACGAAAATAATTGAAAATTGAAGAAAATAATATAAAAAATAATATATATAATAAAATAATTAAAGTCAGATAAATAGTTAAAAAAATTTCGAAATTATGAAACAAATGTAAAGAATTGAAAATTGAAGAAAATAAATTTTGGAAAATATTTGAAAAATGTTTTTAATTTTTAAAACTTGACGAAAATAATTAAACTATGATACAAACAATGATAAGTTGTAAAAAATAAATGACATTTAAGTGTGATAATTGAAAAAACTACAGAATTTTTTTTAAATAATAAAAAAAATAATTTAAATTTGAAAAAAATACATGAAGATCTTAGAAATCAATTAAAAAAAAGGAACTAAAAATTGGAGAAAAGAATTGAAGAAATAAGCTAAAAGTAATTGAAATTTACGATAATTAATAAACAAATTTTGAAATTATGAAAACAAATAAAAATATTTTAAAATTGAAGAAACAAATTGAAATTTTAGAAAAATTCTTAAAAATCTTAGAAAATAATTTTAGAAAATGAGAATAACTAAAAATTGGAAAAAAGACTAAAAGAATGCTAAAAATAATTGAAATTTATGATAATTAATAAAAAGTTTTGGAAATTATGAAAACAAATAAAAATAATTAAAAATTGAAGAAAATAATAGAAATTTGAGAAAATTACTTGAAAAAATTTTAGAAATTAATTTTATAAAATGAGAAAAATTAAAAATTAAAGAAAAATTTGGAAGAAAGCTAAAAATAATTGTCTACGATAATTAATAAACTAAATTTGAAATTCTGATAACAAATGAAAATAATTAGAAATTGAAGAAAATATTTGAATTTTCAGAAAAATACTTAAAAATCTTAGAAAATAATTTTAGAAAATGAGACTAATAATTAACAATCGAGAAAAATAATTGAAACATGATAAAATTAATTCAAAATTGGAAAAAATAATTAAAATATGCTGATAATAATTTAAGATTGAGAAAGAAAATTAAATTATGATGAAAATAATTTAAATATGAAAAATTGAAAATATTCAATAAAATTTAAGAGAAATAATTGAAAAAATTATAGAATATATGTTTAAAAAAAATGATAATTACAAAATTACTTAAAAAATTTTAATTAGAGAGAATAATTAAAAAATTGCAGAAATAACGAAAATTGATGAGAGTAATTGCAATATCGGATAAATAATTGAAATTTTTATAAGTAATGACAAAATAATGAATATAATTATAAATTGATGAGAATCAAGAAAAATAGAAGCATTTATTTTTAAGCAAAAGAAAATAATCAAAAAATCCTTATATAATAGAAAATTGATGAAAATGATCTAAATTGGAGATAATAACTGCAAATTTAGGAAATTAATTGCATGTGTATATATTTTAAACTTCTTCAAAAACCATAATAAATTTTTAAAGCATTTATCGTAACTTTTTTTTTACCCAAATGACAATTAAAAACCAGCACAACAAAATAAAATAACAGGGACTAACTTAACTTCAGTTTTTAAAACGTGGACAGAAAAATTTGAATAAATATTAATACTAACTAATTTCACTTCAGACTTTAAAACGTAGACAGAAAAAGATGAATAAATATAAATACATACTAACTAACTTCAGGAGTTTACGGAGATTACTATTGTTTAATAATAATTTTCTTAATTTTTCAATTTGCAATTATTTTCTTTTAAATTCAGTATTTCTTGTTTAGTTATTTTAATTTTGTTTTTTAATTGCCTATTATTCTAGAGAATGTTTAATTATTTTCTTCAGTTATTTATTATTTTCCGCAATTTTTAATTATTATCTTAAAATTTTGTAATTATTACTTGATTTTTTAAATTAATTTGTTCGGTTTTGTATTAATGTAGCCATTTTTTGAATTTTGTTTTCAATTGTAAATTATGTTCGTCATTTTGTAATTTTCGTTTTTTCAATTATAAGTTATTTCTTCAAATTTTAATGTATTGCTTAAATTTTCAATTTATTTCCTCAAATTTTTATTATTTTCTTCAATTTCAATTACTTTTTTCGATTTTCAATCCAGTTGTTTATTTTGCAATTATTTCAAACAGTTATTCCTACAATTTTTCAACTATTTTGTTTAAATTTAATATTTACCGTTTAATTTTCTAAACTATTTTTCTTTAATTGTTTAATTAAGTAGCCATTCTTTTAAATTTGTTTTCTATTTTCGTCATTTTTGAATATATTTTCATATATTCTTCAATTTCGTCATTTTCATTATTTGAATTTGTAAAAATTTCCAACGTTGAAATTTTAATTCAGTATATATATAAGATTTTAAAAGTTGAGGTTATGTTTTGACAGGTTTGGTTAGGCGTGACATTTTAAAGTAAACAACTTGTAAATTGAGAAATTGATTTTTATTTCGAAGAATACATTGTCAAGGAAATGTATTACGGGTAAAAAACTGTTCTACAATTTATATTTTTCAAATAAGAAAGGATTATCTACTCTTGGAAAAAGGCAAGTTTTTGAGTAAATTTTTATCGTATTATAAAAATGCTTATTATAAATAAGTAGTTAATTTTAGGCCTATTTTGCCGATTGTGATAAATAATTGAATATATTAGCGTCATTTTAGTGTTTAGCATTTTATTAATTACTTCAGCCTAAAATAATTACAATTGTTGGAAATTTTTACGATCTACTGTTAAGCGGCCTCCCCTACTTTTTTCAGCAATAGTTTTTTTTTTCAATAATTGGCAAAGAAGAAAACTACAATCGCGGGCAGTGAGACGCCACCTGTTCAAAACAAATATGGCCGCTGACAGAGAGTTTATTCAAAGACAATCGAATTAAAATTAATCTTGTCACTTACCAGATAAACTAAGATCCAAATTACCAATAGCACTGATAATACTAGAAATGATGAGAGGAAGAATAAGACCTTTCAACATTCGAAGAAACATGTGTCCAGGAAATTCAACGTACATTATTTCCCGAGGCGTCCATACTTCTTTGCCACTTTTTCGGAGTATGAAACCAAGTACAACGCCACAAACAACTCCAATAACTGTTAATACTGTTAGTACGTGTTTTGAAAATCGTCTCCTCCAATTTTGAGAAAGGGCCATTTTGAACTAAAATCCTCTAACTGCAACAGATTAAAAAAAGACAATTAAATTCATAATTATAAATTTGAAATAAAAATCAAGAATTAAAAATTAATAACGTAAAATTGAAAATAGAAAAAGAATTTACTGGTTTTTATCAAATTAAATACTTAGATAAGCGCGATTTAATTTAAAAAAAAATTTAAGTTTTTAAACTTATCGAAGAACTGTTTGCCTGCATTTTGTTGAACAGTTGTCGTTAAGATAATATTTTAACAATTTTACGAGACAGGAGTTTGCTTGTTTTAAATAAACTGCCGGCGTTTTGACACTTACGAAATATATCATTTAACAACTTTTCTATTTATAAAAAATTTCATAATTGGTAGATATTTAATGCCAATTTAGATAGTGGCAAGAGTTAAATAAATTAATTACAAATAAACGAAAAGAAAATATTTCTAAGAAATAAATTATTAATAGACAAAAAACAGATATTATGTAAATATTATACAAGTTAAAAAATATTAAATAAAGAGAGAGGGATTTAAATGTAATTGAAAAAAAAATTAAATAATATGGGAAAACAATTTAGAAAAAATCTGAACATATTAGAAAATTATGGATTATTTATCCTAATAAAATATATATTTTTTTTTATAAAAAAAAGAACAATTTACGACAACAATTTGTGGGAAATAAACAAAATTAAAGAAAACCTCATAACCGCGAGAAAAAAAATTGAAAAGACCAAAAAAAATGAAAATAATAAATAGTAATGATTTTCCTAGAATTAATGACCTCAAATATTGTTATTAATTGTTGTGAAAATTCTTGGAACTTAAAATTTATAACTAACAAGAACTTGTTCAAGTGCACACAAATCTGCATATATGAGAATTAACTCGTTTACAGCAGTTCGTTAAGGAAATTCGAATTATCTGAAACATTACACAACTTAAAATCTCCATTTTTGTTATCTTACTAAACCACGCATACTGATGAATTTTCTTTTTATAAATAAAAATGTTTTACTCAAATTTTTTCCTTTTTGAAATCCCTTAAATTACTTTAAAGCAGTGATCGTAAAAATTTTGTGATAAGCAAATTTCAAAAACTCATCAAATTTACTAAATTAAGAATTTTATAGGAATTAAAACTGAGTAAATTAAGGTTTTTATACAAAATTAAATTGTCTAAATTGAGATTTTTAAATAAAATTAAACTTATTAAATGAAGATTTTAGGATTTGATTTAAATATTTATTTAAATTTATTTTTATTTGATTTAGATTATTTTACTAATCATAAAAACTATGTTTAACAGAAAAATAAATAAATTACTATTTAAATTCAAATAAAATTACCTTTTAATTAAATTGGTAAAAATTACCTTATTTCCAATAAATTTTGCTCAAATATTGGGACAAGATTCTCTTCGTCATAAACAACATAAGCAAGTTTGAGGAAAAATCGTCTTTTATTCCAAATCTGCAAAAATTTAAAATTATTCGTTCCTGTTTTATATTAATCCAATTTATAACTATAAAATATTTTAGAAATACTAAAAACCTTGTAAATTACTAGGTTAATAGACAACTTAAAAAAAATTGAAAACATTAAACAAGAAATATTAAATTTAAAGAAAAAAATTCCAAATTGAAAAATTAAGAAAATTATAGGAATAATTGTTGGAAATAATTGTGCATTTAACAACTAAATTGAAAAACGAAGAAAATTATTAAAATTAAAAAAAATAATTGAAAATTGAAGAACGCATTTAAGAATTTAAATTTAAAGAATATACTTAAAAATTGAAAAAAGACGAGAATTAATTATTATAGAAGAAATTAATTTGAAAACTGAAGAATGACAATAAAAATTGAAGAGTGAAATTAAAGATTGAAGAAAGTAATTGAAAATTGAAAAGTGGAATTTAAATTTGAAGAAAATAACTGAGAATTGAAGAGAATAATGCTAGAATTGAATAATTGAATTGAAAATTTAAAACAATTTTAAGAAGTGAAAAAAATAATTGGGAAAATCCGAGAATTATTGAATATTGAGGAATTAATTGAAAAATCGATAAAAGTTAATGAAAATTACAGAAAATATTTGAGAATTGAAGAAAATAATTTAAACTTCAGGAAATAAATTGGAAATTAAAGAATTAAATGGAATAGAAAAAAATCGATAAATGGTGAAAATAATCGGCATTCAAACAAAAAAAAAATTTAAATTAATGAATTATCAATTGAAGGAGAATAATAAATTTTAAATTAAAAACTGATGAAAATTATGGAAAAGATGGTAGAAAATAAATGAAAATTGAAGATTTGTACTGAAATTTTAAGAAAATAATTGAAAATTGAAAAATGGAATTGAAATTAAAAGAATATACTTAAAAATTGAAAAAAATCATTTAAAAAAGCCAACAATTGATGATCATAGAAGAAAATAATTGAAAACTGAAGAATGGAAATAATAATTGAAGAAAATAATTGAAAATTGAAAAGTGGGATTTAAATTTGTAGAAAATAACTGAAAATTGAAAAATATTTTAAAATTGAATAATTGAATTGAAATTTGAAAACAATTTTTAGAAGTGAAAAAAATAATTGGAAAAATCAAAGAATTATTAAATATTAAGGGATTAATTGAGGAATCGATCAAATTTAATAAAAATTAAAGAAAATATTTGAGAATTGAAGAAAATAATTAAAACTTCAGGAAATAAAAGGAACAATAGAAAAAAAAAATCGAAAAATGGTGAAAATAATCGCCAATCAAACAAAGAAAAATTTAAATTAAGAAATTATCAATTGAAGGAGAATAATAAATTGTCAATTAAAAGTTGATGAAAATTATGGAAAAAATTATAGAAAATAAATGAAAATTTAAGAGTTGTACTGATATTTCAGGAAAATAATTAATCATTTAGAAAATACGAGAATTATTGAATATTGAATAAAATAATTGAAAATTAAAGAATGGAATTGAAATGTAAAGAATGTGCTTAAAAATTGAAAAAAGCTGAAAATTAATTAATATAGAAGAAATTAATTAAAAACTGAAGAATGGAAATAAAAATTAAAGAATGGAATTAAAAATTAAAGAAAATAATTGAATAATTGTATTTAAAATAAAAAAAACTTAATGATAATCGAAAAAAATAATAGAAAAAAGGCGATAATTTTTTAATATTAAAGAAAATAATTGAAAATTGATTAATTGTTCTAGAATTAAATAATTGAATTGATATTTTAAAACGATTTTTTGAGTGAAATGAATAATTGAAAAAATACAAGAATTATTGAATATTAAGAAATTAATTGAAAATCGATAAAATTAATTGAAAACTAAAGAAAATATTTTAAAATTGAAGAAATCAATATTGGAAATTAAGGAATTAAATGGAAATTTTAAGAAAATATTTGATAATTAGAAGAAAAATTACACTATGATGAAAATAATTAACTATTAAAAAAAAATAACTAGCAATCGAAACAAAATTCGAAAAATGGTGAGAATAATCGAAATTAAAAAAAAATTTTAATTAATGCATAATCATAAATTGAAGGAGAATAATAAACTGTCAATTGAAAACTAATGAAAATTATAAAAAAAATTGTGGAAAATAAATGAAAATTGAAGAAATCAATTGAAAATTGAAGAATTGTATTGAAAGAAAATAATTGATAATTAAGAATATGCGATAATTATTAAATTTTGAATAAAATAATTAAAAAACGAAAAATGCAATTGAAAATTGAAGAAAATAATTGAAAATTGAAGGAAATAATTAAAAATTGAAAAAATAAATTAAAGATTAAAGAATTAAATTGAAAAACGAAAAATGCAATTAAAAATTGGAGAAAATAATTGAGAATTGAAGGAAATAATTAAAAATCAAAAAATAAGTTAAAGATTAAAGAGTCAAATTGAAATTTTAAGAAAATAAGTAGTTGATAATTGAAAGAAAAATTACAAAATTACTAAAATAATTAAATATTATGGAAAATAATTGAAAAATGAGAAAAAGAATTTACAATTGAAAGAAAAATTCGAAAACTGGCTAGAATAATCGACAACAGAACAAAATAAAAAAAAATTAAAGAATAATTCAATTAACTTGATTTTATTTATACTTAGAATTTTAAATTGCTTTGAACTTTAATTATTATAGGAACTACAAGTTAATCATATTTTAATATTAGGTAATAAACTTAATTTATTTTAAACTTTTAATTCTTTGAATTTGAATTAAACGAAATTTTAATCAATTCAAATTTTAATTATTATAAATTTGAAAAATTTTAAAAATCTAACAAGTATATGTAAATTATTATTTTTTTTTTATGTAAAAACTTCTAATTAAACCAAAAATTTCATTGTATATTAAAGCTTCAATTAGTTCAAATTTTGAAAATAATAATTTTGACAATAATTTAAATCAATGAAAATTGAGACAAATGGAATTTAAAATTAAGTGAAATTTAGATTTAAAAAATGAAATTTCTGAAAAGTTGAAACGTTTAACAAAAAACACAAGAATTGATTAAATTTAAATAATTAAAGCCTGAACCAATAAAAATTTGAATGAGTTGTTATTTGCATCAAAGAAAATTTAGATTAGAGAATGCAGTAATTTATTGATAACATGATAAAATAAAGATTCGTTTAATTAAAATAAGTATAAATTAAATCTTTTATTTATCAACTGAAATTGAAACTTAGTTGGAATTTCAATTAATTAAAACTTAAATATATCAATGCTTAACTATTAATTTAGATTTCCATTAATAAATAAATACTGGGAAATTCTGAAGATCTCAATTTCCAATGATCTAAATATCAATCAATCTTAACTTCTGCGCTTGAGTATTTAAAATCATTTTTAAATTGATAGAATTAAATTTATTTTAGAAAAAACTATTTTTTTATCTTATTTTCTGTAAATGCAGTTAAAATAATCCTCACCAAAATAGACTAATTTTAATTCTCCTTTTATGTCATTTTTAATTAGTTATTAAATAATTTATCAACAATTTGCTCATTTAATAAAAAAGAAGCATTTGGATATCTAAAATACAAGATTCATTTAAAGAAATTTAATTTAGGTTTTTTTTAAATAAAAATAACGTTAGAAGTTTGAAAAAAAAAGATTTTAATCATTAAGAAATTAAATTTCTTTTAAACGGTGTTTAAGACACTTATAAAATATTTAAAAATCGTGATTGTTTTTTTGTTAATAATATAATAATTGCTAATATTTCATTTTTTATTATTATTATTATTATTATATTACTTATTATTCTACTTTTATTATAAACAGCAATTAATAATTAGTTATTATTTACATAAAAATCTCGTTGTTTGTTATTATAGATTTTTCTATAATAAATTTATTTTAATTTAATTATTTATCACCCAAATATCAAGTTTCAACTAATAAAAAGGTGCCGATAGTTTTAAATTAACGACCGATTAATTAATTACATAAAATTGCGACAATTTCTGCTGATAAGCGTTCAATTTATAAGCGCCGCCTTTTGTAAAAAAACACGTGAAAGTAAAAAAGACGTATAAAAAGAAAAATTACAAATATAAATTATTATCAATTTACCTGCTTCGAGTCCTGTTTTTTTCAAATCGTAAAAAGGCTTCTCACTCAAAACAGTATTTATTTAATCCCATCAGCACGTGGAAAAAGCGGGTTTATTCCAATTCGAAAAATAACGGAGAAAAGAGTTCACGCGGTCACGGCAGTTGCCGTCTGACTGCTCAAGTTACGCACTTGTAGGTCCTTTATTTCATAATGGATTCGAAAGAGCCGAAGAGATTACTTTTCCCACACTGAACTTTTTACTCCGCTTTTTTTTATTTCTTTCTCGTTCTCCCTCTCTCTTTCTCTCTTCAGCCATTTGTACAAACATATGGTTATCATACGACTCGATATGGCTGCAGATATTCTTGAAATTTAAATTATAAAGTCTCCCTAGTTCAAATTATGAAACACTATACGCCACTCGGAAAGAAAAGGGAAGCCTGTTGCTGAGACACGAATTGACTTTACATAAAGCATTGAACTTGGATTGTAACGGACCAGTCACTCGAGATTTTTGTCTTCGATCCAACAATTATTTAAGAATTGAGGGCCTGATTGCAAAAATGGGATAAAAAAGCAGTGGGCGCAAAAGACGAGATACAAAAATATTCCGTTTTTGCCCGAACTCATTTTTGTTTATAAATTAATTTGCGTTATATTTTTTTTTTTATTACAACTTGAACAATCGTATGAAAAGCAAAATAAAATAACAGATTCATAAACAAAGATAATCTTGTTAAATGTTGGAAAATATTTTTCAAAAACTGTGTTTTAATAATTATTAAACAGTTTTATATAAAAAAAAAACATTCATTTTATGAATTCAAAAGAATGAGAATTGAGGATAATCTGCTTATATTAAATAGGAAAATTAAAAATAAAAAGAAAATGAAAAAGGATGATTAAAAATCTCGCAAAGAATAAATAAATTCTTTAAAAATAAAATGTATAAAATTATAAAAAGTAATGCATTACGAAACAATGCGTAAAAATGTACCTAATAAAGGCTTTGAAAAAATTATAAAAATGTAATATTTTCAAAAAATTAAGAAAAATATCTTTAATATAAAAAGAAAGCTAGAACTAAATAAAAAGTGAATAAATTGGTAAAAAGATTGTAAATGAACGAAAAAATTGAAGGAAAGTGAAAGAAATTTAAAAAATCAAAAAGTTGGAAGGAATTAGAAAAATTGAGAATATCTAATAAATATCTAAATATCTAATAATATCTTCAATATTTTGAAGAATGTTAAATATCTTTCAAGAAAATGTGACAAACTTGGAAAAATTTCCAAAAAAATTTTAAACTAAGCAAAAATATAAAAATTATGAAAATAAACTGAAATATAAAAAACAGTAATAATAAAAAAAGAAAAATTAAAAAAGATAAATATAAAGAGAGATAAAAAAAACTATAAAATAAATGTGGCATTAAAAAAAAAAAGTTTCAGAACTTATTCAAAATAAAGAAAATAAAAAAATAATATGAACAAAAAATTTTGAACAGAAACCAATTTTAAAAGATTAAATATAGGGTATATTTTAAAAATATAACTTTGACAATAAAATGTTTTTTAAATCATAAAACAGTATTGAATAATTTTACAAAAAACGAGTAAAAATAATAAAAAAAAATCAAAATTGAAGAAAAAATTGTATTTGGACCCAAGGTATAAAAATTAATAAATTTTTCTAAATAATGTAGATACAAAATAGAAGAAAATAAACTGAAATAATTTGAGAGTAGAGAAGAAAATTAAAGAAAATATATAATGGAAAAAAAATATAAAAGTATGAAATTATAAATATTTTTTTCTGTCTAGACTACGGAAAGTACTAAATAAAATTACCTAACTCTTTATCAAAAATCAGAAAAAAATACGTTAAGTCGTAAAAATCAAGGTTAAAAGTGTTGCTAATAATAATATAGATATAATTGTTATGAATTTAATTGTGATGAAGTATACATGATGCCCTAACTACTTTTTGTGTATTTTAAGAGAAAAGTGTAAAAAAAAAATTTTTTTTACCATTTTTCAAGAACTCTAGTTTATCTCAAATTGATATATTCTGTAATTTTTTCAAATATTTCTTACAAATTTTTATAATTCTTTCAATTTTCAATCATTTTTGCCATTTTTTAACTACTTTCTGTCATTTTCAATTATTTTCTAATTAATTTTCTAGTTTTTTTTTTTATTTATCTCAAATTTTAGTTATTTTTTCAATTTACAATTATTTTTATTGTTCTGCAATTATTTTCTCTTATGACAAATATATGTTGTAATTATTTAAATTATTTTTCACAAATTAAAATTATTTTCTTCAATTTTTAATTATTTTTATTACTTTGCACAAATTTCTCGAATTTTTTATTATTTTCATTATACTTCAATTAATTTCCTGCATTTTAAAGTATTTTTCTCAACTTTTAATCATTTACCTCAATTTTCAATTATTATTGTTATCATTTTTCAGTGTTTTACATTTTTAATTATTTTTACTATTCCTCAAATAAATTCTTAAATTTTCAATTATTTATCTCATTTTTCAATTATTTTTTTCAATTTTCATTTTTTTTTTTTATCTTTTTGCAATTATTTTCTCCAAATTTTAATTACATATGTTTTTAATTTACTATCTCAAAACTGAGTTATTGTTTCCAATTTTGAATATTTTAATCATTCTTCAATTATTTTTCTCCAAATTTCAATTAAGTTTGTCAATTTTTAATTAATTTTTTTTATTTTCAATGATTTTCACAAATTATATATTAATTTTGATTATTTGTTCATTAATTTTGAAATTTTCAATCATTTATCTCAAATTTCCGTTATTTTCTTCAATTTTCGTAATTATCTTTAATTTGCAACGATTTTTAACATTTTTCAAGTAATCTTGTTTATCTCAAATATATTCTGAAATTTTTTCATCAATTTTTTACAAATTTTTATTATTCTTTCAATTTTTAATCATTTCTGCCATTTTTAAATTATTTATTGTCATTTTCAATTATTTTCTAATGAATTTTCTAGTTTTTTTTTATTTATCTCAAATTTCAATTAGATTCGTCAAATTTTTAATTATTTTTTTAGTTTGCAATGATTTTGACAAATTATATATTATTTTGATTTATTGTTGATAAATTACGAAAATTTAAATTATTTGTCTCAAATTTCCATTATTTTCTTCAATTTTCGATTATTTCTACAATGTTTTAATTATTTTTCTCAATTTAAAATTCTTGAAATCATTTTGTAATTTCATATATTCAGTATTTTTCTCCATTCTTTTTTTTTTTCTTAAACTTCCATAATTGTCTTTATTTTCAAATTGTTTTTATTACTTTTCAAGCAGTCTTATTTGTTTCAAATATATTCTGTAATTTTTTCATTTTTTTTTACAAATTTTTATAATTTTTTTTCAATTTTTAATTATTTCTATCATTTTTTAACTACTTTTTTGTCATTTTCAATTATTTTCTAATTAATTTACTATTTTTTTTAATTATTTATCTTAAATTTCAGTTATTTTTTTAATTTAAAATTATTTTTATCATTCTGCAATTATTTCCTTTTAATAACAAATATATGTAGTAATTATTTTAACTATTTTTTACAAATCAAAATTATTTTCTTCAATTTTTAATTATTTTTATTACTTTGCAAATATTTTCCTGGATTTTTTTATTATTTTCATTAGTCTTTAATTAATTTCCTGTATTTTAAAATATTTTTCTCAAATTTTAATAATTTTCTTCAATTTTCAATTATCATTGTTATCATTTTGCAATCAATTTTTTACATTTTTAATTATTTTTACTATTTCTCAACTAAATTCTTAAATTTCCAATTATTGATCTCATTTTTCAATTATTTTTTTAATTTTCATTTTCTCTTACCTTTTTGCAATTATTTTCTTCACCTTTTAATTAGATTTGTTTTTAAATTATTATCTAAAATTAAAGTTATTGTACATATTCAATTTTCAATGTTTTTATCATTCTTCAATTATTTTTCTCCAAATTTCAATTACGTTCTTCAATTTATTTTAAATTAATTTTTTTTCATTTTCAATGATTTTCACAAATTATATATTATTTGGATTATTTGTTCATTGATTCCGAAATTTTCAATTATTTATCTCAAATTTCCATTATTTTCTTCAATTTTCAATTATTTTCTAATTAATTTCTTTGTTCTCTTATTATTATTTACCTTCAATTTTAGTTATTTTTTTCAATTTACAATTATTTTTATCGTTCTGCATTTATTTTCTTTTATTACGAATATATATTGTAATTATTTCAATTATTTTTCACAAATTAAAATTATTTTCTCAAATTTTCAATTATTTTTATTACTTGGCTAAAATCTCTCGAATTTCTTATTATTTTCATTATACTTTAATAAAATTCCTAGATTTTAAATTATTTTTCTCAAATTTTAATAACTTTCTTCAATTTTCAATTATTATTGTTATCATTTTCCAATCAATTTTTAACATTTTTAATTACTTTTACTATTCCCAAATTAAATTCTTAAATTTTCAAATATTAATCTCATTTTTATATTTTTATTTTCTTTTATCTTTTTGCATTTGTTTATTAATTCAGAACTTATTCAAAACGAAGAAAATTAAAAATATGAAAAAAAAATTTTTAACAGAAACAAATTTAAATACATTAAATATAGGGTATATTTCAAAAAGAACTTTAACAATAAAATTTTGTTTAAATCATAAAATAATATATAAATTTACAAAAAACGAGTAAAAATAAAAAGAATTTCATAAAATTTAAGAAAAGTGTATAAAAATTTAAAAATCCGAATTTCGTGGGTTATTTTGTGCATTTTTGAAAATCAATTTATAAATTTTTTTTTTGTATTTAGTAAAGAAGAATCTAATGCATCGTTTTAATTAATTTTTGTTATGAAAAACTAAAAAAAGTATTAAATTAAAATTTAAAAACAGCTTTCTGTTACAAAATTAAAAATATTTGTAAATATATAAAAAATATTATAATTTTCATGTAACTAAAACAATTTTTTAGAATAAAATAAGTATCGATAATTTGAAGTAAATGCTTCATTTCTATTGATAAAACAGCAAATGTAAAATATACACATTTTTAAAGAAAAATTTAAATAAAAGTTTAAAAAAACAATGGTTTAAAAGCTTCTAATATAATTTACAACATCTGAATAAATTATTAATTTGAAATAAATTATTTAATATTGAAAATCTCAGCAAAATCTCACTTTTATCTCACTTTTGCTTCCACTGCTTTTTTATCCCACTTTTTCTATCAGTCCCTCAATTGGAAAATGTTTTTTTTGTCACGATCCAGACAAGTTGAACCCAAAATCCTCTGAACCTAAAACAGAATTTAAAATTAGAATTTTTTCTTTTATTTCAAGTTTGTTGTAATTATTAAAACAGAATTTTAAGCAAAAATATTAAAAATAAAATTTTGTGCATAGAAATATCATACCTTGTGGTTTGATTGAGTTGAGTTTTTAAAACCTTTTTTGAAAAACATCCTGAAAAATAAACTCTCGGGAAGGGAATTAAAAAATTGTTTTTTTCCTAATTATTTGATAATTGTTGCAATTAAATAATAGCGAGAGGAAGATTGGTAAATAATTCTCAAAAATTAAGGAAGTGACAATGAAGTAATTGTAAATGACTTTATAAATAGTCTTCTCGTTTAAATTTTGTTTCTTAGTTTATGAATTAAAAAAAAAAGGCAGGAAGAATTACGTGTTTTTTGTACAATGAAAGCGAATAATTGTGAGAATTAAATATTCCGGAATAACTTGAATAATCCAGTAAATATTACGCGTCTGGCGGAGTAGTTAATTAAATTGGGGTCGGCAATGACATTTTATAATTAATCTTTTGATGAGGGTTATTTCAGCAAATATTTTCATGAGAATTTCTAATCTCACGGAATATTATTCTTAGTAATATTTTCATATTAGAATTGTTTAATTTTTAAAAAAAAACTTCTTCAATTAATCTCCCGATTATTTAATCTTTATTAATAGAGTTTGCGTGAATTAAATTTTTTCTAGAAATTAAGAAACTAAAACAACTGAAAAAATTAATTAAAAAAAAGTTAAGTAGTTTCGAATAATTAAAAAAGGAGAGTAATTTTAAGTTAATTAAAACACACGAGTTTAATTAATGAAAAAGTTAAACAATTTCAATATTATCAAAGTTAGAAAGAATCGTGTTTACAAAAACAACCAAAATCACATAATTTTTATCTTCATGAATTATTAATAAAAAAAAAAGTTTCGACAGCTTTTATACGCAATAAACTGATTATATTTGTCACGCTTGATCCAAGGTCAGCTAAGGAAATTCCCAAAGTGAACGGGACCAGTTAACACTGTCAAAATCGAGTTATAAACATTTTTATGTGAATAGATTTGAACTTTGAATTCACAGAATTACAATTTATTTTCTAACGTGAATCAAAACTATAAAAAAAATAGTCATTTTTTTTTTTTTTTTTTTTAAATAAAATAATGCAAGAATAGTTACAAAAAAACGAACAAAATTTATTTCCTGATCCTTTCTAAAATACATATCATCATTTAAATAAAAAGACAAAGATGATTTCTATTTCGCATGAGATGAAGGCTGACCACTAAATATTCAATGCTTGCTAAATAATTCTACATTTTTTTCTAATGAAGAGTCTCATATGTTAGCGGAACTGATTGTGGTAAATAAATTAGGTAGACGCAGACCTATATGAAACTTAATTATATTGCGATGATAGTATTAAATGGATTTTTTATTATCTTTTTATAATCATTTATAAATCTTTGAACTAATTGTAAGCTTACTTTTTCGAATGCAACTGACAATTGCAATCAAGAATGTTAGACAATTGGACAAATTTAACAAACTTTACCAGAAGGCGAGGAAAAAAATCGCATAATACTGAAACCTTGGAAGGTCTGCCACAAGTATCGTAGTTAAATTTTGTCTAGTCTAATATCTTCCCTTACATAAATTTCAATATTCATCCCTCAAATGCTATTACAATCCGAAATTATCTATTAACATATTTACAGACTCTCAGTTCACATGTTATAAATGACATGTCGAAATAAGACTTTAAAAGAACTCAGTTAATAAAAGTTTTCTTATTTTTTATAATCGGAGCATTTTTAGTTTGTACCTAATCTTAGTTATCTTATATTTACAATTTAATTTTTTTTTTTTTTTTATTGAAATGGCCCAATTTTCTTCTGGCACATTCAATCATTATCGTGATTCCGTTCTTTAGTACTGGTAATTTTATAAAAAAACAAGTAATCGTACATTACCATTTTTTAGCTGAGTTCTTCTAAGATTAATATCTTAACTTAAAACTTCACTCGGAGGGAAAAGTCATCCATCAGGTGCAATTATTTCTCGGGTGGCGCAGATGTTATTTTTCTTTTGAACAGAAGAATATGAGGTTCTGAAATAATAATTTTAATTAGGATTTTATACTTTTTTTTTTGCAGTTTAAATCAGAGGCTGCGACTTGTGTACGTCTGCAATCTTTCATAGGGGAAAAAAGTCGCAATGTAGAATTCAATATAGCAAAATTACAGACAAAAAATAAATTTCTTAATAAGAATGTGGATAAATGAATTTACAATTAATTATTAATTAATTAATTATTAAATAATAATAATCTCTGTAAACTCCTGAAGTTAGTTAGTATTAATATTTATTGATCTTTTTCTGTCCACGTTTTAAAAATTGAAGTGAAGTTAGTCCCTGTTATTTTATTTTGTTGTGCTGGTTTTTAATTGCCATTTTTGTAAAAAAAAAAAATTTCGAAAACTGCTTTAAAAATTTAATATATGGTTTTTAAGAAGTTTAAAATATATACACATGCAATTAATTTCCTAAATTTTCAGTTATTATCTCAAATTTAAATTATTGTCATCAATTTTCCATTATATAACGATTTTTAAATTATTTTCTTTTGCTTAAAAACAAATTCAGCAATTTTTCTTGATTTTCATCAATTTATAATTATATTAACTATTTTGTCATTACTTTTAAAAATTTCAATTATTTATCCGATATTGCAATTATTTTCATCAAGTTTCGTTATTTCTGCGATTTTTTAATTATTCTCTTTAATTAAAATTTTTTAAGTAATTTTTTAATTATTATTTTTATTATTATTAATTATTCTCATCATAATTCAATTTTCTTTATCAATTTTAAATTATTTTCAGCATATTTCAATTATTTTTTTCAATTTTAATTTTATCATTTTTCAATTATTTTTCTCGATTGTTAATTATTATTCTCATTTTCTAAAATTATTTTTTAAGATTTTTAAGTATTTTTCTGAAAATTCAAATATTCTCTTCAATTTCCAATGTTTTTTTTATTAATTGTCGTAAATTTCAATTTTTTTTTTTTATTAATTGTCGTAAATTTCAATTTTTTTTAGCTTTCTTCCAGACTTTTCTCCAATTTTTAGCTTTTCTCATTTTATAAAATTAATTTCTTAAATTTTTCAAGTATTTTTCTCAAATTTCTATTATTTTCTTCAATTTATAATTATTTTTCTTTGTTTCCATAATTTCCAAAAATTTTGATTAATTATCGTAAATTTCAATTATTTTTAGCATTCTTCCAGTCTTTTCTTCAATTTTTAGTTATTCTCATTTTCTAAAACTATTTTCTAAGATTTTTAAGAATTTTTCTAAAATTTCAATTGTTTTCTTCAATTTTTAATTATTTTGTTTGTCTTCATAATTTCAAAATTTGTTTATTAATTATCGTAAATTTCAATTACTTTTAGCTTATTTCTTCAATTCTTTTCTCCAATTTTTAGTTATTTTCTTTTTTTTTTAATTGATTTCTAAGATCTTCATGTATTTTTTTCAAATTTCAATTATTTTTTCTTTATTTAAAAACAATTCTGTAGTTTTTTCAATTATCACACATAAATGCCTTTTATTTTTTACAACTTACTATTGTTTGTTTCATATTTTAATTATGTTCGGAAAGTTATAAAATTTAAAAACATTTTCCAAAATTTATTTCCTTCAATTTTCAATTCTTTACATTTGTTTCATAATTTCCAAAATTTTTAACTATTTTTCTGACTTTTCAATTATTTCATTATTTATATTATTTTTTATATTATTTTCTTCAATTTTTAATTACTTTCGTTTTTTTTCTTGTTCTTTTTCATAATTGCCAAAAAATTTTTACTTATTTCTCTTTAATTAAAACTTGTTCTGTTCAATTTTAAATTATGTTTATCTTTTTTCATTTATTCTCTCTAATTTTTAATTATTTTCTTTTATTTCAATGAACTTCTGAAAGTTTTAAGTATTTTTCTCAAATTTTACTTATTTTTTTTAATTTTAATTTATTCATCTCAATTTTTAACTATGTTTTTTCAATTTTCAATTATTTTCTCTAATTTTTCTTTATACAATTTTGTTTTAATTTACTTTTACGATTCTCAAGTATTTTTCTCAAATTTAAATTATTTTCTTTATGTTTAAACAATTTTATGATTGTTTAAATTACTTTCCCCAATTTTTAATTGATTTCATTTTTTGTATTTCAATTAATTTGCAAAATTTGCAATTATTTTGTGTACTTTCAATTACTTTTTGCATTTTTTTTTAATTCTAAAATATTATAAATTTTGTCCTAAATAAATATTTATTTTATTTATTTTAATTGATTTTTAAATATTATATTTAAAATATTTATTTCTTCTTATGAGATAAATATTATTTACCGATTTGCTAGTTATTTATTATAATTTACAAGTTTGATTCATTCATTCTTTTTGTCCACACATGAAGGATACTAGATGTTTTTCTTCTTTTAAATTATAAATCATTTACCACTAACGTAAAATTTTGTCAAGTTTATAAGTTATAACAATTTTAATTTCTTCGAACTTCAATTAATTTGAAATGCCATTTGTTAAAAATTTAATTAATCCACGCTTTGAGAATAGTAAATTTGATATTATTTTTATTATTTGTTGACTAATTCCGGAAATTTTAATTATTTATCTCAAATTTCCATTATTTTCTTCAATTTTCGATTATTTCTATAATGTTTTAATTATTTTCCTTAATTTTCAATTATTTCTATGATATTTCAAATTGTTTTCTGTCATTTTCACATAATTTTCTTATTTTGTAATTATTTATCTCAAATTCAAGTTATTTTTTTTCAATTTACAATTATTTTTATTGTTCTGAATTTTTTTTCTATTATTACAAGTATATGTTGTAATTTTTAAAATTATTTTTCACCAATTAAAATTATTTTTTTCAATTCTTAATTATTTCTATTACTTATCAAATATTTACCTCGAATTTTGTATTATTTTCATTATTCTTCAATTGATGTCCTAGATTTTAAAATATTTTTCTCAAATTTTAATAATTTTCTTCAATTTTCAACTATTATTGTTATCATTTTGCAATTAATTTCTTCAATTTTTAATTATTTGTACTATTCCTTAATTAAATTCCTAAATTTTCAATTAATTATCTCATTTTTCAATAATTTTATTTCAATTTTCATTTACTTTTATCTTTTTGCAATTATTTTCTCCAATTTTTAATTAGATATATTAATTATTTTTTAAATAATTACCCAAATTTTAAATTTAATTTCAATTATTTCTATCATTTTTCCATTACTTTTTGTCATTTTCAATTAATTTTCAATTAACTTTCTAGTTTTTTTTAATTGTTTATCTCAAATTTCAGTTATTTTTTAAATTTACAATTATTTTTATCTTTCTGCGTTTATTTTATTTTATTACAAATATATGTTGTAATTTTTCCAATTATTTTTCACAAAGTAAAATAATTTTATTCAAATTTTTATTATTTTTATTACTTTGCACATATTTTCTTGATCTTTTTATTATTTTCATTATTCTTCAATTAATTTCCTAGCTATTAAAATATTTTTCTCAAATTTTAATAATTTTCTTCAATTTTCAATTATTATTGTTATCATTTTGCAATCAATTTTTTACATTTTTAATTATTTTTACTATTTCTCAATTAAATTCTTAAATTTTCAATTATTTATGTCATTTTTCAATTATTTTTTTTAATTTTCATTTTATTTTATCTTTTTGCAATTATTTTCACCATCTTTCAATTAATTTTCTAAATTTTCATTTATTATCTCAAATCAAAGTTATTGTATCCACTTTTCAATATTTTAATCATCCTCCAATTATTATTTTTCTCCAAATTCCAATTAGATTCATCAATTTTTAATTTGCAATGATTTTTACAAATTATATATTATTATTTTCCTTTATTTTTTTAATTTACGATTATTTCTATAATGTTTTAATTATTTTCCTCAATTTAAATTTCTTGAAATCATTTTGTAAAGTACTTTCTTTTACTTCACATATATTCTGTATTTTTCTCAATTCTTTTTTTTTTCTTAAATTTCCATAATTATCTTCAATTTCTTATTATATTTTTAACATTTTTCAAGTAGTCTTGTTTATCTGAAACATATTCTGTAATTTTTTCAATTATTTTATACAAATTTTTATTATTTTCTTTAATTTTCAATTATTTTCATCACTTTTCAATTACTTTTTGTCATTTTCAATTATTTTCCTATTAATTTTCAATTTTTTTTATTATTTATCTCAAATTTCAGTTATTTTTTAAAATTACAATTATTTCCATCATTCCGAAATTATTTTCTTTTATTACCAATATCTACTGTATTTTTTTCAAGATTTAAAATTATTTTCTTGAATTTTTAATTAATTTTATTACTTTGCACATATTTTCTCGAATAGTTTAATTATTTTTATTATTCTTCAATTAATTTCCAAGCTATTAAAATATTTTCTCATATTTTAATAATTTTCTTCAATTTTTAATTATTAATTTGTTATTATTTTGCAATCAATTTCTTAAAATTTTAATTATTTAACTATTTAATTATATAATTATTTTTAAATATTCCTCAATTAAATTCCTAAACTTTCAATTATTTATCGTATTTTTTAATTATTTTATCCAATTTTCATTTTCTTTTGTCTTTTTGCAATTATTTTCATTACCTTTTAATTAGATATATTTATTTATTTATTTATTTATTTTCCTAAAATTTCAATTATTTATCTCAAATTTCCATTATTTTCTACAATTTTCAATTACTTCTATAATGTTTTAATTATTTTCCACAATTTAAAATTCTTGAAATCATTTTGTAATTAGGTACTTTCTTTTATTTCACATATATTCTGCAGTTTTTTTAACTATTTTTCTAAAATTGCATTAATTATCTTCAAATTGTCTATTATTTTTATCATTTTTCAATTATTGCACCGAATTTTAATTATTCTCATTTTTATCTAATCAATCTCTAAAACCTTTAATCATTTTTTCTCAAAATTCAATTATTTTTTTAAATCTCTTTTAATTCCAAAATTTTATAAATTTTGTCCTATACAAATAAGTTTTATTTTATTTATCTTTAAGTATTGTATGTTGACCCCAGGTCAACATTAAGTGTGCAGATTGCAAAAATTTACAAGTCGCCGCTGCTGGTTAATATAAGAAATAAATGGGAATAAAATTATGGGAAAAGTGAAATTAAAATATTCTAATTTGTAAATTAATTAACAATAAATACCTGGGTTATTAAAATTAATAATTATATAATAATATATATTACAATAATAATTTATAAAATTATGGGAAGAATAAAATTAAAATATTATAATTTGTAAATTAATTAACAATAAATACCTGGGTCATGAGTCATGTAGTGTACCCAACCTTGACTTTGTTGTACTCCAATATTTCTCCACTCTTTTTCAGATAATAAATGACCTCTTGGCACAAGTTTCACTAGTTCTTTCGGAAGTGCAACATGTCTAAAAAGAAGTTATTATAATTAATAATTATAATAAAATGAGTTATTTTTTAATCCTCATTGAAGAAATATTTACAAGACAGAAATAAAGAAACTTTTCTCCCTAATGTTGACATTTTTAATTCTTTTAAACCCTAATCTTAACTTGAAAAACTTTTTAAAAATTTACAATAAGTATTTTGCAGTATATAAAATATTACAAATTATAAAAAACAAAACTTTTGTTTTGATTTGGTTTCAAACATTTCGATTATTACTATTGTTTACAAATCAAACGAGTTGTTATTAAGCTAATAAAATTGAAAAATTAATTTTAATTTTATGTGTGTAATATAGAAAAAATGATAAAAATGATACAACGATGATTTAAATGCACAAACATACGCCGAAATTTAAATTTTGAGGTTACAAATTCAAACACGTCAAAGTTAAAATTTGCAAATTTTGTGCAAATTACAAATTAGAAAAAAAAGCAAAAGGAAGCGGATTTTGTAAATTTTACAAGGCGTAAGTAGTTAAAATCCTGGCTTGTTTTACTTTGGATCCAAACAAAAGAAAATGAGATCAGAATAATTCACACCAACCTGTATTCGTAAGTATCGTCGTAATATTTACTCGAATAGTAAATGCCATTATCAGCCATTATAATTCACTTTTTACTGCACAGCTTTGATGTAAAGGCAACGAAAATAAGTATAAAAAGTGCAAAATAAGAGTATTCTTTTAAAGCTTGCTTGACGGCGTGTCTTTTGAATGTGTATGTATTTAAAATTTAACGGATCCATTAAGAAGTCACGGTGGGGGAAACTCCGCGATCGTTGATGTTTAAATGTCGACTTTTCACTCATAATTTCCCAAAAAGCGTATTCTTTGTTCAATTAAAATCAAAATCAAATTTCCTAATCCAATAATATTGTTAGGTATTGGGTTTTTCAGAAATTATCTCAATAAAAAATAGTAAATATTAGCGTAGTAAGCGATCAGTGCGCATGACCGGAAATCAGCTGTTAGTGCATTCAAGATGGCGGCAATGTACGTTTAAACACGTAAATATGTCAAAGAGTGTTTATAGGTTAAGTTCACAATGATCGTATAACAAAAACTCGTTTCTTTATTTTCATTTAAAAATTGGTCTTTAATAGTACACTGTTCAAGTTAAGTGTAGTTCTATTTTATTAAAAATGGAAAGATATAACCGTAGAAGTGATTACGAGAGTTCCAGGTCGAGAAACAAACAAGAAAGTTACAGTGAAAGAAATAAACACAAGAAAGATGATGATCGTTCTAAACGAGAGAAAAATGAAAGTTCTCGCCAAAAATCCGAAAAATCCAGCAGCAGGAAGAAAAAATCTAAGCAAAAAGAGCGGTCGCGAAGTCGTGAAAAATCTTCGAAACATAGAAGTAAAAGGTAATTTTCTCTTGGTTTTTTTCGAGCAGGTGTTTTTAAACAATTTTCTTAATTTTAATCAAATTTATCGTATATATTATATGCTTGGTTACTACAAAACTTGGATAACCTGGAATAATATATAATAGTAAACAATCTGAAAATTAATTTGAGATTATTAAAGAATTTTCAGATTTATACGAAAACTATGATTTTTTTTTAAAATTGTCTTGGAATTTTTCCAAAATTTGTTGTCTTTTTAAACCAGACTTTTGTAGCAATATTATTTTCATGAAGATTTAAATTTTCCACACAAGTTTCAATTTATTTTTGCCATTTTTCAATTATTTTCTACAAACTTAAATTACTTTTGTCATTATTCAGGTTTTTTTGCTATTTTTAAATTATTTCTACATATTCTATTATTTTTGCAAAATTTTACAATTATTTTCTACAAACTTCTATGATTTTATTCAATTTTTTTTATCATGAATTTTTTAATTTTACACCAGTTTTAAATTATTTTCTTAAAATTTCAGTCATTTTCGTCATTCGTTTTATTATTGTCATGAATTTATTAATTTTTTTTACCCTTTTCAATTATTTTCTACAAATTTCAATTATGATTCTGACACTTGAATTACTTTCTACATAATAAAATTATTTTTGACATTTTTGAATTATTCTCTTCAAAGTTTAATTAATTTCTTCAACATTCAATTATTTTCTTCAAACTTCGATATTTTTTTTAATTTTTCAATTATCGTATTTAGATTTTTAATTTTTACTCCAGTTTTCAATTATTTGTGTCTTTATTAAATTAGTTTCTTCATAATTTAATTATTTTGTCAATATCTCAATTATCGTATTCAAAATTTTATTTTTTACACCAGTCTCAAATAATTTTTTCAAATTAAAAATTTTTTTTTATTTCTTCAATTATGTTCTCGTAATTAAATTTATTTTTTAATCTTTCAATTAGTTTCTTCCAATTTCAATTTTTTCATACCAATTTTTCAATTTTTATCTTCATTTTTTGATTTTTAATCAGTTTTTTCATTTACTTTTGTCATTTTACATTTTTTTTTAAATGTCAATTTTCTTGGTCATTTTTAAATTTTTTTCTTCAAATTTAAGTAATGTTACAATAAAAAATTTAAAAATTATAATTATTTAGAATGAACTAAATAAATATTTCAGTTTCTTTGATATGTTCGAATTATTCTTATCAAATTTCAATTATTTTCTTTAAACTTCAATTAATTTCTTCAACTTTCAATTATTTTCTTCAAACTTCGATATTTTTTTTAATTTTTCAATCATCGTTTTTAAATTTTTAATTTTTACTTCAGCTTTCAATTATTTGTGTCTTTATTCAATCAGTTACTTCAAATTTTAATTATTTTGTCAATATCTCAATTATCGTACTCAAAATTTTTTTACTCCTGTCTGAAATAATTTTGTCAAATTATTAATTTTTTTCTTAATTCTTCAATTATTTTCTTCTAATTTCAATTATTTTTTAACCTTTTCAATTATTTTCTTCAAATTTCAATTATTTCGTTCCAATTTTTCAATTCTTATCATCATTTTTTGATTTTTAATTAGTTTTGTCATTTTACAATTTTTTTTTTCAAATTTGAATTATTTTTGTCATTTTTAAATTATTTTCTTCAAATTTCATTAATTTATTCATATTATTATTATTATTAATTGTTAGGCAAAATATAAATATTTCAGTTTCTTTGATATTCTCGAATTGTTCTTTTAAATTTCAATTATTTTCTTCAAAATTCGAATATTTTTTTTAATTTTTCAAATTATCGTATTTAAATTTTTAATTTTTACCCCCGCTTTCAATTATTTGTGTCATAATTCAATAAGTTTCTTCAAATTTTAATTATTTTGTCAATATCTAAATTATCGTACTCAAAATATTATTTTTTTACACCAGTCTCAAACCATAATTGAAATTTTTTTTTTTTTAATTCTTCAATTATTTTCTTGTAATTTAATTATTATTTGAACTTTTCAATTAGTTTTTTCAAATTTTAATAATTTAGTTCCAATTTTTCAATTGTTATCCCATTTTTTGATTTTTAATCAATTTTTCATTTAGTTTTGTCATTTTACATTTTTTTTCAAATTTGATTAACTTTTGTAATTTTTAAATAATTTTCTTTAAATTTAATTAATTTTTTCATATTATCATTGTTATTATTTATTATGAAATAAATAAATTTTTCAGATTCTTTGATATTTTCGAATTATTCTTTTCAAATTTCAATTATTTTCTTCAAACTTCAATTAATTTCTTCAACTTTCAATTATTTTCTTCAAACTTCGAATATTTTTTTTAATTTTGCAATTATCGTATTTAAATTTTTAATTTTTACTCCAACTTTTAATTATTTGTGTCTTTATTAAATTAGTTTCTTCACAATTTAATTATTTTGTTAATATCTCAATTATCGTACTCAAAATATTATTTTTTACACCAGTCTCAGATAATTTATTCAAATTTTTAATTTTATTTTTAATTCTTCAATTATTTTCTTGTAATTGTATTTATTATTTACACTTTCCAATTAGTTTCTTCAAATTTCAATTTTTCGTTCTAATTTTTCAATTCTTATCTTTATTTTTTAATTTTTAATTAGTTTTTCATTTTGTTTAGTCATTTTACAATTTTTTTTCAAATTTGAATTATTTTGTCATCTTTAAATTAAGTTTTTCAAATTTCATTATTTTCTTCATATTATTCATATTATAATTATTATTTATTATGAAATAAATAAATATTTCAGTTTCTTTGATATTTTCGGATTATTCTTTTCAAATTTCAATTATTTTCTTAAAAATTCAATTATTTAGTTCTAATTTTTCAATTTTTATCGTCATTTTTGGATTTTTAATCAATTTTCCATTTAGTTTTGTCGTTTTACAGTTTTTTTAAAAATTTTAATTATTTTTTTCAATCTTCAATTAATTATCTTCTTTAAATTTTAATTATTTTGTCAATATCTCAATTATCGAACTCAAAATATTATTTTTTTACACCAATCTCAAATACTTTATACAAATTTTTAATTTTTTTCTTAATTCTTCAATTATTCGATTGTAATTTAATTTATTTTTTAAACTTTTCAGTTCGTTTCTTCAAATTTAAATGTTTTTGTTCCAATTTTTCAAATTTTATCTTCATTATTTGATTTTTAATCAGTTTTTCATTTAGTCAATTTTACAATTTTTTTCAAATTTGAATTATTTTTGTCAGTTTTTCAATTATTTTCTTTATTTTTTAAATTTTACACCAGCTTTCATTTATTTTCGTCTTTATTCAATTAGGCTATTGGATTATCTAAAATTAATTAATTAATAAATTAATAATTAATTTGCGATTATTGCATTTTATCATATAAAATTTTTTTTCCACAGAACTCCATCTTCATCTTCCTCTGATTCTTCCGACTCGACGTCATCAGGTTCTTCCTCAAATTCTACAAAGCTCTTAGAAAAATTACAGAAGCAACGGCAAAAAATGCTAGAGGAGCGAAACAGACAAAAAGAAATCATGAAAGCGACAGAAACACCGGAAGAAAAAAGATTGCGTAGATTGAAGAAGAAAGAGGCGAAAGAAAGAAAGCGAAAAGAGAGAATGGGATGGGATAATGATTACTTGCACTACACAAATACGGATAATCCTTTCGGAGATGGAAATTTGCTGACGACTTTCGTCTGGAGCAAGAAATTAGAGAAAGAGGGATTATTGGGTGTAAGTCGGGAAGAACTTGAGATACGCAATCGACATAAACAGGAGGAAAATAAGCGAGAGTTGGAGAAAGTGAAGAAGAGGAGAATGGAGAGAGAATTGGAGAGACAGCAGAGAGAATCAGAAATGGCCTTGTTGCAACGGGGCAAAGAAGCTGCACAGCTGGAACAATGGGCGAGACAAGAAGATCAATTTCATCTGGAACAAGCTAGACTTCGATCTCGTATCAGAATTCAAGACGGTCGAGCAAAACCGATTGATCTTTTGGCAAAATATATTAGTGCCGAGGAAGAAGTCGATGCTGTTGAAATGCACGAACCTTACACATATTTACGAGGTTTAAATGTCAAAGATTTGGAAGACCTCATAGAGGATATTAAAGTTTACAAAGAACTCGAGAGAGGCAAAAATTTGGATTATTGGAATGATATTACGGTCATTGTTGAAGATGAACTTATAAAATTAAGAAAATTGGAGGGAACAGAATATGAACTTGGTAATTATAAAATCAAAATAATTCCTGTCATAAAGGCGGAAAATCAAATTTACATGAAAAAAATTTAAATTGCTAATTACAGGGATTTAAGTTATTTAAATCATTGGGGAATTTGCATTAAAATCATGATTTAAATCAACAGAAACTTCACAATTTTTCAGATTTCTAATTTCTACGTTCAAAAAATCAAAAATCATAAAAAAAACACAGAAATTTGTGGATAAATCTTGAAAATTTTAATATTTTAGTCTTTATCGAATTTAAAAAATTGTGCTAATACAGGTGATCAAAATAATAATGATTTACAAATTTTTGGTATGAAGATAGCAAAAATTAGGGCTGATAAAATTCAATAAGAAATAATGAAGAATAAAATATTTAATCATAAAACAAATTATGTGGAATAAATGAGAAAATTTCAAAGAAATGTCTTCAAATTTAAATATATAATTGCAAAATTAAGAAAATTAGGTAAAAGCAATGAAAAAAGTAATAAATTATAAAAGAAGAAAAACATAAAAAGATGATGAAAAAACAGTTTATTAAAAAAATCAGAAAATTCTTTTAAATAAAGAAAGTCTTGGATATTATTAAAGATATAAAAAGGAACTTAAAAAAAAAAACAAAGCAAGAATGAAACAGTGACATAAAAATAAATAAAAAAGTAGAGACTCTTTTCAAAAAATTAAACTATTTACAAGAATTTTTTTAAATTAAAAAAATAAATAAGAAGATAATTAAAAAAGCGTTAAGTTATATTACTAAAAAGAAAAAAATGTTTAAATTAGAAAAATTAGAGAATTATTTTACAAATTAAATAAAAAAAAGAATGAATAAAATTTTGGAAAATTAAAAAACAAAATGTAAAAGAAAAGAAATTCTATAAAATAGAAAAACGATGTTAAAATAAGAATATGTAGTACAAGATTAAATTTACATAATATAAAATAAAAGAATAAGTCTTCAAAAAAGTAGAAAATTGACAAATTTAAAAAATATAGATAAAAGCATCGAATACATTTTTTCAAAAATTCGTGATTTTTGTAAGATAAAAACTAAGCAAATTAAAAGAAGGAAAAATGTTTCTAAGAAATAGAAGAATGTTGACAAAAATTAGAGACTGAATAAAAATGCAAGGAAGGACAAGAAATTGTAAAAAAAACAAGAAAATTAAATAAATAGGAAGAAAATGGAGAAATGTCATTTTTCTCACAATTTAATAAATTGTAAAATGTACAAAAAAAAAAAAAAATTAGGTGAAAATCTACTAAAAAATTAGAATTAATAAAAATAAAATAAAAAACTGTATATGAATTTAAATAAAAAGTCCACAAAAGAAATCTAAAAAACCTTTGAAAATAAAAAAGTTAGGAAAATTGAACCTAATATTCTGAAATATGTTTATAATATTATACTTAAAGCAATTCCAACAATAAATTTAGAAAATTAAAGAAAATCCAAAAATAAGTAAGTTAAGAATAAGTAAGTTTGCAAAAAATAGACAAGATGTGAAAACAAATTGAATAAATTTACAAAAAAATGATTGTAGGTATTTATTTCTAAAAATATGTAATTAATTAAGAAAATCAAGGAAATAAAAAGTTTAGTGAATCTTATAAAATAACAAAATTCTGTAAAATAATAATAAATAATTTGCATAAAGAAAAAAGAATTTAAGTAAATCCTAAAAAAAAATTTTAAAAAGGGATATAAAAAAAAAATATTAAAATTTTGTAAAAATAAGAAATTATTATAAGATAAATTATTCAATTTGTTTTCACATTTTGTCTACTTTTTGCAAATTTACTTATTATTTCATAAAATTTTAGCATTTTCTTTATTTTTCTAAATTTTTGTTGTACTTGTTTTAAGTGTAATATTATAAGAATATTTTTGGTTTAATTTTTTTAAACTTTTTTATTTTTAAAGGATTTTAAAATTTTTTTGTAGACTTTTTATTCATCTTCATATACATTGTTTTATTTTATTTTTATCAATTCTAATTTGTTAGTATATTCTCACCAAATTTTTTTATTTTTTGTACTGTTTACAATTTATTAAATTGAGAAAAAAAATCATTTCTCCATTTTCTTCCTATTTATTTAATTTTTTTGTTTTACAACTTTCTTAGTCCTTCCTTGGATTTTTTAATTCTTTAATTTTTGACATCATTTTCTATTTCTTAGAAACATTTTTCCTTCTTTTAAATTTTTTAGTTTTTATCTCATAATTACGAATTTTTGAAAACATTTATCCGTTGCTTTTATCTACATTTTTTAAATTTCTTCATTTTCTACGTTTTTGAAAACTTTTGTTCTTTTATATCATATTATGTAAATTTAATTCTGTACTAAATATTCTCATTTTAACATCATTCTTCTATTTTATAAAATTTTATTTTCTTTTAAAATTTTTAAAAATTTCCCAAATTTTATTAATTTCTTTTTTCTTCAATTTGTAAAATAATTCTCTAATTTTTCTAATTTAGATTTTTCTTCTCTTTAGTAATATATTTTAGCGTTTTTTTTTAATTATCTTCTTAATTATTTTTTTAATTTAAAAGAAAATGCCCGTAAATAGTTTAATTTTTAAAAAAGAGTTTCTGCTGTTTCATATATTTTTATGTCACTGTTTTATTCTTGTGTTGTGTTTTTTAAAATTTTACTTTATTTTTTTTAATAATGTCCATAATTTTGTTTTTTATAAGAATTTTCTCATTTTTTTAACAGACTGTTTTCTATCTTTTTATGTTTTTTTATTATAATTTTTTTTTTTTTTGCTTTCACCTAATTTTCTTAATTTTGCAATTTTACAAAAAAGCAGTTTTTGTTTTAAATAAAACAAATCGTATTTTTTTTATTTTTAAAGAAATCATGATTTTTATTAATCCTGTTAATTTAATTGTTCATAATTCACTTGGTATTTAATTAATAATAATTTGTTTGAAATTCTCGATTTTAACCGTGAATTATTAATGTTGATTTAATTTCAAATTTAATTATTTAATTAAAAGTATTAATTAACTGTATTAAAATTGAATTAATGTTATTTTGTTTATTTAATTAGCCGTTGGTCGCAGAGAAGGAATTCACGAATCTGTGGCACAGGATGTAACTGCAATTTTCAAGGGAAAAACGGCCTCCCAACTCGAAGTTATGCAATTAAAAATAGAGACAAAAATTAGTGGGAAACCTGAAGGAGTAGATATTGGATATTGGGAAAGTTTACTCTCTCAGTTAAAAGGTATTTATTTGAATTCTTTATCAAAATTAAATTTTTTTTTAAATTTCGATTTATTAGGATGTCAATTTATCTAAACCAGATTCCAATTAATTTTAATTTTATTTATAACTAGCTTAATTTATTTTAGTTCATCGAAATTTGAATCCACTATTCAAACTATTTTCCAATCTATTTTCCACTATTTGAAAAGATATTTTAAAATAAATTCTTATCTTAATCAACAACGAATTCAATCTTTTCAAATTTCAGTTCGATTAATGCTAATTTTAATTGATCAAATTTTATTTAAACCTAATTTTTATTCTATTTTGCTACGTGGAGAAAATCAATTTTTTATTTAATTCATTCAATTGTAATTCTTTAGATTATTTTCTTCTAGATTAGATCTTTTTTAAAATTTGCTGGACTTTTTTTCATTAATTTGCTTAATATTTTAAAAAATTGAATTATTCAGTATGTTTAGCCTTAAAATTTGTCTATATAATATCATTAAATTTGTCTGATTTTTTATTTGCAGCACATATGGCAAGAGCTCGTTTAAGAGACAGACATCAGGAAAATTTACGCAAAAAACTAGAAGTTTTGATTGCTGAACAAGGAGTAACGAAGGCAGAAGGTGAAGCCGATGCCGCGCAAGAATCAGCAGATAATTCTGTAAAACCAGACGAACCTTCGACTAGTTCTGCTGCTAATCCAGAAAAGAATGATGATTGTCCATCAGAGTAAGAAATTCACTAAACACTTTCAAATTTAGAAACTAGAAATACTTGAAAAATTGTAAATAATTTCCAACTCTGAATAATGTCCAAAGTTTTTAGAAATACGTGAAAAATCATCACAAGCTCTTAAACCTTTTATTCTTAATTTTTTTTTTTTGATTGACAAACTAAAAAAAAACGTCTTTAGTCAGGGTGGCCACTAGACCGGGAATTAAAAAATTGACCTGGAAATTATTAATTATTATTATTATTATTATCTATTATTATTAATTTCATTAATAAATAAATCTATAATTTTTTCTATATTTTCAACAGTTTTCAATATAAAATTATTCTCATTAAATTTTATAATTATTCTTTAATTTTTTTAAATTATTTTATTCTGTTTTCGATTATTCTCATCAGTTTTCGAATTTTTCTTTCATTTGTCAATTATTTTCCTCGTTTCTCAGTTATTTACTTTAATATACTTACTTATTAAAGTCATTTTGTAATTTTTCTTTCAATTATCACCAATTTCCTAAAATTTCAATTTCATTCTTCAATCTTCAATTTATTTCTTAAATTTTTAATTATTTTCTTCAATTCTCAATTATTTTCTTCAATTTTTAATTGCATCACTCGTTTTTCAATTATTTTATTCAATATTTAATAATTTTCGCATTTTCTCAATTATCAATTATTTTTTTGAAATTTCAATACACATCTTAAATTTTTAATTGTTTTCTTCAATTTTCATTTATTTTCTACAATTTTTCAAATGAATTTCATCAGTTTTTAATCCACAATTTATTATTCTCCTTCAATATTATAATTATTTTTTAATTTTAAAAAATTTTTTGTTTAAATGCCGATTATTCTCAACATTTTTTTGATTTTTTCTCAATTTTAATTATTTTTTTTTAATAGTTAATTATTTTCGTCAATTTTTAATTATTTTTGTTATATTGTAATTTTTCTTCTAATTATTAATTATTTTTATGAAATTTCCATTTAATTCTTTAATTTTCAATTTATTTCTTCAATTTTTAATTATTTTTTTCGATTTTCAATCAAATTGCTTAATGTGCAATTATTTCCAACAATTATTTCTACAATTTTGTTAATTCTCCAATTTGCAATTATTTTCTTTCAATTTCCATTTTATTCTTTAATTTCCAATTTATTTCTTCAATTTTAAATTATTTTCTTTTCTTCTTTCTTTTCTTCTTCTTTAAATTATTTTTCTTTTCAATTTATTTCTTCAATTTTAAATTATTTTCTTCTATTCTCATTTATTTTCATCGACTTTCAATTAATTCTTCAATATTCAATATGTCTAGAATTTTTTTCAATTATTTTTTTCACTGAGAAAAATTGTTTTAAACTTTCAATTCAATTATTCAATTCTAAAACTATTCTCTTCAATTCTCAGGTATTTTCTTCAAATTTAAATTCCAATTTTCAGTTATTTTATAAAATTTTTAATTTAATACTTCAATTTTTATTTCCACTTTTCAGTTTTCAATTGTATTCTTCTATATTCTCGGGTTTTTTCAATTACTTTTTATCAGTTTTTAAGTATATTCTTTAAATTTCAATTAAATTTTTTTCTTCAACTTTTAATTGCTTTCTTCAATTTTCAATTATTATCCTTAATATTTAATTATTTTAGTAATTTTGTAATTATTTTTTTAATTATCAACTATTTTCTTAAAATTTCAATTAAATTCTTTAAGCTTCAATTTATTTCTGTAATTTTTAATTATTTTTCTTCAATTCTCAATTATTTTCTTCAATTTTTTAATTGCATCACTCTATTTTAAATTATTTTATTCAATATTTAATAATCCTCCCATTTTCTCAATTATCAATTATTTTTTTGAAATTTCAATACACATCTTGAAATTTTAATTGTTTTCTTCAATTTGCATTTATTTTCTACAATTTTTCAAATGAATTTCATCAGTTTTTAATTCATAATTTATTATTCTCATCAATATTATGATTATTTTTTAATTTAAAAATTTTTTTTGTTTAAATGCCGATTATTGATTTTTTCTCAATTTTAATCATTTTTTTTAATAGTTAATTATTTTCGTCAACTTTTAATTATTTTTGTTATATTGTAATTTTTCTTCTAATTATTAATTATTTTTATGAAATTTCCATCTAATTCTGTAATTTTCAATTTCTTTCTTCAATTTTTAATTATTTTTCCCGTTTTTCAATCCAATTGTTTAATGTGCAATTATTCCCAACAATTATTTCTAAAATTTTCTTAATTTTTAAATTTGCAATTATTTTTTTTAAATTTCCACTTTATTCATTAATTTCCAATTTATTTCTTCAATTTTAAATTATTTTCTACTATTCTCAATTATTTTTATCGGTTTTCAATTAATTCTTCAGTATTCAATAATTCTAGGATTTTTTTAATTATTTTTTTGGCTGAGAAAAATTGTTTTAAATTTTGAATTCAATTATTTAATTCTGTAACTATTCTCTTTAATTCTCAGTTATTTTTTTCAAATTTAAATTCCAATTTTCAATTATTTTATATAATATTTAATTTAATACTTCAATTTTCATTTCCATTCTTCAGTTTTCAATTGTTTTCTTCTATATTCGTTAATTCTCGGCTTTGTTCAATTACTTTTTTTTCAATTTTTAAGTATATTCTTTCAATTTCAATTCCATTCTTCAATTTTTAATTGCTTTCTCCAATTTTCCATTATTTTTTCAGTTTTAATTTTTTTTTTCGATTTTCGATCCAGTTGTTAAAATGTATAATTATTTCCAACAAATGTTTCTATAATTTTCTTAATTTTTCAAATTTGCAATTAATTTCTTTAAATTTAATATTTCTTGTTTAATTTCTCCAATTATTTTTTTCAGCTGTCTATTTCTAGTCATTTTTCGAATTTTTCTTTCAATTGACAATTATTTTCGTAATTTTTCACATATTTTCTTCAATTTTTCTCTTCATTTTTCAACTATTTCTTTCAATTATTTTCGTCATTTTTCAAATATATTCTTCAATTTCGTAATTTTTATTATTTGAATTTGCAAAAATGCATATTGTCCAAAAATTTATATTTTAATATCATTTTTGTGACGATAAAACTTCTTAATCTTTAATGATAATTAATTTTTATTAATTATAATAATTATAATAATTTCTTTAATTTTCAATTATTTTTATCGATCTTCAATGAATTTCTCAAAGATTATAGGAATAAAAATTTTAAATTTAAGTATAAAGTTATATTTTAAATATAAAGCCTAATTTCGTAAAATTAAAAATTCTTTACTTGCAGAATTACAAAAAAAATCTTGCTATTTTCCAAGTCTTTTTCTATTTCTAATATTTCTAAATTAAAATTTGATTAATTTTGTTTTTTCTTATTTTTAGTGGAGAACGAGAACAGGAGAATACAAATCCAGGCGACGAAATGATTTCCGAGTCCTTCTGCGAATATGAATCAGGAGGTTATTCACCGAAATATATGCAACAGTCACAGCTGGAACCTGGAACTATTGTTACTCTAGAGGAAGATGACAATCAACGACTGGAATATGCGCGAAATATGGTCCTGATAACTGGCAGAAAAGTTCAGAATGTTATGACTGCTGAAGAGCACGCGATGCACAAAGAAGCGAGAAAGAATATGGGAGATGATGAGGCTCAATTTAGTGTCGAGTCTTCATTAGAAGCACAGGTTTATCTTTGGTCTGATAAATACAGACCCCGGAAACCTCGATATTTCAACCGAGTTCACACTGGTTTCGAGTGGAACAAATATAATCAGACTCACTACGATATGGATAATCCGCCCCCGAAAATTGTTCAGGGCTATAAATTTAATATTTTTTATCCGGATCTGATTGATAAGAGCACTACTCCAGAATACTTTCTGGTAAGTTATTTATTTTTCTATTTCTTTTAATTTTTAATTTAATATTGGGTCAGACCATTTTAGACAAGTTATTTATTTTTTCAGTTCTTTTAATTTTTAATTTAATATTGGGTCAGACGATTTTATTTCGATCGAAGTCGTTGCGGAACTGTTTTTAAAAAATAGGGAACTTTCACTTATGATTCTTTATGGTTTCTCGAGTATGAAATGAAAAGAATTATGCTAAAAAATCTTTTTTATTAATCTTAAAATATGATTTTGAAGTGTAAGAGGTACAGAAAAAAGTCACTTTTTTAGTTTGTAGGAAAATGTCAGAAAAATATGAAATTATCCTGAAAAGTGGGAAAAATATTGGTTTTTTAAATTTTAAAATTATTAAAATTATTACTTTTGAATGAATAAATAACTTGAAGATATAAAATAAGAAAATTTGGTTTTAAAGTTCGCCTGTCAAATAACCTAATTTTTGGATTTTTAACCGTTATTTGTAAGAAGATAGAATTATTAAAATAAGTTTTAATTTTCCCAATATGAAGCAAGTGAGTCTAACTTTTAAATTTTCTTGGAGCTTTTTAAATTTTTACTTTAAATCATAAGAAATTTTAAATTAACAACACGAATTTTCCTCATTTTTGTTAACTTCACTTTACTATTTTTTGTTGAATTAACTAAAATAATAGAAATAAATTTAATATATTTATTAATTTATACATTTTTTTTATTAATTTATAAACCCTATAATTTTTTAAACCTAAAATCTTAATAAAAATATAATTTACTAAAAATTATATATTAAGTAACTTTTATCGAATTAAATTTTTTTTTAATACTTGATAAATCTATTAATTTTTCAAAAACAATAAAAAGTATATCTTGGTTAAGAAAATACCATAAAGTATCAGATTTTTCAAAAATTGATCCGCAACGATTTTGATTGAAATAAAATGGTCTGACCCAAATAATATAAATGAGAAAACAAAAAGTAAAATGAGAGAGAAATTTTTTGCCTTTTATTCCAAAATATCACGTAAAAAATGTACCAATAATTTTGTTTATTTTCTCTTTTCTTTATTTTCTTTATTCAAACTTTAATTAATTTAGAAAATATCAACTCAATATTTGAATAATTTCCTCATATTTTTCATAATTTCTTCAATTGTTTTGTTTTTTAAATAATTTCCTTGTTTAGTTTGTACAATTTTGTTTATTTTATTTTATATAAAATTTAGATTTTTTCGATTATTATCGCACAGTTTTTTTAAGCTTTATTCTTTTGGAAGAAAATTATAAATGTTTTTTTAATTTTATGGCTTTTTAAAATTTCATCAACTTTTTGTAAATTTTCTCTAATCCTCTTTCACATTTTTTCGTTCCTCGTTTTTTGAATAATTTATGTAAATTTTTTCCTATTAAGAATTCCCTAGTTTTTAAAGGGCTTTTCACTTTTCTTTATCAATTTTCTTGATTTTTTTAAAATTTATTATCTCATTTTTTAGTAGAGTTCTCAAGATTGTCTTATTTTTGCATTCAATTATAAAGATTTTAAATACTTTTTTTTTTTAATTTTTACAATTTTTTCTTTATTCATAATTTTTTACGAAATTCTTTAACGATTTAATAAATCATTTAATTTTATCATCATTTTACTAATTCATAGACATTTTTTCGTTTTTCCATTTATTTATTTATTCATTCATTTTTAATTATTTATTACTTTTTCTAGAGATGAGTCACATATTTTTTTCTATATTATCTAAATTAAAAAAAAATCTAAATAAAAAAAAATTTGGACACAGGGATTTTTGAAAATAGCCAATCAAATTTTTTTGATTAAAAATTCGTAAAGTAATACATGTTTTTTCTTTTTTTTTCTATTAAAAATTTTTTTTAATAACTTTCCCAAATTATCTTCATATTATTAATTTATTGTTTCCTCTATAAGAAAGCAAATTTTTTTGCTCACCTGGATGCGAAAATTCCACGAAATGGAAATATAATTTTCACCTAGTTCAAATAATTTCCTCGTTTATTCAATAATTTCTTTTAACTTATCTTCTAGATTTTTTCATTTATTATCGTATTGTTTTTTTATGTTTTGATTTTTTTGGCGAGTGGAAGAAAATTAGAAACGTTTTTTCTTAATTTTATGACTTTTTAAAATTCAATTATCATTTTGTAAAATTTCCCCTACTTTTTTTTACATTTTTTCGTTCTTCGTTTGTTAAATAAATAAATAAATTAATAATTTCTGCAACTTTTTTTTTATTTTTTCAGAATTTTCTACTTTTTTGTAGGTTTTTCACTTATCTTTATAAATCTACTTGATTTATTTTTTATTTATTGATTTTCTTTTGAAATTTATTATTTATTTCTCTAGAAATGTATTACATGTTCTTTCCAACATTCTTTTTATATTTTCTCAATTTTTCTCATTTATAACAGATTTTTACTAATATTTTCTTAGATTTTTACATTTTTAAGTTAGTTTTATTAGTTTATTCGACACATTTTTGTTTTTATAACATAACGTAAAAATTTCATGTTTTTTTTACTGATTTACCTAATTATTTTCATTTAAATTTTTTTTAATATTTCATTTTAAAAAAATATTTCTGTAAATGTTTTAAAATATCAAAAGATATTCTTGATTTTTATACGTTTTGTTTTGCTTTTCTCACTGTTTGGCATTTTTTTCCATTCTTTCTTAATTTTAATGTTTTAACAATTTTTTATCGTTTTTTGTATACAATCCCATGATTTTTTAAATGTTTTTCGAGTTGGGGGGTGGGGGGGGGGGAGTGTTAGATTTTTAAAAAAGATTTTCCTTTTTATGTTTCAAATATTTTCAAAAAAAATGTTTTCACATTTTCTTATTCCTCTAAACTGTTTGATGTTTACTAAATTTTTTTTTAACTTTTTCGAATATTTTTTCCATTTATTCCTAGACTTTTATTTGACATATTTATTAGATTTTTTTTGTTTCTTTAAGCTTATACTTAACTAATTATTATTGATTTTATTTATTTAAAATCACGATTATTCTCACCATTTTTCGATTTGTTTCCAATTGTTAATTATTTTTTTTAATAGTTAATTATTTTCGTCATATTGTAATTTTTCTTTGAATTATTAATTATTTTCTTGAAATTTGCATTTTATTCTCTAATTTCCAATTTATTTCTTCAACTTTTAATTATTTTCTTTAATTTTCAATTATTTTTATCGATATTCAATTAATTCTTCAAATATTCAATAATTCTCGGATTTTTCCAATTATTTTTTTTCACTCATAAAAATTGTTTAAAATTTTCAATTCAATTATTCAATTCTCAGTTATTTTTTTAATATTTGAATTCCATTTTTCAGTTTTCATTTATTTTCTTTAATATTAAAAAATTATCGTCTTTTTTCTATTACTCGTCTTACTCTATTAATTTATTTTCTCGGCTTTTTTCAATTACTTTTTTTCAATTTTAAGTATATTCGTTAAATTTCAATTCCATTCTTCAATTTTAAATTATTTTGTTTAATTTTAATTATTTTTTTCAATTTTTATACCAGTTGTTAAATGTGGAATCATTTCCAACAATTATTCGTATAATTTTTCAATTTGCAATTATTTTCTTCAATTTTAATATTTCTTATTTAATTTTTTCAATTATTTTTTTCAATTCTTTATTAATCTAATCATTTTTCACATATTTTCTTTTATTTTTCAATTATTCTCGTCATTTTTCAACTATTTCCTTCAATTATTTACTAATTATTTTCAGCAATTATAAATTATTTCTTACAATTTTTTCAATTTATAATCATTATCTTAAAATTCTCTAATTATTCTTCGATTTTTAAAATTATTTTATTCAGTTGTGTATTAATCTAGCCATTTTTTGAATTTTATTTTCAATTGTCAATTATTTTCGTCATTTTGTAATGTTCTTTTCCATTATCTATTTTTTCGAATTTAATTTACATCTTAAATTTTTAATTTATTTCCTCAATTCTTTATTATTTTCTTCAATTTCAATTTTTTTTTTCGATTTTCAATCTAGTTGTTAATTTTGCAATTTTCTCCAATAATTATTCCTATAATTTTTCAAAATTAAATTAAATTAAAATTAGTTTAAATTTAATATTTATTGTTTCATTTTTCAAACCGGGAAAATCCGGGAATTTAATTTGAAAAAAAAAGTTTCCACCCTGCTTAAGTTTTTCAAGTTATTTCCTCATTTTTTAAAAATCTTTCTTGCCCTTTTAATTATTGAATTTTGTCACAATCCTAATAATTTTCTTTATTTTACAGACTCCTTGCTCTGACAATAAGGATTTTGCAAATTTACGGTTTCACGCTGGTCCACCGTACGAGGATATCGCCTTCAAAATTGTCAACAGAGAGTGGGAATACTCCTATAAACGCGGTTTCAGGTGTCAATTTCACAACAATATATTTCAACTTTGGTTCCATTTCAAAAGATATCGTTATCGACGATAGGAACATAATTTTATTTATTATTATGTAAAATTGTACATAACTACCTCCTTACTCTTTACATAAATAAACATCTCCACGGAAATTGTTTGGAGAGATAATTGTTTATTGTTTACATGAGTTTTCTAAATATTGCGCAAAATTTATCGCAAAAAGCTGATGCAATTTTTGTAAAGTCAGTCTTACAGCACAGCCCGCATCTTGTAAAATTAAATTCGAATTTAAAAAAACCAAGATAAACTTGAAAAAAAATTTATTTCAATATCCTTGTATCAATTGTTGGATAATTCGGCTGGATTTCACTTTTTTTTGTGAGTATTTATTCTTAATTAGAATTAAGTTTCATTGACAAATTGGAATTCTAATGTTTTGTGTTTTTTTATTTCAGGCAGATAACAAAAATGGCGTGAAAAGAGAAATTTAAAAAAAACTTTTTTCTAGCAGCACAACTTCAGCAATGACTCAGCTATCTTCTCGTATCTTTATCACGATAGAATTATAATTGCTCAGAGTGAGTAGATATAACGCATTGGAAGCTTGCGTGAGTTGGCGGCGTAAGCCGCGAAAATTTGTTAATAGTGGTCGTTGGATCGATTTTCTTACTCACCTGTGTTTCTTGTACACACACACAAACCGCAGGGAGAAAGCTAAAGCCCATATCAACCCAATGGCATGGTAAATTCAAGCTCAGTATGCCGGATTATTGTTGAGAGTCAAAAAGGGCGCGCATTGTCTTCTCGTTATTTTTCAATTTTATGATTAATTAAAGCAGAAAAAAAGCAATTATTCTCGAGACTTAATTGAAAAATCGCAATTTTAGTTATTCTACTTTTACGCTTGTTATTTTATTTCATATTTTATTTAAAATTCATGTGGGAAGTTTTGTTGTTGTGAGAACGCGCATGTCTGTTTCTCTTGTTTATTGCAAGCTTGCAATTAAAAAAGTTATTTACGTCCTTTGAAAACTTGTGTGTAAAGTTTTGTTAAAACTTTACAACTTTATTTTACTATTTCTTGTTTGTTGAATATTGAATGATTTTTAATTCAAGAGATATTTAATTTTTAAGAAAAAATTCTCATTTTAATTTAAACATATGAAAGCTTGATTTTGCAGTCATTTGTTTAATTATGCCGACATTTTTTTAAACCTCTGTAAAATCACCTGTAAAATTATTTCAAATTCGGAATTTTAAATTAAAACTTGTAGAAAAAGGATTGAAAAAAATGGTGTTTTGATGAGCTGTGTTTATTTTAAATTTACCAACGGTATTTTTAAAATAAATAAGGTTTTGTTGTTTATTGTAAAAAGTGTTTTGAATTGTGAATTTCATAATATTAAAGACTGTCAATGTTAGTGTTTTAGGGGAAGTGAAAGAATAATTTTAGAGCATTTTTATGAACACTAAAGTAAACAGAATTCGTTATTCTGTTTTATAATAGTAAAATTCTACAAATGAATGTCGGGGTGGGTCGTAAAAACGATGAAGTGGCAAAAGCCATCTGTCGATTTTGTCTCGGAGAAGACTTTCCTTATCATTAATCAAGATTTGGATCTTTTGAAAGGTAATTTTTATTACCTTTTTATTTACTTATTCTATATTATAATACAGTTATTACTATTTCATTCTTTATTTTTATTTTTTTTTTATTTATTATTCTTTGTTAATTCTTTTTAAATCAATTTTGGTTTATTTGTTTATTTTTTATACTCTACTTTTATCTGCTTTTATTTTTCATTCTTTGTTTATTTCTTTAGTTTTGGGTTTCTTTTTATTTTTATTTATTCTTTTATTTATTTATTATTTACTTATTAATTATTTATTTATTTATCTGTTTTTCCTGAATTCGTTTTTATTTCTTTAATCTTAATCTGTGTTGGGTTTTATTTTTATCTATTCCTTTTTATTTTGCATCATTTATATCTCTAGCTTCATTCGAGTGATTTATTTATTTTTTCAAGAATCGGTATTGTTAATTTTATTTCTATTTTCACGAACGCCTCCTTAATGTTAATAAGAAAAATGTTGATAAGAAGCTAGGATAACTATAGACAGTTTGCTCCACATTTCCGGGGTCAATGCAAACTAAAATGCACTTTCATTGAATTATTCCTTATTTTATAGTTCTCCAGCAATCAATAAACTGAGATCTGTCATATAAATTATTTTCAAACGAAAAAAGCTTGTTTTTCTACTTTAAATAAAAAAACTTTTCAGATAAATCTAATTCTTAAAATCTAATGGAGACAAAACTAATTTTTTACCAAAGTTGGTCGCTGGCATATTTAAAAAAAATATAATTATATTACTTAATATAATTTTCTGTACAGTGCAAAATTAGAATAATAAAATTAAATTAAAATTGATGCATAATCTGTCACTTTTTATCAATTTTCAATCCAATTTAATAATTAATAAATTTCACAAATCTAATTTTTTACAAAATTACAAAATATTAAATCTTTTCGAGGGCATTTTGCTTGATTTGTGAATTATTTCGGTTTAAAAAATGAGGAAAAGGGGTTATTTATCATTATTTAAGATACACTCTAAAGTTTGATGCAATCTATTATTTATTTTAAAGATACCTGAAACAAGTCATGCGAAAACATTTATAAAATTTTAGAATTACAAAAAATTGCAAATTATGGACATTAATTAAAAAAAAAAAAATTTTAAAAACTTAAAAATTGGCGAAAGTAATTTAAAGACTCATAAAAATGTTTTAAAATTAAAGAAAAATAATATAAATTTGAGGAAAATACTTAAAAATCTTAGAAATACATTTTAAAAAAGTAAAATAATGAAAAATTGGAGAAAATAATTGAAAATTGAAAAAAATGATTGAAATTGAGATAAATAATTAAAAATTTAGGAAATTAATTCAGAAAAAATGAAAATGATTTAAAATTGCAGAAAGTAATGAAACAATAATATAAATAAATAATTTCAAAATTGAAGAAAATAATTAAAATTTGGAAAAATAATTGAAAAAATTATATCTATTTTAATATAGTTTATTATTTATTTATTTATTATAATATACTTTAAATAAAGAGAAGTTAAAATAATTTAAAAAAAAAATACTTGAATAAATTAATGAAAATGGCAGATAAATAATTAAAAACTTCTTGGAAATTATGAAAAAAAAAGTAAGTAATTAAAAATTGTAGAAAATAATTAAAAAAAAATAATATAAATAATTGATAATTGAATTAAATAATTGAAATATTAGATAAATAGTTTAAAATTTTGGAAATATTGAAAAAAAATTGAAAACTATTAAAAATTGAAGAAAATAATGCGAAATTTGATAAAAATAATTTAAAATCTTAGAAAATAATTTTAAAAAAGAAGAATAATTAAAAATTGTGGAGAATAATTAAAAAATGATTTTAAATTTTGAAACTAAAAGAAAATAATTGAAATGTGATGAAAACAAAGATAAGTTGAAAAAATAAATAAATTTTGAAATTAATAATTGAAAAAATTGCAGAATTTTTTCAATTGAAAAAGAATAATTGAAATTTGAGAAAAATACTGAAAATCTGATAAATTAATTGAAAAAAATGAGAATAATTCAAAATTAACGTAAAGAATTGTTGAAAGCTAAAAATAACTTAAATTTAAGATAATTAATAACAAATTTTAGAAATTATGAAAACAAGTGAAAATAATTGAAATTTGAGAAAAATACTTAAAAAACCTTAAAAAATATATTTACAAAATGAGAGTTATAATTAAAAATTGATAAAAATAATTGAAAAATGATAAAAATACTTTAAACTTGAAAAAAAAATTAAAATATAATAATAATTAAAATTTGTTAAAAATAATTGAAATATATGAGGAAAATAATACAAACTTTAGATGAAGAATTGCAATTTTTGAAAATTAGGCCAAAAGAATAAATAATTGAAATTAGAGAAAATAATAGAAAAATTACAGAATTTATTTTTAATTAAAAGAAAATAATTGAAAAATTGTTTAAAAAAATTGAAAATTGTTGAAAATTATCTGAAGTTGAGATAACAACTGAAATTTGAGGAAATTTATTGAAAAATCATTTAATAATGGAGAAAATAATTGCAAAATGAAAATAATAATAATTAAAAAAATTAATTTAAATTTGCGATAAATGATATAAAATTTAGCATTAAGTAATGAAATTGTTTTATTGTCTAAAAGAAAATAATTAAAATCGTAAAAGTAATGGAAAAATTGCAGAAAATAATTGAAATTTGCGGAAGGTGAATTTCAATTTAAGATTTAGGGAAAAAAGTGAGAAATAATTAAAAATTGCAGAAAATAAATGAAAAATGATGAAAATAGTTGAAAATTGTAGTTTAAGTAATTGAAATCATAAGAGAAAAGAATGATTAAAAATTGAAGACATTTTTTAATATTTTAAATTTAGTGTATTTGAACCGTGGATTAATTGAATTTTTAATCATAAAGCAAGTTCAAATTAACAGAAATTTGAAGAAATCAAAATTGGTATAAATTTAAAATTTGAGATCATTTTTAAAAGGTGAAATATAATGTAAAAATTTAATAATAATAAAAAAAAAAACATAGTAGTGACAGACTTCAGGTGTGGACACATTTTGCAAAAATTTTCATTTTTATTAATTTCCATTACTTATGTAATAAATTCTATTAACAAAAATAACAATAAAATAAATGTTTGTTTTATTATAACAATGTAATTATTGCTAAATAATTAAATTAACAAATATTGTTGTAAACAAATAATTCAATTTTGGACATAACCCCTAAACAAATTTTCAACATTTTATCTATTTTATAAAATTCCCTTATTTTGATTTAATCATTTTTTCGGATTATGTAAATTGATTAGTTTTAATTGATTAATTAACAAAAAACTTATTTTTCTTTTCTCTTCTTATTTAATTAGGGGACATCCGGGTAAATTAGTTATTGTATTTATATTAATAATAATTATAATAATTGTATATTACAGAATCATTTTTTCTATATTTTTAAAATATAATTTCAAATAAGCGCAGGAATAATCAAAAGAATTGCGCATGTGCAGAAAAAATACGTATGAATACGATAGTTACGTGAGTAACGTCATTAAAGAATCATGGCGAATTAACCTCTCACGTTTGACATTGAATATCAAATTTTAGGTTTTCTTTCTAAAACTCACACTTTTTCGAATCAAGCAGATATTTATATAATCCATTAAAGTGTTAGAAATTCAACTTTACAAGTTATTTCAATCTCAGGAGCTTTATATATTTCTTATAGTCTTTTCCCCTCTAAGAATCGACGTTTTTCCACGTCACTACAGTTTTTAGACAAAAACTTGATATTTCCTGTATTAAAAGGCAATTTCGTTTATAATATTAATTTAGATTTTACAAGATTTTAGATTTTAGAAAACAAATAAAACGAAATTTTTTCACTTTCATCCGCATTTTGACGTTTAGATTTTTGTCTTGACTTTTTACCCGGGACAAATCGAAAATGTCGAATCTCAATCAAGATATTTTAAAAATAGTATATTTTACGTTATCTTAAACTCTTTAAATAATCATCTTATTTAATTCTCAAATATTTTGATTTTAATCTGCGATATGATTTATATATTTTCCAAAAATATCATAAAATAATTCTTTTTTTACTCAAAACTTTTACACAGTCATTTTGTCCGGTTCTCCTTATTACATTAATTAAACTAATTATTTCAGATAACACGTCGACCTGGCCTCCAAAGGTGAAAAAAATATTTTCAAAGCAGAATGTAATTGATAGGCCGCAGACAGCAAATCTGGAAAAGCCAAGTATTTTAAATCCAGAATTGATAGACAAATTGGACATGTCTTTAATCAGCAAGGATTCTTTGAGTCGACTTCAGTTTGGGGGACAGACAAGTGGGGGTTTGTCCTCGACCTCTTCCTCATCGAGGCGACGACAGCATGTGTCTATCGACACGGAATTGCCTCGGCATACCCGGACAAGCTTCACAAAGTGCTCCACGCGCAAAAAACGACCAATTTCTCGATCCTCAACCGACAATTTCTTCCGAGTCGATCTCTCACCCTTGGAACTTTCTTCTATGCATTTGCACAATTCTTCTTACAAAGCAGGGTTCGGTCCTCTATTTTCTAATTCTAAAACTAAATTTAAATGTCAATTTAATACATTTTAACATTTTCTTTATAGTGACGGAAAATCCGAGCGAAAATTGGACAATAATAATAACAACGGAACTAAATTCTCCAATTTATCCCAACTGTCAAGAAAATCAACAAACGAAATTATTTCTTCGGATGTTGAGTTATTCACGGGATTTGTGAAAAAATCACCAGAACCTTGCACGACGTGTGGACGATCGGATCAGCCGGAACGCTTACATAGTCATCCGAAGACTTCCGCTTTGAAAAATAAAATAGGAACCAATTTGCATTTAAGTCACGCATCCCTCATGAAAAAAAGTGTCCAGAAACCGGTTGCTCTGAATTTTCGAAGTGATAAAACTAAGGATAAAACTAAAAATAATTCGGAAACAAAAACGATGTCGAAAAGCAAAAATCCGAATTCGGCGACAGTAAAAACCGATTCAGGGAAAGCTGGAGAGAATGCGGAATTTTCGACAAAACCTAAAAGCCTCACTTGTTATATTTGTAATCGAGATTATGGAAGTGCGAGTTTTCCGATTCATGAACCAAAGTGTCTCGAGGTGAGTGTAATTATATTTAATTTATTTCAAAAATGTTTTTTCAATTCGCAAAAATTTAACATTTCCAGAAGTGGGATCGAGAAAATAAAGCTTTGCCTCCGTCTCAAAGGCGACCAGTTCCTCAAAGACCAAATGTGCCAATTGATCATCGAGATTGGAATCTAAAGGCCCTGGAAAAAGTTCAAGTTTGTATTTTAAATCAATATAACAATTTCTTCATTGTCTTCGATTTTTTATTATAAAAGGAAATTAATTTCTTTTTCAGGCTTCATTAGTACCGTGTTCAAAATGTGGTCGAACTTTTCTCGCCGATAGAATAAATATTCACGAATCCAGCTGCAAATCAAAGGTTTTAAATAACAAATTTACATCACATTTTAATTAGGTATTAAATAACCAATGGATCGTATTTTTATAATCTTCAATTTTCCAGAATGCGGAGATCGAAAATCAGAACGTGAAGCCGAAACAGAATCGAATTCATTCGGGTCCTCCAACAGTTGTTTGTGAAATTTGCGGACGAAATTTCGGAACAAGAAGTATTAAAATTCACGTGCCTCAGTGTTTAAAAAAATGGCAATTTGAGAATGGAAAATTGCCGGTTAAAATGGATTCTTCCATGAAATTAAATCTGGCCTCCAGATCCGAAGAAACAGTTCAACGAAGAAAATCATCGGCTGTGAGTTGAAACGAAGAAATTTTTTTTTCTAATTGCATGATTTTAATGTACAAATTTTATAAATAAATTGTTAATGTTTGTTATTGTTATAAACTGCATGATTTAGTCAGAAAAATATATATTAACTACGATTTGTTTATTATAATAATAATAATTTTGTAGAATTTTACATTGATTTTAAGAAAAACCAGATAATTGTAATTGCAGGAATCTCTCTCGAGGAAAACTTTTACTTGTTACCTGTGTGACAAAAATTTCGGTTCTGCGAGTATTAGCATTCACGAAACTCAGTGCCTGAAAAAGTGGCATGCGGAAAATAATAAATTGCCGGTTCAGAAGAGAAAGAAGGAACCACAAAAACCTGATAATACTTCGTGTAAGTTGGAATATTTTATTAAAATATAATTAAATAATGAAAAACGACTTTTTAGTTTGAGGTTATGTAAGTGGAGAGAACATTTTTCCGACATTATTAATTTAATTACTAATCTTTTATCCCATCAGTTTACAATAGTTACCATCGATGGTGAATAAAAAATTCTTTAACTCCATAAAAGGTGCTTTATCTGAATCATCAGAGTGCAATGACCTCAAAATTGATTTATATCTGAATCTAAATTTTTTTTTCTGCGAGCACACGCAAGTTTACCTTCTAAAAGCAATTTTCTGTAAAAACTGTAATTTTTTTTAAAGTAGTTTCATAGATGAAATGGTAAAATTAGAAAAAAAGGAAATTATCTGAAATGAAAATTTTACGTCGAGTTTGATTGGATTTTCAAAGAATTTTAGAAATTTATAAGCAAATTAAATATTTGAAATTATTAAGGTGTTTCAAGTTCAACTATTTATAAAATACTTTTCACGGTTGCTCTTGAGTTTAATAAATTATGCATTTACTGTAGATACTAACGTAAACTTCAATTTAATGACTGCACCTGAACAGGTGCATATTGATTTCACCCAGCGAACTGAAATTTAAATATCAGACCACTGCATACGAGCTTCGTGTCGCATGACCCTTCGTGCAATAATAATGACCAGCTATTACTCTCTATATTAAGATTTATCAGGTTCTATAAAAAAATTCGATTGACAACTGATTTACATAATTTTTAAAGAAACTATATTGAAATTCATGAATATAAACATTTTATTCAATTCTAAATTACAAGTCGCTTAGAATCGGACTTGGCTAAAAATTAATTTAAAAAAAAAATAGTTATTGGCAAAAAAAAACTACCATCGCGGGCAGTGAGGCGCCACCTGTTCAAAACAAATATGGCCGCTGACAGAGAGTTTATTCAAAGATAGTAGAATTTGGTTTTTCAATAAAAGTTTGTTTCGGAAGTGTTGTTACGATTAAAAGTATGTTAGCTTCAAGCTTAAACAATTTATTTTCATTCACTAAAGCTAGAAATATGATAAAGGGTCAAAATGTTGTCAATTCTGGCAACAACAAAAAATTCTCGCGGAGCTGTCAATAAAACTAGAGAAAAAAATCGAGAATTCCATTGTATATTCACAAAATAAATAATTCTCACTATTATAAAATTATAATTCACTTTCACAAATACTTTAAAATTTAGTTTTTAAAATAAATATCGAATTTTTATGTCAATTTTCTCTCTGTCGGCGGCCATATTGGATAGTTCTTAAAGCAACCGATAGGGGCGTTTTGTAAATTTAAACCCTGAAATTAGGTTTAAAAAAATATGTCACCCTTTTATTATCCCGGATTTTAATTTAGAAAAAGTGAAAATAGTTTTTTATTTTTAAGTAATTGTTATTAATTTTTATCGAATTAAAAAAATATATTTTGTAAAATTATTTTTCTGTCTTTTTAATGTCTTTGATAAATAATTTTTTTAAAAATTTGTTTCCTTTAGTATCAATTTTTATTGAGATCTTTTAATTTTTTTTGGGAAACTTGAGTTTTATCTATTCTGACTTTTTAAAATTGTAACATTAACCTTTGAGGTGATTTTATAGTGTGCCAGTTGTAAAAAATTATAATAGTTTTGCAAAAACAGGCCATGGCCAAGATCGATCGATTGTGCATCATATTATAAAGCTTTTTGTACTTAGATATGTTATAAATCCATAATTGAAGCCATGCGTGATGAAACTATTGTAAAATATTTATGTTTTTAATAATTAGTGAATTATGATATTTTATTGATTTCATTAAATAATTTTTTAGTTTTTTAAAATGTCCCTTCTTTCAAATTCTTCGATTTTCTTTTTTTGCTTCCTCACAGAGAAGGATTGTTTTACTAAAATATTCAAAATTCGATTTTTTTGACTTTCTGACATTTCAGTTTGGGAAATTTTTTTAATAAGTATCTCTTGATCTATTATTGAACTTTCTAGTCACAATATATCCGAAGTTATTAACATTTAAAAAATTTTAATTTTTGAAAAATCAATTTTCGTGAATTTTTGGTAATTATTTTCCATCTAAGCTCTAATATATAGTAACAAATTCTTTTAAACAGAATTCTTTTAAATTTGTAAATTCTTTTAAAAACGCGTTGATTGACCTTTTTTAAGACGTTCTACGATCTAAATTTAAGAAGTTATTGACCTCTGAAAAAAAAAAATTTATTTCAAATTTCTTTTCTTTTTGCCTTCAGTTTTTTCTTAATAATTTGTCTTTTTTCTTATTTCCTTTCTTAATTTTTTTGTGTTTCGCTTTTATTTAAATTTTCCTTATTTGTCGTAATTTCTTATTTTTATCTTATTTCTATCCTCCTTTTAAATTTGTCTTGAATTTTTTTTATTTGTCTTTATTTCTTTTATAAGTCTTCAGTTACTCTTTAATTTTCTTTAATTTTACTTTAATTTTTCTTTGTCAATTTTTTTCCTTACTTGTTTTTTTTAATTTGCCTTTTTTCTTTAATTCCCTTTCTCTCTTAATTTATTTGTCTTTAGCTTTTATTAAAATTTTCCTTATTTGTCGTAATTTCTTACTTTCGTCTTATTTCTATCCTCTCTTTTTATTTGTCTTGAATTTTCTTTTATTTTTAATTTGTCTTTATTTCTTATAATTTTTTTTTCATTTCATTTCATGTTAGAATTTTCATTTTTTAATTCTTCTTTTTTATAAATCTTCAGTTATTCTTTCATTTTCATAAATTGACTTCAATTTATCTTTTTTAAATTTTTGTTTATTTGTCTGTATATTTTATTTAAATTTTCCTTATTTTTACTTTTATCTTATTTATTTTTTTATTTTCTTCTGTTATAAGAATTTTCATTTTTTATTTCTTCTTTTTTATAAGTCTTCAGTTTTTCTTTAATTTGACTTTAATTTTTCTTTTTCAATTTTTTTTTTCTTTTCTCTTTGCCTTAAGTTTTTTCTTAATAATTTCCTTTTTTCTTAATTTCCATTCTTTCTTAATTTATTTGTGTTTAGCTTTTATTTAAATTTTCCTTATTTGTCGTAATTTCTTACTCTTATCTTATTTCTATTCTCCTTTTTAATTTGTCTGGAATTTTTTTTTAATTTGTTTTTATGTCTTATAATTTCTTCTGCTATAAAAATTTTCATTTTTGCTTTCTTCTTTTTTATAAGTCTTCAGTTAAACTATAATTTTCATAAGTTGACTTCAATTTTTTTTTCTACTTTTCTCTTTGTCTTAAGTTTTTATAATTTGCCTTTTTTCTTTAATTTCCTTTCTTTTTCAATTTATTTGTTTTTAGATTTTATTTGAATTTTCCTTATTTGTCGTAATTTCTTATTTTCGTCTTATTTCTATCCTCCTTTTTTATTTATCTTGAATATTTTTTTTTTAATTTGTCTTTATTTCTTATAACTTTTTTTTTCATTTTATTTCATGTTAGAATTTTCATTTTTTAATTCTTCTTTTTTATAAATCTTCAGTTATTCTTTAATTTTCATAAATTGACTTCAATTTATCTTTAAAATTTTTTTTTATTTGTCTTTAAATTTTATTTAAAATTTCCTTATTTTTCGTAATTTCTTACTGTTATCTTTTTTTTTTTTTTTTCTTCAGTTATAAGAATTTTCATTTTTTATTTCTTCTTTTTTATAAGTCTTCAGTTTTTCTTTAATTTGACTTCAATTTTTCTTATTTAATTTATTTTTCTTTTCTCTTTGCCTTAAGTGTTTTTTTAATTTGTCTTTTTTCTTTAATTTCCTTCCTTTCTTAATTTAATTGTCTTCCGATTTTATTTAAATTTTCCTTAAATGTCATATTTTCTTACTTTTATCTTATTCCTATCCTCCTTTTTTATTAGTCTTGAATTTTCTTTTTTTTTAATTTGTCTTTATTACTCATAATTTTTTCTGTTGTAAAAAGTTTCTTTTTTATTAATCTTTTTTATAAGTCTTCAGTTATTCTATAATTTGCATAAATTGACTTCAATTTTTTTTTTTACATTTTTTTTTATTTGTCTATAAATTTTATTTAAATTTTCCTTATTAGTCGTAATTTCTTACTTTAATCTTATTTATTTTTTTTATTTTCTTCTGTTATAAGAATTTATATTTTTTATTTCTTCTTTTTTACAAGTTTGACTTCAATTTTTCGTTTTTAATTTTTTTTCTTTTCCCTTTGTCTTAAGTGTTTTCGTAATTTGTTTCTTTTCTTTAATTTTCTTTCTTTCTTAATTTATTTGTGTTTAGCTTTTTATTTACATTTTCCTTATTTGTCGTAATTTCTCACTTTTATCTTATTTCTATCCTCCTTTTTAATTTGTCTTGGATTTTTTTTTTAATTTGTCTTAATTTCTTATAATTTCTTCAGTTATAAGAATTTTCATTTTTTATTTCTTCTTTTTTATAAGTCTTCAGTTACTCTTCAATTTTCTTTAATTTTACTTTAATTATTCTTTTTTTAATTTTTTTTTCTATCCTCCTTTTTTTTTTGTCTTGAATCTTCTTATTTTTATTTTGACTTTATTTCTTATAATTTTTTTTCATTTCATTTTCGAGTTTTTATTTTTTATTTCTTCTTTTATATAAATCTTCAGTTATTCTTTAATTTTCATAAATTGAATTCAATTTATCATTTTTAAATTTTTTTTTATTTGTCTATAAATTTTATTTAAATTTTCCTTATTTGTCGCGATTTCTTACTTTTATCTTATTTCTATCCGCCTTTTTTATTTGGCTTGAATTTTCTTTTTTTTTATTTGCCTTTTTTCTTTAATTTTCTTTCTTTCTTAATTTATTTGTCTTGGGCTTATATTTAAATTTTTCTTATTTGTCGTAATTTTTTCCTTTTATCTTAATTCTATCCTCCTTTTTTATTTGTCTTGAATTTTCTTATTTTTATTTTGTCTTTATTTCTTATAATTTTTTTTCATTGCATTTCATTTCACAATTTTTAATTTTTATTTCTTCATTTCTATAAATCTTCTCTTTGCCTTAAGTTTTTTTTAATTTACCTTTTTTCTTTAATTTCCTTTCTTTCTTAATTTATTTGTTTTTAGCTTTTATTTAAATTTTCTTTATTTGTCAAAATTTTTTTCTTTTATCTTATTTCTATCCTCCTTTTTTATTTGTCTTAAATTTTCTTTTTTTTTATTTGCCTTTTTTCTTTAATTTTCTTTCTTTCTTAATTTATTTGTCTTTAGCTTTTATTTAAATTTTTCTTATTTGTCATAATTTTTTACTTTTATCTTAATTATCTATCCTCCTTTTTTATTTGTCTTGAATTTTCTTATTTTTATTTTGTCTTTATTTCTTATAATTTTTTTTTCACTGCATTTCATTTCATAATTTTTATTTTTTATTTCTTGGTTTTTATAAATCTTCTCTTTGCCTTAAGTTTTTTTTAACTTACCTTTTTATCTTTAATTTCCTTTCTTTCTTAGTTTTTATTATTATTAATAAAAGCAGCGGTTTTTTTTCAATTTCTTTTATTTTTTATTATTTTTATGCAAATTTTAAAAATTTTATTTTCAATTTCTACCATTTGTCAAAAATTTCTCAGAATTCATTAAAATATTTTTTAAATTGCCTTAATTTCCTTAAATTTTCAGTAATTTTATTGAGATTCTTTAAATATAAAAAATGTGAAATTTAAATTTTGAGTTTTTTTCTTATTTTTAGAATTTAAACTTACTTTTTGAAAAATATAAAAAAAAATAAGTTTCTTTTTTCCAGAAAATCTAGGAATTGTAATAATAAGAAAAAATATATATTTTCAAGAAGAACTAATTTTTCTAAAGTTGTTCACTTTTGTTTAATCTGTAGGTTTATTTTTTATTATCTGAGTTTTTTTAAATACCTTTCATTTTAAAAAAATTTTATTTTTCAAGATTCTTCAAATTTATGAACAACCTTTTTTATAATCGTTTAAAATTTGAAGAAATTAGAAAATGTTTCTTTTAATGTAGATTCGTTTTTTAAATTATTTATTTGTTTATTTATTTTAAAAATTTACAGTAACAAAAAATATTTGCAAAGAACTTTTTCTTTAAAATTGTCTTAGTTTGTGAGATTCTAAAACAATAGTTAGATTTTTCTAATTTCCGAATAAAACTATTTTCAAAGAGCTTTTTCTTTAAACTTTTTCAACTTATAAAAATTATTCTATGTTTTCTAAAATCCACTTGAATTTTTTTTTCTAATTTTCAAAAAATGTTGTACAATTTTTAAAAGTTCTTTAATTTTAAAAAGTTTTGTATCCGTTAATTTATAAATTAAATTTGTAATTGAAAAAAAATTCTCTTTTGAGAAAGCTAGAATTTTAATAACAATTTGATCTATACTTGAAAATAATTATAATATTCCCTATTTGTTTATTTATTAAATTATTAATTTTAATTACAGGTGAATCGTCTAAAAAATCGCCCCTGACTCCCGAAGAATTGGCTGAATTAAGTTGGAAAAAACACCTGGACAAGCTGATTCCTTGCAAAAAATGCGCAAGAACTTTTAATCCTGAAAGAGTTGCTATTCATGAGAAAAGTTGCAAAGGAACTCGATAACGAATTTCATTTAATCTTAATATTTCAAAACAAATTCATCCTACAATATTATTAATAATTAATCTGCAGTATTTGTACATTAATTGTATAATGCTATAATTATTATAGCATAGATTACATATTAAGTTTTTGCACTTTAACTTTAAGACAAGAGTATAGTATTAAAATCATAGCATTAAACAAAATCTAATTATAAGTGCACATTTTCAAGTTTTAAAAACATGAAAAACAATCATTAAATGTGATTCTAAATACGGTGTAATTTAGCAGTGATTTTTGTACAAAAGATACAAAATAAATTAATTTTTTAATAATATTTGTCAAGCTGTCGCTGAAATCTAAAAATTTCTTTTTAATAAATATTGAATTTCATTAATTTTTATTGCGTTTGTTATTGAATTTTCTTTTATTTACTATTTAGTTAATTTTGTTTGTAACTATTATTTACTTAATTAGCAATAAATACATAAGAAAATTTACGCCTCTATTTAGAAATATATACATAACATCATTTTTTCAATAATTTTACAAAAATTCTATCAATTTTGAAAAAAAACCAAAAAAACAAAACCTGTCTAACCTCCAATTCTTGAATCCCATATCAAATATTCGCGGGAAAAGTTGACAAACGATCTATCAGCCAATCACAACAAAGATTAATTTTAAAACGCAATTAAAGGCGGAAGTAGTAAAGTTGTTTTTTTACCACGTATCACACAACATGTAAATATCACTCAAATTATGTTTTTAAATTACCGTTTTATCTAAAAAAAAAGATAAAAATAAATTGCAAATAATGCGTGCGCATCAGAAGCTGCGCAAACGCAGTTTATTAACATCCACGCGACGCAAGGAAATTAAGAACAACGCCCTCTATCATGTGAGAGCACAAAGCAAAGGATCTGTTCTTCGAAAATCCTGTTCTTTCCCAGGGAGTCCGCCATTGTTGGCGCACGTATATTTCTGATCAGGCTACGATAATCGGACAACATCCAAAATGGTACGTACCATAAAAAAAAGGTCCTTTTTGCATCGTGATCTGTGCAGTGCTCAGAGTGTGAAAATCCAAATATTTTCGGATTACCAGGGCCCGGTTCTTTTCGGAAAATGGAAAAACTGCTGGATTGCTTCGGATTGCGCAACTTGGCTTGTGCTCGAAAGTTTTCGTGTTTCTTACCAGTTTTCTCGTTTAAAACAACACCGGAGGATATCGTAGAACATTACGGGAACGTGTGCAAAAAATTCCACTAGTTCGCAATGACATTTGATATTAAAATATGTCAATCGTTAAAAATTTCACGACAACGTGTCATGGTGCTGTCGGATCGCTCGCATTGTCTCGCATTTCGTGATTATAAGTCACACGGAACGCGTTCTATTTCCACGTGGAACACAAGACATTTATTCATTCCTGGCAATGTCTTACAATCTTTTACCGATGGATAATCATATGGACTGTTTAATACACTCGACTATTTCACAATATGGTATCATCAGGTTACAATGCTTAATTTTTTTTTCAAATCTTGTACTTAACGCTTTGTAAAAAAAAAGTTGTAAAATTCGAGTTAAATTGACATGTTTCTGAATTTTTATGTTCTCTTTTTTTTTTACTGTTCTGCACATGATTTTCAAGCTTTGTCTAACATAACCTTTAAATTTTTATTTCTCCCAACGATTGTGCGATTGGCATTTTTTTTTATCCAAATTGTTGATTGTTGCATTTTTTTTGTTAAAATTAATGTTATTTTTCAGGTGAACTTCACAGTAGACGAGATCCGTGGGATGATGGACAAGAAGAAGAACATCAGGAACATGTCCGTCATTGCCCACGTCGATCACGGAAAATCAACACTGACTGACTCCCTCGTGTCCAAAGCCGGAATTATTGCTGGTGCCAAGGCTGGTGAAACGCGATTTACTGATACTCGAAAAGATGAACAAGAACGTTGTATTACCATTAAATCAACGTGAGCATTTTTTTCAATTTCGTAATAATGTGCAATTCAAAGTAACTTGAATGAAAAAAAAGTTTTTCCCCGATGCCGAAAGAAAGCATTTTTTGAATCCTTTCGATTTAAAGAAACAAAATTTTAAAGGTACAAATCGTATCCGATCATTTCGACTGTTTTTCATGATTTTAATGTGCATTATAATGAAAAGAAAGATTTTGGTTGTAAGGAAACATGTTTTAATATGTTAGTTTGCTTGTTTTTTGTTTTATAAAAATTCCCGTCTCTTAGTAAAGGCATATTTTATTTGTTAATATGACAATATTGTATTTTGAACAGTTTATGCGTAATTTACCATCGATTAATTTTTAAATTGTTATCCCTTTGTCCTTTTTAACAGTTATTTCACTTGGACTCATAAGAAAAGAATTTTTCATTATAATGCACTAAATGAATATCAAAAGTAATTAAAAAACAATTTTGTGCTTCAAAGTGCTACACTTTTACACTTTTTTACTACCTACTATTTTTGGTAAAAAGCTACTAAAAGACACTTTTTTAAGAAAAAAAAATTCTGTCGGGATAATATGCTAGTGTATTTTTACGTATTTTTTTAGCTGAATCCAAAATCAGAATAACCAAATTGGCTAAAAATTTTTTAGATAATCTTGAAAAACTGATACAAACACGAAAAATTGCTCTTTTTTCAGATTAAACATTTTAATCATTTTCATTGTTTCCTAAAATTTCAAGTATCCCAATTTTCAATTATTTTGTTAAGTATTCATTTCTTTTTATGATTTTCCAATTATTTTTCAATTAGTTTCCTAAATTTTCAGTTATCTCGAATTTAGATTATTGTCTTCAATTTTCAACTTTTTTAACGATTTTTTAATTATTTTCTTTTGCTTAAAGAATAAATTCTGTAGTTTTCCTATTGTTTGCTTCAATTTCTAATTATTTTCATGCTTTTTGCTTAATTTTAAAATTTTTTAATTATTTGTCTCAAATTTCAATTATTTTTTTTTTTTATTAAAAAAATTTCAATTATTTTTCTCAAATTTGAATTATTATTTTTTTTTATTAAAAAAATGCTGCAATTTTCTCAATTAGGTATTCATTTCAAATTTCATTTATTTTTTCAACCTATCATTGTTTTTGCCATTCAAATTATTTTCTTCAAGTTTAAAATTTTAAAAACATTCAATTATTTCCCCCAATTTATAATTATTCTTATTTCTTAAAATTGGATATTCAATTTTCAATTATTTACGTTCTTTTTCCTTATTTACAAAAAGCTTTAAATTATTTATCTAAAATTTTCATTATTTTATTCAATTTTCAATAATATCTATGATTTTTTTGTATTATGTGTATAGCCTGTATTTTTTGCAATTATTTCTCTTAAATTAAAAATTGTTTTCTTCAATTTTAAATCATGTTTCTCTTTTTTCATATATTTTCTCTAATTTTTAATTTTTTTTTTTTTTCTTTAATGAACTTCTAAAAGTTTCAAATATTTTTCTGGAATTTTCTTTAACTTTCCTTTATTCAAAATATATATTTTGTAATTTTTTCAATTTTTAATTATTCTTTAATGATTTCAATTACTTAAACTACGATTTTTAATTATTTTCATTGTTTCTCACATTTTCTTTTTGGAGATTTTTAAGTATTTTTCTCAAATTTCAATTGCTTTCATAATTTCAAAAAAAAAAAAAAAAAAAAAAAAAATCTTGAGTTTTAATTATTTTTAGCCTTCAATTCTCTTCTTCAATTTTTAATTATTCTCAGTTTTTGCTATTAATTTCTCAGATTTTCAAGTATTTTTCTCAAATTTAAATTTTTTTTCAATTTTATTTATAGATTTATTTTTATTTATTTCATAATATATCTCGCAGTCAAAAATTGACCATTATTAAAACCATACAAATTTTTATACAAAAATAATACTATCGTAGCTTCTCTTAAACTCTTTAAATATTTATATAAAACTTTAAGGAATTTCTGCAATTTTTTCAATTATTCATTTTAAATTTCATTAATTTTTTTCAACTTATCATTGTTTTTATCATATTTTAATTATTTTCTTCAAGTTTAAAATTTTAAAATCATTTATCAATTATTTTTCCCCAATTTTTAATTATTATTCTTATTTTCTAAAAATTAAAATGTTTTTTCTCAATTTCCCATTATATTCTTCAATTATTTATATTATTCATTATTATTTTATGAATTTCTGCAATTTTTTCAGTTATTTATTTTAAATTTCATTCTTTTTTTTCAACTTATCATTGTTTTTATCATATTTTAATTATTTTCTTCAAGTTTAAAATTTTAGAAATCATTTTTCAATTATTTTCCCCAATTTTTTTAATTATTATTCTTATTTTCTAAAAAAAAAAAATTTTCTCAATTTTCCATTATATTCTTTAATTATTTATATTATTTATTTATTATTTTATTCAATTGCTTTCGTTCTTTTTCAATTATTTTCTCAAAAATAATTTTATCCTTTTTATTTTAATAAATTGTTTTGGTTTTTTACCTTCAAAATTTTGTTTATTTGAATCGATAAGATTCAAAGCATGTAGTTTTCTATCGGCATCGGTAAAAAACTTTCTTTTTAATTTTTTTTAAATTTTGAATAATTTGGTTTCTCGAATAAAATAATTTCTAATCAATTGGTTTCTATTTCTTCAGTGCGATATCTATGTTCTTTGAACTGGAGGAGAAAGATTTGTGCTTCATTACAAATCCCGATCAACGTGACAAAGAGGAAAAGGGTTTCCTTATCAATCTGATTGATTCACCTGGGCACGTAGATTTCTCCAGTGAAGTCACAGCAGCTCTTCGTGTAACTGATGGAGCTCTTGTTGTTGTCGATTGTGTATCTGGTAAATATCCTTGATTGCTATTTAATAAATTAAATTTTTTTTAAAACAGGGCTGCCAGCGACTCACTTTTTTTAAAATTGCTCACTATTAGTCACCTTTTTTTTTAAATAGAAAACTTAATTTTTTAGTCCACTTCGTCGCTTTTATTTTCCAAGAGATTCGCATTTTTCTAAAGTATGTTCAGATTTTCGAATCTTTTTTTTTTATTGATGAAAAACAAACTACGTAATGTCCCACGACAAATATGTGTTTATCATAACTTTATCGTAATTGAAAACACAAGATAATCTTATTTTTAATTTTTAAAATATATGGACGCTAATGGTGATCTTGAACTTTAAACTCTCGTTTTTCTCAAAACTGGGGTTTTGACAATTGTAACTTTGTTAATTTTTTTTTTATATAAAAGGGTCCAAAGACCTCAACATAATCGAAATTTAATAAATATGGTCGTATAGAGAAGTCCAAGTGGGTCCTTTTTATGCGGACGAATACATTTAATTTCTACACATCTTTTCAATTATTTTTGTCATTTTTCAAGTATTTTTGTGATTTTGAATTTAATTTGCTTTAAAAACAATTATTTTCTTCGATCTTTAAATTATTGTCAAGAATATTTAAATTTTCTACACAAGTTTCAATTTATTTTTGTTATTTTTCGATTATTATTTCCAAATTTTTATTACTTTTGTCGTTTTCCAATTATTATATCTTCATATTTCTATTATTTTTGCCATTTTAGAATTCTTCTCTACAATTTTCAATTATTTTATTCATTCTTTTTTTTTATTGTCATGAATTTTTTAATCTTTTACACCAGTTTTTTCAATTATTTTCCTTAAACTTCTAATATTTTCTTCAATATTTCAATTATTGTCTAAAAAATTTCAATTTTTATATCAGCTTTAAATTATTTCTGTCTTTTAATTAGTTTCCTAACATTCCAATTATATCGTTAATTTTTCAAATATTTTATACAATTCTTCAATTAATGTATTATATTTTTTTTTACTCCATTTTTGAATAAAATTTCTTATTTTTCATTAATTTTGTTTCCAATTTCAGTTATTATTGTAATTTTTCAACTGTTTTCTCCATATATGAATTAATTTTTTTTTACATTTTTTAATTATTTTCTTCAAATTTCAATTATTTTTTTCAATCTTCATTAATTTCTTTAACTTTAAATTATTTTCTTCAAACTTCTAATATTTTTTGCAATTATTGAATAAAAAAATTTTTTTTTACACCAGTTATAAATTATTTTCTACAAATTTTAATTATTTTCTTCAAATTTCAATAAATTTCTTTTTTCAATTATTTTCCCTAAACTTCTTAATTTTTTTTTTAATATTTCAATTCTTGTCTAAAAAATTTCAATTTTTATATCAGCTGTAAACTATTTCTGTCATTATTCAATTAGTTTCTTAACATTTCAACTTTTACTCCATTTTTGAATAATATTTCTTATTTTTCATTAATTTGTTTCCAATTTCAGTTATTATTGTCATTTTTCAACTATTTTCTTCATACATATATAACTTTTTTTTGTTGCCATTATTTAATTAATTTCTTGAAACATCTATTATTTTCTTCAATTTTTCAACTATTGGCTAAAAAGTTCAATTTTTTACACCAGTCTTAAATACGTTTTTTACTAATTTTAATTATTTACGTCATTCTTCAATAAATTTCTTGTAATTTCAATTATTTTTAAAAATTTTCAATTATTTTCTTTAATCTTCATTAATTTCTTTAACTTTGAACTATTTTCCTCAAACTTCTAATATTTTTTGCAATTATGGTCTAAAATTTTTTTGTTTTTACATTAGTTATCAATTATTTTTCTCAATTATTTTTGTCATTATTTCCTCTTTTTTTGACATTTAGGAATTATTTTCTTTAAATATCATTTTCCTCAAATTTTTTATTATTATCATGAATGTATTAACTTTTACACCAGTTTTCAGTTATTTATGTCACTATTCAATTTAGTTTCTGAACATTTCAATTATATCGTTAATTTTTAAATTATTTTATACAATTCTTTAATATTAATGTATTAAATTTTTTATTTTTTTACTCCATTTTTGAAATATATTCCTTATTTTCATTCATTTTTTTTCCAATTGCAGTTATTTTTGGCATTTTTCAACTCTATTCTCCATATATAAATTTTTTTTGCCATTTTTTAATTATTTTCTTCAAGTTTCAATTATTTTCTTGGATTTTCTATTATTTTCTTAAATTTTTCAACTATTGTCTAAAAAGTTTAATTTTTACACCTGCTTTCAATTATTTATGTCACTATTCAATTAGTTTCTTCACATTTTAATTATTTCGTAAATATCTCAATTATCAAAACTTTAATTTTTTAACCCAGTCTCAGATTCATTTTTTAAAATTTTAATTATTTTAGTCATTCTTTAATTATTTTTTTGTACTTTCAATTATTATCTTCAAATTTCAATTATTTCGTTTGAATTTTTCTATGATTTTTGTCATTTTCAATTATTTTCTTCATATTTCAATTATTTTAGTCATTTTCGAATTATTTTCTTCAAATTTGATATAACTTTAAATTATATTTCTCATTTTTTATCATTTTTTTCAAAGTTTCAGTTATTTTCCTAAAACTTCTAATATTTTTTTTCAATTCTTTAATTATTTTCTTCATATTTAAGCTATTTATGACATTTTCGAATTATTTTCTTTAAATTTGAATGGCTTTACTGAATCTTTATATTATTGTAATAAATTTTTAAACGCGCCTATTGTCATATTTCATTGCGCTCCTTTTTTTAAATTAAAAAGTCACTTTTTTACTATTTTCAATCTGCAATTCTGCTGGCAGCCCTGGAAAAATTCAAAATGTCTGAGATTTGAAAGATTAATTCAGATTTTAATCAAAATAGTCCAAATCTATATAATTTATTTTCTGTATTTCAGGTGTATGTGTACAAACTGAAACTGTCTTGCGTCAAGCTATTGCTGAACGTATCAAGCCAGTTTTATTCATGAACAAAATGGACCGCGCATTGCTTGAGCTTCAGCTGGAAAGCGAAGAACTTTATCAAACTTTCCAACGTATTGTTGAAAATGTTAACGTTATTATTGCTACATACTCCGATGATGATGGTCCAATGGGTGAAGTTCGCGTAAGTATTGTTTTTCATTTTATTATTATTTTTTTTTTTTCATTAAATTTGAATCACTCACATGATGATTGTTCTTCACAGACCTGTTCTGAATAATAATGAACGACGATAAGAACGGCCAACTGACGTTTTATAAATCAAAACTATTGTTATTAATTATTAACAACTATGCGAGAAAATAAAAATAAAATTTTATTCCACAGGTTGATCCAAGCAAAGGATCAGTCGGTTTTGGATCTGGTCTTCACGGCTGGGCGTTCACCTTAAAACAATTTTCCGAAATGTATGCTGAGAAATTCAAGATCGACGTAGTCAAATTAATGAACAGACTTTGGGGAGAGTCGTTTTTCAATCCAAAAACAAAGAAATGGAGCAAGCAGAAGGAGGCTGACAACAAACGTTCATTTTGTATGTACGTTTTGGATCCAATCTACAAGGTAAGATTGTACTCAAAATTTAAATGTTTTTTCTTTAAAAAAAAAATCGCATTTTGTATCCTTTTGGCACATTAGCGCCATTCTAGAGTAAGTTTATCTGTTTTTCGAAACTGATAAAGTTGCCAGGACAGTGTTGGCAGTGCGCAAACAGAAGGAGATTAAAATTCGGAGACTGTATTTCAAAGTTACCACTGAACCTCTATCTTTATGTTCGTTAGTGAAAAACTGCGATACAGACCCTACAATTACAATTAATGAAAATGTATCTTTTCTTTTTTAAATTGATTTAATAAAATTAATCAATTTGTTCTTGAATACATAATTAATCGTTTCTTGTTTTTCGACAGGTATTCGATAGTATAATGAATTACAAAAAAGAGGAAGCAGACAATCTGCTTCAAAAATTAGGCATCACTTTAAAACCAGAAGATAAGGAGAAGGACGGAAAAGCTCTTTTGAAGGTATTTAATTATTTACGTTTTTATTATGTACTTAATATTTGATGAAGTTAATAAAAACTTATTACTTAATTATCGATAAATTGAATTTTTCTTTAAAATGATGAATGTTCTAAAATATTTTCTGACACCTCTTCTGAACCGTTGTGAGAGAGTCTTTGAACAACAACTGAAATTAACCAAAATTACTGTAACAATTAAGGGCCAACAATATTTTCTGTGAATTTCAATTGTGAACTTTTTACCAGGTCGTTATGAGAACTTGGCTCCCTGCTGGAGAGGCACTACTTCAGATGATAGCCATTCACTTACCTTCACCTGTAACCGCTCAAAAATACAGAATGGAAATGTTGTACGAAGGTCCTCATGATGATGAGGCCGCTGTTGCCATCAAGGTAAATATTTAATTGATATGAAATAAAATTTGCCAAATAATCTCTTTTGACAAACATATTAATACAGGGTGTCTACTCATCGGGAATTTGTCGGGATTTTAGTTCGACCAGGAAATCTCTGATTGTGAATACGTTGTTAGATTTACCAAATTTTCAAAATTCAAAATGGCGGGTTCAATATGGCAGACATATTTTGCAAAATTGCTCAAATTCACTTTAAATTTGTTATTCGGTGGTAATCTGAAGTTTGATTTTTAAAATAGTCAAAGTGTAACAAGTTTTAATCGAATTTGAGCATTTTCAGGGCTGCCAGTGGCTTTATTTTTTTAAAATCACTTACTATTACTCACTTTAAAAAAAACTATTATTATATACAATTATTTTCTTCAAATTTCAATTATTTTTGACATTGTTTAATTAGTTTCTTCTAAACAGGGACAATCACGAAATTAATTTGGTTTTTGGAATTTTTTCAAAAATATTTAGTAATAGTCAATAGATTATACTTACAGATTGCAATCAATTCATCAAAGTTAAGTAAAAAAAAATAGTTGTACGTTGTTAAAATTTCAGAATTGATTTTCAAGTTTTTGTTATTTTGCTTAAACCGTAATTGATGAATTGATTTCAATCTTTAAGTAAAATCTATTGACTATTACTAGATATTTGGGAAAAAAAACTCCAAAAATCAAATTAATTTCGTGACGGTCCATGCTTCTAATTTTAATTACTTTTTCGATTTTTTAAATAATGTCTTCAAATTTTTAATTTTTAAAGCAGTATTGTCAATTACTTTCGTCGTCTTTCAATTTTTTCATCAAAATTCAATCAATTTTTGTTATTCAATTATTTTTATCATTTTTTAATTATTTTGCAAAGTTTCGATTAGTTTTGACATTTGAAAATTATTTTCATAAAATTTCAATAATTTTTTTCAATCTTTTTTTTTTTATAGTCATGAATATCTCAATTTATTACAGTTTTCAATTTTTTTTTCTATAAATTTCAATTATTTTATTCAAATTTCAGCAATTTTCTTCAATAATTTTATTATTATGTATCAGTAATTTTTAAATACTTTACACCAATTGCCAATTATTTTTTACAAGTTTCATTTATTTTTTCAAATTTCAAGTATTTTTTCTAAAATCTTTCATTTTTTTTTCCATTAATTACACCAGTTATCAATTATTCATGTCATTGTTCAATTATTTATCTGAAATTTTTGTTATGTTTCATGTATTACCTTCAAATTTAAATTTTTTGTGATTTCCCAACTATTTTCTTCAAATTTCAATTATTTTTGTCATTTCTCGACTATTATTTCCTATCTTTAATTACTTTTGTCATTTTTAAATTGTTTTTTAAAACTTTCAATTAATTTAGTAATTTCTCAATAATTATCAATATTTTCAACATTTCTTTTGTTACATTTTCAAATTTTACTTATTTTCTTATATCTTTAAATTATTGTCATGAATTTTTGAATTTCTTACTTCAATTTTCATTTATTTTTGGCATTTCTCAATTTTTTTTTCAAATTTTAATTATTTTTATCATTTTTCAAGTCTTTTCTTCAATTTTTTTTATTTTTAATTAGTTTTGTCATCTTTCAATTATTTATCTCTAATTTTTATTATTTTTGTTATTTTTCTTGTATTACCTTCAAATTTAAATTTTTTGTGATTTTTCAATTATTTCTTTGAATTTCAATTATTTTTGTCATTTATTGACTATTTTTTCCGATCTTTAATTAGTTTTGTCATTTTTTAAATGTTTTTTAAAATTTTCAATTAATTTAGTAATTTCTCAATTATTGTCAATATTTTCGACATTGCTTTATTACTTTCTCCAAATTTTATATTTATTTTCTTATATCTTTAAATTATTGTCATGAATTTTTGGATTTCTTACTTTAATTTTCATTCATTTTGGTCATTTCTCAATTTCTTTTCGAAGTTTAATTATTTCTATTATTTTTCAAGTTATTTCTTCAAATTTGTAATTCAATTTTTAATTAGTTTTGTCATCTTTCAATTATTTGTTTCAAATTTTTACCATTTTTGTTATTTTTCTTGTATTACCTTCAAATTTAAATTTTTTGTGATTTCTCAATTATTTTCTTCAAATTTCAATCATTTTTGTCATTTTACGACCATTTTTTCCTATCTTAAATTGTTTTTGTCATTTTTAAATTGTTTTTTAAAACTTTCAATTAATTTAGTAATTTCTCAATAATTATCAATATTTTCAACATTTCTTTTGTTACATTTTCAAATTTTACTTATTTTCTTATATCTTTAAATTATTGTCATGAATTTTTGAATTTCTTACTTCAATTTTCATTTATTTTTGGCATTTCTCAATTTTTTTTTCAAATTTTAATTATTTTTATCATTTTTCAAGTCTTTTCTTCAATTTTTTTTATTTTTAATTAGTTTTGTCATCTTTCAATTATTTATCTCTAATTTTTATTATTTTTGTTATTTTTCTTGTATTACCTTCAAATTTAAATTTTTTGTGATTTTTCAATTATTTCTTTGAATTTCAATTATTTTTGTCATTTATTGACTATTTTTTCCGATCTTTAATTAGTTTTGTCATTTTTTAAATGTTTTTTAAAATTTTCAATTAATTTAGTAATTTCTCAATTATTGTCAATATTTTCGACATTGCTTTATTACTTTCTCCAAATTTTATATTTATTTTCTTATATCTTTAAATTATTGTCATGAATTTTTGGATTTCTTACTTTAATTTTCATTCATTTTGGTCATTTCTCAATTTCTTTTCGAAGTTTAATTATTTCTATTATTTTTCAAGTTATTTCTTCAAATTTGTAATTCAATTTTTAATTAGTTTTGTCATCTTTCAATTATTTGTTTCAAATTTTTACCATTTTTGTTATTTTTCTTGTATTACCTTCAAATTTAAATTTTTTGTGATTTCTCAATTATTTTCTTCAAATTTCAATCATTTTTGTCATTTTACGACCATTTTTTCCTATCTTAAATTGTTTTTGTCCTTTTTAAATTGTTTTTTAAGATTTTCAATTAATTTAGTAATTTTTCAATTATTATCAATATCTTCGACATTTTTTTATTATTTTCTCCAAATTTTACTTATTTTCTTACATCTTTAAATTATTGTCATGGATTCTTTAATTTCTTACTTCAATTTACATTTAAGTTTTTCATTTTTCAAGTATTTTCTTCAAATTTCAATTTTTTTGTGATTTTGCAATTACTTTGTCATTATTCAGTTATTTTCTTTGAGCGTCAATTTTGATCTCCAATTTTTCAATTATTTATCTCATTTTTTACGTCTTTTCTTCAAATCATAAATTGTTTACATAATTTTAAATTGGTTTTATCATCTTTCATTTTTTTTTTCTTGGTTTAATTATTTTTGTCATTTATCGATTATTTGTTCCATTTTTTGATTACTTTTGTAATTTTCAATTATTTTTGTAATTTCCCATTTGTTTTTTTTTTGTGTTTTTTTTTTTTTTTTTTTTAAATTTTAATTATATTTATCATTACATTTTTCAATTATTTTTGTCATTTTCGTCTTTTCTTTAAATTTTTTACTTAATTTTTATTTAGATTTGTCATCTTTCATTTTGTTTCTTCAAATTTCAATTATTTTTGTCATTTTCCAATTATTTTCTTCAAATTTCTATTATTTTTGCCATTTTGAAACTATTTTCTTCAAAGATGAAGTTTACCTTAAAAAACGAAGCCGAGCAATTTTGAAAAAAAAATCTTCCGTCATATTGGACCCGCGATTTTGAATTGTCGACTGATTAATTCATAAAATAAATTATATTATATTTTTCTAATTAAGAAAGACTTTTTATACCCAATCTGTTTAATATTTCTTATTAACCAATAGTTATTTCAATATTATATCTATTAATCATACATAAAAGAAATCTGGGGAAAATATGATTTTAGATCCGGGAAATCCGGTAATTTAAAAATCATGTTTCGGTAGACACCCTGTTAATACACATTTTTATTTATTCTTTTTTTTTTCTTTTTTTCACTCTTTATAAAATTAAATGATGATTGTTCTTCACAGACCTGTTCTGAATAATAGTGAAAGACAATAAGAACGGCCAACTGACGCTTTATTATCCAAAAACTATATTAACCATTAATTTCCGATAAATATTAATTTGTAAATCTTTTTCTATTTCAGGGTTGCGATCCAAATGGACCTCTTATGATGTACATCTCGAAAATGGTACCGACTTCTGACAAAGGTCGTTTCTATGCATTCGGTCGTGTATTTTCTGGTAAAGTATGCACTGGCATGAAAGCACGTATCATGGGACCCAATTTCACACCAGGAAAGAAAGAAGATTTATACGAAAAGGCTATTCAAAGAACTATTTTGATGATGGGTCGTTATGTCGAAGCTATCGAGGATGTTCCATCTGGTAATTAATTCTTTCATTCGATTTTGTTACATGAAAAAAAAATCTTTCTTGATGAGTCTACACAGACCTGTTCTGAAAAAAATAAATGAACGACATTTGACTAGATAACTGATTATCCATATTTATGGTCTAATTAAATCAATTTTTTCCAGTATATTGTACTAATTTGTTGTAATATTTCTAGGTAACATTTGCGGTCTTGTTGGCGTTGATCAATTCTTGGTCAAAACAGGAACCATCACAACATACAAAGATGCGCACAATATGAAAGTTATGAAATTCTCCGTCTCACCTGTCGTACGTGTGGCAGTCGAACCTAAAAGTCCGGCTGATTTGCCAAAATTGGTCGAAGGTAATTAATTTGATTCCGTTAAATTTGAGAAATTAAAATGGATAAAAAATAATAAAATAAAAATCAAGATTTTTTAAATGATGACAACCTTTTTTGAGCACTGGGTTATGATTAACCGTGATTATCGTTGACAACCTGATATTATTTCAAGAATAAGATTCTCTCTTTTTTTTTAATAATGAGACATTTGAGTAATTTATCGAATTTGTTGCAGGTTTGAAACGTTTAGCTAAATCTGATCCTATGGTTCAGTGTATCATTGAAGAATCGGGAGAGCACATTATTGCCGGTGCTGGAGAACTCCATCTTGAAATTTGTCTCAAGGATCTTGAAGAGGATCACGCGTGTATTCCGATCAAAAAATCTGACCCCGTTGTATCATACAGAGAAACAGTCTCCGAGGAATCCGATCAAATGTGTTTATCAAAATCTCCCAACAAGCACAATCGTCTTTTCATGAGGGCACAACCAATGCCTGACGGTCTCCCAGAAGACATTGATAACGTAAGTTTTTAAATTCGGGTGCTTTTACTACTTTAGACTAAACCTTTTTTTATATTTGATTTATTTATTAAATAATTTATTTAAATTCAAGATTCATTTGTTTAATTTCAATTTATTTTTTGCATTATAGGGAGAAGTTAATCCAAGAGACGACTTCAAAGTGCGAGCGCGTTATCTTAGTGAAAAGTATGATTATGATCTAACAGAAGCCAGAAAAATCTGGTGCTTTGGTCCTGATGGAACTGGGCCAAATATCCTTGTCGACTGCACGAAGGGTGTGCAATATCTTAATGAAATTAAGGACTCGGTTGTAGCTGGTTTCCAATGGGCTGCAAAGGAGGTAAATTTTGTTAATTTATTTTTAGAAAGGAATCAGTGTCTTTTAGAATATTGTTAGTTTTAATTAGTTTGTTTTTATTGATAAAGTGTTCTTTTTTCCACAATAGGGAGTACTTTCTGAAGAGAATTTGAGAGGCGTTCGATTCAACATTTATGATGTTACGTTACACGCTGATGCGATACACAGAGGAGGTGGTCAAATCATTCCAACAACGAGACGTTGCTTGTACGCTTGTCTACTCACTGCATCGCCAAGACTTATGGAGCCTGTCTATTTGTGTGAAATTCAGGTAAATATAAAATTTTTTGTTGAAATATAATAGTTGAATACAATACAGGCTTCACATGTGTTCCCTATTTTCTCTAATTTTTACAAAAAATCTATTTAAAGTCAGGGTAACTAGTGACTTGTGAAATTGATGCCAATTTAGTACATCAAGATAAAAACTAGGAATTTGTAAAATGATTAGTGAATTTTTTAAGTGATCCAAAAATTCGTAATAAATTTCACAAATTCGAAGAATAATGCAAAAAAATTTCATTTCTATCTTGCATTCTTAAATAATTTGAAAAATGTAATTTAAAATTGTTCAGAGTACGATCTAAAAATTTTAAGTAGAAAGTCAAAAATATTAGATTTTAATAATTTCGTCTCCAATTTAGTATTAATTATTATTATTATTAAATATTAAATAATAATAATCTCCGTAAACTCCTGAAGTTAGTTCGTATTTATATTTATTCATCTTTTCTGTCCACGATTTAAAAACTAAAGTGAAGTTAGTCCCTGTTATTTTATTAATTTTGACTCTCCTTATCAGTAAATATTTTGAAATTTGAATTGAAAGAATAAGGTAACCTTTTTCGTTAGTGTCATGTTGTGCTGGTTTTTAATTGTCATTTGTGTAAAAAAAAAAAGTTTCGAAAAATGCTTCAAAAATTTATTATGGTTTTTGAAGAAGTTTAGAATATATACACACGCTATTAATTTCCAAAATTTTCAGTTATTATCTCAAATTTAAATTATTGTCATTAATTTTCCATTATATAACGATTTTTTAATTATTTTCTTTTGCTTAAAAATAAATTCTGCAATTCTTCTTGATTTTCATCAATTTATAATTGTATTCATTATTTTGGCATTACTTTTAAATATTTCAATTATTTATCCGATATTGCAATTATTTTCATCAATTTTCGTAATTTCTGCCATTTTTTAATTATTCTCTTTAATTAAAATTTTGTAAGTAATTTTGTAGTTATTATTTTTTTAAACATATATTCTATAATTTTTTCAGTTATATCTCTCAAATTTTATTGAATATTTACAATTTTTCATATTTAAATTATTTTCATCATAATTCAATTTTCTTTCTCAATCTTAAATTATTTTCATCATATTTCAATTATTTTTTTCAATTTTAAATTAATTTGATCATTCTTCCATTATTTTCCTGATTGTTAATTATTATTCTCATTTTTTAAAATTATTTTCTAAGATTTTTAAGTATTTTTCTAAAAATTCAAATATTTTCTACAATTTTTAATTATTTTCATTTGTTATCAGAATTTCAAATTTTTTTATTAATTATCGTAAATTTCAATTATTATTAGCTTTCTTCCAGGCTTTACTACAATTTTTAGTTTTTCTCATTTTATAAAATTAATTTCTAAAATTTTAAAGTATTTTTCTCAAATTTCTATTATTTTCTTCAATTTTTAATTATTTTTCTTTGTTTTCATAATTTGCAAACAATTTTATTAAATATCGTAAATTTCAATTATTTTTAGCATTCCTCCAGTCTTTCCTACAATTTTTAATTATTCCCATTTTCTAAGATTTTTAAGGATTTCTCTAAATATTTAATTGTTTTCTTCAATTTTTAATTATTTTCCTTTGTTTTCATAATTTCAAATTTTTTTTATTAATTATCGTAAATTTAAATAATTTTTAGCTTTCTTCCAGACATTTCTCCAATTTTTAGTTTTTCTTATTTTATAAAATTAATTTCTAAATTTTTTAAAGTATTTTTCTGAAAATTCAAATATTTTCTTCAATTTTTAATTAATTTTCATTTGTTATCAGAATTATCGTAAATTTCAATTATTTTTAGCATTCCTCCAGTCTTTCCTCCAATTTTTTATTATTCTCATTTTCTAAGATTTTTAAGAATGTCTCTAAATATTTAATTGTTTTCTTCAATTTTTAATTATTTTCCTTTGTTTTTTTAATTTCCAAATCTTTTTATCAATTATCGTAAATATCAATTATTTTTAGCTTTCTTCCAAACTTTTCTCCAATTTTTAGTTTTTCTCATTTTGTAAAATTAATTTCTAAAATTTTAAAGTATTTTTCTCAAATTTCTATTATTTTCCTCAATTTTTAATTATTTTTCTTTGTTTTCATAATTTCAAAAATTTTTATTAATTATCGTAAATTTCAATTACTTTTAGCATTCCTCCAGTCTTTTCTCCGATTTTTATTTATTCTCATTTTCTAAAATTATTTTCTAAGATTTTTAAGATTTTTCAAAAATTTCAATAATTGTTTTCTTCAATTTTTAATTATTTTCCTTTGTTTTCATAATTTCAAATTTGTTTGAATTAATTATCGTAAATTTCAATTACCAATTTTTAGCTTATTTCTTCAATTCTTTTATCCAATTTTTAGTTATTTTCTTTTTGTTTAATTGATTTCTAAGATCTTCATGTATTTTTTCAAATTTCAATTACTTTTTTTTTTTTAAAAAAAATTCTGTAATTTTTTCAATTATCACACTTAAATGTCATTTATTTTTTACAACTTATCATTGTTTATATCTTATTTTAATTATCTTCGTCAAGTTTTAAAATTTTAAAACATTTTTCAATTATTCACCAAAATTTATTTTCTTCAATTTTCAATTCTTTACATTTGTTTCATAATTTCAAAAATTTTAACTATTTATCTGACATATCAATTATTTTATTTTTATATTATTTTCTTCAACTTTTAATTAATTTCGTTCTTTTTTCGTTCTTTTTTATAATTCCCAAAAAGTTTTTACTTATTTCTATTAAATTAAACTTGTTCTGTTCAATTTTAAATTATGTTTATCTTTTTCATTTATTTCCACTAATTTTTCATTACTCTCTTTTATTTCAATGTACTTCTGAAAGATAGAAGTATTTTTCTCAAATTTTGTTTAACTTTCCTTTATTTAAAATATTTTATGTAATTTGTTTCATTATTTTCTCAAAAGTTAGTCATGTTTTTTAATTTTAATTTATTTATCTCAATTTTTAATCATGTTTTTTCAATTTTCAATTATTTTCTCTAATTTTTTATCATTCAATTTTATTTTAATTTACTTTTAAGATTCTCACGTATTTTTCTCAAATTTAAAATACCTGATTGCATAATTTTTTTTAATTAATTTGCAAAATTTGCAATTGTTTTGTTTAATTTCAATTATTTTTTGCAATTCTTTTTAATTCTAAAATATTATAAATTTTGTCCTACATAAATATTTCTTTTTGTTATAATTATTAATTTTTAAATATTATATTCAAAATATTTATTCCTTCTTATGAGATAAATATTATTTACCGATTTGCTATATTTATTATTGTATTTTATAATTTCTAAAAGGTATGAAAAACTAATCGCGCGCTTGCGCGCGTTTTATTTTGCTAGTTTTTTATAATTTAAATAAATCCCAAACTCCAGTTGGAATTTTTTTTTTCATCATCATAAAATTTAATAATATCAGAAGAAATATTGCAACTTTATTAAAATTTGGACTAGAAAATGTTTTGTCTTGCAAATTAGCTAAGATATACAATTTACTTATCTTTATTTATGCATTTTTTAAAGTACCCTAAAAGTCTCCTATTTTAATGTATTCATTATTTTCCCTAAAATATTCTTCATTGTCACTGTGAAGCCTGAAAATAATAAAATCGAAATTATTGAATTACAATTTAAGTAATTAAAGTTTTAATGTAATATTTGAATTTATTTGGTTTTTCATAAATCCTGTTTTTTTTTCTTTTTCTCTTTAGTGTCCAGAAGTTGCAGTTGGAGGAATTTATGGTGTGTTGAATCGCAGAAGAGGTCATGTATTTGAAGAACAGCAAGTGACTGGTACACCTATGTTCGTTGTTAAAGCTTATCTTCCCGTTAACGAATCGTTTGGATTCACTGCTGATTTACGTTCCAATACCGGCGGTCAAGCTTTCCCACAATGTGTGTTTGACCACTGGCAAATTCTTCCGGGAGATCCATTGGATAGTGCAACCAGACCATACACAGTTGTTCAAGTAAGTTTATAAAATACTTCGATTAGATTTAAACAGTCCACGCTCATAACTGACGGCTTTTTAAAAATATTTTCTGCCGTTTTTAATTTCGTGGAATATTAATTGTTTTTTAGTTTCGGTGTTCCGGAATTTATCTGGTTTACCAGAATAGGAAAACGAACATCCATTGAATATAAAATGTTGAATTATTATTTATTTCGTATCTTTTTATGAATATTAATTTTTAAAAAATTTCTCTTTTTAGGAAACTCGTAAGAGGAAGGGATTGAAGGATGGTCTCCCAGATTTGGCATCATATTTGGATAAATTGTAATTGACATACTTTATTTAAATACTTACTTTATTTAAATTTTGTAATTGAATCTTAACGCTGCCTCTTCTATACCGAAGTACATTTAAAATTAGCGTAAATTGTTGATTTCCGATCACTGTAAATCGGAATTAAAAAAGAAAATTAAAAGATTCATTTTGAAAACTTAATGAAATTATTGTTGATGGATTGATCTTTTTTAATGGGTGTATGTGTTGAGAGAAAACTTTTTAATTGTGAAAGAAAAAAAATAGCCTTAATTGGAAAAATACGAGTTTAGTAAAATTGAATATTTTTTTATCTTTACGCTTCTTTTAAATGTATTTCTGTTGTTTATGTTATTGCACTGTCGATAAATTTTCAATTGACTGAAACATCATAGCAATTGCAATACGTGATGAAACGTTTGCAACAACAACAATGTATTCGTACAATGAAACGACTATGAAATAACAAAACTTTAAAAAAAAATTCTAGTTATGTTTTTATCCTTGTCTGTATTTAGTTTAGTTTTTAATAGGTTTAGTTTAAGTTATTAGTAAAATTTTATCCTTATTTAAAACTACAAAACAGAATTGTATTTATTGTTCAAGATTTTTATAATTAAACAAAAATTGTACTTACAAAGGGTTTATTGAAATGATTAGAAATAGTAACAATACAAATGTATGCAGATAACTTTTTGGCATAATTATACAGAATAACCGATACTTTGTGGTGTTTTTTTTTTTTTTATATATTGACAACGTGAATTATTTAGATTCTTGCTTCCAAATTGTACTTAAACATTAACTAAAGATTTAAATATTATTTACAATTAAATGGTTATGTGTGTAAAATCGAACTTTTCTAAAATTCAATAGTTGTCAATTATACAGGATTTATTGTATTTTTGTAAATTCCAGCAAGTGATTTTGCTGCCAGAAGAATAACGTCTTTTCTCGATACTCCCGTTAATGCGTTGTGCCATTCATTGTGAGAAACCTGTAAATAATAATTTTTTTTTATATTTACAATAATCATTAATTAAGGATTAACTTTAACGGTATATTTTAGTATTTATTTAGATTTTTTTCATGGGTTAAAATATCTACTGATACAAGAAACAGACATTTTTGTCACTAGTGGGAGAAGTTAAAGATTTCCGTCATCAGTGTAAAAAATGATCATTTTCAATCTGACTTATTTTGCAGTTTAATTTCTTTTATGGGACATTTTTTGCGGTGAAATAAGGTCCTTAATTAAAGAAAAAAAAAGGGTTGAAATAATTAGCAAATTTTAAAACGAACCTGCAAGTTGTTTGCTAACAAATTACCAACTGTCATTGATAGCCCTGTTTCTTTAAGAGGATAATCTTGAGGTGTTGCTTGTTCTGCCATTACCACGATTTGACTTGGTACAGGTGTCATTTGAGTAAAAGTTTGTAGACTGACATTATTTTTCGGATCATCTAAAAGAATTACACCGAGATCGTACCATTTATTCTCGTCAACTTTTAGCAAGAAATTTTCTACAGCAACAACCGGAGCGTCCTGAGAAACTGACGGATTCTGACGCGCCAAACTTATTCTTTCTTCGGCACTTTTCAAAGCAGCATTAAATCCAACTGGTTGAGGTGCAACTGTTGTCACACTGACTGGAATACCCCTTGAAAATAAATTAATAGAAAAATTATTTTATGATTCCAAATTTTAAGTTTAATTAAATAATCATGTACTGTAGGGCGGCCAGTGACACTCATTTTTTTAAAAAAAAAGTTTTTTTTTTTACTTTTTTTATTAAAATGTCTATTCTAGCTGCCGGGAATAATTTAATAATAATTTACCTTATAAATCAATTAGTTTGTTCATATTTTAATCCTATAGGATTAATTGCGTTTTGTTGTTTTACAAAATTGCAAAACTTTAAGTATAAAGGTTCTCAAATACACAAGTTTCAATTTACTTTTGTTATTTTTCAATTACTTTGGTCATTATTAAAATATTTTTGACATTTTTCAATTATTTTCTTCATACTTCTATTATTTTTGCCATTTTAGAATTATTTTCTACAAATTTCAATTTTTTTTATTGTCATGGATTTTTAAATTTCTTGCACTAGTTTTAAATTATTTTCATAAAATTTCAATCATTTGCTTCATTCTTTTTATTATTGTCATGAATTTATATTAATTTTTTACACCTTTTTCAACTATTTTTTTTAAACTTTAATTACTTTCTACATATTTAAATTTTTTTCCCCCATTTTTGAATTATTCTCTTCAAAATTTCAATAATTTTATTCAAACTTAACTTAATACCTTCAACTTTGAATTATTTTCTTCAAACTTCTAATACTTTTTTCAATTTATAACATATAAATATTTTATTTTTACACCAACTTTCAATTATTTATGTCAATTATTTTTGTCATTATTCAAATATTTTTGACATTTTGGAATTATTTTCTTTAAATGTCATTTTCTTCAGTCTTTTTATTATTGTCATGGAGTTATTAACTTTTACATCAGTTTTCAATTATTTATGTCATTATTCAATTAATTTTTTCACATTTCAATTATTTTCGACAAATTTTCAATTAATGTAATCAATCTTTTATTTTTTACTCCATGTTTGAATTACCTTATTAATTTTTTTTCAAAATGTCATTTATTTTCGTTATTTTTCAACTGTTTTCTGCATACACGCATTTTTTCGACATTTTTAAATTATTTTCTTCAAGTTTTCTTTATTTTCATAAAACTTATATTATTTTGTCAATTTCTTAATTTTTCTCTTAAAAGCTTAATTCTTACACCAGCTTTTAATTATTTAAGTCATTATTCAATTAGTTTCTAAACATTTCAACTGTTTCGTCAGTTTTTCAAGTATTGCCAAATAATTTTTAATTTTTTATATCAGTTTTCAATTATTTATGTCATTATTAAATTATTTTATTCACAGTTCAATTATATTGTTAATTTTTCAATTATTTTTTAATTATATTTCTCATTAATTTTTTGATCGACATTTCAGTTATTTATCTTCTTTTTTAACTGTTTTCTACATATGTAATTTATTTTTGTAATTTTTAAATTTTTTTCTTGAAACTTATATTTTTTTCCAACTATTGCTTAAAAACTTTCATTTTCACACGAGCTTTCAATTCTTCACATTTAATTATTTCGTCAATATCTAAATTATTATACTCAAAATTTTAATTTTTTTCACCAGTCTCAAATTATTTTTTTTTTTCAAGTTTTAATTATTTTTATCATTCTTCAATTATTTTCTTGTAATTACAATTATTTTCGAAACTTTTCAATTAAATTCTTTAAAATTCAATTAATTTCTTTAACTTTGAATTAGTTTCCACAAACTTCTAATATTTTTTCAATTTTGCAATTATTTTATTGTCTATAAATTTTTAATTTTTACACCAGCTTTCAATTATTTATATCAGTATTCAATTAGTTTCTTAACATTTCAATTGTTTCGTCAATTTTTCAAGTATTGTCTTTAAATTTTTAATTTTTTACACCAGTTATCAATTACTTTTGTCATCATTCTGATATTTTTGACATTTTAGAATTTTGTTTTCTTTAAATGTCCTTTTCTTCAATCTTTTCATTATTGTCATTGATTTATTAACTTTTACATCAGTTTTCAATTATTTTTTTCATTCAATTATTTTATACAATTTTTCAATTAATTTAATAAATCGTTTATTTTTTACTCCATGTATGAATTATATTTTTCATTAATTTTTCTCAAAATTGATTTATTTTTGTCATCTTTAACTGGTTTTTAAACACATTTTTCGATATTTTAAAATTATTTTCTTTAAGTTTCAATTATTTTCTTAAAACTTCAATTATTTTTTTTCAAATTTTTTTATACTATTGTCTAAATGGTTTAATTTTTCCACCAGCTTTCAATTATTATTGCCATTCAATTAGTATTTTAATTATTTATTATTTTTTATGTTTAATCAATTTTTCATTTAGTTTTGTCATTTTACAATTTTTTTCAAATTTGATTAATTATTTTCTTACTGGTGGGACCCAAATTATTATCAGTAATATCAAACTCATAATTGTAAACTCACTTTTTTCACTTAAAAACTAACTATTTACTCACTTTTTTAAAATAAAAAGTCATTTTTTTTTACTATTTTCAATCTGCAAGTCCGCTGGCAGCCCTGTGTACATTTTATAAACATTAAATTAAAATAAATGTACTTACGTTACTGTGGCCTTTCCAAAAACAGACTGAAAAGCTTCTCGAATCGAACTGACTTTTACGTCCTTGTCCGAAGCAACAAATATATCGACATCACCACCAGAATCTAAAAATTGTTTGTTTTAATTTTAAAAAAACCACGCATATAAAAATTATTCCTTGATAAAATAAAAATAAGACAAATTAAATTTAATATACAAATAAAGTGTAAAATTCAATCTTATCACTATAATACATATTATATTATCTAAACAAAAATTGTTATCTTCTGGAAAGTAAAAATAAACGAGTTTAAAAAAAACCTTGAAACATAATTCAAATAAAGATCCTAAAAAAAAATTTTTAAGGGATAATTATTAAGAATTAAAAATTAAAAGGCCAAGAAATATCTGAATCTTGGAATTAAAATTGTGGTAAATATACTTACAGATAAATTCCCTCATCTGGGGATCTAAAGTCGTGATCATAGAATTAACACTATTTTTCGCCTTTTCTGCAACTTTGCTCAAGACATTGCTATTAACTACAGTTTCTTTCACCCAGGAGAATAATCCGCCACCAAGAACTCCGAAATCTTGATTTTCAGATAACGGGATATTTACTGTGGCTTGTCCAGAAGTTGAAGGCGCATTTCGTGTATCCTGACTTTTATTTTCCTTCTCGACATTTGGATTTTGTTCAACATTATCCGAGTCGACAGTTGCATTTGAATTATCTAATTTTTGTGCGCTAGACAATGAAGGTAGTTGAGATGATGAACCTGTAATAAAACTTGGGAGAACACTGGGAGGTCCAATACTCGATAAGAGACTTCCAGTTGATGTTGAAACACCTAAAGGTGTTAATAAAGACGCAGTAGATGATAAACTACTCAAGGAATCTGAAATAATTAATATATTAATTATTATCTAATTGTCTACAGTATCCCAAGATAAATAAAACTATTTTTTTTTTGCATTATTTGCCAAATAAAACACAATCAAGTCTATTTCTTAAAATTCGTTATATTCTCAAATTAAAATTCTGTTTAAACCTTTCTATAAATTATAGGTTAGAATTCACTCTTATAATTATATAATTAAACGAAATAATTAATTTGTAATTATAAAATCCGAAGGAATATAATTATAAGGAGAGTTTTAATTAGTTTACTTTTTTTATTTCATTGTATAATTATATTTATTTTTGAAAACAAGGTCAAATTGATTGAATAATGAAAATTCTTTCCCTCTTTTATAATTATAATAATTTCAATAGAAGGAAAGAATTACAGACAATAATTTAATACGCAAAAATAAGTACACATACGGATAAGTTTTTTAAGTGCAGAGAAAGATTATTTGTGACAATTTTTGGATTCAAAGGGTAGAAATGGTTTTAAAAAAGGATTACGCTTCGTAAAAATGCGCCGAAATTGGCTTTTGTTATAGAATAAATAAAAAAAAACAGGAGCGTTTGACAGTTAATGGAGCTTCTGTTATTGTTTTACAGTTGTTAAACTAACCAGCAGTTTTCACTGTTGAAACTTCATCAACTCTTTTTTCAACAAATTCGAAAGTACCTTCACCGATAGATTCGTCTGTCATTGCGCTTTTAATATTGTATTAAAGGCACTGGCCTATAATATTTTATTGAATAACCCAAATATTCACAATAAAAACAACAAATTTCTCACAGGATGTAAATGTCACTAAACCACGTGACATAATTTAGTTCTTACAAATTCTGTCCAGAGGGCAATAAAGTTATTTTTGTAAAATGAATACGTGATTCGTTAAATATTTTTAGAATTATAATACTAGATAATAATTTAAATTATTTTAATTTAGAAGATTATTATAAATAAAGGGATAATTAATCGAAACTTGTTTTTACGTTTTCATTTTCGGGTCAAAACACAAAACGCTAACTTCAGGTTGTCACTGACCAGTAGAAAATTTGAGCGCGAATATAAATTAACCTCAAATTTCCAAAAATATAGAAATCCTCAAATTCTTTATAAAAACTGTAAATCTTCTAATTATAAGTTTTTTTGCACTCAAACATGGGCGCTTGTCACACAATTAGTTATTTTACTCAAATTTTAGATTACAAAACATAAAATTACGACACAGATAAAATTAGTGATAAAAAATATGTATTTCATAAATAGGGCAACAGTTTACAATTGTTTTGTTTTTCTTTTCAATTACAAATTGAAGCTAAAATACATAATTTATTTACAGAAGATTGTTATTCACAGGTGTTTAAATAACAGTAGAATGTCTTATCAAAGTAATTACAAAAATTATCTCAAAAGTGAAAAAAATTCTATTGAAAAATTTAAAAAGATTTCGAAGAAAGCAGAATGTGAATAAAGTAAATAATTAAGGAAATTTTATACTTTTCAAAAAAATATTAAGTATACTTTTCGAAAAATACGTACGATTACACCTCGCACACAAATAAAAAAAAAATTGTATTTAAAAATATTTGCAAAATTGAAATTATGTTTTATCGTTGACAAAACCAGATTGTTTTTTGCTGGAAATGTGATTGGAGAGACCTAAGGAAGGATCATTAGAGCAACCTCCAAGCGAGAACATTTTCGGAATATCCTGGCCAAAATAAACTTTGGCATTTTGCGAAAGTGAATCGTACTTTTTCAGTTCTAAGAATTCTTTCGATAAAAGTAGATTATTCGCCTCGGCTTGTCTTTTAGTTTGATAAAATTCAGCATCAGATCTACTTTTTTCTCGTGCCAAATGCATTTCGTCCTCAATAGAAGCAATTCGCTGCAGTGACTCTTTTTCCATAATTTTCTGATCGAACTGAATTTTTGCAACTTGAGCCTCTTTCTCGGCCATTATAATTGCCTTCTTGCGATCTGTCTCAGCATCTTTCTCAACAACTTTCTGATGTTGAGTCGAAATTAGAAGCTTCGTTTTTTCACCTTCCCTGCAAATAAACAATTAAAATGTTTAATTCATTTTCGAATTAGGATAATTGGATAATAATTCAAAATCAATTTAAAATTTAAAAAAAATCTGTAAAATTGATGGTCAGGGGAAATGAAAAATTAGTCAGGGAAAAATCAGGGAATTTTTAAAATAAAATTTTGCAGCAGCCGTGAATTTATAATATTTTGGAATTGAAAAAAGAAATAATTGAAATCTGAGAAAAAAATACTTAACATTTTTAGAAATTGATTGGATAAAAATGAGACTAATTAAAATTGGGTGAAATAATTAAAAAATGATAAAAATAATAGAAAATTTAAGATAATTATTGCAATTTTAGACAAATAATTGAAAAAAATACAGAATTTATGTGAAGAAGGAAGTACTTAATTACAAAATGATTTCAAGAATTTGAAATTGAGGAAAATAATAAAAATAAAAATTAATTATAAATAATAAATAATTTCTGTAATTAAAATATTTTATAAATAGTCGAAAATTGAAGAAAATAATGGAAAATTCAGATAAATAATTTAAATTTCCTGAATTAGTCAACAAATAGTCAAAATAATATAAAATTTCTGAAAATCATTGCAAATTAAAAAAAATAATAATAATTAAAAATTGACGAATGTAATTGAAATTTGAGAAAAATAATTGAAGAATGATTAAAACATTGGATACAATAACTTAGATTTAAGATAATAAACTAATATTTAGGTAATTAATTGAACAATAATTAATATATCTAATTAAAAATTGGAGAAAATAATTGCAAAACGAAAAAAGTAAATGAAAATTGATATAAAATAATTGAAAAATAAGACAAATAATCGAAAATTTAGGAATTTAATTGAGGAATAGTAAAAATAAATAAAAATTAAAAAAATTGCAAAAATAGATTGCAAAATGATAACAATAATAAATGAAAATTGAAGAAAATTATTAAAGTTTGAGAAAAATATTTTAAAATCTAGGAAATTAATTGAAGAATAATGAAAATAATAAAAAATTCGAAAAAAATATTTGCAAATTTATAAAAATAATTAAAAATTGAAGAAGTTAATTTTAATTTGTGAAAAATAAATGAAAAAATTACAGCATACATTTGTGATATAAGATAATAATTGTAGAATAATAAAAATAAATTGAAAAAATAACTGGAATTTAAGATAAATAGTAACAAAAAACTAGCAAATAAAATAATTGAATTGAATAATTGAATTAGTCTACAAATAATCACAACAATATAAAATTTCTGAAAATCATTGCAAATTAAAAAAAAAATAATAACTAAAAATTGACCAACGTAAATTAAGCTTTAAATAAAAGCTGGAAAAATTAGTTGCTAAAAGTTAAGAGAAAATGAAAACTGGAAAACATAATAGAAAACAGAGACAAATAATTGAAAATTGAAGAAAATTATTAAAATCTGAGAAAAATATTTTAAAATCTAGGAAATTAATTGAAAAATAATAAAAATAATAAAAAATTCGAAAACATATTTGTAAAATAATAAATATAATTAAAAATTGAAGAAAATAATTTTAATTGGTCAAAAAAAATTTTAAAAACTACAACATATATTTGTAATAAAAGAAAATAAATATGGAACGATAAAAATAAATGTAAATTGAAAAAATAACTGGAATTTGAGAAAAATAATAAAAAAAATTATAAAATAATTTAAAATAATTGAAAACTAATTAAAACATTATAGAAATAATGGAAAATAATATAAATTTGAGATAATAAATTGAAATTTCCAGAATTAGCATACAAATAATCAAAATAATATAAAATTTCTGAAAATCATTGCAAATTAAAAAAAAATAATAACTAAAAATGACGAACTTAATTGACATTTGTGAAAAATAATTGAAGAATGATTAAAACATTGAAAAGTGGTAACAATAACTTAAATTTGAGATAACAAAGGAAAATTTAGAAAATTAATTGCAAAATTAAAGATAAGATAATTAAAGATAATTGCAAAAGATAAGAAGAAATAAAAACTAAAAAAAAAATAATTGAAAAATGAGATAAATAAGTTAAAATTAAAGAAAATTATTAAAATTTGAGAAAAATATTTTAAAATCTAGGAAATTAATTGAAAAATAATAAAAATAATAAAAAATTCTAAAACATATTTGTAAAATAATAAAAATAATTAAAAATTGAAGAAAATAATTTTAATTGGTGAAAATTAATTTTAAAAATTACAACATATATTTGTAATAAAAGAAAATAAATGCAGAACGATAAAAATAAATGTAAATTGAAAAAATAACTGGAATTTGAGATAAATAATAAAAAAATTACAAAATAATTGAAAACTAATTAAAAAATTATAGAAATAATGGAAAATAATATAAATTTGAGATAAATAATTGAAATTTCCAGAATTAGTCTACAAATAATCAAAATAATATAAAATTTCTGAAAATCATTGCAAATTAAAAAAAATATAATAACTAAAAATTGACGAACTTAATTGACATTTGTGAAAAATAATTGAAGAATGATTAAAACATTGAAAAGTGGTAACAATAACTTACATTTGAAATAATAAAGGAAAATTTAGAAAATTAATTGCAAAAAGATAAGAAGAAATAAAAACTAAAAAAAATAATTTAAAAATGAGATAAATAAGTTAAAATTAAAGAAAATTATTAAAATTTGAGAAAAATATTTTAAAATCTAGAAAATTAATTGAAAAATAATGAAAATAATAAAAAATTCGAAAAAAATATTTGCAAAATAACAAAAATAATTAAAAATTGAAGAAAATAATTTTAATTGGTGAAAAATAATTTTAAAAATTACAACATATATTTGTAATAAAAGAAAATAAATGCAGAACGATAAAAATAATTGTAAATTAAAACAATAACTGAAATTTGAGAAAAATAATAAAAAAAATTACAAAATAGTTGAAAAATAATTTAAAAATAATTGAAATAATTGAAAATTGTGGAAAATATCGGAAATTTGAGATAAATAATTGAAAAAATTACAGAGTATATTTGAGATAAACAAGACTACTTATAAAATGATAAAAATAATTGGAAATTAATGCTAATTATGGAAATTTAGAGAAAAAAATTGAGATAATTACAGAATTTATTTGATATAAAAGAAAGTGATTGAAAATCGAAGAACATCATTTAAAAATTTAAAAAATACAACGAAAGTTTAAAAACAATAAATAAAAATTGAATAATTTAGTTTTTTTAATAAAAATTGATGCAGCATGAAAGAGGTTTTTTAATATTGGAAAATATTTAAAAAATGATTATGAAAAACGATGAAAATAATGAAACTGCTAATTAAATTAACAATTTTATGCATTACGTCCTTCCATTATTTAATTGACATTTTAAATTGATATTAACAATTCGACATTCAAGAAATTAATTGTAATTTGAAGAAAAAAAATTACAATTTGAAAAACAAAAATCCTATTTTGTAAAAATAATTGAAAAATGACGAAAGAAATTGACAATTAATTAATAAATAATGAAACTAATTTCATGCTGAAGGAAATAATTAAAACTAAAAAAGTTTTATTTGAAAAAATTAAAGAAAATATTTGAAACATGCGAAAATTAAATTTAAAATTTAGTCGGAAAATTGAAAAATAATGAAAATAATTAGAAATTGAAGAAAATTGTTGAAAATGATAAAAATAGTTGAAATCATAAGAGAAAAAATTTGTTACAAATTGAAGAAAATTTTAAATAATTTCGAATTTACTATTCTGAAAGCGTGGATTATTTAAATTTTTAATCAATGATAGTTTAAATTAACTGAAGTTCGAAGAAAGTAATATTGTTATAAGTTATAAACTTGACAAAATTTTACGTAGGTCGTAAGTGGTAAATGATTTAAAATTTAAAAGAAAAAAAAAACATCTAGTAACAATCTTCAGGTGTGTATTAAACTCTGTAGAATTGATTTTTAATAAAGATTTTGATGAATATTTTCTTATTTAATTAAAAATTGTAATTAAAGGCGTAAGAATAAGATAAAATAACGTTTTTAGTACATACTTCAAAAATTTTTTAGTTAATAACTACAGGGTTAAATAAAAGTTCGTTTAAAAAGAAATCTTAAAAATTATTCTAAAGATTTGTTTGTGGTAATATATTTTTTATATAAAACATAATAATACAAAAAATTGATTTAAAATTGATCTAAAAACTGTCAATTCGTTATATCTAGCAGCATATTTTTTATAAAACTATTTAATAAAAAACTTGGATTATTACGAGGATTGAAAATCAATACTTTAACTTTTCTTATCCAGAAACAAAAACTTAAAACAAAAATTTTAATTATAGAATCATAATTAACATTAATTTGCAAGCAATTATAAAGAAATAAATGTATCACCTTCAAATAAAATATCTTATATTAATAATTACTTTTAAATCAGTGTTAATTATGATTTTTAATGTAAATAAAATCGATTTAAGTAATTTTTTGCCAAACCAACCCATTTCATAGGACATCTAAATTTTAAAAAATTAACTTTTTTTGTAATAAATTTTAAACTTGAATATTTCAGAAATTTCGAGAAAATTAAACAAATGCAGTTTCCACCTATTAAAAAATAGAACAGTTAGAATATTTAAAAAATAGAAAAACTGTTTTTAACTAAAGTTTATAATAATTGGGGAATTTAAAGCTTTTGTAATTTTTTCTAGGAAAAGAAATTTAATTGTTCAACCATCTTGGTTAAAACCAAATTTTTATAAATTAACATTTTTTCGCTAATAAATTTTTTTCTTAAATTTAACACTGAAAAGTCGATTTGTAAGGTTCCTTAAATGTTAAATTTGTGATTGTCTCTACTATTTTGGAAAATGGATTTATCAACTTTTGAAAAGTGCTCCTCAACTATTTCTTTTTTTATAAATTTTTAAGTTTGAAATTCAATTTCGTAAAAATTAAATGAAAATATTTAAGCAATTCTTTCTGGATAAGCAAAGTAAATGTACTGATTTTCAATTCTCGAAAGTATACAAGTTTTTTATTAAATACTTTTTTAAAAAATATGCTTCTAAATAAATACAAAAATTGACAGTTTAGATTAATTCTAAATCAATTTTTCTTATTATTATTATTATTATTATTATCTTATCAAAATCTTTTTTAAAAATAAATAATGAAAGTCAATAGAATTATACCAATTATTAAAATCTTTCTTTATAAAATGAAAAATTCCCAACTCACATCAATTCGTAATTTTTTCTAATGGTTTCCGGTATCTTAGGCTTTGTAACTCTAACAGCTTGGATGTGTAAACCTGGCGCTAATTCATTTAGATCATTTTGAAGTGCAGTTTTCAAGTTTTCATCAATTTGATCGAAGAGATCGATGTAAACTTCATGTAAAGTGTGCACGGAACAAAACTGATTCAATTCGTGGTGAACTTTATTGAAAATTAGCGTTCGATCGTAATCGGCCGTGTAATTTCGAACCATGCTGTGAACTGAAAATCAAAAATTTAACTTTATTAAAGAAAACTAAATTTATTTTTTTATTAACAATTGAAAAATAAATTGATTTAAATTAATTTTGGTTGAATTCTTAGCAATTAAATGCTAATTTCTTACCAGCACTGGAGTCTAAAATATTCACAACTTCTATACGATCAAAATAAATCATTACTCCTCCACTTGTTCCACAGGGTACATTTTTTACTTCATCGGTTTGTAAAGTAATTTGCACTGCTCGGTATGATGTCAAGACAGGAATCATCATGTGAAATCCAGGATTGCTGACTTGTGGCAATAAAGCTCCGCCCTAAAAATAAAATTAAAATCAAAGTATGGTAAAATTTAATAAACATAATTTGAAATTATTACACAATTGAGAGGAATAGTTTAAAAAATTAAACAATGAATATTAAATTTAAACAAAATAGTTGCAAAATTATAGGAATTACTGTTGGAAATAATTGCAAATTGAAAAATATAATTGAAATTTAAAAAACAAAAATAATAAAAAGTTGAGGAAATAAATTAAAAGTTTAAGAATTAAATTATAATTGAAACAAAAATTACAAAATTATGAAAATAAGTGATAATTAAAAACAAAATTTAAAAAATGTCTAGATTCATAAACAACCGAACAAAATAATTTATAAAATCAAACATTAGCTTTTTAAGATAATAATAATTGAACCTTGAAAAAATTATAGGAAATAATTAAAAATTGCGAGAAATAATTAATATTTAAAGGAAATAGTTGAAAAATCGAAGAAAATATCTGAAAATTTAGGAAAATAATTGTCAATTGAAAACAAAATTCGAAATTTGACTAGATTAAAAGATAACTGAAAAAATTACCTAAAAAAATAAATTTAAATATTTAAAGAAAATAATTGCATATTTAATAACTGGACTGAAAATCAAAAAACATAAGTAATTAAGATTGAAAAAAAAATTTAAAAAACTTGAGGAAATAAATTGAAAATTTAAGAATTAAATATGATTGAAACAAACATTACAAAATTACGAAAATAATTGATAATTGAAAACAAAATTCAAAAAAAGGCTAGATTAATGCACAACCAAACAAAATAATTTAAAAAATCAAAGAATAATTATAAAATTGAAAGATAAAAAATGAAAATTGTAAAATATTGCAGGAAATAATTGAAAATTGCGGGAAATAATTAAAATTTGAAGGAAATAGTTGAAAAATAACGAGAATAATTGAAAAATTGAAGAAAATATGTAAAAAATAAAATAAATAATTGTCAATTGAAAACAAAATTCTAAAAATGGAAAACCGAACAAAATAATTCTAAAAATACTTATAACATTTTGAGATAATAATTTAAAATTAAAAAAATTGTAGGAAATAATTAATAATTGAAGAAAATAGTTAGAAAATAACGGGAATAATTGAAAAATTGTAGAAAATATGTGAAAAATAAAAAAAATAATTGTCAATTGAAAACAAAAATCGAAAAATGACTAGATTAATAAACAACTGAAAAATATATTTGAAAAAATTATCTAAACAAACAATTTTAAAGTTTTAAAGACAATATTTACAAATTGAAAAATTAAGAAAATTATAGAAATAATTTGCACATTTAACAACTGGATTGAAAATTGAAAAAAAATAATTAAAATTGAAAAAAATAATTGAAAATTGAAGAAATTATTTGAGAATTGAAGAAAATAATTAAAAATTGAAGAACAAAATTGGAAACTTAAGAATTGAATGGAAATTTTAAGAAAATAATTTATAATTAAAAGAAAAATTGCAATATATGAAGAAAACAATTAACTGTTAAACAAAATAATTAACAATTGAAAAAAGGATTAAAAAATTGTAAGAATAATTAGCATTAAAACAAATTTTTTTTGAAATTAAGGAATAATCGTAAAATTGAAGGAGAATAATATTTTGTCAATTGAAAATTAATGAAAATTATAGATAAAATTGTAGAAAATAAATGAAAATTGAAGAAATAAATTGTAAATAAAAGAATTGTATTGAAATTTTAAGAAAATAATTGATAATTGAGAAAATGTGAAATTATTGAATATTGAAAAAAATAATAAAAAGTTAAAGAAAGAAATTAAAAATTTAAGAACACAACCGAACAAAATAATTTAAATAATCGAAGAATAATTATAAAATTTTAAGACAATAATTGAAAATTGAAAAAATTGTAGAAAATAATTGAAAATTGCGGAAAATAATTAATAATTGAAAGAAATAGTTGCAAAATGACGAGAATAATTAAAAAATTGATGAAAATATGTGAAAAATAACGAAAATAACTGTCAATTGAAAAGAAAATTAAAAAAATTACTAGATTAATAGACAATTGAAAAAAAATAATTGAAAAAATCCAACAATATTAAATTTAAAGAAAATAATTGCAAATTGAAAAATTAAGAAAATTGAAGGAATAATAATTGTTGGAAATAATTGCACATTTAACAACTGGATTAAATATCTAAAAAAAATAATTAAAAATTGAAGAATTGAATTTAAATTTATGGAATATATTCAAAATACTCACTCGGAAATAAACACCGAAGTGTCCTTCTTCTATACGATGCAATGAAAAATTAAATACGACAGCTAGAAAAATTAAAATGCCAATTCCAATTACACTTTGATCAATCATTGTTGTAGCTGAAATTGAGGTTTACCTGAAAAACATTTTTTTAATTAAGATAAAAAGAGGTTATGATAAATATTGCAAATTTACAATTTTATCACAAAATGTACACTCACCTTAGATCAGAACAAATAATTATTGAAAATTCAACCTTGATATTAATTTTTGTTATTTAATCACTTAAAACTTCTTTTTTTCTTTTCACAGTATCCTGGGTACGATAATTTTCCCAAAAAATACTATTTAAAATTCAGTGAAACTGAACATCTTTCGACCTTCTTTGCTAAAATAGATATTTTAAAGTAAATAAATATTAGACGATAAAATCATCAATAAATAATTAAAGACAACATACCTTTTTCCATGAATAAGCAAATTGATTCTAAATTTTTTATCGATTTCTGTAATTATTCATTGTGGAAAAAAGCAGAGATATTTTGAATTTGACAGCTGATGATTACATTTTAAGGTTAGGTTAAATTGTTTTGCGGATATTTACCTTTCCTTAAAAAATAGTTGAAAATTCCAAACAAGTTGACAAACTCTTTGATTTATGAAAAGTTTATTAATTATTTCATTTAGAAAACATTATTAAATTAATATTTCCTGTCTCCGGAAAATGATTGACATTTTAAAAAACTCGTAAGTACGCGATTGGTGGAAATATCCCGGGAATATTTTAAATGTATACATTTTTATTACAAGAAACATAATTAAATATATTTTATTAATCTTTTAAAGAAAAATAAATTCATTTTTAGGTAAATCAATTTATTATTTCAAACGATTTCGTAAATAATTTCTCTTTTTATAATTTTTTGTTGTATTTTCGTGTGATAAAAGCGATTTCACATCTTCTATATTTTGAGACAAAATTTTGAGCTCCTGAAGAGCTCTTTTTGTTAACATTCCTTCCGGAGTTGTGACAGGTTCCAAAACCAACATTTTCAAACCTTTTTTCAATAGTGCCTCCGCTTCTTCCAATTTTGAAAGAAGAATTTGCGAAGAAATTTCATTGGCCGTATAATCACGATTTGCCAAAATTGCGACAGGAAAATGCATTTCATATAGCATTAAACCTAAACAAAGTTTGGATTAAAAACAAATAATGAAAATAAGAAAATAATATTTTCAAAATCGATTTCTCTCACCTTTAAGTCTCGAAATTCCTGGCTCTACAATTTCGAGAACTTTGTAAATTTCTTTGCAAAGTTCCAACATTCTTGTTAAAGTTTTTCTTTTAGGATTTGGAGAAGTTAATTCTCTTCTGTACTGAGCCAGCAATTTTTGCTTTAGACTCAAAAGTAAAAAGTGATTCGTGTGAAAAGTTTTGGACAAATTCTTCAATACGTACTCCATTCCCTGGAAAAAGAAAATTTGAGTTTATAAATAAAATAGAAAGAATTTTACAAAAAAAAATTAATTCTGACCTTTACGTCAGAAGCTTCGACTTCGATTATCCGCGATTTTGATATTTCCAAAGTTGTTCTGATTAAACATCCAAAAAAGATCCTTTCACAGGACTCACATTGCCATTTACAATCTTTTTTGTAAGGATTTGTTGCCAGGGGATTTTTTATTGTTACGAAGCCATTTCTGCATCTCGGACAAAAAATTGTACTTAAATTCGAACCGCCCTCGAAAGGATCCAGACACGCTGGGCATTTACATTCAAAATATTTTCCTTCTCGAAGATGTTCTCTTCTCTCTATTGAGCCCTGAAATTAAGAAATTAGGCATGAATATTAGCTTTTCATATTTTTTAAAACTATTCAAATTAAAACATTCTAGAACTTTTAAATAACTATAACAAAGCTGCCCGTAGACTTAGAGATTAAAAATAACAAAAAAAAGTGAGTATATAGTGAGTTTTTAAGTGAAAAAAATGAGTAAACAATAATGAGATTGATATTACTGGTATTAATAATTAAAATGGCAAAAATAATTGAAATAAACGAAAAAAATAATTGAAAAATCACAAAAAAATTGTAAAATGACAAAACTAATTGAAAAATTGATTAAACATCAAAAAAAGAAGACAAAAATTGAAAAATTGAAACGAAATAATTGAAATTTGAAAAAATATTAATTTGAGACTAGTGTAAAAAATTAAAATTTTGAGTGCATTCATTAAGATATTGACGAAGTAATTAAAATTTAAAAACAATAATTGAATAATGACATAAATAATTAAAAGCTGGTGTAAAAATTATAGTTTGTATACAAAACTAGAAAATTTGAAAAAAATAATAAAAGTTTCAAGAAAATAATTAAAACTTGAAGAAAATACTTAAAAAATGTCGAAAAATGTATGTAAAAAACAGTTGAGAAATGAAAAAAAATAAATGAAATTTTGGAAAAAGTTAATGAAAAATGAACAATATTATTCAAACATGGAGTTAAAAATAAAATGATTTATTACATTAATTGATAAATTGTATAAATTAATTAAAAAATTGACGATTTAATTAAAATATGAAGAAAGTGACTGAATAATGACATAAATAATTGAAAACTGATGTAAAAGTCAATAAATCCATGACAAAAATGAAAAGATTGAAGAAAATAACATTTAAAGAAAACAATTCCAAAATGTCAAAAATTGTTGAGAAATGATATAAATAATTGAGAACTGGTGTAAAAAATTAAAAGTCTTAAGACAATAATTTAAAAATTGACGAAACAATTGAAATGTTAAAAATCTAATTGAAGAATCGCATAAATAATTGAAAGCTGGTGTAAAAATTAAAAAGTTATAGACAATAATTGAAAATTTGAAAAAATATTAGAAGTTTGAGGAAACGAAGTCAAAGTTGAAGAAATTAATTGAAATTTGAAGAAAATAATTCAAAATTTTTAAATCAATTGAAATTACAAGAAAATAATTGAAAAATGACTAAAATAATTAAAATTTGAAAGAAATAATTTGAGTCTGGTGTAAAAAATTATAGTTTTGAGTACAACAATTGAGATATTGACAAAATAATTAAAAAGTAAAAAAAAATAAAAGCTGTTGTAAAAATTAAATTTTATAGACTAAAGTAGAAAATTTGAAAAAAATAATTAAAAAATGACAGAAAAAATTCACATAGGTAGAAAACAGTTGAAAAATTACGAAAATATCTGAAATTTGGAAGAAACTAAAAATAAAAAATGAGAAATATAATTCAAAAATGTAGTAAAAAATAAAAAATGTAATATATTAATTAAAAAATTGACGAAACAACTAAAATGTTAAGAAACTAATAGAATAAATAAATAAATAATTAAAAGTTGGTGTATAATGAAAAATTTGTAGACAATAATTGAAAAATTGAAAAAAAATATTAGAAGTTTGATGAAAATATTTGAAACTTAAAAAAATAAATTGAAGTTTGAAGAAAATAATTAAAATTAGAGGAGAATAATTCAAAAATTGCAAAAAAAAATGTAAGTATGAAGAAAGTAATTAAAGTCTGAAGAATATAATTTAGATTTGTAGAAAATAATTGAAAAAGGTGTAAGAAATTATTAAATTCATGACAATAATAAAAAAAATGAAGAAAATGATTGAAATTTCAAAAAAAAAAAAAAAAAAAGAAGTATGAAAGAAATATGAAAAAAGAAAGAAAAAAATAATTGGGAAATGACAAAAATACTTGAATAATGACAAAAGTAATTGAAATTTGAAGAGAATAATTAAAAAATAACAAAAGTAAATTTAAACTTGTGTAGAAAACTTAAATATTCCTGACAATAATTTAAAGATTGAAGAACATAATGAAAATTTTAAGAAAATAATTGAAAATTGACAAAAATAAATCAAAACTTGTGTAATAAGTTTAAATACTCATGACAATAATTTTAAATATTGAAGAAAATAATTTACATTTGTAAAAAATAATTGAAAAAGTTGTAAAAAATTTAAAAAATCATGATTAAAATAAAAAGAATGAAGAAAATGACTGAAATTTGAAGTAAATAATTCCAGGGATCACAGTGGTTACTTCGTTCAATTTTAGGTAAAAAAGAGGATTTCGATTTTCAAAAAAGGGGATTTTCTTTAATAAAAAGGGGATTTTGAAAATTAAGAAAAAAGGGTTATATTAATAATTCAAGTTTTCTTTTACAAAATTTTATTGTTTCTTTTTTTCAAAACAGTTTTATTAATTAATTTAGTCTTTTTTTCTTCAATTTGCTTATGATAATTTTAAAAGAGCACTTTCGGAAAAACAAAAATTTATCTTTTACTAGGTTGTCTGTTCAATGACGAGAAGATGGTTATTGCAATTAAATATTTTTAAAAATAATGTTTAACTTCAAATGGTTTTTTAAATTATTTATTTAATAATTAGATTTTAAACAGAAAACATTAAAATCTGTGATGTAAAATGTTCTGATATAATGTTAAAGAAATAAAATTAAAAATCTTTCAGCAAAATATGACAAAATCAATTCAAATTATTTTTATTAATCTCTTTTATTGTGTTTTTATATTTTCTAATTCAAAACAATTAATTTTTGTTTAAAATAAGTAAATATATTTCATAAACAATTTTTTTTTATCCAATAAAATAAATTTGATGTATTTCAGCAAGAATACATGGTTTTGTTTTATGATGCAAAACTAGTAATATTTGTTTAAAACAAGTAAAAAATATTTAATAAAAAATTTTTTATCCAATAAATTAATTTGCTATAATTAATTAAGAATACATGGTAATAAGAAAATTATATAACTTTTTCAAAAAATTTTATTTTAATTATGTTTTTTTCATGTTTCCTGTTTAAAATCTAAATAAATTCAATAAATAATAATAAAAAACCATTTTAAGTTGAAAATTATTTTTCTTTATTTTTTTAAATTCAATAACTAATTTCTCATAATTGTACAGACACCCTAAAAAAGGATAAATTTTTGCATTTCCGAAAGTGGAAAATAGAAACTTTATGAAAAAAAGAAGGTCAAAGAAGAGAAAAATGTTGATTTTAGGTGTTTTAGGTGATAAAATGTTGATTTTAGGTGTTTTAGGTGATTTTTCTAAAAAAAGGGGAAAATAAGGGGAAAAGGGGAAAAAAAGGGGATTAGGTGAAAAAGGGGAGAAACTGTGATCCCTGTAATTCAAATCTGGTACACAAAATTTAAAAATTCATGACAATAAAAAAATTGAATAAAATAATTGAAATTATGTAGAAAATAATTCTAAAATGTCATAAATAATAGAAATATGAAGAAAATAATTGGAAAATGACAAAAATACTTGAATAATGTCAAAAGCAATTGAAATTTGAAGAAAATGATTTAAAAATGAAAAAAAATTTAAACATGAAGAAAGTAATTAAAGTTTCAAGAAAAAAATTGAATCGGGTAAAGAAATTAAAAAATTTATGACAATAAAAAAAATTGAATAAAAGAATTGAAAATTGTAGAAAATAATTTTAGAATGGAAAAAATAATATAAATATGAAGAAGATAATTGTAAAATGACAAAAATACTTGAATAAAAGTAATTCAAAAATCAAAAAAGTCAGTTGAAATTTGTGTAGAAATTTTAAATATTCCTGACAATAATTCTAAGATTGAAGAACATAACTAAAATTTTAAGGAAATAATTGAAAATTGACAAAAATAAATTAATATTTGTGTAATACATTTAAATATTCATGACAATAATTTAGAGACTGAAGAAAATAATTGATATTAAAAAAAATTAAAATCAAAATCACAAAATACTTGAAAATTTGAAAAATACTTTAAAGTTGACAAAAGTACTTAAAAATTACAAAAGTAATTGAAATTTAAAGAGAATAATTAAAAAATAACAAAAGTAAATTGAAACTTGTGTAGAAAATTTAAATATTCCTGACAATAATATAAAGATTGAAACTTTATGAAAATAATTAAAACGTAGAAAATAATTAGAAATGTCAGTCAAAATTGATATAATGGAAAACAGTTGAAAAATCATAAAAATAATTGAAATTTGGAAAAAAATTGATGAAAAATGAGAAATTTAATTCTAAAATGGAGTAAAAAGTTAAAAAAAAAGGAATGCAAGAATTGAAAAATTGTTTAAAATAATTGAAAAATTAATGATATGATTAAAATGTGAAGAAACTAATTGAATAATGACCTTAAATAATTGAAAACTGGTGTAAAAAATTTAAATTCTTAAGACGATACTTGAAAAATTGACGAAACAATTGAAATGTTAAGAAACTAATTGAATAAAAACATAATTAATTGAAAGCTGGGATAGAAATTAAACTTTTTAGACAAAAATGCAAAATTGAAAAAAAATATTAGAAGTTTAAGGAAAATACTTCAAAGTTGAAGAAATTAATTGGATTTTGAAGAAAATAATTGAAATTTGAAGAGAATTATTAAAAAATGGTAAAAACATTTAAATATGAAGAAAGTAATTAAAGTTTGAAAAAAATAATTGAAATTTGTAGAAAATAGTTTAAAAATAGTAAAAAATATATAATAAATTCATGACAATAATAAAATGAATGAAGAAAATAATTGGAATTTGAAGAAAATAATTGAAAACTGGCGTAAGAAATTTAAAAATTCATGACAATAAAAAAATTGAATAATATAATTGAAATTTGTCAAAAATTAATTTTAAAATAGCAAAAATAATAGAAATATGAAGATAATAATTGTAAACTGACAAAAATACTTGAATAATGACAAATGTGATTGAAATTTGAAGAAATAATTGAAAAATAACAAAATTAAATGAAAACTTGTGTAATAAATTTAAATATTTATAACAATTATTTAAAGACTGAAGAAAATATTTGTTATTTGAAAGAATTAAATTAAAAATCGCAAAAGTACTTGAAAATTTACAAAAATACTTTAAAGTTAACAAGTACTAAAAAAAATGACAAAAATAATTGAAAAGAGAAAAGATAAAAGAGAAAAGATAAATTAATTATTTGTAGATTATAATTCTATTTCGCAGCTAAAATAGACATCTTACTAAAAAAGTGAGCTTTTTTTAAAAAAAAGTAAGTCATAGTGAGCGATTTTAAAAAAAGTGAGTAATTAAAATTATTTAAATAATTATAATTTTCAAGAAAATACTAACCAATAAGGAAGAGGTGTAATTGAAATAGATAATCTCTCCTTCTTGAATCGGAAGACTTGCAAAAACCGTGAGTTGAAATTTATCATCAACAGTGATATGTGTATTTCCTCTACACTCGTGAGCAATGAGTGCAGTTTTCAAGTAAAGTCCTCGAAGTAGAGACTCTTCCATACCTCCTGGAGATCTCAATTCAAACGAATTCACGTCCAGAATACCGCAAATTTTTTGTAGAAGCTCTCCCGCATTCTCGTCACTTTCTGGAATTATTTTCAAGTCCCGAAAAATCTGAAAGTTTGTTTTAAGTATTTATCTTTTGTTAAAAAAAACCAAAAAATTCAATTCTTAATTTAAATCTAATTTATCGTCATTTTTTATCTTTTTGTACCAACATTGATGATATTTTCTTCTCTATCGTTCCACAATTCTGTATTTCTTCTCTCGGTTAAATGAGCCTCCATCTGATTGACTTGTTTCCACAAATTTGGATTTTTTGTCTTTATAAGCCACAGACGAAAGTGCATTAAAATTTCCGTAATTCTGGAAATATTTTTCGAAAAAAGTTCCTTGTTACTCGTGAAAAAGTCGCATTCTTCTTTTGTGTGATGACCCGATGAATCCTGAAATTACATTTTTTATAAAATTTAAACTTAAAAACTTTTTTGTTTTAAAGATAAGTTTTTTTATTAAAATATAATAATTAATATTTCAATTACATTAAAATTAAAAAGAGAATTAAACTTGAAAATAAAAATTTGATACAAGAAATAAAAAAAATATTGAACACCAACAAAAAAAGTACAATAAATAATTATAAATAAAAATAGAATAAAGAGCATGATGAATAAAATAAATAAAAACATAAGAAGGAAAATTTAAACAATTAAATTAAAAGTATTTGGTTGGAAATAAATTGGGTTAATTTTAGATCATTACCTCACATATGCGATCGCAGAGGGGGGCCACATTGCATTTTAAACATATATAGTTTAGCGACGAATTAGGAACTAAAAGAAGTCTCAGACAGGCGAAACATAAAAAAGATTTATTAAAAGCTGCGGCTCCAACTACCACTGGATCTTCTCTAATTAAGACTTCACCCGCGTTGATGTTTTTTGCCGCCACTAGGTACCTAAAATAAAAAATATAAAATTAACGACTTATTTTAGAAACACTATAAATAAATTAATAGTAATTAATTCTAAACCAAATTAGTTATGTTGATGAATTAAATTAATCAAAAATCATAAAGGAACTAAAAATAAAAATACAATTGGACACTTTTTAAAAGCTCAATTTTCTACTAACCTTCCGAGATTTTCCGAATGGCAAATATTGTATTTTAGTGATGTATTATTTTTGCTTGACATGATTAATTGTTTGGACCTTTTTTCGAAAAGTGTTTTCTTGTTTGGAACAAGGTTGAGAAAACGTTAGTAACTAGTCACATTGGTCGTCTTTTCACTTACTATGATATTAATAGTACGGAGTTAAAGAGCTAGAATCTTTTTAGGCCAAATACAAAAGAACGCACAATTTGTATAAATAGATTACTTTTAATTAGAAACTCAATTAATTATTATAAGTAAATTAATGTCCTAGATATTTTTATCTTACATTTTCGATTTAAAAAATGTTAAATACTATATAATACATAATTTATTAGTTGAGTAGATAAAATAAAAGAGATTTTAGGTAATTTAAAATAATATTTCAATAAATAAAGTTAAAAAATAAATAAATAAGTTTAAGTAAAGGTAAATAAATAATAAATTTAAAAAAGGTTGAAATAAAAGAAAATGAGAAATGTTTTAAAAAAATACAAAGTAAAGTGAAATGAAGTTAATTAAATAAAATATATTTAAATGTACTCGTTATATGAATATAATTATTTGAATATTGTAAAACTTTTCGAAATAAAGCAGATGAAGAATGAAAATTTGACTAATTTATAATTCGCTGATGGATTTTTCTAATTCAGCTAAAGATGGTTTAGAGGCTGCTCCTAATTGTCCTTCTGGGGTGTCTGGAGGCTCCATACTTAGAATTTTGATTGCTTCTCTTAAAATATTAGCAGCTTCTGTTGATTTTGATTTCAAAAGAGCATTGTCGATTGATCCAGAGGTCCACTGACCTCTCGCCAAAAGCAAAAGTGGAGCGTGCATTTCGTACAAAACAGTTCCTGAAATTATAAAACAATTGTTTAATTAATCTGATAAACTGGGTAATTTAACATAATTTTACATAATTACACAATTGAAAAGAATAGTTTAAAAAATAAAACAAACATTAAATTTAAACAAAATAGTTGAAAAATTATAGGAATTACAGTTGAAAATAATTGCAAATTGAACAACTGGATTGAAAATTGAAATTTAAAAAACAAAAATAATAAAAAGTTGAGGAAATAAATTAAAAATTTAAGAATTAAATTATAATTGAAACAAAAATTACAAAATTACGAAAATAAGTGATAATTAAAAACAAAATTCAAAAAATGTCTAGATTCATAAACAACCGAACAAAATAATTTATAAAATCAAACATTAACATTTTAAGATAATAATAATTGAACATTAAAAAAATTATAGGAAATAATTAAAAATTGCGAGAAATATTTAATATTTAAAGGAAATAGTTGAAAAATAGAAGAAAATATGTGAAACTGAAAAAAATAATTGAAAAAGTTACCTAAAAAAATAAATTTAAATATTTAAAGAAAATAATTGCATATTTAATAACTGGATTGAAAATCGAAAAACATAAGTAATTAAGATTAAAAAAAAAATAAAAAAATTGAGGAAATAAATTGAAAATTTAAGAATTAAATATGATTGAAACAAAAATTACAAAATTACGAAAATAATTGATAATTGAAAACAAAATTCAAAAAAAGGCTAGATTAATGCACAACCAAACAAAATAATTTAAAAAATCAAAGAATAATTATAAAATTTAAAGATAAAAAAAGAAAAAAGAAAAAATTGCAGGAAATAATTGAAAATTGCAGGAAATAATTAAAACTTGAAGGAAATAGTTAAAAAATAACGAGAATAATTGAAAAATTCAAGAAAATATGTGAAAATTTACAAAAATAATTGTCAATTGAAAACAAAATTCTAAAAATGTAAAACCGAACAAAATAATTCTAAATATACTTGTAACATTTTAAGATAATAATTTAAAATTAAAAAAATTGTAGGAAATAATTAATAATTGAAGAAAATAGTTAGAAAATAACGAGAATAATTGAAAAATTGTAGAAAATATGTGAAAAATAAAAAAAATAATTGTCAATTGAAAACAAAATTCGAAAAATGACTAGATTAATAAACAACTGAAAAATATATTTGAAAAAATTATCTAAACAAACAATTTTAAACTTTTAAATACAATATTTACAAATTGAAAAATTAAGAAAATTATAGAAATAATTTGCACATTTAACAACTGGAATGAAAATCGAAAATAATAATTAAAATTAAAAAAAATAATTGAAAATTGATGAAAACAATTAAAAATTGAAGAATGGAATTAAAATTTAAAGAATATAGAATATACTTAAAAATTAAAAAAAAGTACTTGAAAAAAGCTGAGTTTTATTGAATATTAAGAAATTAATTGAAAATCGATAAAAATAATTGAAAATTAAATAAAATTATTTGAGAATTGAAGAAAATAATTAAAAATTGAAGAACTAAATTGGAAACTTAAGAATTAAATGGAAATTTCAAGAAAATAATTTATAATTAAAAGAAAAATTACAATATATGACGAAAATAATTAACTGTTAAAGAAAATAATTAACAATTGAAAAAAAAAAATTAAAAAATTGTGAGAATATTTGTCATTAAAACAAAATTTTTTTTTGAAATTAAGGAATAATCGTAAAATTGAAGGAGAATAATATTTTGTCAATTAAAAATTAACGAAAATTATGGTTAAAATTGTAGAAAATAAATGAAAATTGAAGAAATAAATTGTAAATAAAAAAATTGTATCCAAATTTTAAGAAAATAATTGATAATTGAGAAAATGCTAAATTATTGAATGAAAAAAATAATTGAAAAATGAAAAATGCAATTGAAAATTGAAGAAAATAATTGAGAATTGAAGAAAATTATTAAAAATTAAAGAATTAAATTGAAATTTTAAGAAAATAGTTGAGAATTAAAGAAAATAATTAATAATGTAAGAAAATAATTTAACAATTGTATATAAAATTAAAGAAATCTAATGATAATCGAACAAAGCAATAATTTTTTAATATTAAAGAAAATAATTTAAAATTAAAAAGTGGAATTTAAATTTGAAGAAAATAATTGAGACTTAAAGAGAATAGTTCTACAATTGAATAAATTAAAAAATTTTTTAATTAAAAATTGAAGAAATAAATTGGAATTTAAAGAATTAAATGGAAATTTCAAGGAAATAATTGATAATTAAAATAAAAATTACAAAATGACGAAAATAATAAAATATTGACGAAAATAATTAACTGTTAAACAAAAGAATTAACTGTTAAACAAAATAATTAAGAATTGAAAAAAAATCGAAAAATTGTGAGAATAATCGGCTTTTGAACAAAAATTTTTTTTTTAATTAATGAATAATCATAAAATCAAAGCAGAATAATAAATTCACAATTAAGAACTAATTATCTGAAATAATTGTAAAAAATAAATGAAAATTGAAGAATTATATTGAAATTTCAATAAAATAATTGATAATTGAAAAAAAAAATTACAAAATGACTAAAGTAATTAAATATTAAAGAAAAATTTAAAAATAAAATTTAAAATTTAAAAAAATTAAAGAATAATTATAAAATTTAAAGAAAAATTCCTATTTAAATTCTCAATTCAATTTCTTATTTTCAAACCCCTCAAATTTCAATAATCTGTAATTTTTTGTCCTTTAAACTTTCAAGTTAGCAAATTTTCTTTAATTACAAAAACACTTTTGAATTTTATAATTTTTGCATTTTTAAAATTTCCAATAAGTGACGCTTTTGAGTTTTAATTTTCAATTTTCAATCCTTTAGATTTTAAAATCTTAGAATTTTGAATTTTCTTTTAAAAAAAGGATTAAACCTCTTGCTCTTGAACATCCGGGTTCGACGACGTCCAATACTTGGAGCAATAATCTGCACATGTCAACTTTATGTTCAAGTACTATATCCGGCAAATCTGGCAGAAGATATTCTTCTACTCGACCATACATTTGTACCAAAGAATATCTGGAAAAGTAAATAATTTTAAAAATATTAATGATTATAAAATAATATAAAAATTATATTTTAACTAGAAAACAGACACGCGCGCTACCTAAAATTAATTTAAATTGAACTTAAATTTAATATAAAACCTCTAAAGTTATAGTTTTAGTTTGAAACAGAACTTGAATAAGAAAAATTTTAATCTGAATTTGTTAAAAATAACTAATTTGATAGCAAAAAGTCAACCACTTTATTCAAAGTTAACTATTTTATTCAAATAGTTATTTCTACTAATCATTTAGTAAAAAATAACTAATTATTAGTTAAATTCATTTTTATGTTACATCAAAATTAACGAATATTTTAGTAAAATTCGGTTAACTAATTCAGTTAGTCAAATTTAACTATTTTCAGTTATTTAATTATTAAAGAAAATACGGAATTATAACGAAATAGAATTTGAATTCATGGCCTTCTAACCCTTCTAACGAATAACTCAAAATAACCTAAAAAATTATTTATAAGGGTTATTATTATTAATAATTAATAAATTGAAAAATTATTTATTTATTATTTATTTATAATATTTTATTTATAAGGTCTCGTGAAAAGTTTTAACACGAATTTTAAAAATCATCTACTATATAAATATAAGTTTTTGTTTATAAAAATTAGGATTAAAAAAAATGAGGAAAATTTGAAGTTTGAATTTAAATTTCAAAGAATGGAAATTTTTATATATAAAATGATTAATTTTGAGATTGATTGTAATTAAGAAAAATTAAAATTAGATAAACTGAAGTTTGAATTAATTGAAAGTTAGATTAACGAAATTTTGAATTAAAGGAAATTAACAACAATTTGAATTCGAATTGATTTTAAGCTTTAAATGAATTATAACAATTTCATAATTTGTAGTTTAGATCGTTTGAATTTCAATTAGTAAAACTGAAGCGAATTTTAATTTAGATCTTTTAAAAGTTGGATGAAAAAAATTCAAGATTGACAGAAACTTGTATCAAGAAATGTTTTTACGATAATTATTATAATTAAGATTGATATAAATTTGTATACTTAAGTTCATAACGATTCAAATTTTGTTGTAATAATGTCATTTAATTAAAATGATTATGAATTGAAATGAGAATTAAATACAATTTGATTTACGCAACCCTTTAATAATAGTTTTTACAAATAAAAATTTGGATTCTTTAAAGTTTGAATAGATTATGAAGCTGATTAAATTTGAGGTTGATTAATATTAGAATAAAATTGAAATTAAAATCAATTATAACTTGTGTAAATTTAATTCAGTACCGATTATTTTAACTAATTAAATTAAATGAAGATAAAATGATTTCAGTCTCTGATCCATGTATTTAGTACAAGTTTATTAAATTAATTATTTATATGGCTCATGTAACAATTTAAATAATTTTAATTTCTTATAGTCAATTAAATAAATAATTTACCTGATTATTTCATTTGTTGTATTTTGATAAACAAATTTCGGTTATTTTATTAATTCTTAAAATTACAAATAAATAAATCGGAATAGGATTATTAATACCTTAACATTGTTAAAAAGGCGTGACGAGGATGAAGAACAGAATGATATTTCTTTATTACAGTTTCTCTCTGTTGAATTGATTCTGGTCCCTCCAGCATTTCTGCTGATTCCACGTCGGCCTGCATTATTCGAAAAACTTTTAAAACTGCTCCTCCATTCGTCACAAACTCGCAATGAGTGCATTTCCACGAACTGTCGGAATCTAAAAAAACAATAATTTTACAAATTATATTTCCTAATTTCAAAATTCGCCAATAGTAATTCTAATTCTCCGTTTAGTTTAATATTTTGCATTTAGCTTTATATTTTTGTTTCAAAATTGTAATTATAAATTCGAAATTAAAAATTCTACGTTCCAATTTTAATTCACTGACAAATTTAATTTGAACTATTTTTTTTTTAAATAAATTTAAAAATTTTTAATTTAAATTTTACCAAGAGAATCCAAAGGTACGACAACTCCATTATCGCACTTGCTGCACTTTAAAGAAGACATGTGAGTTCCCAATTCTGTTGGATCTGAACACCGGTTACAGGCGCAAGAAAAATGTTTTCCATCGAAAAGTTGCTCCCGTCGTAACATTGTTGGAAGAAGAGAATGAGTGTAACTTCCAAATAATTGTCCCCCTTTTGGAACTCTCATTGTTGCTCTTAAATAAACCCTAAAAAAAAAGATTTCTCTGAAGATTGAAAATCGAAAAATAAAATCTAGTATAGAAAAATATTTTTTTATTGTCACCTGTAGTCTTTAGGTGAAACACCATGACTCGTATTAGAAACACAAGAGTGATTCATCATGGAAAATTGTGGATAAAGAGCTCTTGCTGGATATCCTTTCGCTGTTCGAACTTCGTGGGTATTAATTTGCAAAATTCCACAAACCGTCTGGATATCCTCTTCTGAGTATCTAAAAATATAAAATTTTACGAATTTAATTTAAAAATCGATTAATTACGTTTCCATGTAAAAATTACAAGTGAAAATTAATGTTATTTATAAACAGGGTGGCCACTTTTTTTATGATATTAAATTTTAGGTTTTCCTCGGTCAATTTTTTGGATTTCCCGATCACAAATTTTCGAACAATTGAAACTTTATTATTAATTTTGCGAAATTCGATTTTATTATTAAAAAAATAAGTTCATACTAAAATTAAATTTTAAACATTCTTATAATCTTATTAATTATAATTAAAGCTTAAAAAGTGAAAAATTATAGGAATAACTGATGGAAATAATTGCAAATTAAAAAACTGGATTGAATAAAAGAAAAAAATAATTAAAATTGAAGAAAATAAGAAAAAAATTAAGGAAATAAATTAAAAATTTAAGATTTAAATTAAAGTTTGAAAAAAATATTGCTAATGAAGAAAAAAAATTACAAAATGACGACAATAATTGACAATTCAAAATAAAATTACAAAAATAGCTAGATTAATACACAACTTAACAAAATAAAATTGTAGGAAATAATTAAAAATTACGAAAAATAATTAATAATTGAAGGAAATACTTGAAAAATGACGAGAATAATTGGAAAATTGAGGAAAATATGTGAGAAATGACGAAAATATTTGTCAACTAAAAACAAAATTCGAAAAATCACTAGATTTATAAACAACTGAAAAAAATAATTGAAAAAATTAAACAAAAAATATTAAATTTAAAGAAACTAATTGCAAATTGAAAAATGAAGAAAATTATAGGAATAATTGTTGGAAATAATTGCACATTTAACAATTGGATTAAAAATCTTCAAAAATATTTAAAAAGGAAAAAAAAATAATTGAAAATTGAAGAAAGCAATTAAAAATTGAAGAATGTAATTGAAATTGAAAGAATATACTTAAAAATTGAAAAAAAAGTAATTGAAAAACGCGGAGAATTATTTAATATTGTGGAATTAATTGGAAATCAATAAAAATAATTGAAAATGAAAGAAAATATTTGAGAATTGATAAAAAATAATTAAAAATTGAAGAAATAAATTGGAAATTAAAGAATTAAGTAGAAATTTAAAGAAAATAATTGATAATTAAAAGAAAAATTACAATATAACGAAAATAATTAAGTATTAAAAAAAAAAATTCAAAAAATGGTGAAAATAATCGGCATTTGAATTTTTTTTTTCTCGAAATTAATGAATAATCATACAATTGAAAGAGAATTTAAAGAAAATCTTTGCCAATAGAAAAATTAAGAAAGTTATAGGAATAATTGTTGTAAATAATTGTACATTTAATAACTGGATAAAAAATTTGAAAATAATAATTGAAAATTGATGAAAGCGATTTGGAATTAAAGAATGGAATTAAAATTTAAAATATAGTTAAAAATTGAAAAAAAAATTAATTGAAAAAAGCAGAGAATTAATTAATATTGAGGAATTAATTGAAAATCGATAAAAATAATTGAAAATGAAAGCAAATATTTAAGAATGTAAAAAAAGAATTAAAATTAAAGAAATAATTTGGAAATTAAATAATAAAGTAGAAATTTCAAGAAAATAATTGATAATTAAAAGAAAAATTACAATATGACGAAAATAATTAAGTATTAAAAAAAAAAAAATTAACAATTAAAAAAAATTCAAAAAATGGTGAAAATAATCGGCATTTGAAGACAATTTTTTTTAAAAATTAATGAATAATAATTAAAAGAGATTTTAAAGAAAATGTTGGCCAATTAAAAAATTAAGAAAATTATAGGAATAATTGTTGGAAATAATTGCACATTTAACAACTGGATTAAAAATCGAAAAAAAAATAATTAAAATTGAAAATAATAATTGAAAATTGATGAAAGCAATTCGAAATTGAAGAATTTAAGTGAAATTTAAAGAATATACTTAAAAATTGAAAAAAAATTAATTGAAAAAAGCCGAGAATTAATTAATATTGAGGAATTAATTGGAAATAGATAAAAATAATTGAAAATTAAAGAAAATATTTGAAAATTGAAGAAAATACTTAAAAATTGAAGAAATAAATTGGGCATTAAAGAATTAAATGGAAATTTCAAGAAAAAATGATAATTCAGAAAATGCGAGAATTATTGAATACTGATTAAAATAATTGAACATTAAAAAGTGGAATTTAAATTTGAAGAAAATAACTGAGAAAAGAAGAGAATAGTTCTAGAATTGAATAATTGAATTGAAATTTTGAAACAATTTTTATGAGTGAAAAAAATAATTGAAAAAACCCGAGAATTATTGAATGAGAAATTAATTGAAAATCGATAAAAATAATTGAAAATTATAGAAATTATTTAAGAATTGAAGAAAATAATTAAAAATTAAAGTCTGGAACTGAAATTTAAAGAATATAGAATATACTCAAAAATTGAGAAAAAGTAATTAAAAAAAGTCAAGCCTTAATGAATATGGAAGAAAAAAAAAAGTAAACTTAAGAATGGAAATAAAAATTGAAAAATGGAATTAAAAATTGAAGAAAATAATTTAACAATTGTATTTAAATTAAAGAAACTTAATGATAATAGAAAAAAATTTTAGAAAAAAGGCGTTAATTTTTTAATATTAAAGAAAATAATTGAAAAGTGGAATATAAATTTGAAGAAAATAACTGAGAATTGAAGAGAATAGTTCTAGAATTGCATAATTGAATTGAAATTTTAAAACAATTTTTATGAGTGAAAAATATAATTGAAAAAAATCCGAGAATTATTGAATATTGAGGAATTAATTAAAAATCCATAAAAGTAATGGGAAATTAAAGAAAATATTTGAAAATTATAGAAAATAATTAAAAATTGTATAAATAACTTCGAAACTAATGAATTAAATTGAAGAATTGTATTGAAATTTTAAGGAAATAATTGATAATTGAGAAAATGCGAGAATTATTGAATATTGAATGAAAAAGATTGAAAAACAAAGAATGCAATTGAAAATTGGAGAAAATAAGTGTGAATTGAAGAAAATAATTAAAAATGAAAGAAATAAATTGAAGATTAAAAAATTAAATTGAAATATTAAGAAAATAGTTGAAAGAAAAATTGTAAAATTTCTTAAATAATTGAAAATTTAAGAAAATAATAGAGAAATGAGAAAAATAATTGACAATCGAAAGAAAAATTCGAAAACTGGCGAGAATAATCGACAACAGAACAAAATAATTAAATCAAATTATAGATTAATCTTAAAATTTAAAGAGAATAATCGTATATTGAAAACTGTTGAAAATTATTGATGAAATTGTAAATTTATTTATTAATGAAATTAACATTATTTGAACTGATATTTATAAAAAGTAGGTATCTGAATTATAATAAAAAATATCTACGTGCCAAACTTTAGGTGTGAACAGACAAAAAATTAATCAAGGAATGAAAGAACTTGCGGATTATTATTATTATTACAGATTTGTGTTATTAGAAAAAAATTGATTTTCGATAAAATGTCTCAGAACTTTTAGATCCAGGAAGAAATTCCCTGTTTAGTAACAAATTTCCCGGTCATTTCCCAGTCAAATAACCACCCTATATAAATTAAATTTTCACAGTTTCGAATCTTTAAAAACATTATTTCTCTCTGTTTATAATGCACTTATTTAGAAATCAATTTCAAAAATCTTAAATAGAGATTTCCTTTCAATTGTCAATTTTCCAAAAAGATGCTTACTTTGTAAATTTTAACCGATTTCGTATATACTCGACAATATTGATTTGATCTGATTTCCATTGGCAATTTTGGTGCCTTTTTTTATTGTGGGCCTCCATTTTTGACACCAATTTTTCCCATCTTTCTGGATCTTTCTCTATTGCCAAAAGCAATCTCAGGGGCGTTATGCACTCGAGTTGAGGGACTCCAGTTGTCAATTCTTCATTTAAAGCTATCGCTGTATTGAACTTTTCAGCCGCATCAACGAAAACCTGTTTCAATATATAATTTTAAAGAATTTTTAACGAAATAAAAGAAATTTAGACCGGAAAAATAAATAGTAATAAGTAAAAGAAACAAATTCATTTATATTATGTAATTTCATTTGAAAAAGTCGAATATAAACCTGGCATTCATAATCTTTATGATGAGGATGATCTTCGCATTCTGGGCCACAAACAGGCCATTTACATCTGCTGCAAAGTGTATGGGTGTGAGGAAGTCGAGGCCAGGCAGAATAACACGAAAGACATAAAGGATATGTAAAAGCTTTTGGTCCAACCACAAAAGGCATTTCTGTAAAAATTCGTTCCCCTGGTTCTAAATCTTTTGACGCCACCAAATACCTACAATTTCGAAAAAAAAGAAATTTACATTTTAATTCCTTATTTTAAACTAAATTATAAAAAAAAAATATTTACCTTCCCACTTGCTCATTTTGAAGAATTTCATAGTGATTAGGAAGTTCTTCGGCATTTTCCTAGAAAATTGAAAGTATTTTCATTAAAAAACTCTAATTATCAAGAAATTAAAAATGATTATAGTTTTATAAATCTCTTTCCTTTTCTAATAATAGTTCTTTTTACACAAGAAATTAATTTAAATTCCTAAAAATATTTTTAAACTATTTACTTAATAAATTAAAAACCATTTAACTTCACTGCTTTAATGAATTTTTTTTTCTATTAATTAAAAAAAGAACAAAGTTCCAATTTCTAATTAAAAATCAGGACAAGGATGAATTTGTAATATATTTTTAAAATTGAAACAAATTATTCACGTAACAGGTGTTAGGTAATAAAATAAAAATCGAACTTACGGATAAGTGAGACATGTTTCCGAGTTTTGGGTACTTTTTTTTAAAAAATGGACACACTATTTCGGGTGGTTGTGGATAAATTAAAGACAAGTGTCCTGACGATCTCTATTATATATTGGTATTATTAAAAATAAAAATCCTGACGGCGTGCCAAACTTTGAATCTAGAATGTGCTACCTCGAATGTTCTCTCACGTCAGTTCAGACCAACTGAATATTTTTGGCGCTTGTATACTTCCAAAAGTTTCTATTACACTTTTCATTCATTTTTTATCCCTTCTTTTCTCTCTATTCTCCATCTAATTATCCATTTTAAAATATTAAAACATTCCATTTAATTTTAGACCACCTAGAAAAAAAAACAGTAATTAATAAATTATTAATATTAATAATTAAATGATAAATACAAATATTACAATTTTTAATAATAGACCAAAATTTAAGAATAAATGCAAATTTAAAGAAATAATTACTGGGATTAAATAAATTCTAATTAACTATTTGGTTAAAAAAACAATTATTATTTAAAAAAGTTTTGTATTTTTCTTTAAAAGCGAATATGTTATTTTAAAAGTCTAAAAGTATATTTAACACCTACGGAAATTGTATTTCTATATTGATTTTCTAATCTACTTCCTTAAAAAAAATCCAAAATTCATATTATTGAAGTAAACAAAAAATAATTATAAAATTCATAACATGACACGTGCCGCAAAAACAGACTTAACCTTAAAATCGTCGCCGATAAAAATAGAATACCGGTTGTAAAAAACATTTTTTTTCAGAGAATAAATTAAAGAATTGGGAACATAGGAAAATATTTTTACCAGAAAGTATTAAAAATGTTATTTTTACGTTTCTAAAATAAAATTTTTACAGAAAAACCAAACTGGACACATACTCACTTATTTTAGGATTTTAAAATAGAAATTATAGTTTTTGTAATCAAATCTAATCACTAAGAGTTTAATTAGGAACCTAACGATCACTTTTTCCAATTTTATAAACTTGTAAAAAAATATTTATCGATAAATAAAAAGTAAACAGAATACTGCCGGTTCGTCTCTTTTTTGGAAAATGGCCCGAACTGTTAACGGTTTTCAGGGCATGGGACACTTTTGTTAGAAGCAAAATATTATTTTTCTTTAAGATTTCTAACTTTAAAGACTGGTATTCTAAACTTAAGAACCACTATTGTATCATAGAAAGTTAAAATAATCTAAATTTTACAAATTAACACGAAATATATAAAAAAATTTCAAAAATGACTCACGTAGTATCAAAAATTCCCGCCATTCAGATTTGAAATCTTCCTAACCACAAAAACAGTTTTAATTTCTTATTATTTCTTTCCCTTCTTATTACATTTCCATTTTCCGAATGAATTTAACTCAAAAATCTTCAGAGCTTGAAATAAGTCAACATTCTAAACCCTTTCAAAAAATAATATCCGTTTTTTTTCCTTCCAGGTTAGAATCTCTCAACTGACAGATTTTCAATTTTTTCAAAACAATCCCCGATTTTTAAAGTTTTTTTTTAATCACTCGTCAAATCGGAATTTTTGGGTTGATTTTTAACAACCGAAACGTTCTCCGAATTAAAAAGAAAACGAATTTAGTGTCTTATTTCGGTGTAACTTCCGAAAAAAGGCGCATGTGCAATGAAATCCGCCCTCTCTGAGTTTAGTTCAATGATTGTATGAAACCGCAGTTCTTTCACGAAGTCGTAATTTTCTCGCGATCCAGACATCTTAAATTAAAAAGTAAGTATTGTTAAGTTTCACAACAATTGTCGCTTTTCGCGTGTTTTTTTCTCGCGTTTATCAAACAAGTGAGTGAGAAAATTGAAGACAGTTGAAAATCTCGGACGCCGGCATGGTTTGCAATGACTCCGATATCGTCTGCCGTTGCTGACCTTCACCGAATTTAATGCCAAAGGGCAAAGTTTGATCGGTTTGATCGTAAATTCGTTTCATTGGAATTTGAATGAAAAGTTGATTTTTTTCTCCTCAATTTCAATCGTCCCGTTAGGTTAGAAACACCCTTTACTCCAAAAGATCTGGAATTCTCGATTTATGACTTATGTAATACCAGGTCAATACCACTTTCCCCGAGATTTAACAAGAAAAATTATCATAGTCAAGGCTCCTTTTTCCTCGCATTTATATTTTAGAATATCTTACAAAAAATTAATCAGTGTCTTTTTGACCTTATTTCTCATCGATTGTACGGACTCAAGGTTCCTGAAAATTGGGTCACTCGAAAAAGGGATTTATTAAAAAATTGTGAATAATTAATATTAGGGTCATTTTTGATTTCTTGGGAGATTTATTTGGTCGTTCTGCTTTTTAGCTTGGTTCAATAAACCGAAAGAGAGAATTAAAAGAGTGAAAAATAAAGCCCTTTAAATGATTTTGATTAAATGAATACGTTCATAATTGAATCAAGAACTACACAATGTGTACATTTAAATATGAATATAAAAGTCTCGAATATTCGTTAAATTTGAAAAATTATCGCTTTTTGCTAAAAATAATAATGTGATCAGTTTTTTTTTTATCTTTTCTGTAACTAATAAACGGGCTCGTAATATCTTATCAGACTTGTTAAAAATTACAAGTTTTATCATAATTACTTTCCTCATTGATTTTTTTTTATTTATTTACTTTTAAGCTGGGTCATCGTCCTTTCTTTCTGATAGTAAAACATAGAAATTGAAAAATATTGATTAATTCTGAGTAATTTTATTTTTCTATGGTAATATAATAACAGTTTTATAATATTAAAGGTACTTTGATTAAAAATAAGTTTCAGGAAGTTTTAAATTGTTAATGTTGAAACAATTGACACTAAAATTGGATTTTTTTTTCAGAAGACAATGGCACCACCACCAACATACAATGATTTGGGCCAGGGAGCTCGAGATGTTTTCGGAAAAGGTTATCATTTTGGTATTCTAAAATTGGATGTTAAGACTAAAACTGACTCTGGTGTTGAATTCTCCACTGGCGGAGTTTCAAATCAAGACACTGGTAAAGTCGTCGGTAGTTTGGAGAGCAAGTACAAAATCAAAGAATATGGAATTACTTTCGCTGAGAAATGGAACACAGACAATACTCTTGGCACCGACATCACAATTGCTGACAAACTTCTCAATGGACTAAAACTTACTTATAGTTGCACATTTTCTCCCCAGACTGGGTAAATTTTTTTTTCATTTTTAAATTTTCTCACACGAATTATTCTAGTTTAATTCATATGCATTTCTGTTTTTTAAACATTATTCATACTTTTTTTCGTTGATATTATTTCAGGGATCACAGCGGTTTCTTTGTTCAATTTTAGGTAAAAAAGGGGATTTTTTTTTTTTTAAAAAGAGGATTTTGGTTCATAAAAATGTAAAGGGTCACAGAACTTATTTATTTTTAATATTTATTATTTTTAAAAATCACATGAATTCCGATCTTCTTTTTTTTAAATTTTTTATGTTAACCGATTTTGAACTGTCATTTAAAAAAATCGTTTCGTTTTGACTTTGATTTTTATCGCAAGTCGCAAACCAACTTCAAGTTGATATAAATAATTGTCATTAACCTCAAAAATCTTTTAAGGTGAAAGTTTTTATATTTCTAAGCTAATTATCAAAAAAGTATTCAGATATTATAATAAAAGTACTTATTATTTGAATCATTTCGATTTGCTGAAATTAAATTACTTTGCAGAAAAAAAATTATTAAATATCATCGATTTTTGACATGTCTAAACGTAGAAAAGATGGATTTAATATAAAAATCCATTATTTTAATTTATACAAATTTAATTTAAATCCAGCGATGTGAAGTTACTGTGTTCACTTTAAATTTCAAAATTAACCTTCTTTAGTAACAAATTTTAAAACTTAATATTTTCTAAACGAAGCAAAACACTTTCGTCAAATTTTAAAAGGCAAGTAGATTATATTATTATTAAATTATATTCAAAACTTTACATTTTTAGGAGGATCTACAAAAAAAGTTATTAGGTCAGAGAAATAGTGAAATTTTTTACAAGTACAAATTTGTCAATTTAGAGTCTTATTTTAAAGTAATGAATTTTTAGAATAAATCCATCTTTTCTACGTTTAGAATAAAATGGTTTATATTTCTAGTAAGTTCTGATTTTTTCTATAATATAGGGTTAGAATTATAAAATATATAAAAAAAATCTCAGATTTAATGTTACGAAATAAAGTCCTGAACCTCCTATATTTGATTAATAGTAATACGAAAAGAAATAAAATTTAGACCATAATAATATGCTTACTAAATGCAGAAAATTTCCGAGTTTCACATACTTTAAAACTAGATTTTTTAAAAACTTTTTTAAAAATATACATATTTGTTATTAAAGTGTAGTAAATAAAACATGAAAAGTGGAAAAATCAGACAGATATTAATTATTAATTATTATTATTAAATTATTAAATAATAATAATCTCCGTAAACTCCTAAAGTTAGTTCGTATTTATATTTATTCATCTTTTCTGTCCACGTTTTAAAAACTGAATTGAAGTTAGTCCCTGTTATTTTATTAATTTTGACTCTCTTTATCGGTAAATATTTTGAAATTTGATTTGAAAGAATAAGGTAACCTTTTTCGTTAGTGTCATGTTATGCTGGATTTTAATTGTCATTTGTGTAAAAAAAAAGTTTCGAAAAATGCTTCAAAAATTTATTATGGTTTTTGAAGAAGTTTAAAATATATACACACGCTATTAATTTCCAAAATTTTCAGTTATTATCTCAAATTTAAATTATTGTCATTAATTTTCCATTATATAACGATTTTTTAATTATTTTCTTTTGCTTAAAAATAAATTCTGCAATTCTTCTTGATTTTCATCAATTTATAATTATATTCATTATTTTGGTATTACTTTTAAATATTTCAATTATTTATCCGATATTGCAATTATTTTCATCAATTTTCGTTATTTCTGTCATTTTTTAATTATTCTCTTTATTTAAAATTTTTTTAAGTAATTTTGTAGTTATTATTTTTTTTAAACATATATTCTATAATTTTTTTAGTTATTTCTCTAAAATTTTATTGAATATTTTCAATTTTTCATATTTAAATTATTTTCATCATAATTCAATTTTCTTTCTCAATCTTAAATTATTTTCAGCATATTTCAATTATTTTTTTTCAATTTTAAATTAATTTTATCATTTTTCCATTATTTTCCTCGATTGTTAATCATTATTCTCATTTTCTAAAATTATTTTCTAAGATTTTTAAGTATTTTTCTAAAAATTCAAATAATTTCTACAATTTTTAATAATTTTCATTTGTTATCAGAATTTCAATTTTTTTTTTATTAATTATCGTAAATTTCAATTATTATTAGCTTTCTTCCAGGCTTTTCTACAATTTTTAGTTTTTCTCTTTTTATAAAATTAATTTCTAAAATTTTAAAGTATTCTTCTCAAATTTCTATTATTTTCTTTCATTTTTAATTATTTTTATTTGTTTTCATAACTTCCAAATTTTTTTATTAATTATCGTAAATTTCAATTATTTTTAGCTTTCTTTCAGACTTTTCTACAATTTTTAATTTTTTTCATTTTATAAAATTAATTTCTAAAATTTTAAAGTATTTTTCTCAAATTTCTATTATTTTCTTTAATTTTCAATTATTTTTATTTGCTTTCATAATTTCAAAAAATTTTATTAATTATAGTAAATTTCAATTATTTTTAGCATTCCTCCAGTCTTTTCTCCGATTTTTAATTATTCCCATTTTCTAAAATTATTTTCTAAGATTTTTAAGAATTTTTCTAAAATTTCAATGATTGTTTTCTTCAATTTTTTATTATTTTCCTTTGTTTTCATAATTTCAAATTTTTTTTTGATTAATTATCGTAAATTTTAATTACCAATTTTTAGCTTATTTCTTCAATTCTTTTCTCCAATTTTTAGTTATTTTCTTTTTGTTTAATTGATTTCTAAGATCTTCATGTATTTTTACAAATTTCAATTACTTTTTCTTTTTTTAAAAAAATTCTGTAATTTTTTCAATCATCACACTTAAATGTCATTTATTTTTTACAACTTATCATTGTTTATATCTTATTTTAATTATTTTCGTCAAGTTTTAAAATTTTAAAACATTTTTCAATTATTTACCAAAATTTATTTTCTTCAATATTCAATTCTTTACATTTGTTTCATAATTTCAAAAATTTTAACTATTTATCTGACTTATCAATTATTTCATTATTTATATTATTTTTTATATTATTTTCTTCAACTTTCAATTAATTTCGTTCTTTTTTCGTTCTTTTTCATAATTGCCAAAAAGTTTTTACTTATTTCTATTAAATTAAACTTGTTCTGTTTAATTTTAAATTAGGTTTATCTTTTTCATTTTTTCATCTATTTTCACTAATTTTTCATTATTTTCTTTTATTTCAATGTACTTCTGAAAGATAGAAGTATTTTTCTCAAATTTTGTTTAACTTTCCTTTATTAAAAATATTTTATGTAATTTGTTTCATTATTTTCTCAAAATGTAGTCATTTTTTTTAATTTTAATTTATTTATCTCAATTTTTAATCATGTTTTTTCAATTTTTAATTATTTTCTCTAATTTTTTATTATTCAATTTTATTTTAATTTACTTTTAAGATTCTCAAGTATTTTTCTCAAATTTAAATTACTTGATTGCATTATTTTTTTTAATTAATTTGCAAAATTTGCAATTGTTTTGTTTAATTTCAATTATTTTTTGCAATTCTTTTTAATTCTAAAATATTATAAATTTTGTCCTAAATAAATATTTATTTTATTTATAATTATTAATTTTTAAATATTATATTTAAAATATTTATTTCTTTTTATTAGATAAATATTATTTACCGATTTGTTATATTTATTATTGTATTTTATAGGGTGTTTTAAGTGATTTATTTTTTTTTAAAAAAAAGGTAAATAAGGAGGAAATGGGAGAAAAATCTTGAGTTTAGGTGTTTTAGGTGATTTCTTAAAAAAAAAGAGAAAAATAAGGGGAAAAGGGGTAAAAAGGGTATTAAATGAAAAAGAGGAGGAATTGTGATCCCTGTATTTATTTTCATAATTTAGAAAAAAAAATGTAAGTCTTTTATTTTACATTTTCTCAAAATTCTTTTTTTAATTGCAGAAGCAAGACCGGAAAATTGAAGACTGTTTATCAACACGAAAATGCAGCTCTTACCTCCGATCTTGATCTCAGTCTTTCAACTGGTCCTCTTGTCAACGCATCCGCTGTTGTGGGATATCAAGGTATATTTTTTGACGGATTTTAATTTTTTGTCTCTTATAAATTACTCAGATTTTTCTATTTGCGTAAAATTTATTTATTTGTTATTTATTTATTTATTTTTATTCAATTTTTTGCTTCCTCATAGAGAAAGCTTTGTGATCGTTTCGATTTTTCAAAAATAGACTAAATCGACTTATTTTCATCTAAAAAGCGTACATTTTCATTTTTAGGCAAATGTACAGACATGTGTGTGTATAGCTTTTTTTGTTTATTAATAAACTTATTATTTTTATTTATTTATTGCTTTCTCTATGAGGAAGCAAATTTTTTTGCTTACGTGGAAGCGAAATGTCATAATTTTCACTTAGTTTGATTTATTTTCTAGTGATTTATTTACAATTTGAAACTAATATTAATTTTTTTCTCCAGGTTGGTTGGCTGGTTACCAGGCGTGTTTTGACTCTCAAAGGAGCAAACTCACTAAAAATAATTTTGCTCTTGGATTCACTGCCTCCGATTTTACTCTTCACACTTCTGTGTAAGTTTCTGAAATTAAGTTAAAAACTGTTTCTAAAAATTAGTTTAATTTTCCTTAAAATCAGTTAAAAACTGTTCCTAAAAATCAGTTAAAAATTGTTCTTAAAAATCAGTTAAAAATCCGTTACTAAGAAACAATTCAGTTTTTAAAGATCAGTTCTAATCATTTCTAAACATCAATTCAAATCGTTTCTAAAATTTGTTTTAAAATCATTTTCAAAATTTGATCTAAAGAGTTCTTTCTGATTTTTTCTTATTCTCTTATTTTCACTTAATATTTATTTTTATTATATTATTCTCTTTTAGTAACAATGGTCGCGAATTTGGAGGTTCCATTTATCACAAGGTGAAGCCAGGATTGGAAGGTGCCATCAACTTGGCTTGGAACTCGAGCAATAACGTGACTGAATTTGGATTAGGAACCAAATATGACCTTGATAAAGACGCCTGTGTCAGAGCCAAGGTCAACTCTCAGCTCCAAATTGGATTGGGCTACCAACAGAAGCTCCGTGACGGTATTATAAAATTATAATCACTATATTATTTTTTTAAAATTCACCAGGATGTCCAGCGAACTCAAAAACCTTGAATTCGTCATCTTTTTTTTTGAAAATTTCAAAAAATTTGAATTTATTCAAACTTTAATCAATTGGATTTAAAGAAATTAAAAATTCATTTAATCCAAACTTCACGTAAACTGAATTTGAATTGATTTAATAATTTCTTTAATTTTTAATAATTCTTTAAACATTTTAATTATTTTCTATTGTTTCAATTACTTCGATAATCTTCCAATTATTTTTTTCAATTATTAATTATCTTCATTATTTTTCAATTTATTTCCCAAATTTTAAATTATTTTATATTAACTTGAATTACACAACTTGAATTATAGAATCACCCATTTTGAGTGCAATGAAAAACATTTTAAAACGTAAAGAGTATAAAAGTTCAAATTTTTTCCATCCTATTTCCTAAAAGGTGGTAAATTTTTGAAAATAATGAGACCAAGAAAAAGTGATTTGCTTAATATTTCAGTTCGAAAAGTTTTTCAACAAAAAATAATTTATAAAATTCAAACAAATATAAATTCACTTCTTCTTGGTCTTATTCTTCTCAAAATTTTATCACCTTTTAGGAAATAAGAAGGAAAAAATTTGAACTTTTATACTCTTTACGTTTTAAAATGTTTTTCATTTCACTAAAAATGGGTGATTTCATGATTCTAATCGGTAGTGTACATTTTTCATTTTTTCAAATTTTGTTTATTTTATTCCATTTAAAAATTCATTTTTTTCAATACAAAAACTATTTTTTTATTTGTTAAGCATTATCCTTTCTTTTCAATTTATTTCTTCATTTTTCAAATATTTTCATTAATAATTTAAATCTCTTTTATTACATAACAATTGTGTTCTAAAATTTTTCAACTAATTTCTTTGATTTTTAATTTTTTTTATCAATTAAAATTATTTTCATGCAATTACAAATTCCGTTTATAATATTTTTAAGTATTGTCATCTTCACTTAATTTCTCATTTTTCACATTAAGAAAAAAAAAATTTCTTGTTTTTTTCAATTATTTTATTGCAATCTTTTATTATTTTCTTGAAAAGCAAATAATATTTTTCAATTCTTCGCTTTACAATTATTCCCTTTAATTATAAATAAATTCTTTAATTTTTTCAATTATTTTTCTCGATTTTCGATTATTTTCTTCAATCTTTAGTTATACTTTTAATATTTAAAATTATTTTCCTTACTTTTCATTTATTTTTTCAAATTTTAATTACTTTCGTCAATGTTCAATTGCTTTTTTAAATATTAATTAATTAACTTATTTCTTGAATTCCAATTATATTCTTCAATTTAAATTTTATTTTACTTCCACTTTCAATTGTATTTCTTCAGATATAAAATTATTTTCTTAAATATTAAATCTATTCCTTCAATTATCAGTTATTGTAGTTGATTTTCAATTTCTTTTGTCATTTTTCAATTATTTTCTTCAAATAACAATTATATTCTTTAATTTTTTCCACTTCTTTCTTCAATTTCAATTTATTTTCCGCATATTTCAATTATTTTCTTAAATTTGAATAATTTTTACTTCCTCAAAGAGGAAGCTTTAATTTAATTATTCGTAAAATAATTTATGTTTTTTCATGTTTGTTTTGCATTTAAAATTCTTTTTTCTTAATAACTTCTTCATTAACTTTTATATTATTAATTAATTGCTTTCTCTATGATGAAATACTTTTTTTGCAAGCGAAATAACCGCAAAATGGACATAATTTTCACCTAGTTTCAAATATTTTCATAAATAATTAAAACCATTTTTATTAATTAATAATTATATTCGTCAATTTTCCAATAAATTTCTTCAATTTTTAATTATTTTCATCAATTAAAATGATTTTCTTTAAGTTTAAATTACATTTTTTAATTTTTCAATTAATATCTTCAATTTTTAATTATTTTCATGCAAATTTTCAAAATTTTCAATTACTGTCGTCTCTACATTCAATTTTTTCCTATTTCACATAAAAATAACATTTCTTTTGTTTTAATTACTTTATTGAAATCTTTGTTATATTCTCTTGAAATGTCAATAGTATTTCTCCAATTTTTTAATGACGTTCTTCGATTTTAAATTATTTTCTTCAATTTCAAATACATTCTTTAATTGTTAAAATTTGTATATTTAAATTTCTAATATTTTCTTCAATCTTCAAATAAATGTTTAAAAAATTGTTCAATTACTTTCTTCAAGTTTCTTTTTTTTCAAATTTCTATTATGTTTCTTCAATCTTTCAATTATTTTCGTCGATGTTCAAATCCATTCTTCAATTTTAACCTATTTTTCAAATTCTAATTATATAATTCAATTTATAAATGTATTCTTCAGTTGTTAATTTTTTTTTTCAATTATCAGTTATTATCATTTATTTTCAATCTCTTTTTTCATTTTTTCAATATTTTACATATTTTTTAAATTGCTTTTTCTTTTTAGAAAGAATTTCTTCCGAATCATTAATTGTTATCTGCAAATTTCAATTATATTACTAATTTTTTTTTTTCAACTATTTGTTTAAAAGCTTTTACTTTCTATCATGAAATGCCATATATATTTTTCATTTTTTCAACGATTTTCTTCAATGTTTGAAATTTTTTCTTCTAATATCGCTTATTTATCCGTTTTTAATTATTTTCTTCAATTCTAGTCACTTTTAAGTTTTTTATTGTTTCAATTATTAAAAAGTGGTCCCCAATAAAATTTATTTTCAACCTTGAACTGTTTTTTTAAAAACTCGCTGGACACCCTGTTCACATATTTTTCACACTAATCATTATTAAGGTTGAGCTGTCCTTGTCTAAATGAAACTTATCTATTTATACGATTCGCCACGTGCTTGTCTAAAATTAGAATTAACCTCCTGGCTCAATGGTCACGAGACATGCATTTTATTGATTAACATCAACTACTCGATTCTTGAGCCTATCAAATATTCATATTCAATTTTTCTTTCTTCCTCATTTCTTTTTGCATAAAACGACCTTTTCAAACTTAATTCAGTTAATTAATGTAAACTTTTTAAAAATATTTCTAATTCTTTTCCCTTTTTTTCAGGAGTGGTACTGTGTCTTTCAACGAACATTGACGGCAAAAACTTTGGTTCCGGTGGACACAAAATTGGTCTAGCATTGGAACTGAATGCTTAAATTGGAGAGAAATCAAAAGTGAAGTCTCAACCCCTCCGATAATATTGTTTCGTAACACTTGTGTCACAAGACAGATTCACAGAATACATGCTTCAGAAAGAGAAATATTGCCTGTAACGTAAATGTAGATAGACTCTCCTTTGAAAAAAAGGGCACTTGAATTTCACGAATCGATTTCAGCTCAATTACTATAATACAGTTCATAGTCTATTGATTTATCGCAGAATGAATGTCGATCTTGAATTATATCCCATTTCTTCTTGTCATAATACATGTTAACGTCAGCCAGACTTTTAGTAATTAAACAAAATTGAGGAAAAGACAACTGAATCATGAAAAAGTAAACTGAGAAACATGATTAAATGAAACAAAAAAAAAAGAATTAAATAAAATAAGAACGAAGGTACAATAAAATAAAGAAAGAATCAAAAGAGATGAATTAAGAAAAAAAAGGAGATCTAAATGAAAGATGAAATAATTCCAAGAGGAGGAGGAAGAAGATTGCAATAGAAGAAATAGATGATTTCAATAAGTTGGCATTGTTTTACAGATGCGCATGTAAATCGTGTTTTTTTTTCTCAGAGGATTATTGTAAAATTCTTGAATAGTTAATAATTGTTAATAGGACCAGTAAAAAAAAATGTTATTCCAAGATTTAATGTTGTAATGCATAAAAATTCCGCATCGAGTTCCAAGGAACACGATTTTCCATGTAGTTCTGTAAATAAGTGTAAACTAAGAAAGTCGCGTCAAGAATTTTAATTCGTCTTTGACTATCATTTTTCAATTTCTTATTATATTTTAAACGCGAAATATTTTATTAATCATGTAAGCACATTGTAATTATCTTCTATACATACCAATAGTGAAAAATGTTGACATTTGAGCCTGATTCGAAAACTATTTTATTTCTATTCAATATTTTAGTGATCAATAATGATCTTTGTAGTTTATATTGAGCGAATGCCTTTGGATAGTTGCTGGAAAATAAATTTGATTTATTAAAAATAGACGAGAGAGCACGCAGTATTCAATAATTAAAAAGAAGAAGAAAAAAAAAAGAAAAGTTAAATAGAATAATTTTGCGGGACGGTTCGAAAAAATAAATTAATTCAAGTTGTTACTGGCAAATAAATGAGGACACAATTATTAAGTTTAGCGTGGTAGTGATTTATTTACAAAGAAAACATACTTCCGTGCTTGTTTAATTAAAAACAAGTTTTTCTGCTTCATTTTTAATCAAATAAGATACTTTTTATAAATTAGGTAGTTTTTTTTTTCGTTTTATAACAGGCTTGAGGTTTTTAAAGTTACAAAATTTGCGGAACGTAGTTTTTAGCCTTTTTTCGAACTTGACAACAGGAAAAATAAAAATTAAAAAGATTCGAGAAATCGAAGGTTGGATTATTCTAGGCATCAGTAACAGCTAGTGAACCATCTGGTCTTCCATTGCTTTTGCAATCCACTCGGGTTCTGCTTGAGCAATCTTCTCGATAATCTGATTCACTTGATAACAAAGCGATTGAATATGTTTGTCCCAAGTTGGCAAAGTCTCACGAGCTAGAAAAATTTTTATTTAACATAATTACATTAATTGCTAATTAATAATTATAAAAATAATAGGCCAAATTTATTTCAAATCAAATAGATTGGGCATGGTATGAACTGAAAATCAATTTTCTATCCAAAATGTTTTTTTTTTTTTTTTAAAGAATATCAGACAACACGTATTTTTTTGTTTAGCTGAAACAATTTTTTTTATGGAGTTACAAAGATTTTAATTTTTAAAATAGAAACACTTGTTTATTTAAAATTTAAGAAAAATAACTTTTTAAGTAATTAGGATACCTTATTCTTTTTTTACGCCCTGAACAAATTTTTAGTCTTCTTTAAAAATCCGTGGAAAAATTTTAAAAATGTTTTACAATAACAAAATGGCGGCCATTTTGCTAAAAAATCTTGAATTGAAATTACTCAAAAGCCCCATGATTCTTTTTTTGGTTAACATTTTTTTATTAGAAAATCCAAATTAAGGGTCTTTTACCTAAATAAAAATTTTATTAAAATTATTTTACTAAAATTTGAAATATCAAGTTTCACATTTCTTATAAATGATTATCGAAGGAAATAATAGAAGAAGGGTGATAATTTTTTAATATTAAAGAAAATAATTGAAAAGTGGAATTTAAATATGAAGAAAATAACTGACAATTAAAGAGAATAGTTCTAGAATTGAATAATTGAATTGAAACTTTAAAACAATTTTTATGAGTGAAAAAAAAAATTTAAAAAATCTTAGAAATAATTGCAAATTGAACAACTGAATTGGAAATCGAAAGAAATAATTGAAATTGAACAAAATTATAAAAATTTGAGGAAATATATAGAAAATTTAAGAATTAAATTCAAATTTGAAAAAATAATTGATAACTGGAACAAAAATTACAAAATGAAAAACATATTTGACAATACAAAACAAAATTAAAAAAATGTCTAGATTAATAGACAACCGAAAAAAAAATTTAAAAAATCAAAGAATAATTATAAAATTTTAAGATAATAATTGAACATTAAAAAAATTGTAGAAAATAATTGAAAAATTGATGAAAATATGTGATAAATAACGTATATAATTGTCAATCGAAAACAAAATTAGAAAAATGACTAGATTAATAGACAACTGAAAAAAATAATTGCAAATTGAAAAATTAAGAAAATGGATAATTGCATGCACATACTACAACTGAATTAAAAATCGAAAAAAATAATTAAAATTGAAAAAAATAATTGAAAATTAAAGAAAGCAATTAAAAATTGAAGAATTGAATTTAAATTTATGGAATATACTAAAAATTTGAAGAATGGAATTAAAAATTAAAAAAAATAATTGAATTAAAATTAAAGAAACTTAATGATAATCGAAATAATAATAAAAAAAAAGTAATAATAATGATAATAACAATTGAATTGAAATTTTAAAACAATTTTTATGAGTAAAAAAAAATAATTGAAAAAATCCGGAAATTATTGAATGTTGAGAAATTGATTGTAAATCAATAAAAATAATTGAAAATTGAAGAAATAAATTGGAAATTAAAGAATAAAATGCAAATTTCAAGAAAATAGTTGATAATTAAAAGAAAAATTACAATATGACGAAAATAATTAACTATTAAAAAAAATATTTAACAATTGAAAAAAAACGAAGAATGGTGAGAATAAGCGGGATTAGAATTTTTTTTAAATTAATGAATAATCATAAAATAGAAGGACAATAATAAATAATTGAAATTGAAGAAAAGAATAAAAAAATGAGGAAATAAATTGAAAATGTTAGAAACAAATTGAATATCTAAGAATATAATTAGAATTTTAAAAAATAATTGATAATTGAAAAAAAATTACAAGATACCTAATGAAAATGATTGACAATTGAAAACAAAATTTAAAAAAATAGCTAAATACAACCGAACAAAATAAGTTCAAAAATCAAAAAATAATTTTAAAAATTTCAGATTTTAATTCAAAATTGAAAAAGTTCAAAAAAATAATTTAAAAATATGGAAAATAAATAATAATTGAAGGAAAGAGTTGAAAAATGACGAGAATAATTGAAAAATTGGAGAAAATATGTGAAAAATTACGAAAATAAATCTTAATTGAAAACAAAATTCGAATAATGACTAGTTTAATAGACAACTGCAAAACATAATTGAAAAAATTAAAAATGGAAATATTAAATTTGAAGACAAGAAATAATTGCACATTTAACAACTGGATTAAAAATCGAGAAAAATAATTTAAAATTGAAAAAATCAATTAGAGATTGAATAATGGAATTAAAATTTAACGTATATACTTAAAAATTGAAAAAAGCCGAGGATTATTGAATATAGAAGAAAACAATTGAAAACTGAAGAATGAAAATCAAAATAGAAGAATGGAATTAAAAATATAGAAAATGATTGAACAATTGTATTTAAAATTAAATAAACTTAATGATAATGGAAAAAAAATTATAGAAATGATTGGTTAAACAAAAATTAAATTTAAAGAAAATATTAGAAGATCAAGAAAATAATTAAAAATTGAAGAAATAAATTGGAAAAAATTAAAGAATTAAACGAAAAATTCAAGGAAATAATTGTTAATTGAAAGAAAAATTACAAAATGTCTTAAATAATTAAACATTAAAGTAAATAATTGAGAAATGAGAAAAAAAATTGACGATCGAAAGAAAAATTTTTAATCTGTCGAGAATAATCGACAACAGAACAAAATATCTCAAAAAATTAAAGAATAATTATAAAATTAAAAGAGAATAATTGTATATTGAAAACTGTTGAAAACTATAGTAACATAAACATTGAAAAACATTGAACAACTCAAGTTTTAATTTTTTCAAATTTTAAATACTTCCAAACTTAAAATAGTTTCAACGAAATGTTGACTCAAATTTATTTTAACTTCGATTAATTAAACTTTTTATTTATTAAAGTCTTAAGATTCATATTTAATTTTTTTTTTAAATACCTAATAATTTTAATCTCCAACATTTATAAACTAACATATATATAAACTTAATTTTATTTATACGGTTTTAAATTTATCTGAACTTTAATTGGTATAAGAATTACAAAGTTACTCTTATTTTAATATTAATAAACTTCAGTTTTTTTAATTACATATTTAATTTTTAATATTTTGATGCAACATTTTAATGACAGTCACATTTGAACTATTATAAACTTTACATATTTTCAAAATCTATGCATATTTAAATTATATTAAACATTAACCATTATATAAAAACTTCTAATTATACAAAAAAATTTAATTGTATATTAAAGCTTTAACCAGTCCAAATTTTGAAAATAATAATTTAGACTATATAGTTGTTTGTTGGAAATAATTGCACATTTAACAACTGGATTATAAATTAAAAAAAATAATTAAAAATTGAAGAATTGAAATTAATAATCAAAATAATAATAGAAAATAAGCGATAATAATAACAATTGAATTGAAATTTTAAAACGATTTTGATGAGTGAAAAAGTAATTGAAAAAATCCGAGAATTATTGAATATTGAGGAATTAATGAAAAATAAAAAAAAAAAAATTGAAAATTAAAGAAAATATTTGAGAATTAAAGAAAATGATTAAAAATTGAAGAAATAAATCGAAAATTAAAGAATTAAATGAAAATATCAAGAAAATAATTGATAATTGAAAGAAAATTTACAAAATGACTAAAATAATTAAATATTATAGACAATAATTTAGAAATGAGGAAAATAATTTACAATTGAAAGAAAAAATTTAAATCTGTAGAGAATGATCGACAACAGAACAAAATATCTAAAAAAAATTAAAGAATAATTATAAAATTTAAAGAGAATAATTATATATTGACAATATTAAAGCTTTAATCAGTCAAAATTTTGAAAATAATAATTTAGACTATATAATTTGAATCAATGAAAATTGGGTATAGTGAGATTTGAAATTGAGTGAAATTTATATTTAAAAAAAAAAAAATTACAATTGTGAAAAGTTCAAATGTTTAGTTATTAATATTCAGAATAATAAAAACGCAAGGATTGATTAAAATTTAGATAATTTAAAGCCTTGTAACCAATAAAAATTTAGATGAATTCAAACTTTAATAAATTAAAACTTAAATATATATTGATTCTTAACTACTAATTTAGATTTCCATTAGAAATAATTATTTCAAAATTTGAACGATCTCAATTTACAATGATCTAAATATCAATTAATTTAATCACAAGAACATTTCAAGTTAATTTATATTGACAGAATTAAATTTCAATTTACTAAAAATTTTAGTGTATTCTTTCCCAAAACGTTCAGATTTTAAATTTACTTTTAATTCTAATTAATTAATTTTAATTTACTTTTAAATTCCCGGTTTAGTTAAAAATTTCCCGTTCAAGTGACCACCCTGCTGTCTGATTTGAAATGAATTTGATCAACAATAAATTTAGTTAATAATGACAATTTTGCAAACTTTTTTTTAAAACTTACTTTCGAAATTAACTATAGAGTCAATCTGATCGATGTAGCCGTTCATTCTGCCCTCGGTTATCATTTGACTTGCAATTTTTTCAGCTTTTGTCGGAGGAATTTCTAATAAAGCGCCTAATTCCTCGAAGGTGATATTATTGTAGAGTTTACTGGCTGACAATAAATTGTGTTCGATGACTGCTCGGTCGAGGATCGTGGATCCAAGTCCGTCTGTCGTGCATGCTTTTTGATGAGGTTGCAAAAATTCCTCAAACTCCTGGAGCTCGGAACGGCGAATTATTCGGTCCAAATACATCTTCTCCAGAATCGAGTATGCAGGTAAATTTTGGCATCGCTCATCCTTAAAAAGGGTGGCAAGCATACGACTTCTTTGCTGACCTAGACATTAAATTAATTTAATTTTCTTATCATTAATTACCAGTAATTAATTTTTATTCACTTTTAAGAAAAGTAAATTTAATTAATCGATGTTTATAATTCAAGGAAAGATTAAGTACCTGCAGATGCAAGGACGGTACAAATAAGAGCATTTTTTAGAGCGGTCATTCGCTCATCTTCGTGGATAATTGATCGGTAGGAAAGTTCATTATACCGCTGAGCAGCTTCGATGAACTTTCTTCTATAATCTAGGACTCGGGCGTAGCAAACTTTATAATAAATTTGCAGTTGCTCGTTCTTTGACTCAGCCTGGAAATAGAAAATTTTGATTACTTTTAAACTTTTAGTGGAATTAATTCTAGGAGATGAGGAGCTACAAACCTGTAAAAGAGATGCTCTGTTTATAAAGGCTTCGGCTTGAACAGGATCATCGTCTTCTAAATAAAGTCGAGCAATTTTGAGGTACGTTTCGAGCTTATAATCTACGGTGTATTGTCTGAAAATATAAAAATTGTGCGAGTTTTATTAATTTGGAAAAAAATTTTAATACGAGAAATAATAAAAAAAACGCAGGTGATAAATTCAAATTCAAGAAAAAGATTTTCCTTATTAAAAATTGTTAAAAAATAATATAATAATGCAAATAAATGAAAATTAGGAAAATAATAAAAAATAATTTACTAAATGAAAACTATAATGGAACTGAAGTATAAATTTCAAAAATTGCAGAATATAATTAGAGATTCATAAATCAGTTTAAAGTTGATGAATACGACTAAACATTGAAGAAAAAAATTGAAAGCAGAGCTGATAAAATCCGATTTTTTTTTATTTAAATCAAAAGTTGATTATTTTTTAATATAGTCAGAATACAAAATTTCTAATCGTTTATTTATAAGTAATTTATTTTTTTAAACTGAGAACATTTAATAAGAAATAATTAAGCAGAAAATATGTAATGAAAATCAAATAAGTTATGTCGAATAAATGAGAAAATTTCAAAAAAATATCTTTAAATTCATATGATTGCAAAATTGAGAAAATTAGGTAAAGCAACGAAAAAAAAACATAAATAAGTAAAAAGATAAGAAAACAGTCTATTAAAAAAGTGAGATTTTTTTTTTAAATAAACAATATCATTGACATTATTAAACAAATAAAGAAAAAATGTTTAAAAACAACAGAAGAATGAAATAGTGACATAAGAATATATAAAATAGCAGAAATTTTTTTAAAGAAATTAAACTATTTACGGAAATTTTTTTAAATTAGAACAATAAATAAGAAGATAATTAAAAAAATGTTAAGATATATATTACTAAAGGAAACACATTTTTTAAATTATAAAAATTAGAAAATTATTTTACAAATTGAATGAAAAAAGAATGAATAAAATTTTGGAAAATTTTAAAAATGTTAAATGAAAAAAAGTTCTATAACATAGAAGAACGATATTAAAAATATGAATATAAGAATATAAATATAAATATAAGAATATTAAATATAAGATTAACTTTACATAAAATATAAAGTAAAAGAATAAAAGTCTTCAAAAAAATAGAAAATTGAGAAATTTAAATAAGTAAGAAGAATATGGAGAAATGATTTTTTTCCTTAATCTAACAAACTGTAAAAAAATGTAAAAAGTACAAAAAATAGACAAAGTTGGTAAGAATCTACTAAAAAATTAAAGTTAATAAAAATATATTTAAAAAATCTAGGTATATATATATATATATATATATATATATAAAGATAAATAAAAAGTCAACAGAAGAAGTTTAAAAATCCTTTAAAAATAAAAAAGTTCAGCCAAATTAAACCAAAAACATTTTTATAATATAACACTTATAACAAGTCCAACAATAAATTTTAGAAAACTAAAGAAAATTTAAAAACTTTATGAAAGCATAAGCAAGTCTGCAAAAAATAGACAATAAGTGAAAACAAATTGAATAAATTTAAAAAAAAATAAGCGTCTTTGTTTTTAAAAATATAAAAATAATTTAAAAAAAAGCAACAGAATAAAAAGTTTAGTTAATACGATAATAACAAAAGTATGTGAAAATAATATTAAATAATTTGCATAAAAGAAGGTATTTAAATAAAATCCTACAATAAAAAGACAAATAGAGTACAAAAAATAAAATATCAAATGCAAAAGAAGAAAAAATTTTAAAATTTTGTAAAAATAAGAAATTATAAGATAAAAATTAAAGAGTTTCGAAAAAATGAAATCTTCTAGAAATCTTGTAAGTATTAAAAAAAAGGATAATTGTGAATATGGGAAAAAATCAATATTATTATTTAATTATTATGCATTTAAATTTGAATTAATTGAAATATTAAGGTTTGAACAAATTGGTATATGAATTAATTGACGTTTGAAATTTATTTAAGTTATTATGACATAAAAACAAGAATTTAATACTATTTTTTGCCATTTTCATACAAAAAATTTGTACATCGTAGGTGTTTTGATCATTTGTATTAGCACAATTTTTTAATTTTTATAAATAAAAAATTGATATGCATATTTATTAATGCATAATAATTAAATAATATTAATTATTTTCCATATTCACAATAATCCTTTTTTTAATATTCTTTCGAGATTTTTAAGAGATTTCATTTTTTCGAAATTGTTTAATTTTTATCTTATAATTTCTTATTTTTACAAACTTTTAAGATTTTTTCTTCTTTTAATTTTGATATTTTTTTTATATTCGTCTTTTTATTTTAAGTTTTTTCTTTAATTTGCTTATTATTTCGTTTTTTTTAAAAATTATTTACATATTTTCAAAAATAAATACGTTCATTTTCTTGTAAATTTATTCAATTTGTTTTCAAACCTTATCTATTTTTTGCAAACTTAGGTACTTATTCTTTCATAAAAATTTTAGGTTTTCTTTACTTTTCTAAATTTATTTTTGGACTTGTTTTAAGTGTAATATTATAAGAATATTTTTGGTTCAATTTTCCTAAACTTTTTTATTTTTAAAAGATTTTTAAATTTATTTTGTGGACTTTTTATTTATCTTTATATACATTCCTTTTTCATTTTCAATAATTCTAATTTTATAATAGATTCTTACTAATTTCGTTTTATTTTTTGTACTTTATACATTTTTTACAGTTTTTTAGATTAAGAATAAAAACATTTCCTCATTTTTTTCCTATTTATTGAATTTTCTTGTTGTTTCACAATTTTTTAAATCCTTCCTTGCATTTTAAGTAATTCTTTAATTTTGTCATCATTTTTCCATTTCTTAGAAACATTTTTCCTTCTTTTCATTTATTATTTCTATAAACTATTCCATTCTTTTAAATTGTTTAATTTCTATCTTATAATTTCTTGTTCTTACAAACTTTTAAGATTTTTTCTTCTTTTACTTTTGATATTTTTTTTGTATTCGTCTTTTTATTTGATGTTTTTCTTTAAAAATTAAATTAATTTTAAATTTTATGTTTTTCTTTATTATTTAATATTATTTTACACAATTTTGTCATGATAATATTCACTAAACTTATATTTTTGTCGATTTTCTTAATTATTTCCATATAATCAGAAATAAATACGCTTATTTTCTTGTAAGTTTATTGAATTTGTTTTCACATCTTGTCTATTTTTTGCAAACTTACTTATTCTTTCATAAAAGTTTTAGATTTTCTTTATTTTTGTAAATTTATTTTTGCACAGTTTTTCTTAGTCCTACCTTGCATTTTAATTAATTCTTTAATTTTTGGCATCATTTTTATATTTCTTAGAAACATTTTTCCTTCCTCTTATTTATTTATTCTATAAACTGTTCTATTCTTTTAAACTATTTAGTTTTTATCTTGTAATTACGAAGCTCTGAGAACATTTATTAGATGCTTTTATCTACATTTTTCAAATTTCCAATTTTCTACTTTTTTGAATGCTTTTATTCTTCTTTATTCTTCTTTAACATCGTTCTTCTATTTCATAAATTTTTTTTTAACTAAATGTCCGATATCTTTTCACAGAATTTCTTAGTTTAAATAGAATTTTTTTGTTTAATTTGTAAAATAATTCTTTAATTTTTCTAATTTTAAAATTGTTTTCTCTTTAATAATAAGTATATTTTAAAGTTTTTTAAAATTATTTTCTTGTTTCTGTTTTTAATTTAAAAAAATGCCCGTAAATAGTTTAATTTTTTTAAAAGAGTTTCTACTTTTTTATATATTTTTATGTCAATGTTCCATTCTTATGTTTTTTTTTAATTTTTCTTCATTTCTTTAACAATGCCCATGACTTTTTTTATTTAATTAAATTTCCTTATATTTTTAATAGACTGTTTTCTTATTTTTTTTGCGTTTTTATGATTTTCTTTTTTTATAATTTATTATTTTGTCTTTGATTTTTCCTAATTTTCTTTTTGAAATCTTTTCATTTATTCGACATAATTTGTTTCATTTTGATTAAATGTTTGATTCTTCAATATTTCTTATTAAATATTCTCAGTTTAAAAAATAAACTTACAAATAAACATTTGTATATTTTATATAGATTACTGATTTCATAAATTAAAAAAAGCAATTTTTAATTAAAATAAAAAAAATCCGATTCTTTTGATTTTTTTCTTTAAAAGCATGATTTTTATCAGCCCTGATATTAAGTGAAAGATTGAATAACATTGACAAAATTCGCTAAACACCCAGATTTTAAAAATCTAGGATTTAATTTCTTTGATTTGCCAATTTCATTCATTCATCGTTCTAAAATTCAAATAATTTATCATAAAATAAACTTACTTTTGACCAGTTTCTAGAGGTATTCCAACGAGAACATTGGCAGCTTCTCGCCAATTTTGGTTACGTTCATAAATATCAGCCAAATGTTGTCTTATACTAGCTACTTGTTCCTCGAATGAAATCACTCGTGGTTGAACCTAAAATTCATTATTTTATTAATTGAATTCATTAATAATGTAGTAAATTAACTATTCGATAATAAATTAAATTTACTATTTCATAATCTAATTAACTATCTGACAATCAAATCCTAGATATTTACAACTTAATATCAATAATTATCTGATACTATTTAATATTAGTATAAAATTTAATTGAAAATTTATTCCCTGCAAAATCTTTATCTACAAATATTTTTCTTACCTTATCTAAAGTATAGTGTGAAACTGCCTTTGAAGTTTCATCTGGTAGATTTAAAAGCCGACTACTTACATCTGTAAGGACTTGCCTTGAAATAACTAAGCTGACATTTTCATTAACAACTGAAAAAAAATACACAAATAATCTTCTTAAAAAAATTATAAAGGATTTAAAAAAACCAACTATAAATAAACTTTATAACATCTAGCAAAAAGTTTTTTCAAACACTCAAATTTTTTGACATTAACTTTAGGGACTTTAGGTTATAAAATTAATAAAAACCACCTACTTGCTTCGATGAAAACTTTTAAAGTTTCAGCCAGCTCTTCACCAGAGGACGAAATTATTGCATCTAAAATAGCCCGATATCTGAAATAAAAACAATTTCAATAAAAAAATATAATTCTTTGTAAAAAAGATAACTCACTTGTCGGCTTGATCTTTGTGGGAGCCTCCGGAATGTGCCAAATTTGCTAATTGTTGACGTACAGAGGCCACCGTTACTACCATCTTCCCTGATTTTTATTAATCATAAACAATTATAAACTCGCATAAACAGCTTTTTTCGGGTGCAAACCCAGAAAAAATTCTTGTTTGTTGGCAGCACGTTTTTCCAACAATCAACGTTTTCGTTCAATTAAATTAATTTCCTTCTAGCTACGCGTTCATTTCGGTATCTATATTGATTGTTTAATTGTTGGGACACCAAATTATAAAACTATCTCACTATTTTCCACATAAATAATACATTAGATTAAGAAGATTACGAACATCATGAATATCAAGAAGCTTAATGTCTGTTGATGTCTCTTTCTAGAGCAAACATAACCTCAAATTGTAAATACTTTTGTTGAAATGAAATAAAAATACACTTTATTCAAAATACTTTTAATATTCCGAGATACGCCAGATCGAAGAATATAAAAATCAAACTCAAGTATCTTAATAATATTCCACTTTTTAATAATATAAGCATTTAAAGAAACAAATAAAAAGCTTTTTGAATCTTCCCACCGCAAAACCGGAAGTTAGTAGCGCCATTATCAGTAAACTTCCGCAATGTAGCATCATTTCCCGATTTTCTTTTTCGAATTTTTGAAAATTTGTGCTTTTGGCAGTAGAATATATCTTTCAGAAAGGCAAGAAAACACAACTTTGTAAGTATATTTGCAATTAATCGTATATTTTACCAACTTTTTTACATTTCACAAACAAATTTCATTCGTCAAGACGTAAAATTCTCGTTTTGTAAGTTTTTACACTTTATTAATTCAATTTTCTCGTCATTAAACTTCAATAGCTTTTCCTAATCTAAACCAAGAAAACCCTTTGCAAAAATGAAATTGTAAATTTTAAAAATCTGTCAAATTTTTCCGGAAAAATAGGAAGGTTAGAAAATTCCAATCTCGAATCTCGTATTCTGATTGGTCGAAAGGGGCACTTGGACAAATTTTGGAACGGTGAACAGACAAAATATGGCGAAATCGAAAATCCTAAAGTGCGCGAAAGCTTGCTAGTTATTGTTGTTTACAAGTTGATTAATGAATGCCACGTCGCGATTATCGTCAAGTTTTGACTCGGATTAAACGGATCAGTTGTCCAGCTTAGTAAAAGAATTGGGCAGATAACGAGCTTTGTTTCTTTTTATTTCTAATCGTTCTGTTTATAAAGGCGGCGCGCGATGCAGCTTGGGACAGCAATGGTGGGCGCGTGATTTTGAACAAATTCGTGATATTATTGGAAAACGTAGGTAAGTACAACAAAATGTCAAAAACTCGTGTCAATATGAAAAACCAGTTTTCGATCAACATTTGACTTGGGTTAATGTCTCTCTCCAGTTGACGATCTTGCGGGAAATATGTATTTTTTAGACACGCCCCCACCCTGTCGTGTACGCATTATATGAACGTAGGATTTTGAGGTTAAGTTGGGTTTCTCCCGATTATTTGATTCAGATGATTTGAATTCGAAAATTACGTTTTTTTTTAATAAATTCGAAACTTGCGCGATTGAACATTCCAGTGACAAGTGTGCTTTGACTCGATTAGAAGTAATAAACAAGCGTAAAATTTCACTTTCTGGAAAATGGCGCGTTCGAGAAAATAAATGGCGCTAATGTGACTTTGTACGACTGTGCTTCGAATTTTTGATTATTATTCAAACTTTTGGATTTTGTCATCGGAAATTTGGTATTAATGGTCCTGCTTTTGTTACTTAACAGGATCAAGAGTCTCGATATATTGTTAGGATATCGAGGAATGCCGAGATAAGCAGGAAGTATTTGAATTTTTGAATTTTTAAATTAGGCCCAATGAGTGATAGTTGACTCATTCAACCCATATTTACGATTTCTCGGACGATATTTTTATTTGGAATTAATTAAAACTTGGGTTTTGATTAAAATATCGATACAATTTTTGACAGGTTGAGAAAAACTAATGTACTTTCACTGTTGTGCAAATCTGATTGTCGCTTCTAACCTGTCTTTTGACACTGTTGATTCTAAAAGAGTTTACAATTCTTTTTTAAACTTGTGTCAATTTCTTTGCTGAGAATTTGTAGTCTTTTTTGTATTTTACTTCATTTGACAGCTTATTGTTATTATTATGTATAATGTTTTTCTATATTTTGAATATTTGACAAAGAACATTGTTGACCTTGCAAAAACAAGTGAAAATTTTTATTATTACTGAGATTTCACTTTATAAATGCCTTAAAGTTAAGTTAGGGTTTTGTTGTTAAATAGATTGGTACTTTATTTATTGTAAAGTATAGAGCACTTTATTTATTATAAAGTATAAAGCTATTTATTGTAAATTATCAAGAACTTTATAATAAGGTTTTAAATAATTTGTTTATTGTAAAAATTGCAAAAATGATAGATTTTGATTTTCTTTTAACAGGAGGAAGTTTCCTAAGAGAAAGTCAGGATGGCTGCGAATAAGGGGCAAAATATTCGGGCCCTTGTGGAACCAGTGGCTTTGGATTCGAGGACTTTAGGCGATGGAGATTTGAGCGCTTTGAGTCTTTCGCACAATGCTGAGCAATATTCTTCAAATGATTTTGAAGCTTATAACAGTATAACTGGAGATTTAGAATGTATGAACGCAGAGGAAGTTATGACAACTGACGAAGAGCATGTTGTTATTGAACGAGAATCAGAAAATGAGGGAGAAAGTGTTCTTCCTGATATTGAGATGTCAGAAGCTACGGAAGAAGTTCAAAGCGAACAAATTATATACACGACTGCAAATCAACATAATCAGAATTTGATCTTTCAAACGAAACCAACTTTGCAAAGAGTTCCCGTTTCTTCGCTTCAGGTAATTTCGATTGTTTTGATGATAATTTTATCAAAAAATGATGCAGAAAATTACTGAAACAGGGTGGCTGCAGATCAGGGAAAAACTGAAAATCAGGAAATAGGCAGAGATTTTCTAAAAATATGTTTAAAAGTCAGGGAATTTTTTCTTAAAGGAACCATAATTTATTTTATATATTATTTTGTATAATAACTTGATTTAAAACCCTGGAAATGAAATCATTTATAAGAGAAAATTTTTTTTTGAATAAGAGACAAATTTGGTTTTTTTTATAAGAACCACTTGTCTGGGAAATCAGGAAATGACCGGGAAATTTGATACTAAACCGGAAATTTCTTAGTAGAACTAAAAGTTCTGAGATCAGATACTTTTTTTAAAAATGCATTTAAATTGATTAAAATTTATATTTATAAATATCAGTTCAAATAATTTTAATTTCATTAATAAATAAATCTATAATTTTTTCTATATTTTTCAACAGTTTTCAATATACAATTATATTGTAGATTTAAATTTTATAAATATTTTCCTCATTTCTTAATTATTTTAGTCATTCTGTAATTTTTCTTTCAATTATCAACTATTTTCTTAAAATTTCAATTTAATTCTTTAATCTTCAATTTATTTATTTAATTTTTAATTATTTTCTTCAATTTATAATTGCATTCTTCGTTTTTCAATTATTTTATTGGAATTTCAATAGAATTCTTCAATTTCCAATTGATTTATTCAATTTTCATTTATTTTTTACAATTTTTTCCGTAATTTTCATCCGTTTTCAATTGACAATTTATTTATTTCCTTCAATTTTATAATTATTCATTATTTATAAATTTTTTTTTGTTCGAACAACGATTATTCTCACCATTTTTCGATTTTTTTCTCAATTGTTAATTAGTTTTTTTAATAGTTAATTGTTTTCGTCATATTGTAATTTTTCTTTTAATTATCAGTTATTTTCTTGAAATTTCCATTTAATTCTTTAATTTCACATTTATTTCTTAAATTCTCAATTATTTTATTCAAAATTCAATATTTCTCGCATTTTCTTAATTATATTATTTTCTTAAAATTTCAATACCTAATCCAATTGAATTCGTTAGTTTTCATTTATTTTCTACAATTTTTCCATAATTTTCATCAGTTTTCAATTGACAATTTATTATTATCCCTCAATTTCATGATTATTCATTAATTTTACAAATTTTTTAGTTTCAATGTAGATTATTCTCACCATTTTTCGAATTTTTATTTCAGTTGTTAATTAGTTATTTTTCTTTTAAAATTATTTTTGCCATATATATATATTTTTTTCAAATTATAATTTATTTTCTGATAATTTCCATTTAATTCTTTAATTTCCTATTTATTTTCTTCAATTCTCAATTATTTTCTTTAATATTTAATTATTTTAATAACTTTGTAAATTTTTTTCAAACTATTTTCTTAAAATTACAATTTAATTATTTAGTCTTCAATTTATTTTTTTAATTTTTAATTCTTTACTTCAATTCTCAATTATTTTCTTCCATTTTCAATTGCATTCTTCAATTTTCAAGGATTTTATTCAATACTCAATACATTTCTTCAATTTTCATTTTTTTTCTACAATTTTTCCCGTAATTTTCATCCGTTTTCAATTGACAATTTATTATTTTCCTACAAATTTATAATTATTCACTATTTTCAAAACAATTTTTGTTCAAATGACGATTATTCTCACCATTTTTCGATTTTTTTTCTCAATTGTTAATTAATTTTTTTAATAGATAATTATTTTCTCCATATTATAATTTTTCTTTTAATTATCAATTATTTTCTTGAAATTTCCATTAAATTCTTTAATTTCCCATTTATTTCCTTAATTTTTAAATAATTTTTTTCAATTCTCAGTTAATTTCTTCAATTTTCAATTGCATTCTTCGTTTTTCAATTATTTTACATAATATTTAATAATTCTCGCTTTTTACCAATTATCAATTATTTTCGGGAAACTTCCACTTAATTCTTTAGTTTCCAATTTATTTCTTCAATTTTATATTATTTTCTTCAAATTTTTAAATATTTTTTTTTAATTTTCAATCATTTTTATAGATGTTTTATTCATTCCTCAACATTAAAAAATTCTCAGATTTTTTCAATTATTTTTTTCACTCATAAAAATTGTTTAAAAATTCCAATTCAATTATTCAATTTTAGAATTATATTCTCTTTAATTCTCAGTTATTTTCTTTAAATTTAAATTCCACTTTCTATTTTTCAATTATTTTCTTTAACATTAAAAAATTATCGCCTTTTTTTTATTATTGTTTTCGATTATTAACATTAAGTTGTTTTAATTTTAAGTACAATTATTGTTGAATTTTTTTATTTTTTTTTTTGAATTTTTTTTATTTGTATTCTTCAATTTTCAATCGTTTTCTTCTGTATTCATTAATTCTCGGCTTTTTTCAATTCCTTTTTTTAATTTTTAAGTATATTCTTTAAACTTCATTTTCATTCTTAAATTTTGAATTACTACAATTTTCAATTATTTTTTTTTTTTAATTTTAATTGGTCTTTTTGATTTTTAATCCGTTTGTTAAATGTGCAAATATTTCCAAGAATTATTCCTATAAATTTCTTAATTTTTCAATTTACAATCATTTTCTTAAAATTTAATATTTCTTGTTTACTTTTTTCAATTATTTTTTTCAGATGTCTATTAAACGAGTCATTTTTCGAATTCTGTTTTCAATTCACAGTTCATTTCGACATTTGTTACATATTTTCTTTAATTTTTCAATTATTCTCGTCATTTTTCTAACTATTTTATTCAATTGTTATTGTTTTCTGCAATTTTCAATTGTTTCCTTCAATTTTGTCTATTTTTAATTATTATCTTAAAATTGTATAATTATTCTTTGATTTTTTTTTCATTGGAATAAATAAATATCTGCAAGATCCAGAAATTTTTTGTAAAAAGAAAGCCAACAATAATATTAAATTTTAACATCTCCAAGTCACTATAATTTAAATAAATCCCAAACGTCATATTAATTTATTCAAACTTTCAAATTTCAATCAAACCAAATTTTATTAGTTAAAAGATATTTATTTTGCATATTTAAGAATAATCCTGTTTCTATTTCTTAGAAATATAATTTTTTTAAACTACTCAATTTTTTTTCTAACAATTTCTTATTTTTTCAGAAAATTTATTCAATATTTTGTATTTTTTCAAAATTACTTCAGTTTTCACGTTTTTAACAGACATTTCATTATTTTGCTTTTATATTATTTTATTTTTGTTTTAAAAGATTTTCTCTAATTTTCTTCTTTTTAGATTTTTTTTTTCTTTATAGATTTTCTTATTCTTATTTTTTGCCCTTTTTAATAATTTTTTTTACATTTTTACATATTTTTGATTCTTTATTCTTTCTTTTCTAGTATAATGAGTTTTTCGTAAAATAAAATATGGCCTTTTTTAATTAATCTCATTTTTGTTTGGGGATGATAAGCGTAAAACATTTTCTTTCTATTGCTCATCTTTTTATAAAATTCAATTTATTTTTACATTTTTGTATTATTTCCAAACCTTTTTCTCTTTCATACTTTTTCTTATTTTTCTCTAAAAATATTATTGCTAAGATTGTTAAGAAAATTTGTATAATGTTATAAAAATCTTGGTTGTTTGGTTTTTCTTGTCTCTTTTTTAAGGATTTTTTCTTTTCATTTGTAGACTTGTTATTTATTTTGTTATTTTATTCGTACTATTATTTTGATCTTCTAGTACATTTTTATGAAATTATATATTTTTTGTACTTTTTTTAGTGCTCATAGTTTGTCAAACTTTTTAAAAAAAATTTCTCAAATACTTTCTTTATTATTTTTTATTACATGTTCCTAATTTTTCTTATTCCTTTAACTTTTAGACATGTGCTTAAATGTTCATCCTTTTTTCTTAATTAAAAACTTTTTTCAAAGGTTTTTCACTTCAGTGAAATAAGGTTTTTTATTTGGTTTCGAAATTTAACAAAAATGTCAGTAAATAATAATTATTTAAATAATCAGTAAAGAAACAAATTCGGGGATTTGTTTGAAATTTGAAAAAGATCATTCGCAGTGATAATTTTATACATAAACAATAAATATTCCAACTTTTAAATAAATGATTGCTATATTTTTCAAAAGAACTGCATTTTCAGACGATAGAAAAAGAAATATTTCCAATCGAAAAAGGTTATAATAGGTAGTAAAAAATAATACAAACTGTATTTGCAATTTAATTATATTCGTATCTAAATGAAAGCGAATCATATAATTTTGTAAAATAAAAATTCAACCTTTTCTTTTTCACTAAAAATAGTAACTGTTTTGAAAGATTTATTTTTTGGTTAGAATTTTAGAACAGCGTAATTTTGTTTGATTTTCTTTAGTGAAAATTACAATTCTAATAACAGTGACAAATAATATAAATTGTATAATTTACAATTTAATAAAATTCTAATCGAAATGAAAAAGATTTCTGAAATGAACAGTTCCTTAAAATGTAAATTCATCTTCTTCGTTTTGATTAAAAATAAAAATTGTTCGTTTTTTTAATTCAAAAATTTGTTTTTCAGATGAAACAACACGTTGGCCAATCCAATCAAAGCCAATCGATAATGATCGTTGCTCCGGCCGGTGGACAAGGTGGTGGTCAAATTTTAAAAATTTCACATCCTAGTGGCACTTCGCCGGGACAGTTGCAAAGTTTGGCTCAGACTTTAATAACTGCAAAGTCTGCCGACGGAAATATTGTTCAGTTGCGATCGACGCAGCCTAATAAGCCAATTATGACGACGAGTCAAACTAGCACGATCACTTTAGGAAATGTTAAAACAATTCAATCTTCTATTAAAAGACCTGCCCAGACTGGACAACAAAGTCGAAATGTGAGTTGATAATATGGTTTAGTTTTCAATAAAATTTAAATATAAATTAACAATAATATTAATATTAATAATATTTGAAAAAAAGCAGGTTTATACGAAAATGATCCTTGCTGGCAATCAATCTCAATCTGGACAAGTTCTTTTCGCATCTCAAGGTGATGGCCAACAAGCCATAAAAATTATAAGCAATAACAGTTCCGGGCAAAATATGGGTAGTCCTCCAAAAACAATAACTTTGGCTCAAGCTCAACAAATGGGTCTTTTAGGTCCTAGTAAAGTTCAGCACATACTACCGTCTTCTCCTTCTCAAAAACAGGTTTGTTGATTATTAAAAAATTCATTAATTTAAATGTACTTTAACAACGTAACTCCTTGATTCCCAATCTTCTTATTTTAATATATTTTCTAAACGATATCTTATTTTTTTTATAGGGGATTATTGTTAACAAGTTGGTGTCATCGGCGAGTCCGTCCTCGAAAATGACTATCGTTTCCAACTCCTTAAAATCACCGGCCAAAATTTTGCCTGCACCGTCATTGCAGGGAAAAACTATTTCACAATCTCAGACAATGGGCCATAAAGGAAGCATACAACATCCGACAGCGCAGAAAGTTATAATTAGACAGGTGAATTTTTTTAATGTTTTTTTTTTCAAATTCGATAACATTTATTTATATATAATTTATATATTTTATCAAATTCGGGCGGAAAACTTCCGTTTCCGAAAATAACTTTAATTTCTAAAAGTAAAGAGCCCGGCTTATAACAATTTTTAATATATAATAATTTTATTATAAGATTTTTACATCCACATAAAGATAAATTTGATGTGTTTTAAAATAAGTAAGAAGGTTTCATAGTTTAAAATTTTCTATAAATCGAGTATCTTGAAAATTTAATATTAAGCGGATAATTATTCCTGAAAATAAAAATAATAGGGGTTTAAATATAGCATGAGAAATTAAAGGAAAAAATACAAATGAAGTTATTGATGTAGATAGTATTATTATTATTATTATTAATCCTGATTGTCTAATTTTTACTAACTTGTAAAGAAACTCATTTTTAATATTATCCTTTTCTTTATTTTCAGAGTTCTTTAAAACCCGGAACAGTAATTGGAGGTGGACAAGTAATTAGAATTCCAGCTAATCAAAACATCGTCACCTCAAACCAAATGCACCAAATCCAAATGCCTGGACGTCAGGTAAATATTAATTTTCTTTAGTGTTTAATTACTGAGCTCAGCAGGTTTTAATAATCAGGGTGGCCACTTAATTGGAAAAATCGAAAAAAAAAAACCTGGAAATGACCGGGAAATTTGTTACTAAACCAGGAATTTCTTCGTGGATCTAAAAGTTCTGAGAAATTTTATCGAAAATCTGTTTTTTTCATATATCACAAATCTATAATAATAATGATCGGCAAGTTCCATTTTTTTCATTCCTTCATTCACTTTTTGTCTGTAAACACCTCAAGATTGTCACTTAGATATTTTTTATTTTAAATCCAATACTTTTTTAAAAATCTATTTAAATTGATTAAAATTTTATATTTTTAAATACCAGTTCAACTGATTTTAATTTTAGTAATAAATAAATCTATAATTTTCTCGATAATTTTCAACACTTTTCAATATATTATTTTTTTTTTATTTATTATTAATTCCATATACAACTTTACAGTTTAACAATTCTACCCTAAACAAACTATATTACATTTCTAATTCTTAATTATAACAATTTTGAATTATTTCCCTCTTGCTAATTCCTCAAATTTTGCTTTTCAATATACAATTATTCTCTTTAGATTTTTTAATTATTCTTTAATTTTTTTAAATTATTTTGTTCTGTTGTCGATTATTCTAGCCAATTTTCGAGTTTTTCTTTGGATTGTCAATTATTTTCCTCATTCCTCAGTTATTTTCCTTAAAATTTAATTATTCTAGTCATTTTGTAATTTTTCTTACAATTATCAATTATTTTTTAAAAATCTGAATTTAATTCATTAAGTTTTAATTTATTTCTTTAATTTTCAATTATTTTCTTCAATTTTCAATTACTTTCTTCAATTTTCAATTGCATTTTACGTTTTTCAATTATTTTATTCAATATTCAATAATTCTCGCATTTTTTCAATTATCAATTATTTTCTTGAAAATTCAATATAATTCTTCAATTTTCATTTAATTTCTACCATTTTTTCCATATTTTTCAACAGTTTTCAATATAAAATTATTCTTTTCAAATTTTCTTAATATTCTTAACTTTTTTAAATTATTTTGTTCGAATGACGATCTTCTCACTATTTTTCGATTTTGTTTTTCAATTGTTAATTTTTTTTTTTAATAGTTAATTATTTCCGTTATATTGTAATTTTTCTTTTAATTATTACCAATTATTTTCTTGAAATTTTCATTTAATTCTATAATGTCTAATTTATTTCTTCTATTTTTAATTATTTTCTTCAATTATTATCAAATATTTTCTTTAATTTTCAATTATTTTTGTCGGTTTACAATGATTTCCTCAATATTCAATAATTGTCGTATTTTTTCAATTATTTTTTTCACTCATAAAAATAGTTTTAAAATTTCAATTCAATTATTCGATTCCAGAACCATTTTCTTCATATTTAAATTTCACTTTTCAATTATTTTCTTTAAGATTTAAAAATTATCGCCTTTTTTTTATTATTGTTTTCGATTATTATCATTAAGTTTCTTTAATTTTAAATACAATTGTTCAATTATTTTCTTTAATCTTTAATTCCATTCTTCAATTTTTAATTGCATTTTGCAAATTTAAATTATTTCCTACAAAATTTTACAACTCATAATTATTCTTTTAAAATTTTATAATTATTTATTAATTTTTTGAATTATTTTATTCGGCTTTATAGTAATCTAGCAATTTCTTGAATTTTTTTTCAATTGGCAATTATTTTGTCATTTTGTAATTTTTTTTTCAATTTTATCAATTATTTTTTCAAATTTAAATTTAATTTTTAAATTATTTCTTAAATTTTCAATTTATTTATTTGATTTTCAATTATTTTCTTCAATTTTCAATAGAATTCTTCGTTTTCAATTATTTTATTTAATATTCAATAATTCTCGTATTTTCTCAATTATTAATTATTTTCTTAAAATTTCAACAAAATTCTTCAATTTCCAATTGATTTCATCAATGTTCATTTATTTTCTACAATTTTTTCCATAATTTTCATCAGTTTTCAATTGACAATTTATTATTCTCCATAAATTTTATGATTGTTCATTAATTTTGAAAATTTATTTGTTCAAAAAATACCGATTATTCTCACCAATTTTCAATTTTTTTTCAATTGTTAATTATTTTTTTCAACAGTTAATTATTTTCTTCAATATTTAATTCTTTTCGTCATATTGTAGTTTTTCTTTAAGTTCTCAATTATTTTCTTCAGTTCTCTAATATTTTTCTTTAATTTTACATGTTTTTGTTCGATTTTCAATTAATTCTTCAATAATAAATAATTTTCGGATTTTTTCAATTATCTTTTTCACTCATAAAATTTGTTTCCAAATTTCAATTTAATTATTCAATTTTAGATTTAGAGAAAAATTTTATTCTTTTCAATTTTGAATTATTTTTTTCGATTATCATTAAGATTTTATAATTTTAAATACAATTGCTTAATTATTTTCTTTAGTTTTTAATTCCATTCTTCAATCTTTAATCCATTCTTTAGTTTTTAATTGTTTTCTTCTATATTCTATAATTTTCTGCTTTTTTCAATTACTTTTTTTCAATTTTTAAATATATATTTTTTAAATTTAAATCCCATTTTTCAATTTTTAATTGCTTTTTTTAATTTTCATTTATGTTTTTTTTAATTTTAATTATTTTTTTGGATTTTTAATCCAGTTGTTAAATGTGCAATTATTTACAACAATTATTCCTTTAATTTTCTTCATTTTTCAATTTCAAATTATTTTCTTTTAATTTAATATTTCTTGTTTAATTTTTACAATTATTTTTTTCAGTTGTCTATTAATCTAGCCATTTTTTGAATTTTGTTTTCAATTAACAATTGATTTTGTTCTTTTTTCAACAATTTTCTTAAATTTTTCAATTATTCTCCTCATTTTTCAACTATTTTCTTCAATTATAAATTATTTTCCGTAATTTCCAATTACTTCCTACAAATTTTTTACTTTTCAATTATTATCTTAAAATTTAATAATTATTCTTTGATTTTTTTTAATTATTTTGTTCGGTTGTGTATTAATCTAGCCATTTTTTGAATTTTGTTTTCAATTGTCAATTATTTTCGTCATTTTGTAATTTTGTTTTCCATTACGAATTATTTTTTCAAATTTTCAATTAGTTTCCTCTATTTTTTATTATTTTCTTCAATTTCAATTATATTTTTTGATTTTCATTCCAGTTGTTTAATTTGCAATTATTTCCAACAGTTATTTCTATAATTTTTCAACTATTTTGTTTAAATTTAATATTTATTGTTTAATTTTTGAAACTATTCTTTTCAATTCTGTAATTATGTAAACATTTTTCGAATTTTGTTTTCAACTGTCAATTATTTTCGTCATTTTTCAGATATATTCTTCAATTTCGTAATTTTCATTATTTTTATACGTTTAAGATAAATTATTGTCCAAAAATTTAAACCGAGAATTTAACTTCATAAAAAAAGTGTCCACCCTGATAATTCAATTAAAATCATTTATCGACATAAATCATGACTTTTTTTTACATACAGAATATTCATATGAGAATAATAAGCTACAATAATAAAATATTTCAGGTGCAATACGTAAGGTTAGTCAGCACGCCGTCAACTGGAACCAGCAACGTCGTAACTGTCGGAAAATCTAAACCTCAAGCAACTCTTCAGACAGTTGGAGTTCACCAAAAAATTGGACCTCAATCCCAAATTGTCAAAGTGAGAATTTTACCCTTCTTTCAACTCTATTTTGCTTTAAATGAAAATCAATAACTCGAATTAACTCAAAACTAGATTTAAATTTAATTAAGATTTTGAAATTAGACTAATTTAAATTGTGAATATTTAGGCAATAAGAAGTGTGACACCGAAAGGAGGACCTGGACAGCGTTTATTAATTCCCGCTTCAGTTGGAGGGCAAGGAAAAAGTACAGTCGCTATTCCGGCTTCAGCTTTAAGTCAATTGGCTTCAGGTCAAGCGGTTATTTCTGGAGGATCAAATGTTGGTAACATTGTTGTTCTCCCAGCCCAATATCTCCAACAGGTATTTTATTTTCTGTGTATTTACATTATTATTTGAATTGAAAGTTTCTGAAAGAAAAACTTCAATTTGAATTAATTCGTATTAACAGAAGGACGATATTAAAGTGAAATCTCATCTTCAGTCCTCTCCTAGTTTACTGAACAGCTCGCAAGGCTCGATTGGTTCTCCTGGTAATATATCAATTACTACCCTCAACGACAGTAAAATTTCCCAAAGGTCGACTCCAAACGCTGAGCCAAATGGAATTCGACCGCGTAAACCCTGCAATTGCACGAAATCTCAGTGTCTTAAATTGTAAGTATTTATTCAATACAATGAAATTTCATTAAGTCAGGGTGTCTACTAACCGGGAAAAACCGGGAATTAACCGGGAATTTTCCGTCAAACCGGGAATTTTCTTTCTGGGCTAATAAATTTGAATAATATATCAATTTGTTTTATAAATAGAGATGGTAACTTTATGCATTTTTAACCAATCTGATTATGCGTTTAAATTTTATGTAATTATGCGACAATTATGCAATTGAAAAATAAGAAATATACATTAAAAATTAAAATATAATATAATATATATTCTCATGAAATACAGATGTTTGTCTACTATCTTTTTTTCTTAACGCTAACAATACCGCAGAAACAATGAAAGACATTAAACATGAAAAAGTCAAATTATTTCGAAAAAATGTAGATAGAACTTCAGTCTTTTTATTGGACCGTACATTGCATAATATATAGTTTTAGATATAGTTATGGGCAATTCTATTGTGTGCTTTTAATTATAAATTATTTTCATCATATTTCAATTATTTTCTTCAATTTCCAATTATTTTCTACAATTCTCAATTATTTTCATTAATTTCAAATTATTTCTTCATATCTCAGTTATTTTATTCAATTTTCTACTATTTTCTTCAATTGTCAATTATTTTCTTCAATTTTCAATTATTTTCATCAATTTCTAATTAATTTCTTTAATTCTGAAATATTTTCTACGATTTTCAATTATTTTAATCAATGTTTCATTATTTTCTTCAACTCTAAATTATTTTTTTCAATTGCCAATTATTTGATTCAATTTTCAATTATTTTCTTCAATTTTCATCAATTATTAATTATTTTCTTCAGATCTCAACTATTTCCTTCAATTTTTATATATTTAATTTAATATTCAATAATTTTCGACTTTTTTCAACTATTTTTTTCAATTATCATTTATTTATTTCACATCTCAATAACTCCTCCATTTTTCAATTATTTTCTTCTATAATCAATAATTCTCGGCTTTTTTCAATATTTTTTTCCAAATATCAATAATGTTTTTGAAACTTGAATTCAATTAATCAATTATTATTCAACAATTTTCATAAAATCACATTTTCTTCAATTTCAAATTATATTTTACAATTTTTAATTAATTTCTTCAACTTACAATTACATTCTTCATTTTTTTTGTTTTTTTTTCAAATTCTATAATTCCTGGGTTGTTCAATATCTGTTTTCTTTAATTATCACTTATTTTCTTCTACTTTCAATCCCATTGTTCAATTCTTGAATTATTTTCTTTAATTCTCAATTATAATTTTCGACATTCGATTCCATTCTTTAATTTTCAATTGTTTTTTTTCCAATATTCAATAACTATAGGCTTTTTACAATGATTTTTTTTAAATTTTCAATTATTTTCTTCAATTTCCAATTTTTTTTCTTAAATTTCAATTATTTTCTTCAATTTCCAATTATTATTTCATATTTCTTTCAACTTCTCAATTTTCTTCAATATTTAACAATTCTCAGCTTTTTTAAATTATGTTTTTATTTCAATTTTTATTTAAATTGATAATAAATTATTTTCGTCAATTCCCAGTTACTTCCGTCGATTTCTAAATTTTTCTGCTGTTTTCAAATATTGTCTTTAATTTTTAAGTAATTTCTTCAATTTTCAATTATTTTCTTTAAATTTCAATTATTTTCTTTAATTTTTAATTATTTTGTTCAATTGTCAATTGTTTGTTTCAATATTCACTTCAATATTCGACTTTTTTCAATTATCAGTTATTTATTTCATGTTTTAAAACCTCCTTCAATTTTTAATAATTTTCTTCTATTCTCAATTTAATTGTTCAATTATTCAATTATTTTTTTCAATTCTCAATTAATTTCTTTAAATAACAATTCTATTCTTTAATTTTTAATGTTTTCTTCAATATTAAATAATTCCTGGCATTTTCCATTTTTTTTTTTTTTTTTTAATTATAAATTATTTTCTTCTTTTTTCAATCCAATTGTTCAGTAATTTTCTTTAATTCTCAATTATTGTATTTGAATTTCAATTGTTTTTTTTTTATATTGAATAATTCTGTGTTTTTCTGATTTCAATTTCATTATTTAATTTTCAATTTATTTCTTCAATTTTGAATTATCAACTTAAAATTTAAATTATTTTTTTTGATTTTCTATCTAGTTGACCAATTTTCAATTATATTCTTTGAATTTAATAACTGTTCAATTTTTTCAATTATTGTTCAATTGTAGATTAATATTTACTTTTTTTTTAATTTTGTTTCTAATCGTCAAATATCTTTGTCATTGTTTAATTATTTCTTTTCCTTATTAATTGTTTCTTTTAATTCTTAATTATTATTTTTTGTAAAGTTTGATATTTAATTCTTCAATTCTCAATATTATTTTTTTTGAATTTCAATTATTTTCTTCAATTATCAACTGTTATATTCAATTTTTGTAGTCATTTGTAGGTCTATTTATACTTCAAATAAATTTTAAGTTAACAAGAGAAAAAACCGAGAAAAATAGGAACAAAAACCGGGAAATGACCGTGAATTTTGTGGGACGAAATTAGTAGACACCCTGTTAATCTATAGTAATAATTAGCAAGATTCATTCATTCTTTCAGTCATTCTAAGTCTTGGCACTTAGATATTTTGTTGTTTTAAATCAGTTACGTTTGAAAAAATGTATCTTTAAATTAAAATTAGAGTCTACTTTGATAAGAATCAATTTAACTGCATTGACAGAAAATAAATTAATTAAAATACAGTTTACCCTAAAATATTGAACTGAAATTTCCATACACTAAAATTTTTAGTAAATTAAAATTTAATTCTATCAATATAAATTAACTTGAAATGTTCTTGTGATTAAATTAATTGATATTTAGATCATTGGAAATTGAGATCATTAAAATTTTGAAATAATTATTTTTAATGAAAATCTAAATTAGTAATTAAGCATCAATATATATTTAAGTTTTAATTTATTGAAGTTTGAATTCAACTCAATTTTTATTGGTTATAAGGCTTTAAATTATCTAAATTTTAATCAATCCTTGCGTTTTTATTATTCTGATTATTAATAAGTGAACATTTAATTAGGTATTTAAAAAAAAAGTAAATATAAATCTTAAAACCTTAGTAAATAAACTTTTTAAATAATCGAAGTTAAAATAAATTTGAGTCAATATTTCGTTGATACTGTTTTATGTTTGGAACTATTTCAAATATGAAAAAATTAAAACTTGAATTGTTAGAACCTTTAAAGAATAGAAATAATCCTCAATAGAAGTTTGGAACGATTGAAGTTCGTATAAATTACAGAAGTTTGAATACATTTTGTTCAAAAAACTATTCTTTCAACAAAAATATTTCAACTTTTTATAATGTTTCTATCTAAGGTATTTTCTTCTTTTATTTATTTTTTTTATAATATTTTATTATTTAAATATAAAATTCAAAAATTCGTGCTCTTTTAAAACATTTTTTATTTACTTTTACTTGTTTCTCTATTTCTTGAAGTCGGCAGCGATTTTAATTTGCATAGAATGAAAGTTATATTTTTCTACAATATTTAGTTTATTTGAATAACAAATTTCATTAAATTATTAATCTTATTTGTACTTGCAAAAATTTATAGTTGTGGATGACAAGAAACAATTCGATCTTTTTTAATGTTTATGTTGCTATAATTTTCAACAGTTTTCAATATACAATTATTCTCTTTAAATTTTATAATTATTCTTTAATTTTTTTCGATATTTTGTTCTGTTTTAGATTATTCTCGACAGATTAAAATTTTTTCTTATGATTGTAAATTATTTTCCTCATTTCTAAATTAGTTTCTTTAATATTTAATTATTTTAGTCATTTTGTAAATTTTCTTTCAATTATCAATTATTTTTTTTGCAATTTCAATACAATTCTTTCTAATTCCGATTCTTCTCACTATTCTTCAATTTTTTTTTAATAGTTAATTATTTTCGTCATATTGTAATTTTATTTTTTAATTATAAATTATTTTCTTTATATTTTTATTTAATTCTTTAATTTTCAACTTATTTCTTCAATTTTTAATTATTTTCTTCAATTTTCAACTATTTTTTTTAATTTTCAATTATTTTTATCAGTTTTCAATTAATTCCTCAATATTAAATAATTCTAGGATTTTTTCAATTACTTTTTTCACTCATAAAAATTGTTTTAAAATTTTAATTCAATTGTTATTATTAATATTATTATTATCGCCTTTTTTTTTGTTATTATTTCGATTATTATTAAGTTTCTTTAATTTTCAATTTAATTGTTTTCCTCATTTCTCAATTATTTCCTTTAAGATTTAATTACCTATTTCAGTCATTTTTTAATTTCTCTTTCAATTCTATTTTCTTAAAATTACAATTTAACTCTTTAATCTTTAATTTATTTCTTTAATTTTTAATTATTTTCTTCAATTTTCAATTGCATTCTTCGTTTTTCAATTATTTTATTCAATATTCAATAATTCCCGAATTTTTTCAATTATTAATTCTTTTTTTGAAATTTCAATAGAAATCTTCAATATCCAATTAATTTCTGCAATTTTCATTTACTTTTTACGATTTTTTTTCATAACTTTCATCAATTTTCAATTATATGATTATTTATTAATTTTAGAAACTTTTTTGTTCAAATGCCGATTATTCTCACCAATTTTAAATTTCTTTTTTTTTTAATGGTTAATTATTTTAATCATATTGTAAATTTTCTTTTAATTATCAATTTTTTTTCTGAAAATTTCCATTAAATTCTTTAATTTCCAATGTATTTCTTGAATTTTTAATTATTTTCTTCTTTAAATTTCACTTTTCAATTGTTCTCTAATATTAAAAGAATTATCGCCTTTTTTCTATTTTTTTCGATTATCATTAAGTATCTTTAATTTTAAATACAATTGTTTATTTTATCTCTTTAATTTTTTATTCCATTCTTCAGTTTTCAATTGTTTTTTTCTACATTCATTAATTCTTGTCTTTTTTTAATATTTCTTGTTTACAATTAATTTTTCCATTTGTTTATTGATCTAGTCATTTTTCGAATTTTGTTTTTATTAATTTGTTTTTATGTAATTTTTCACATATTTTCTTCAATTTTTCAATTATTCTCGTCATTTTCCACTATTTTCTTCAGTTTTTTCTGCATTTTTCAATTATTATCTACAGTTTTTTAATTTTCAATTATTATCTTAAAATTGTATAATTATTTTTTTATTTTTAAAATTATTTCGTTCGGTTGTGTATTAATTTACCATTTTTTGAATTTTGTGTTAAATTGTCAATTATTTTCGTTATTTTTCTGATTTATTCTTCAATTTCGTAATTTTTATTATTTGAATTTGCAAAAATTTATAGTTTTGAATGACCAACAACAATGCAAATTTGCTAATTTATTTAATAAAATCTAGTTTAATCAAATTTTGTAAAGCTAACTAGATTGCTATTTCAAGTAAAGTGATTCTTTTCTTTTAATTTGAATTTCATTAACATTAAAAACGATTATTTCAGATATTGCGATTGTTTCGCAAACGGAGAATTTTGTCACATGTGCAATTGCAACAATTGCTCGAATAATTTGGGCAATGAGGAGGAGAGACAGAGAGCGATCAAGTCTTGTTTAGAAAGAAATCCAAATGCTTTCCGGCCGAAAATAGGAAAAGGTCGCGATACAGGAGAAGATATCAGAAGACACACCAAAGGATGCAACTGCAAAAGAAGCGGTTGTTTAAAAAATTACTGTGAATGTTACGAGGTGCGTAAAATAGTGGGAAATGATTTTTTGGATTCTTTTTCATGAATTATATCTTTTTTGCTTTCTCAGAAAGAAATAATACATTTTTTGTGTACCTACAACATTTAAAACAAAACCGCTAAAAATTAGACGATTGTCTTTTGTTTCTTTTGTAAAAACAAAAGACTTCTTATATTTGTCTTGAAAGTGGAAATTCTTTGTTAATGTTTTTCTTTTTTTTTTCAGGCGAAAATACCATGTTCCGGAAACTGCAAATGCATAGGTTGTCGAAACGTAGAGGATGCACCTTTGCTGAGGAAATCTTCGAAAGACTCGTCCGATAATTCGGAAATTCGATCGGCTCAACTCACTTTGAATAAAGCGAAGATGCAACAGTATTTGGATTCCACGGCCTTTAGGCCGGCAGCAACTTCGAATACTGGAACAAGGTTATTATTATTATTTTTAATTAGAATTATCAAAAATGGCCTTCTTGGTAAAATTAAATTAATTGTACTTTTGTTTTAAGCAATTTTATATAATAATTTACAAGTTACTTTCATTCATTCTTTCTTTCTTTCATTCTATCCACACTTGGAGTTTATCACTAGATGCTTTTTTGTTTTAAATTTTTACATCATATTTCACCTTTTAAAATTATGTTCTCAAATTTTAGAATTATAGCAATTTTAATTTCTTTAAATTTCTGTTAATTTGAACTTGCATTGATTAAAAGTTCAATTAATCCACTGTTCAAATATACTGAATTTAAAATGATTTACAAATCTCTGAAATTTTTAATAATACATTTCTTTTATGATTTCAATAATTTCAACTAATTATTTTCTTCAATTTTTAGTTATTTTATTGTTTTTCATTATTTATCATATTTTTCCTTAAATCTTAAAAATACCTTCCGCTAATTTCAATTATTTTCCGACAATTTTCAAGTATTTTTATCATTTTTCAATTATTTTCTGCAATTTTTAGTTATTTTCATTATTTATCACTTTTTTCCCTAAATTTTACATCTTCTGCAAATTTCAATTATTTTTTGCAATTTTTTCAATCACTTTTTCACGTTTAATTATTTTCTCTTCGACATTAAATCAATTTAATTATTTATTCGTAAATTTTATATTAACTATCTCAAACTTAAATTAATTTTTTTAATATACCATTATTATCTTCATTTTTCAATTAATATCTTCAATTTTTAATAATTTTCATTATTTCTGAATTAATATCCTGAACTTTGAAATAATATCTCAATTTACAATTATTTTGTTCAATATTCATTTCTTTTTATCATTTTACAATTACATTTTCTCCATATTTTAATTATTATAATTATTTTTCAATTTACTTCCTAAATTTTCAGTTATTATCTTCAATTTTCAATTTTTGAAAACGATTTTAGAATTATTTTATTTTGCTTAAAAATGAATTCTGTTCTTTTTCTATTATTTTCTCCTATTTCTAATTATTTTTATTCTTTTGGCACAATTTTCAAAAAATTCAACTAGTTATCTGAAATTTTAATGATTTTCATCATATTTCAATTATTTTTTTCAATTTTAAATTATTTTCATAATTTTTAATTATTATTCTCATTTTGTGAAATTATTTTTTAATCTTGTTAAGTATTTGATATTATTTTTCAATTATTTTCTGCAGTTTTTAGTTATTTTAATTATTTATCATTTCTTCCCCTAAATCTTAAATCTACCTTACGCAAATTTCAATTATCTTCTGCAATTTTTTCAATCATTTTTTCAATTTATATTATTTTCTTTTCGACAATAAAACAATTTCATTATTTCTGAATTAATATCCTGAACTTTTTCAAATACTTATCTCATTTTTCAATTATTTTCTTCAATATTAATTTCTTTTTATCATTTTGCAATTATATTTTCTTCATCTTTTAATTATATTATTTATTTTTCAATTAATTTAACTAATTTGACTATAATAAAAATAACAATAATAATAATAATTTAACTAAATAATTAACTGAAAATTTAGTAAAAATTCTCAGTTATTATCTCAGAAGATAATTGTCTTCAATTTTCAATTCTTTAAACAATTTTTCAATTATTTTCTTTTGCTTAAAAATAAATTCTGTAATTTTTTTCATTATTTTATCCAATTTCTAATTATTTTCATTCTTTTGGCATAATTTAAAAAAATTTCAACTATTTATCTGAAGTTTTTATTATTTTCATCATATTTGAATTATTTTTTTCAATTTTAAATTATTTTTTTTATTTTTCTATTTTTCCCTTCATTTTTTAATCATTATTCTTATTTTGTAATATTTTAAAGTATTTTTCTCAAATTTCAATTATTTTCTTCATAATTTCCAAAAAATTTTATTAACTATCTTAAATTTTAATTATTTTTAGCTTTCTTCAATTCTTATCTGCAATTTTAAATTAATCTCACTTTGTCAATTAATTTATCAAATTTTCAAGTATTTTTATTAAATTTCAATTATTTTTTGTTTTATTTAAAAAAAATTCTGCATTTTTTCAATTATTTATTTCAAATTCCGTTTATTTTTTTCAATTTGTCATTGTTTTTATATTTGAATTATTTTCTTCAAGTTTTAAATTTTAAAATCATTTGACAATTATTTTAAGCACTTTTTAATTATTTTTATTTTATAAAATTATTTTCCAAGATAATTTCTCAAATTTCCCACTATTTTCTTCAGTTTTTAATTATTATCAATTTTTTTCATAATTCCCAAAATTTTGAACTATTTATCTGATATTTCAATTATTTAATTCAATTATTTTTTTCAATTATCAATTACTTACATTCTTTTTCAAAATTTCCAAAAAGCTTTTAATTGATTATTTGAAATTTCCATATATTATTTATAGGTATATTCTGTATTTTTTACAATTATTTCTTTTATATTAAAAATTGTTCTCTTCAATTTTAAATTATGTTTATCTTTTTGAATCTGTGTTCTCTAATTTTTAATTATTTTCTTTTTCTTTTTAATAATCTTCTAAAAGTTTCAAGTATTTTTCTAAAAATTTCTTTCATTTTCCTTTATTTAAAATATGTTATGTAATTTTTCCAATTATCTTCTCAAATTTTAATTATCTTCTTCAATTGCTTCCTCATAGAGGAAGTATTTAAATTATTTATATTATTTTTTCATTATTTTCTTCAATTTTTAACTTTTCTAATTTTTTTTCAGTTTATTTCTAAGATTTTTAAGTATTTTTCTCAAATATTATTTTCGTTATAAATTCTATAAAATAAATTATTTTCTTTAATTTTAAAACATTTCTATAATTTTTTAAACTACTTTCGCCAATTTTTAATTGTTCTCCCTTTTTTTTTCAATTTATTTTCAACATAAAGTGTAGAAACTAATCGCGCGCCAGCAAGCGATGTTTAATTTAATTATAATTTCATTTAAAAGTCATTGTATTTATATTTAATAAAAAATAATTAAATAAATTTGCCTTTTTCAGACAACCCTTTAATTTCTTAACCGACAAAGTCGTCGAGATGACCTGCCAATGTTTAATGGCACAAGCGGACGAGGCGGAGCGAAATATGCTTGATGATGATTCTTCACAGAAATTAATAATCGAGGAGTTTGGACGCTGCTTGAAGGAAATCATAGAATCTGCACATAAAGCAGAAAACATCTAGCAGGGATATTTAGATAAAAGAGATTTTCATTCATCTTATTCTTGCGTTTTAAAATCGATGACAAGTGAGTTAATGTATTAATAAAATGAATTATGAAATTTGTAAGTTTGATGCGAGAGTCGATTTAAAAAAAAACGCAAGTTTAGTAATTTCAAAAGACTTTTAAATAACTCGTTTATCATAGGATGAATAGATCTTGACAATTTATTTGGATCGGAATTTGTAAGCTCATCGTAGGAAAAAAAAGATATGGAATTTAATTTGTAAATAAATTTAGGGAATAGTTGTAAGATTAAGAATATAATAAAAAAATTTAGATTTTGATTGTAAAAAAAAGTAAAAGCCGGATTATAATCTAGGCTAATAAATTTTCGTCAAATTTATTATTATTTAGCAAGAGTGTTTTTCTGATTTTGGTCCGAAATACTGACAAAAAAAAAAAAAAAGAAGTTAATTATCCGTTAAAACTTGAAATTGTAAAGTGTACAAAGATCTAATCATTTACGAGAATGACGAGGAAATTTTGATATTTTAAAAGTTAATTCCGTGAAAAGAGGAATATTTTTGTTTACCTAGAATATTAGATACTTTCAGAATTGCTGCTATATTTTTTTTAATACCTAGGAAAGGAAAAATTAACTTTGAATTATCCTACTTTTTAAACAAATTTTCTTAGCAAGACACTGAAAGTACTTATATTAGTTTTAGTTTTATAGTTCTACAAATGAGAATTTCATTTCCATAAATTATCACTTTAAGCTTTTAAAGCACTGCATTTTAAAAATCAAGTAAATTGTAACGATTTATTAACCTTTCTACTAGATGTAAAATAGTTTTAAAGTCAAATTTTGCGTTCATCAATTATATTTCTATCGTCGATTCACACTTTTATTGTAAACCATTTTGTAATATTGACGTAAACTTTTGCAGATATATAAACAGAAATAACACTTATTAATTGTAGAATAATGTAAGAAAATGTATAGATAGGAGTCGATTGAAATATATAAATAAAATATATTATTATATTCATAGAGTTGATACTTTGTGAAACGTCACTTTAGTTGATGAAATCTGTGTTCAGTGATATTGTAGCGATTATCTAGGCTTGGCGACATGTTACATTTCTACTCATTAAATTATAATACGGAGACAAAATCCAAGTTTTCAATTATAACCTTCCGAAAACCCAGTATTTAAAATTTTTTTAATTATAATTTTATTAAATTCTGCAAATTTACAATTTGTACTTCATCGATTACTCAAAATTTGACAATTTTCTTTTTCGATTTTTTTGGCTCTACTTTAACTCCCTCGTCGTCTATAGATTCTAGAGCGGAATCTTGAATAGTTTTCACGGTGATTGTCGTCTCTTCTTTTTCTCTCGCAGAATCCGGACAATCTTTTTTCAAATGCGTCACGTCTCCGCAAATTTTACAAGCGCCGCCTTTAGGATAAAGTCCTTTTGGATTATCAGGACACTGTTTTGCCACATGTCCTTGTTCACGGCAAATAAAACATTTCGCGTACCTATAATCGTCAGATTTCGTCACCTTGCACTCAAAATGTGTGTGCTCTGTGGAACCACATTTAAAGCAAATTCCAGTCGCAGTTTCTTCTCTATCAAGCTCCGGACAATCGGACATATTGTGTCCAGCTTTTCTGCAATGAAAGCAAACTTGTTTTCTTACACGAGCCAGCGCTTTTTCTGCCTTTCTCCTCTCTAGTTTCATCGCTGCGTCTATCTCGGACTTTGGAATTCCTGAAAAATAATTTCAGAATCAGAATCTAAATTTTAATTTGTTGAAATTTTAATCGATTCAAATTAAAGGGCTGCCAGACCTTTATTTAAAAATAAAAGACGATAATATAAAGATTCAGGAAAGCCAAAAAATAATTAAAATATGAAGAAAATAATGGAAAAATGACTAAAATAATTCAAATTTGAACAAAAAATTGTAAAATGACAAAAATAAATGAAAAATTGATTAAAAATAAAAAAAATTAAGACAAAAATTAAACAATTGACAGAGAAAAAAATTGTAAAGATTAAAAAATAATTGAAATTACAAGAAACTAATTAAATTGGAAAAGATGAATTTGAGACTGGTGCACTAGTGTAAAAAATTTAAATTTTGAGTACAGTTATTGAAATATTGAAGAAATAATTAAAATGTGAAGAAATTAATTGAATGACATAAATAATTGAAAGCAGATGTAAAAAATTGAACTTTTTAGACAATAGTTGAAACATTGAAAAAAATAATTTAAAAATGACAGAAAAAATTTATATATATAAAAAACAGTTGAAAAAGCACAAAAATAACTGAAATTTGGAAAAAGAATTACTGAGAAATTAAAAAAATCATTTAAAAATGGAATAAAAGATTTAATACATTATTTAAAAAATTACGTAAAATAATTTTAAAATTAACTGTATACCTAATTGAAATGTAAAGAAGCTGATTGAATAATGACATAAATAATTTATTGCTGGTCTAAAAATTAATAAATTTATGATAAGAATAAAAAAAGATTGAAGAAAATGACGCTTAAAGAAAATAATTCCAAAATGTCAAAAATGTTTGAATAATACCAAAAATTACTGTAATTTGAAAAAAAAATTGAGAAATGACAAAAAATATTCATAATTGATGTAAAAAATTAAATATTTAATGACAATACTTGAAGAATTGACGAAACAATTGAAATGTTGAGAAACTAATTGAATAATTATATAAATATTTGAAAGCTAGTGTAAAAATTAAAAATTTAAAGACAATAATTGAAGAATTAAAAAAAATATTAGAGGTTTGAGACACATCATTGAAACTTGAAGAAAATAATTAAAAACTGTCAACAAAAAATTATAAAAATAAAAAACAGTTTAAAAATTACAAAAATAACTGAAGTTTTGAAAAAAAAAAAATTTTGAAAAATAAGAAAAATAAATTAAAATTGGAGTAAGAAATGTAATACATTAATTAAAAAATTGTATAAAATAATTAAAAAATTACCTATAATATGATTGAAATGTGAAGAAACTTGTTAAATAATGACATAAACAATTGAAAGTTGGTGTAAAAATTAAGAAATTCATGATAATAAAAAGATTGTCAACAATGACATTTAAAGACAATAGTTTAAAAACTTCAAAAATATTCGAATAATGACAAAAATAATTGTAATTAAAAAAAAAAAAATAATTGAGAAGTGACAAAAAATATTTGTTTACTGGTGTAAAAAATTAATTGTTTGAAGACAAGACTTGAAAAATTGACAAAACAATTAAAAAGTTAAGAAACTAAATAAATAATTACATAAATAATTGAAAGTTAGTGTAAAAATTAGAAATTCATAGACAATAATTGAACAATTGAAATAAATAGCAGCATATTGAAGAAAATAATTGAATTTTGAAGAAAGTAATTGAAATTTGAAAAGAATAATTCAAAGATGGCAAACAAAATTTAAATATGAAGAAAGTAATTAAAGCTTCAAAAAAAGAATTGAAATTTGTAGAAAATAATTAAAAAAGGTAAAAAAAATTAATAAATTTATGATAATAATAAAAAGAATAAAAAAAATGACAGAACTTTGAAGAAAATAATTGAAAACTGGTATAAAAAATTTTAAAATTCATGACAATAATAAAAAGTTTCAGGAAAGCAAATCAAATTTTAAGAAAATAATTTAAAAATGTCAAAAATAATTGAAATATGAAGAAAATAATTAGAAAAAAACAAAAATAATTCAAAATTTGAAAAAACTGGGGAAATTAACAAAACTAATTGAAAAATTGATTAAAAATCAAGAAATGAAGATGAACATAATTAACGATTTAGAAGAAAAATTGAGAAATGACAAAAATAATTGATAATTGGTGTCAAAAATTAAATATTTGAAGACAATACGTGAAAAATTGAGGAAATAATTGAAATGTTAAGAAACTAATTGAATAATAACATAAATAATTCAAAGCTGGTTTAAAAATTAAAAATTTATAGTCAATAATTGAAAAAAATAATTAAAAGTAGAAGAAATTAATTAAAGGTTAAAGAAAAAAATTGAAATTTAGAGAAAATAATTGAAAAAGGTGTAAAAAATTAATAACTTCATGAAAATAATAAAAAGAATGAAGAAAGTAATTGAAAACTGGTATAAAAAATTTAACAATTCATGCCAATAATATAAAGTTTGAGGAAAGCCAACCAAATTTTAAGAAAATAATTAAAAAATGGCAAAAATAATTGTAAAATGACAAAAATAATTCAAAATTTCAAAAACAGTGAAAAATAACAAAACTAATTGAAAAATTTAATAAAAATAAAAAAATGAAGATAAAAATTGAAAACTTGAAATGTAGTAATTGAAATTTTAAAAAAATAATTGAAAAGTTTAAAAAATAATTTAAATATGAATAAAATAATTGAAAAATGACAAAGATAATTCAAATTTGAAAAAAATTATTTTGAGACTGAAAGTAAAAAATTAAAATTTTGAGTAAAATAATTGAGATATTGACGAAAAAATTAAAATATAAAGAAACTAATTGAATTGAAATTACAAGAAAATAATTGAAGAATGACAAAAATAATTAGAATTAAGGGGAGGCACCGGTGAAATTTCAACATTTCATTAAATGCGTTGTTTAGATTTTTTGTAGCAACATTTTGGATTTAAAACTATTTTACAGTAATAAAATAAAAAAAAATTGTCAAATCAAAATTTTTTTAAATCCATACTTAATTTTGTTAAAAATTGTAAAAAAATCCCGTGAAAAAATTGAAGTTGAAAAAAATTGAAAGTTGCAAAAGAAGATAGATATTTTAGGTGAGAGAGAATCATATTTAAACTTGTTCCTAAAAGGTAACAATTTTTTATTGGTATAATTTTGGGTCTAGAAATTACATGTATATTGTTAAAAATTGAAAAATAAAATTTTTTGACATAAAAAAAATTTTTTGATCTTTTTGAAAAATAAATTTTTTTTAATATCCATGCGTAATTTTGTTCAGAATTGTAAAAAAGCCAATTAAAAAATTGACAATAAAAAATAGTAAAAATTGTGAAAGGAGACAGATATTTAAAATTTTTCATTTTTTCGAAAATAAAAATTCAAAAACATGTCCTAATTTTATTTTATTTATTTTTAACATTTTAAGATAATTTTATATGCCCAAATTAAGTTTTAAAAAATTGGCACCTCTAGGCGTTATAAATTTGGATGGGTTAAAATTTCACCGGTGCCTCCACTTAAAAAAAAAAAATTTAGACTGATGTAAAAAATGAAAATTATGAGTACAATAATTGATATTTTGACGAAATTTTAATTAAATAGTATTAATTAAAATATGAAGAAACTAATTGAATAATGACAAAAAAAATTGAAAGCTGGTATAACAATTAAACATTTTGGACATAAATAATTGAAAATTAGTGTAAAATTAAAAATTTGATGACAATAATAAAAAGATTGAAGAAAATGACATTTAAAGAAAATAATTTCAAAGTGTCAAAAATATTTGAATGACATAAATAATTGACAGCTAGTGTAATAATAAAAAATTATAGACAATAATTGAAAAGTTGAAAAAAATATAAGTTTGATCAAAATAATTGAAAAAGGTGTAAAAAATTAATACCTAAATTTATGATAATAATAAAAAGAATGAAGAAAATAATTGGAAAATGGTGAAAAAAATTAAAAAATTCATGACAATAAAAAAGAATTGAATGAAATAATTCTAAAATGGGAAAAATAATAGAAATATGAGGAAAATAATTGAAAAGTGACAAAATTAAATGAAAACTTGTGTAGAAAATTTAAATATTCCAAACAATAATTTACAGATTGAAGAACTTAATTGAAAATTTAAAAAAATAATTGTAAAATGACAGAAATAAATAAAAATATTCATAACAATAATTAAAAAATTGACCATGTAATTTGAACATGAACAAACTAATTGATTCATAAGGTAAATTATTAATTAGAAACCCCACTCCCCTCACAGCTGGAATAAACATTTTTCTAAAAAAAAGTGAGTTTTTTTTTTAAACAAAAAAGTGTGTAATAGTGTGTAACTTTAGAAAAAGTGAGTAAAAGTGAGAAAAGTGAGTCATTGGCTGCGCTGAAATTATAATTGATATCATATTTTCAATTGATTAAAATTAAAAAAATTTCAAAACAAACCCTTGAGAATCATCTGCTGTTTCAGTTCTTTCAAGCGCTCAGCGTCTTCCTTCTGGACCGGAAATCCGTCATACATCATAACCTCGACCTCAATTCCGTTAATTATCATCTTCGAGGACTGAACAGGTTTCCTTCTTTTGTGTTCCTGGTCATTCTTGATTTTCGGTTTTCTCAAATGATGATTTTTCTTATGTGGTCTTTGTCTCTCGAACTTTCCAAAATGATTCTCTTTATGAAAGTCATTTTTAGAATTTTCCTCTGGCTTTTCCTCTGGCTTTTTGTCAATTTTATCGGGTTTCCCAAATTTAACATCACTTTCCCAATCATTTTCTTTTGTGTCGAATACCGATTTTTTCTCCAATTTTTCTTTATTTGCAGCTTCTAAATTCTGATTCTTTTTCTTCAAATTGCGCTTCTGTCGTTTGCTCAATTTCTCGGTAGTTTTCGGTTTTTCTTCCGATTTTTCAGAACTTTCGCTTTTCTGTTTTTTCTCCGGAACTTGATCTTGAGCAGGTGTATCAACTTTGCTACGTTTTTTCTTTTTCGGAGAGGATTCTAATTGATTTTCCGAACTCTCTACTTTCTCTTCAGACTTCTTTGATTTCTGATTTTCATCTGGCTTTTGCTTTTTTATTTTTTCACTCACATCCTGCAAAAGCTCGGGATTAATAATTGTCTCCTTTTTCAAAGCTCCTTGGAGCTTTTTCTTTTTTTTCTTTTTCTCATTAGATTTCTGAATTTTCGTAGAAACTGGCAATTTTTCCTTGCTCTTTTTCGGAGCATCGAATTCAGCCCAATTATTAGAAACGGGATCAGATCTCTCCTTTTCTTCAAGCAATTGTCTGGCAGTTTTTGTTTTTTCTTTATTCTCGGGATTTTCTTTATTTAAAGAAACCTCGAGTTGTTGTTTCATTACTTGCCATGGTGTTGAATCTTCTCTAACCTTCTCGTTGGAAGCTTTAGAACCTTTAGATCTAGCAAAACGCGTCATCTGTAAATAAAAAAAATGATAAATATACTTTTTACTATTTATTGGATAAGGTAAAGAGAAATTAGGTTTATTTAAATTTAAAGAAAATAGAATAAATAACACCTTTACCAAATATTATCCTAAAAAAATGTCTACATAAGAAAATAATAATATCAAAACAATCTAAAATTATTCCCACGTGTTTAAAGATCTTTTAATATAAATAATATTGTAGTAAAGTTAGTATATTTTATATTGAAACTAAAAATATTAGTTAAATTATAAAATATTTAAGAAAAATAGTCATTTGTTAATAATTAATAAAGCTAATAATAAATAAAATGGAAAGAATAACAAATTTATAGGTTAAGTCACGTGTTGATATTTTTTTAAAAAAATGTTATTTTTAAGTTAGTAAAGATAAACAACTTACCGCTTGTGAATATAGACTGGGATATTAATCAATTGATCATTTTTTCATATAACAAAAATGTCAAAATCGTAATAAATTATTTGAAAATCTTTTCAAAAACTGACAAACACAGTTGTTGTGCAAAATACTCAGGGTTGAATAGTTGCATGTAATTTCTAAGCCTTCAATCCGTAAATTGTGTAAAGTTTTACGTACGCAAAGTACCGTATTTTACGTATAATTCTGTAAATTACCAACGCATTTTACAGAATTTATGTTTGTATGTTAACTCTGGTTAAATATACGTAAAAATTATACATTGAAGAAAAAATGCCAGTTTCTAATTTAAATGTTTAAATAAATTATGAATAAAATATTGTTAGCAAAATAGCAACCCCGGAAAATAAACTGATTAAATAAAACGTCTAGTGAATCGCAGTTTTTAAAAAAGCAGATTAATGATTGATTCTGAATAGTTTTGAATCAAAGTTATTTTTAATAAATGATTTCCTATTAATACTAAATTTATTGAATCGGGTTTGACAATTATATGAATCGGTTTGGAAAAATTGAGGTTAGATTGTCATATTTTATACAAAATTTGAAAATTCTAATTAATTGAGCTACTTAAATAAATTATGTCCAGGGTCCAGGGCTGTTAGATTTGATAATACTTTTTAAAATTGAACAAACATAAATTTTTTGTTAAACATATTTCTAAAAAATAACACTTGGAAAATTAAAATGATTTGAATCGGAGTTAATCGGGAATTTCATTTGAAGAAAGCAGATTCACTTGAGCTCATGACCGATTCAGAAAAATAAGTGAAACGTTTTTATTTCCAAGGAAAATACGATAAACTAAATTGTAGAAATTCTAAAGAACGAAATGAGTTATTTTTTATCAAAACTGGACAAAAATTACAATTTTATAAAATTTTAGTTAACTAATTCTGGAGGAATTAAATCATATTCTTCGATTCAAAATGTAAATAATTTAAAAATTGCAATTATCCACTAAAAGAACACAAAAAATGAAATAATTACAAGAGAATTCGGCTCAAAATAATATTTTCCGAAAATTGTGCGATCTTAAAAAATTTGGTGAAATCATATATATTTATTTATATTTTTATTTCCTTTTAAGAAATCACAGTTCTATCTAAATTAAAAACAAAGAAACAATTAAGCACTAAACAAATGAATAACGTTTATTAATTATTTTCTAAACTAAACGTTTTTATGTAACACATCTTATAATTTTCAAATTTATAAAAATAAAACATTTTATAACTTGAGTTTGTAACACTTGAAATATTTTGACTTGGATAAAACTGAACACAGAAATACGGAACATTAAACAATACGAAAAGCAGTACAAAACACATAAATAGTACATTCACTTAAATAATGTACACAGAAGTTAAAAATTTGAGATTTTCTAAAAGAGTATCGCAATTTAAACTCTAAATTTTCTCACAATTTAAGAAAAACTTCTAACTGCTAAACATGTCTTTTGCAATGCGTAAAGATTTCAGTTCCTTATTTGTTAGATAGCCGAAAATATGGTCCACTACCAGAGTCGGAAAATCGAAATGTAAAAAGTCTTTTAATAACCGATAATTGGAGTCGAATAAATATCTTCTGTCTCGCCCAATCACAATTCTTTGTATCAAAAAGTCTCCATACTCCGGGAATGTTTTCGTCACATTGCTTTCATTCAAAAGAATTTTTTTAACCAGAACATTTCTCGCAAGTTCCGCAAGACCATTAGTATTTGTCACTAGAATATCAAAATAAGTGACTCCCTCACAGATTTTCGTCTTTTTCATCAAAAAGATTTCATTCCTACACCTTTGCACATACTTAGCTAATTGAGGAGTAAAAGCCAAAACTCTATTCTCTTTGCTGACCTCTAGTTTCGCAAAACATCGTCTAATAATTTCCTGAATCAACAAACGGACAATATTTCTAGCCGGTAGGATCTGTTTATCCCTTAATTCACTATTGCCATTTATCAAAAACTTATCATAAGCCAAATTGTCCAATTCTTTCGAAATAGGGTTACTAGCCGGTACCATCCTACTTTCATAATCCGCACAACGTTTCGTAGCTCTATCCATTGCCACTTTCAAAGCAGTTTCATTCTTCACATTTAAAAAATTTACATCAGCACCATTCAATAGAAACAGTTTTAAAAACTTGACATTCTCGTCTTCAATAACCAATTGAAGTGTCGTTTTTCCCTGCGACATATCCACTTGATTTGGATTCGTGCCATTTTCTAATAAAATTGGCAACAACCACTCGTACCTTGAGTACCAATGCTTGATCTTGTTTAAAACCCAGTGCAGAGGTAAATCATTCTCATCAATCTTGGTATTAACATCAATCCCATGATCCACCAAACATTGAAATAATTCCTTACTAATCCCCTCTTTAACCGCAAAAGAAAGAATCGTTTCTCCCTTAATAGTTGTGGCATTGATGGATGCACCCATTTTCAAAAGATACTGCAAAACCTCCAAATTGTTGCCACTGATGGCATAAAAAATAGGACACTCATTTTTCTCATCATTAGCGTCAATTGAAGCTCCATGAAAAATAAACTTCTCCACAACCTGGGGACTGCTTTTCTTCAGTGCCATCTGGAACGTAGAGTCGTAATTGGAATCAACCAGACCTCTTTTTAAGAACATATCCACTATCTCTGCATTCTTCTTATCAATCGCAACATTAAGAGGTACATATTCGTTTGGTGAAAGATGGTACCTAAAATCCGGTCTGGGAATTGTAGTTTCAACTCCTGCATTTAATAGCAACTCCACGATACTTGGTATCTCATTTTTAATAGCAATCAAAAGTGCCGTACCAGTATTTTCAACACAATAATTTATATTGACACCGTGCTTCATGAGCAACTTGACAATCGTGCAATTTTTCAATTTTATTGCAAGATGAAGAAGCGGCTTTCCTTTGTGCTCAATGTGTACACTGGCCTGAACTTCTAGTAATTTTTTAACACATGCTTCCAGCTCGTTTTCTACAGCTATTCCAAGAGGAGTCACGTTATTACCAATCGCGGCTGGTTGAGATGCAGAAACGTATCTGACAACAGTTTCTGCAATCGTCGCGTTCGTCTTTAGAACCTTAATGCTCAAAATAGGCCTCGCCTTGTGCTCGGCGAAAATATTGGCACCGGCCGACAGAAGAAGCTTGAGAATCTCCGAGTCTTCGTTTTCAATCGCCAAACCAATCGCAGTCGCTCCATTCCTTGCTGCGAAATTTAAACTCGCACCGGATCTTATAAGCGTTTGAATAACTCCCGCATCTCCGGCCTCGACGGCAAAATGCAAAACTCTGTATCCAAGTAGTGATCCTTCTCTTCCGATTTCATGAATCTTGTAAGTACCTCGTTGTAGGATTTGGTCGATAATTGAAACACTTTGTATAGAGTCGGGGTGTGAATTCTCGGCTGTTGGTTCAGAAGACGCTGTTGAAGATTCTGCAATGATTATGGTAATTTAAATATTTAAATAGCAATTGAAAAATAAGAATAAGAGATTACTAAATATATAGGATAAAGGGACCAGTTATTGGACATTTAGTGGTAGGTCGTCGAATATTAATTAATTTTTGGAAAATTGGGCATGTTTTTATGAAAGATATTAGTTGGAACACATACAGGCCTCATAATCAGTTTTGCAATAAAAAATAGTGTCAAAAGTGGCATAAACTGTTCACAAAGGTGGCAAAATAGTGGCATCTTTTTGTTAACAAATAAATATAAATTTATTTATTTATTTAATCTTATGGTTGTAAAAATAACAAAAATTAATAATTATTGAAGAAAATATCTTCTGTTTAAAGCCAGTGATATTATTTTATAGAAAATACACATATATTTTCTATTAAAAAAAAAAAAAAAAAATATATATATTATGGTTTTTATTTTATAAAATATATTACAAATACATTAATCATTTCGTACTAAAAACACAAAAAGAAATAATTTATTCATATTATTTTTCATCAAATTCCATGACCAAATACAAAATAAGTAGCAAGATTAACACGTGCCCAAGGGCCTGAGAAACTCTGCATTATTGTTAGTCATTTAAAACTATAAATTTTTGCAAATGCAATAAATAATTAAAATTATGAGAATAATTACAAAATTGAAGAAAATATATGTAAGATGAAAAAAAGAATTGACAATTAAAAACAAAATTCGATAAATGATTAGATCAATAGGCAACTGAAAAAAATAATTGAAAAAATTAAACAAGTAATATTAAATTAAAAAATTCAGAAAAACAATGAAAAATTAAGAAAATTATAGGAATAATTGTTGTAAATAATTACAAATTGAACAACTGGATTAAAAAATCGAAAAAAATTAAAGAATGAAATTGAAATCTAAAGAATATAATTAAAAATTGAAAAAAGTATTTACAAAAGCTGAGAATTATGGAATATAGAAGAAAATCATTGAAAACTGAAGAATGGAATTTAAATTTTAAGAAAATAATAAAAAAATGAATAAATAAATTGCAAATTTAGGAATTCAATTCAAATTTGAAAAAATAATTGATAATTAAAAAAAGGTGAGAATTATTGAATATTAAATAAAATAATTGAAAATTAAAGACTGAAATTTCAAATTGAAAATAATAATTGAGAAGGGAAGATATAATTGAAACTTGAAGAATCAAATTAAAGATTAAGGAATAAGGTTAAAATTTTAGGAAAATAATTGACAAAAAAAAATTAGAAAACTGTCGAGAATAATCGACAACAGAAAAAATAATTTTCAAAATTAATGAATAATTATAAATTTTAAGAAAAATAATTATGCATCCAAAAATTTGTGGAAAATAATTAAAAATTGCGGAAAAAAATTAATAATTAAAAGATATAATTGAAAACCGAGAGGAATAAATGAAAAATTTAAGAAAATATTTGAAAAATGACAAAAATAATAGACAATTGAAAACAAAATTCTAAAAAAGACTAGATTAATAGACAAAAACAAAAAAATTGGAAAAATTGTAGGAAATAATTAATAATTGAAAGAAATAATTGAGAAATGACGAGAATAATAATTGGAGAAAAAATTAAAATTATAAAACTAAAGAAATAAATTGAAGATTAAAGAATTAAATTTAAATTGTAAGAAAATAATTCATAATTAAAAGAAAAATTACTAAATGACTCAAATAATTTAATATTAAAAAAATTCTTGACAATTGAAAAAAAAGTAAAAAAAGTTCGAAAAATGGCGAGATTAATCGACAATAGAACAAAATTATTAAAAAAATGAAAAAATAATTATAAAATTGAAGGAGAATATTAAGTTGTCAATTAAAAACTGAAGAAAATTATAAAAAAAATATTAAATAAATGAAAATTGAAGAAGATAATTAAAGAATTGTATTTAAATTTCAAAAAAAAAAAAAAAAAAATGATTGTTAATTGGAAAAAGGAGAGAATTATTGAATATTGAATAAAATAATTGAAAACTGAAGAAAATAATTGAGAATCGAAGAAAATAATTGAAAATGGAGAAAATAAATTAAAATTTAAAGAATTAAATTGAAATGTGAAGAAGATAATTAATAATTGAAAGAAAAATTACAAAATTACGAAAATAATTGAGAAATGAGGAAAATAATATTGACAATTGAAAACAAAATTCTAAAAAAGACTAGATTAATAGACAACAAAACAAAAAAATTGAAAAAAGAAGTATTTGAAAAAAGCGGAGAATTAATTGAAGAATGTAATTAAAATTTAAAGAAAATAATTGAATAATTATACTTAAAATTAAAGAAACATAATGATAATCGAAACAAAAGTAGAAAGAAGGCGATAATCTTTTATTATTTAAAAAAATAATTGAAAATTGAAAAGTAAAATTTAAATGTGAAGAAAATAACTGAGAATTATTTTATTATTCTGGAATTGAATAATTGAATTGAAATTTTAAAACAATATTTATGAGTGAAAAAATAATTTAAAAAATCCGAGAATTATTATTGAATATTGAGGAATTAATTGAAAATCAATCAAAATAATTGAAAATTAAAGAAAATATTTGAGAATTAAAGAAAATAATTAAAAATTTAAGTAATAAATTAGAAATTAAAGAATTTAATCGAAATTTCCAGAAAATAATTGATAATTGAGAAAATGCAAAAATTATGAAATATTAAAAAAAATAGTTGAAAAACGAAGAATGCAATTGAAAATTGAAGAAAATACTTCAGAATTGAAGAAAATAATTAAAAATTAGATAAAAAAATTAAAACTTTAAAAATTAAATTAAAATTTAAAAAATAATTGATAAAATTGAAAAAAAATTACAAAATGACAATAATAATTCAGAATTGGAAAAAAAAATGTTTAAAATCGCTATATTAATACACAACCGAACAAAATAACTTAAAAATGAAAGAATAATAATAAATTTTCAAGATAATAATTGAAAATTGAAATAATTGTAGGAAATAATTGAGTATTACTGAAAATAATTCACAATTGAAGAAAAAAGTTGAAAACTGAAGAAAATTATTAAAAAATTGTAAAAAAATATGTCAAAAATGACGAAAATAATTTTCAATTGAAAACAAAATTCAAAAAATGACTAGATTAATAGACAAGTGAAAAAATAATTGAAAAATTGAACAAGAAATAAGTATTAAATTTAAAGAAATTTAATATTTATGGAATATTAATGGAAATTGAAAAATTAAGAAGATTATAGGAATAATTTTGGGAAATAATTGCACATTTCTTTAAATTTGTTCTGAAAAATGTACAACTGGATCTTTTAAAATTTGGTGAAATTAATTTGAATAATATTTTTATTGAGGGTGAAAAACGACACTTTAGTTTGATGTTATCTAAATGGAGAGAACATCCTTAAGTTAAAATGAATCACAAATTAATTAGTTTTTGAATTTTAACTTTTAAATTTTAAAATAATTATACTTGTAAACTTTGAATAATTTAAAGTTTGGGGTCAAAATTTTCTTTTTTACAAATTTACAGTTTACGTGAAAAATAGGGGATATTAGGGGAAAAATTTTAAAATGGAGGACTTTTATGGAAGTTAAAAGTTCTGACAAATGGAGTTTTGGGAAGTTTAATATTCTGACAATTAAATTTCGATCGATCGGTGATTCTGTCAATTGAGTTTTGGAGAAAATGATGCCGACCCGAAAATATAATTCAAAATTTGGGACGTATGATTAAGTTCTAAAATTAATTATTTAAATTGTATTTTATTTTACAGAATTTCATTAGGGAGAATCTTCTTTTAGTCGAAATTTCATATTTTCGAATATGTTTTCAATCAAACATAATTTAATCCGAATTTTGACCTAACATAATCTTTAGGTCACCGAATTCATATTTAACAGAATTTTCATTTTACAAAAATCCTTTTACCCAACTTTTAATTTAAAAAAATTTTATTTTCGACCATTTGCAATTTCGGACAAATCAATATTCTGCATTCTAAGTTTTCTATCAAATGTCAATTCGTACTAATACAATTTCGAGCAAATCAAGATTATGTCAAATGAATATTCTGGTATTTAAAAATTCGATTAAATTAAAATTCAGTGTCAAACCATAAAGTTTCGCACGGACAATTTTTACTAATTTTTAAAATTAATTAAATTTAGCAAAAGTGCGATTTTTGATGTATCTAGAACACGAAATGAATATTAGTTTGCCAAACTTTTTATTATTTTTCGTAAAATATGAATTTGAAATGAAGAAAGTTTGAAAAACTGTCACTTTTTAAGATATTTGAAAATATTTTCAAAAAAACATTTAATTAGCGTTAAAAGAGTGAATAAATGATTTGTATTTATTCAAAATGGGTCAATTTGTTGTTTTTGTTTAAAGTATATAAAGATGTAAAATAATGAAAAAATATGTTTATAAAGCTGATCTGTCAAACATCATTTTATGAATTATCCCGACTTTCAAACGCGAATAACTTTTTTGGAGAAAAATAAAAAAATTCAAAACTTTGGGACTACTTAAACAACCACTAATTAAACGTGTATCAAAAGTTTCGCATTGGTCCCAAGACTAAATCAATGCGATTAATTCCTTTGAAAATTTTAACCTTTTTTGTGGTTTTAAACTTCTACTTATTCATAACTTGAAGTTGGCTTATATACATTTGATTCAATATCGATTGTCTGCATTTCGATATTATTTCAAAATTCAATCTTACTTTTCAATTACATTAAAATATGTAAGAGAAAATTCTTTAATAAGAATTCGTACTAATACAATTTCGGACAAATGAATATTCTGGTATTTAAAATTCGGATTAATTTGTGTTCTATGAAATAACTAAATAATTAATTTTAGAACTTAATCATACGTCCCCAAAGATTTTAATATAATTGAAACCTTTTGATCCCTTCAATTCAGAAGACTCTCCAGAAGATTCGGAAGGTTTTGGAGCAGGATCCACAGAAATAGGTTTAATCTCGGCATTGAAATCAGCGCCACGATCCAACAACAATTGAACAATTCTACTGTGTTTTGCGTGAGCAGCAGCAAGAAGCGGAGTAGAGACAAATCCTTCAGCATAATAATGTCTCTTTGGATTGACAAATGCTCCCCGATCAAGAAGAAGTGCAACAATATTCTCATGACCCTGATGAGCTGCTGCGTGCAAAGGCGTCAAGTATTTCTCAACATTGTCATTAGGATTGACTCCTTTGTCCAAAAGCATCCTGACAATCTCCTCATGTCCTCGATAAGCCGCAATATACATCGGCAAGTATCCCTCTTTCCATTCCGAAGACCTTGTCGTAGAAGCCTCTGCCAAAATCTCAAAAATTTCCGCATTTCCTTTCTCTGCTGCAGTAAAAAGCGGAGTCTCGTAACAAGTTCTTCCTGGCACGTCGACTTTTGCACCGTTCTCCAGCAGCAGCAAAACCAACTTTTTGTCATTTTTCCAAACCGCAACGTGTAAAGGTGTCAGACCCTTAGATTCGGCAATTTCCGATTTTCTAATAATGTGATTCGAAACAAAGGAGGAATAAGAAATCACAGTTTTTGAGGGAGGATAGCACAAAGTCGCAGATTTGAGAGGAAGATCGACAGAAATCCCGGCTTTTAAAAATACTTCCAACATGTCAATGTTGCCTTGAATAACAGCAAAATGCATTGGTGTAAATCCATCTTCTCGGAATGATACAAATAAAGTCTCTGGCTTTGCATTCTCCAGGAAAATATTCACGATTTTAAAAGATCCATTGATGGTTGCCACATCGAGTGGCGTTTGACGATTTTTATTTAGTTTATTAATGCAGGCTTGATATTCTAACAGCAGACTAACAACATTTGAATCCTCTTTTTCTACTGCAAGGTGAAGAGCGGTATTACCATTTTCGTCATTTCTCGCCTCGGTGTGATACGTTATAAGCAGATTATCATTTGGTTGTAAAAGCGGATCATTATCTTCTGTCTGCGGATGATTATCTTCTTCTATCTCCATTTTTATTTCACATTTCACCTCGGTTATTGGTCCTATTTCAGTGCTTATCTCTGTTCTCTGCTCATTCTCACTCCTTTCATCTACCTCCATTTTCACTTCACTCTCCACCTCTGTTTTCACTATTATTTCATTCTGTTTCTCAATCTCCTTCTGTGCTTCTTTCTGCCTCTCCGCTTCCAATTTAGCTTCATTCCTCCTCTCCTCTTCCAATTGTGCCTCATATTTCCTCTCAAATTCCAATCTCTTCCTCTCAGCTAGTCGAATATGTTCCAAAATCAAAATCAAAGATTGTCCGTCTCCAGAAGTGTTTTCAAGCGCAACAGACAATGGAGTTTTATTCTCGTCGAATTCCTTACAGGATGCTCCTCTCTCCAAAAGCAAAGATACCACTCTCGGATTATCTTCCCTCGCAGCGAGATGAAGCGAAGTCAAACCTTCCTCAGTTTTACAATTAATTTTACACTTCGGTGAGTTTAAGAACACGGTGATAATTTCCAGATTGCCTTTAATGCAAGCAAAGTGTAAAGGCTTGTAATCATTATCATCAACTTGATCCAAACTCGCTTCGAATCTAAGCAGTAGCTTAACAATTTCAACATCTTCTTTCTCAATTGCAAGATAAATAGCCGTGCGTTTCAGCCCCTTTGAGAAATCGTCATCAGGACTCACTTGATTAATAAGAAGAGATTCGACTATTTTGCTGCTTCCTGCAGAAGTTGCTAAATAAACAAGCGCCTCGTGTGAATGTTTCTGTAAGTACCTTTTTCGTTGCAAAGCTGTGTAACGACCGTAATTCAAAAATACCTCATACGTTTCAAAATCTCCATTTTCAATGGCGTAATAAAGAGGTAATTTTCCCGCATTATTGGTCAGGGAGTCCTTTAAACCATTTTGCAAAAGTCTCCTGACAGTCATCGCGTGACGATTCTTCGCTGCAATGTGAACAGCAGTCGAACCATCAGCCGATTTTGCGTTTAATTGACTTCGCCTACTCATAAGATGAGAGATAATGTCTGGATTTCCCTTCTCGGCCGCATAATGAAGTACAGAAAAAGCTCGATTTTGATGCTTACCGTTAATGAAGCGAGTATTCTCATTCGCTAGCAGACAGTCCAAGAATTTATCATAGTCGACATTGCTGTCGGAAATGTCGACAATCTTAAAAAGTGGTGGGATGCCATCTTTGTCGGGATTTTTTGTAGAAATTTGCCTGTTCACTAGAAGCTGAACCAGTCCTATGTCTCCAGCAACGATAGCCAAATGAAGAATTTCGTTTGAATGACTGTATGAACTTTCTGACACTGGACATCCTCGGCTTATTAATAAATTAGCTGCTTCTATTTTTTTTGCAGCAATCGCCTTTTTAAGAATGTTATAAAAAGCTTTATTACTGTTATCTTGGTTACGCGTGAACCGATCAATTTCGTCCAAATTTCCCGCCAACACGGCTGTCTCGAATGTTTTAAAATCTCTGTTATCCATTGACATTGTTGGGACTTTTAATTTCCGTTTTCATAAAAGTATCATCTTCTTTTTCAGTTGCCTGTAAATTATAATAAATGTATTATAAATTTATGTTCAATACTTTGTAAAAAATTAGCACAAGAACGATTTTTTAGGAAAAAAAGATTTTTCTTTGAAACTAATGATTTTGGGACAAACTTAAAATTAAAAACAGCAACGTATTCTCTTCAGGGCAAAAACAACTAAAATTATAAAAACATTATATCAATATGCATACTATAAACTATTATTTAAGAAAAACAATTTCCAACAATTTCTAATACTATTTGAGGTTATTCACAAGCGCTTTCTTTAAAAGATTTATAACAACATAACAAATAAATAAAAAGAATTTACATCATTATAAACATACAAAAGCACAACAAAACCATAATTAAATAAATTGGTTATGTCAAAATCATAAAAACAATAAATAAATACAAACACGAATATCTTAGTCACATTTTAAAATAAGGTTAACAGACATCACACAAATTTTATTCCCAAAAGATGAAATAGGACACTGAATTATTGACATATAAATTATTCAAATTTTGAAATGAAAGTCGATAAGTCAGTGTCCTATTTCATCTTTCGGGATTGTACGTTACCTATTTTTATTTGTATTTATTTATTGTTTTTATGATTTTGACAAAACCAATTTATTTAATTATGGTTTTATTGTGTAAATGTAATAAATAAATTAGTATTTTTATTTATAAATTTCTTTCTAACCTGACTCGATGAATTTCGTGAAAAATATTTTGCTCAAATTTAAAAAAAACTGGAAAACAAACACGCGCTATTCGCGCGATTATTCTTTGTCAGTTACTATATTATATCATTTTTTCAAACCTATTTTTATCCTATTAATATCCAAAACATGTAAAATTATTACAGCCAAAAAATCCAATATGGAGAATTCTTGATAAGATAGTATCAAAAAATCAAATTATTTTTTAAAATCATAATACTTCATCAAAGCTATTATTTATGCACGAAATAAACGGCGAATTCAATAAGGCGGACAAAATAGAAAATTTATAACAAAATCTTATGAAATTCAATATATTTTGAGCTTGTAGAATTATTTGAAGAATAGAAAGAAATTTTATTCCCAAAATTTAGAAAAAAAATTTGTCATCACTGTAAATTTCCACTTTTAAAAATTAGTATTGATTGAAATTTGTAAAAATTAAAATTGAGCTAGATGGAAATTTGTAATTTGAATTAGTTTCAATTAAAAAAAAGAATAAAATTAATTAAGTTTAGATTACAATTTTGAAAATTATAAAGTTTCAATCGATTGAAATTTGGAATAAGCAAAGTTTTGATCAATAAAAGTTGTGACATAATAAAATGTTTAAGTTGGGATTGATAAAGCTTGGGAAAATTAAAAAACTGAAGTGTGAATTAATTGAAAGTTAAATTAATCATATTTTTGATTCATAGAAATTAATAACAGTTTAAATTTAAATTGATGAAATTTTGAATAAATATCCATTTTACTCATTCAGACTATTAAAATTTCGAATTTTGGATCGTTTGAATTTTCTTAGAGTAAAATTAGAAAGAATGTGAATTTAGATCGTGTAAAAGTTGAATGAAAGAAATTTAAGTTTGGTCACAATTTTTTATGTTAAATATTTTGACTAATGATTATAATAAAGATTAATTCAATTTTCGTTATACTAAAGTTCTTAATATTTAAAAATTTTATGGAATGATTAAGACATTTTAAAATTTATTATGAATTGGAATTTTAATCAATTAAATTAAATTTAGAATCATAAACTATTTCATTTTGACTGAATTTTGACTCTATATTTCTCATTTTCAAAAACCATTCTTCAATCTGATGTAATGTTATTTAATTTGTATTATTTTATTACCTTTTAAAACAGCAGAGCACAATTTTCTATGTCGAAAATTAAGTTATAAAAATCTCACGGTTAACCTAAAAATAAATAAAACTTGATTAGATGCAATTAGTTAAATTTCTTTCGAAATGAGAATCTGCATTAAATGGAAATACATAAATAATTTACATCTAAATTATTATGAAAAAAATAAGAAATTTCATTTACAAAACCTGGAGTTTAAGTTACACCGGGTGTTTACACAAAGCAGTGTAGATGCTAATAAAATCATAAATTAAAATAAAAAAAATCATAAATAAAAATATTTTATAAGAACTAATTGTAACCTTGAATAATTTCGATAAAACTATAGTTAATTTTTAGAAAGTTTATAAATACTTACAAATATTAATTTTCAAAACCTTCAAAATTTTTTTTTCTAACCGAACTTTTGAAGTTTAAACTTCATTAAACGAATTTCAAGCTACCCAGAGTGAAGCAGAACGTACAAAAACATGATTTGCTTTTCTTTTTTCGACCAGAATGTTATTTTTTTCTAAATAACTGTTTTTTAACACTTGATTTCCATTATAAACGTTATAAACGTTAAAATTTATATACAAACGCTCAAAAATGTTTGGCCATAGAAAAAAAGAAAAAAAAAAGAACCAAGATTGTGAAGTAGACGTTGTTTTACTCTCAAATGTAGGCTTCTGATTGGTGGAGAAGTATTTACCAATGCTCTGTTGAAATTTGTCCACGAATCACGTAAGCTCTATTTTCAAAAAAGTTCAGTTCAGTTTTTCCGTTAGACCGTTAAATATTTTTGTTGTGTTTTGTTGTGATCTGATATTCTGATTTATTATTAATCTGTGTTTGAGTAAATTAGTAAATAAATTAATTAAAATTTGATTAAAAATCAATTATTGTGAAGTATTTAAAGATATAAAAGGAGAGGATGGTATAAAATATATACTGGCAACTACCTAATCTTATTAAATTATATTTCTGTTTCAGTCTGAAAAAAAGTTATAGTGCCCGAGTGAATATTTCGCTATTTTGATTTTCTAATTATATATAAGATACAATATTTTAATGCAATATTTTTTAGTAAAAATGTGAATAATTTCATTTTTACAAAATAGGCCATTAGAATATGCAATTAATGAAAAATTTGTCTTATTGGGTCAACCTAACCTCAAACTAAGCAAATTATTAGTTTTCTTTAATTTTTACTCGATTGCAAATTTTTACGTCTCATTCTGTAAAAAAAACCTGTTTATACTTTCACAGAAAAACATAAAATTATATTTTTTTCTTTATAATCTTAAATTATAATTCAAGATGTAAAGTAAATTAAAAGTCGCAATAATTCCTCGTTAATTATTCTTTAATTTATATCTGAGTTCAATTTAAAGAATGCGGCGATTTTTACCAAAATATCCAATTACGTGAATAAATCGAATTAGGTACAAATTTTGAAAATTGAAGTATCCGGAAATTCTTATCGACTCTCATCAATAAATTTAAGTAAATATAATACAAATTTTGCAAGTTTTCCGAAACTTTATTTGTATAGATTTATTATTTTCGAAAATTTCTTAAATCTTCTATTTTCTTGGCCATTGTTTCCAAATTTTTCTTTCGTCATTTTCGAATTATGCCTTCATACTTCAAGAAAAACCTTCGGAATTTTACCTTTTAAAATTCTTTTCTATATATATATATTCAAATTCGTCATATTTCCTCTTAAGATTCAGTTACAGTTTTTCCAAATTCTTGAAATCGAGATTTTTTGGGTTAAGTGATTCGTCAGTAGGAGTATTAGCACAGTTCTCAGGATTTGGTGGAAAAGAAATTGGCGTTTCACAACTTGGAGTTGGTGGACAAGAAGAGGAAGGTTGTGGACAAGAAGTGGGCGGTGGACATTCCATTTTACAATCAGTTGAAATTACCCTAAAATAAACATAAAAACAAGAATTTAGTCAGTCTAGAAAATTTTTTTTTCAAACGATATTCACAATAAGAAATACAAACTGATTTAATTTCTATTTTGTCTTTTTTTTCTTACTGTCAAACAATTTTTTTATGATTCAAAAATTAAATTAATTAATAAATTAGAAAATTTAATGAATAGTTATGGATAAAAACACTTACGGACTGCATTTATCAGGCTTATCCGTAATTCCGATTGTTATTTTTTCTTGGAATCTATCAAATCTCTTTTTAACTTCTGGTTTCTTCTTATCATTTTTATCTTTACTCTGATCTGCTTTATTCTCTTCTTTTTTCGGAGGCATAATTAATTTTTGTTATAAAAAGTTAATAATTTACGAAAATAATTAATTTTTGTACTTATGCCGAAAAATAAATTTTGTTTAATCTACCGAATCTACCGAAATGATTGAAATTTAGAACCTTGTCAAAAATTTGTTTATAAATTAATTTTTTTGTTTCGGTTGCTAGTCATTGATTAGAGAGTGTTTTGTTCACCAATGAATAAAAAAAAACCTCTGAATTTTCTAATAAATTTCAAATCAGGGGCTAAAATTGATTTATAATTTTTTTCCGTTTATTCCCTCTTTTTATCTTAAAAAAATTTTAATCTTATTTTTCTTACCTTTTTTATCTTATCTTTTTCCTTATTTTTAATTATATTTAAGTCTTCCACAAACTAAATTGACAAGATTTGTAATAAATTACAAGTTTACTATTTTTGTCAGAATTTTAAATCGGAAGTGAATGAATCCTAATACGATTAATTTAACGAGTTCCAGGACACTGAGGAGCTAAACAACTCGGTTGTGGACAGCATTCTGGTCCTCTTCGGTACCACTTATTCGACTAAAAAATACAAATAAAATTTTATTCAAAAATAGAAAAAATCTTTTTTAAAATAAAAATTAACAAATAATGAAAAATAGTCTCAAAATACTTTCCACAACTTACATTCTGGATATAATAATTTCGTCCAGGAATCGGTAAAGCTAAATCTGGCAGAATTTCTATCAAATTCGATCGAAGATAAATTTCACAGGTTGAATTGTAAGTAATTAGAGGCCTTTTTTCTGGAACATTCCAAGCTGGTTTACATTCTTGAGGACTTGGTTTCAAAATCCAAGCTTCAGGATCGTTTCGACAATCGTATTTTACACAAATAGGTCGCTTATTATTACTGCGCCTAAAATTTTCATGAAAAATTGCTTTCATTAGATTGCAAACAAAAGTAATTTTAAAGCGAAAATTTTATTGTATTTATAACTAAAAGACTTACAGGCAATCCATTTCTGCAAAAATATGTTTAATTCTTTGAAGCTCATTGCCTTTGCTTGAGATTCCGTTTGAAAATCCCCAATTTCCAATAGCTTCGGCAACTCCTGTGCCACATCCTCTGGAAAATTCTTGTGTACATGGCATATTTAATGTTACTTTGATAAAAATAGAGAAAAACACTTCAAATTTTGATTTTACTTTTTATTTTATATGTTGGTTATGTTTTAGAGATCACAAATTTGACGTTTTTTTTTTTTTAATAAAAGAAAATCGCTTATTTAAGAAAACAATACCTAAACGTTGATTATTAAATTAATACGATAATACTGTATTGTTACTATTTATTATTATCCCTCTTACAAAGCAACTTTTTGCAAATAAAATACGTGTAGAATTAAAAACAGAACTCAAGTTTTATTAATATTGACATGCCGAATTTTAAACTTACGTATATAAAAATAAAATTTGTCAACAATTTGGAAATTCGACAGTTTGGAATTTCGTCAATTTGGATATTCGATCATTTGAAAATTCGACAAATGGACTTTCGGCATTTTAGATATTCGAGCATTTCGTTTTTCGACCGTTTGGAGATTCGACTTTTTAAATTCGACCTTTTTTGTTTTTGAGAAATTTCCTGCACCTGTCGAATTTAATTTTTTAAAAGTAATAAATTTATATTAAATTAATATGAAAATTTGAAAAACCGAAAGATTCCGTAAAAAAAACACGTAAGTAAAATATTTCTGTTACGTAATAAATTTTGTAATGTTGGTTTTCCAACCCTGATCATGTAACTTTCGTAAAGTTTACTGGAAAGTTTTGCGTATTTATCGTTAACGGAAATGTTTCTCTTTTTAAAGAGCTAACTTCACATTGTTTACCAGTGTTATCTGTGTTATGCTGTATTGGTAATATTTTCTACATAAAAAAGTTTGTTTGTTCATTAAAAATGGATATTCTTGAATTAAAGGATGTTAAATCTGTACCAGACATAATTCATACGTATTCTCAAAAAGTAAGAGATGAATCAACTCCACTAATTATTGATAACGGTAAGTTTTTAATTTCTTAACCTAAAAATGGTTCGTCAAGTGTAATTATTTATTTTCTTTATATATAATATACATAATTTTTAATTAGTTTTTATTATTATTTTTCTCTACGAGCATTATGTTAAAAATATTATTAATTTATACTATATTACTAATAACATAATACTATTATTATTCATTTATATTATACAGTGTATATTTTGTGACATTTTTTAATAAAAGATACTAAAAAAGGTATATTTTTATCAGGTTCCTATAACTGTAGAGTTGGATGGGCAACGGACAAATCACCCCTTTTAATTTTTAAGAATTTGATAGCAAAGCCTAGAAAAGAACGAGGAAAAAAAGACGGAGAATTACAAGTTGGAAACGATATAGCAAATATTGAAGCAGTTAGGTTTCAATTAAAAACCCAATTTGACCGAAATGTTGTAACTCATTTCGAGGCCCAGGAGCAAATATTTGATTATACTTTCACTCACTTAGGTGTCGATTCGGAAAATTCTGTCAATCATCCTATTATTTTAACAGAGGCTTTCCTAAATCCGAACTATTCTAGAAATTGTAAGTAAATATTAATTACAGGCGTTCTCTTCCTTCAAACATTTTATTTTAAAAACACTGTTTCGTGAAAATAAAATCTCTAAACTCCGTATGTTTACATTATAACACATGTTTTATAAATATGTTTGAAAGAATTCTTTTTCAAAATCTCTATTTTTTTGCAGTAATGGCCGAACTTCTGTTTGAATGCTATAATGTACCGTCGGTGACAAATGGTGTAGACTGTCTCTTTTCTTATCACCATAACAATTGTCCTCCTGATGGTCTAATTGTCAGTATCGGCTATCATACCACTCATGTAATACCCGTATTAAATGGCAAAGTCGATGCAACAAATGCAAGAAGAATTAATGTTGGCGGTTATCATTTAACTTCGTATATGCACAGATTGTTGCAGTTAAAGTATCCAGTTCATGTGAATGCGATTACACCGAGTCGAGCTGAAGTAAGTTGTTTACCTTTCTTATTAAAAATAAATTTATATAAATAAAGAAAATACATTAAATTTCGCAAATTAAGTGAAAAAAAATAACGAAATCAATTAAAAATTGGAAAAAGTAATTTAAAAAATCATAGAAATGTTTTAAAAATAAAGAAAATAATTTAAATTTAAGAAAAATATTTTAAAATCTAAAAAATAAATGGAAAAAAATTAGAGAAAATAATTGAAAAAATTACATAATTTATTTTAAATGAAGAAAAGTTAAAGAAAAATTCAGAAAAATACTTAAAACTTTCAGAAGTTCATTGCAGAAAAAAGAAAATAATTAAAAATTAGAGAAAATAAGTAAAAAATATAAGCATAATTTAAAATTAAGGAGAACAATTTTTAAATTAAATGAAATAATTAAAAACTTTTTAGAAGTTACGAAAAAGAACGAACGTAATCAAAAATTGAAGAAAATAATATAAATAATTGAAAATTGAATGAAATAATGGAAGTGTCAGAAAAATAGTTTAAAATTTTTGAAATAATGTAACAAATGGAAAAATTTAAGGAAAAAATATTGTCTAAAAATAATTGAAAAAATTATTTTAAAATTTAAAACTTGAAATAAATAATTGAGATCTGATCCGAACAATTATAATTTGCAAAAAATAAATGACATTTGAGTGAAATAATTGAAAAAATTTACAGAAATTTTTTTAAATAAACAAAATAATATTAGAGTTTAAAAAAATACATGAAGAATTTAGAAATCAATTAAAAGAAATGAGAATAACTACAATTTGGAGAAAAAAATTAAAGAAAGTTAAAAATAAATTAAATTAACGATAATTACTAAAAAAAAATCTGGAAATTATGAAAGCAAATGAAAATAATTAAAAATTGAAGAAAATAATAGAAATATGATGCAAACAATTATAAGTTGTAAAAAATAAATGACATTTGAGTGAAATAAATGAAAAAATTACAGAATTTTTTTTAAATAAGAATAATAATTGAAATTTAAAAAAATACTAAAAATTGGAGGAAAGAATTGTAGAAAGCTAAAAAATTACTTAAAAAGTTTTAATTAAAGAGAATAATTAAAAAGTCGAAGAAATAATTGAAAATTGATGAAAATAATTTAAATTTTAAAAAAATACTTAAAAACCTTAGAAAATAATTTGAGAAAATCAGAATAATAATTAACAATAGAAGAAAATAATTAAATAATTATAAAATTAATTCAAAATTGGAAACAGTAATTTAAAAATGCTGAAAATAATTTAAGATTGTGAAAAATAATTGAAATATGATGAATATAATTGAAATATGATATATTGAAAACAGTAAATAAAATTTGAGAGAAATAATTGAAAAAAACACACAATATGTGTTTAAGAAAAGAAAATAATTACAAGTTTACTTAAAATTTTTTATTTAAAGAAAATATTTAAAAATCGCAAAAATAATCTAAAACTGTTGAAAATAATTGAAATTTCATATAAATAATTGCAATTTTTGAAAACTATGGCAAAATAATGAAAATAATTAGAAATTGAAGAAAATAATAGAAAAAATGCAGAATATATTTTTAAACATAAGAAAATAATTGAAAAATCGTTTCAAACATGGAAAATTGATGACAATAATCTAAATTTGAAATAACTGAAAATTTCGAAACTTAATTGAAAAATAATGAAAATATTAATTAATTGCAAAATGACAAAAATAATGGTAAATTGAAAATATTAATTTAAATTTGCGTCGAATAATATAATAATTAGGAATAAATAATTAAATTGTTTTAATGTCAAGGGAGAAATAATTAAAATTAAAAAAATAATTGAAAAAACTAAACAAAATTTGAAGAAATTTGAAGAAAGTAAATTCAAGAATTAGAGAAAAAATTGAAAAATAATTAAAAAATGATAAAAATAGTACAAAACTGTAGTTTAAGTAATTGAAATCATAATAGAAAAGAATTATTAAAAAAATCTAGTGACAAATTTCAGATGTGGACAGAATGAATGGATGTATGAATTAATTAAATTTGTAAATTATTATATACAATAATTGGAAGCATTTTTTTATTAAATTATAAAATTGATTTTATTATATTTATTCGTCTTTTGTCAATATGTAGATACCAATGATGACGAGATATTATTCGAGAAAAAACCTTTCAAGTAATATATACATTAATTTTAATTCAAGGAATTAAATTAAGAATAATTCTATTTATTTTATTTGAATTAATATTTTTTTTTTTTTATTATTATATATATACTTTTTTTTCTAATTAGAATTATTTTCTTAATTTTTGATATTGAAATTTCTTTAATTTTACCAATTATTTTTATAAAAGTATCTCTCTATTTATTTTTATGTTATTAATCGTAATTTTTGGATTATGAATGAATTGAAGGATCTTTAAATTTATTAAAATAAAAATTATGAATTATTATTTAAATATATGATTAAAGATTATTAACCTATTCAAAATTTAAATGAAATACATTTTTAAATTAAACTTCCAATTTAATATAAAATGAATAAAAATCATTTTTATTTAATTTTAACTTTCAAATAGTTTAAGAATAAAACAGAATACTGAAGATAGTGAAATGAAACAATTTTCTTTTAAAATAAAAATTAGTACATTTATAATATTTATATGTTAAAAAAATTAATTAATTACAAAATTAATTACAGTAATTATTTCAATTTAATATTTTTATTATCATTCTTGGGCTAAAATTCCAATAAATGCCTCCCAATTTTTCTGAGAAAAATGTTTTCCGCTTATAAACGGAAAATTGTATATTTTTCAAAATATTATTGAATTTATTTCAAGGAGCTGATCCACTACCACTCTTTGATTTCCCTGGATTATCAAGAGGAGATTGCAAAATGGGCGGATCCTGATTATTACGATATGAATATTTTAAGAGTTCAACTTCCGTATATTGCGCCTGCAAGCACTCCTGGTTTAACGGTAGAACAGCAAAAGGAAAGGAAACGAGAACTAGCTCGCAGACTCATGGAAATTAATGCTAGAAAAAGAGAAGAAAGAGTCAGTATTATTGAAAATTTATCTATTAATAAGTTCAATATATGATAATAAACGTCGCATCATGAGTTTCACAAAAAATTAATAAAACTGTTACACTGAAGCTTCACTTATTTTAACCCGGTTCACTCAAATCCATGACAAAAGTCGCACTTATTTTAACTTTCATGTACTTATAGAGAACTTCTCTGATTGGCTGATCCAATTCGCAGCAACCATTGAAAATGTTAGTTAGTTTTGATTGGTCGACAAGTTAAAATAAGTGAGACTTCGATAACTGTTCAAATAAATGCGACTTTAAATAAGTGAAGTTTCAGGGTAATTAGATTTTAAATTTAAATAAAAAACAATACTTTTTGTCATTTTTTCTCTCACATTCTCAAATTTGTAATTTACAATCTCTTAATTAGTCGTTTTAATTAATTTTCGTATGTTTTAGCTTGCTGAAGACGAGGAACAACTAAATCAGCTCCTGGCTGTTCAGGATCTTCTAGAAGAAGGCGAAACGGAAGAATTTGAAGAATCCTTGAAATCTTATTCTCTATCTAACGAGGCAGAGTTGATGAAAATGATCAATAATCTCCAAGTGAAGGTGGAAAGAACTCGACAGAAAATAGTGGCTGCTAATTCTCAAGAGGAAAATATAGTTATTGAAGAGAAACCAAAAATAAAAACCAGTCTCCAGCCAAAAGATCAGCAGGACTTTGACGAGTGGATTAATAGTGTTAGAAAGAAAAGGTAATTTGGATGTACGACAAGTTGAAAATCAAATTAATTCCAACAGGGTGTCAAGTGATCTGGGAAATTGCCTGAAATTTAGTACATCATGAAAAAAAAAAACAAAAAAAAACCAGGAATTTGTAAAAAATTCTGGGAATTTTCAAAACAATCTGGGATTTTGCAAGAGGTACCAAAAATTTGTAGATAAATCTCGAAAATCTATTTTCCATATTAACAATAATCCTTCTATTTTTTAGAAGAAATTTCGTTTTTACTATAAATTTTTTTTTTCTAATTTGTTATTTTATTCAGTTCTAAAATTGATTATTTACAATTTTCATTTTGTAGAATTTTATTAGAGGTAAATTTCCTTTCTGTAAAATTTTAATTTCTCGAATTTGTTTTTAATCGAATTTAAATAAATTCGAGTTTTTTTACGTAGCAGAATTTTTAGATCACCAAATTCATATTAAACAGAATTTTCATTTTACAGAATTTAATTTAAACGGAATTTTATTTAAAAGAATTCCAATTTAACTAAATTTTTATTTAGCAGAATATTTTTCTAATTTGAGCGATTAGATTTTTCAAATGCCAGAATATTCTTTTGTCCGAATCTTCAAATCTTTGCTTATTTGCAACAATTGACATTTTATAGAATTCTTAAAAGTTTTTGGTTAAACTTTTTCATTTTTAAAAAGATTTTTTTGTTTTTTAAACCATTGTTTATTTGTCATTTTTTATAATTATTTCTCTAATTTTTGCGTAGTTTCATTTTCTTATATTTTTTTTTAATATAAAAAAATGGTGTTTATTTTTCTTATTTTTATTTTTTGCAATTTATCATTTTTCTCCATTTTGTTAAATTTTTTAAAAAGATTTTCTAAATATTTTTTCATTATCTTTTTTTGAATAAAATAAAATTAAATTAACTTTTTTAAAATAAAAATAACGTATTTAAGTGTATAAAACTACTTTTCCTAAAAGTTCCTCTTAAACCAGTTAAAATTTAAAAAACCTGTTAATATATTTGAAGGTACAAATCCGAGAAAATTGTAGTTTACGATCGAGGAAATCTGGAATTTAGAAAATGATCATTGACTAGAAATCCTGTTGAATTATTCAAGAATCATGTAATACTACAATTTAAAAACTATAACTACAATTCTCGATTCATTTCGATGTAAAAAAGTTCGAATTCACGAGGAATTTGAAATAAATAATTTCGAAAAAAAATTATCAGAAATTAAGGAAGGTTTTGATTTACGTTTGAATAATTTTGTCTTTTTTTAGACAAGATATATTAGATAAACGTTTGGCGAAACGACAACGAAGACAAGATATGGCGAAGAGAAGAACAGCAGCTGCACAGGAAAGAATGCGAATTATTAGTCAATTGGCTAGAAAGGAAAAGAGAGACGATGATTTTGGAATGCGAGATGAAGACTGGGACGTATACAAAGTCATTAATCGAGTAAGCAATTTAAAGCTATCTTTTATTAAAAAAAAATTCATAAATTCTTTTATTTCAATCAGTAAATATTTTTATTTCGTTGCTTTATTTATTAATTGTTTTTATTATTATTTATTTATTTTTTTTATTCTTTATTACATAATTATATTTATTATTATTATTATTAATTCAGGGATCACAGTTCCTCCCCTTTTCACCTAATCCCCCCTTTTTCCCTTTTTTTTATAACAAAAATCACCTAAAACACCTAAAATCAAGATTTTTCTCCCCTTTTCCCTTAAAAGAGCAAAATAATTTCTTGCCTCATTTCTTTTAATTAAAAATGTCATAATTTTTAAAAATTAAATTAAAAGATTTTTTTCCTATGAAGGTAAAAAGAGGTGATTTGAAATACTTTATGTTATAATACCATTTTACTTCAATAATTATAACATATTAACAAAAAACACTTCTCTCTAAATCTGAATTAGTTAAAAATAACTAATTATTAGTAAAATCGTGGCTGGGTTTTTATTTCAGCATTTAGTGAAAAATAATTAAACATTAGTAAAACACGACTAATTATTAGTAAAAAAGTAACTAAAAAATAGTTCAAATTTGACTAATTGAATTAGTAAACATAATTTTACTAAAATATTAGTTATTTTGGCATAACTTGAAAATGAATTCGACTAATAATTAGTTATTTTTTACGAAAACCATGTATTTTTTTTTAAATTGTCCTAAAAATTTCCTAAAAATTGTTGTGGAAAAAGGGCAAAACTCAAGGACTTTTTAATCCAGACTTCTGTAGCAACCATGTAATTATTTTCATGAATATTTAAATTTTCTACACAAGTTTCAATTTATTTTTATCATTTTTCAATTATTTTCTTCAAACTTAAATTACTTTTGTTATTTTGCTATTTTGCTATTTTTCAATTATTTTCTACATATTATTCTATTATTTTCGCCATTTTAGAATTATTTTCTACAAATTTGAATTATTTCATACAATTTTTTTTTATTATCACGAATTTTCAATTTTTTTACACCAGTTTTAAATTATTGTCTTCAAATTTCAATCATTTTCGTCATTCGTTTTATTATTGCCATGAATTTATTAATTTTTTGAACCTTTTTCAATTATTTTCTACAAATTTCAATTATGATTCTGAAACTTGAATTACTTTCTACAAAATTAAATTTTTTTAACATTTTTGAATTATTCTCTTTAAATTTCAATTATTATCTTCAAACTTGAATTAATTTCTTTAACTTTCAATTATTTTCCTTAAACTTCGAATATTTTTTTTAAGTTTTCAATTATCGTATTTGAAATTTTAATTTTTACTCCAGCTTTCAATTATTTGTGTCATTTATTCAATTCGTTTCTTCACAATTTACTTATTATGTCAATATCTCAATTATCTTACTCAAAATTTTATTTTTTTACACCAGCCCCAAATAAATTTTCAAATTTTAATTTTTATTTCATTCTTCCAATATTTTCTTGTAATTTTAATTATTTTCTTCAAATTTCAATTATTTCGTTCTAATTATTCAATTTTTATCTTCATTTGTTGATTTTTATAAGTTTTTCATTTAGTTTTCTCATTTTACAATTTTTTTTTTCAAATTTGACTTTTTTTTTCATTTTTAAATTATTTTCTTCAAAATTTGATTAATTTTTTCATATTATTATATTATTGTTATTATTATTATTATTTATTCTGGAACATATAAATATTTCAGTTTCTTAAATATTTTTAAATTAATATTCTCATCAATTTTCAATTATCATCTTCAAACTTGATTTAATTTCTTTAAATTTCAATTATTTTCCTTAAACTTTTAATATTTTGTTTAATTTTTCAATTATTGTCTATATATATTTTTTTACACCAGCTTTCATTTATTTAAATAATTATTCAATCAGTTAATTGAATTAACTAAAATTAATAATAAATTTGCAATTATTAAAGAATTTTCAGATTTATACTAAAACAATTAATTTTGTTGAAAATTGTCCTGGAATTTATTTATTGTTATGAATTTTTAAATTTCCTACACCAGTTTTCAATTATTTTCTAAAAATTTAAATCATTTTCTGCATTCTTTTAATTATTGTCACGAATTTTTTAAATTTTTTACATTTTTTTAAATTATTTCCTTTCAATTTTTCAATTTTTTCCAATTTTTAATTTTTTACACTAGTTATCAATTATTTTTATCAATATTCAAGTATTTTTGACATTTTGGTATTGTTTTCTTTAAATGTCATTTTCATTAATCATTTTATTATTGTCATAAATTTATCAACTTTTACACCAGTTTTCAATTATTTTTGTCATTATTCCATTAATTTCTTCACATTTCAATTATATCGTTAATTTTTCAATTATTTCATACAATTTTTCAGTTAATGAAATAAACTTTTTATTTTTTACTTTATTTTTGAATTATAATTCTCATTTTTTATTATCATCAATAATTTTTTGTTGTTGTTATTTTTTAATTATTTATTTGAAGTTTTAGTTATTTTTTTCAAACTTCCATTATTTTTTTCAATTTTTCAACTATTGTATAAAAAGTTTCATTTTTACACTAGCTTTTAATTATTTTTGTCTTTCTTCAATTCTTTTTTTGTAATTTCAATTATTTTTGAAAAATTTCAATCATTTTCTTCAAATTTCAATTATGTTCTTGAATCTTTAAATTATTGTCAGGAATATTTACATTTTCTACACTAGTTTCAATTTCTTTTGTTATTTTTCAATTATTTTCTTCAAATTTCAATTATTTTCTTCAAATTTCAATTACTTTTGTCATAATTCAAGTATTTTTTACATTTCTATTATTATTATTATTTTTATTATTATTATTTTATTATTATTATTTCTATTATTTTTGACATTTTAGAATTATTTTTTACATATATCGATTATTTTAATCGATATTTTTTAAATATCATGAATTTTTAAATATCTTACACAAGTTTTCAATTATTTTCTTAAAATTTTAATCATTTTCTTCATTCTTTTTTTTATTGTCATAAATTTATTAATTTATTAATTCATTACTTTCTTCATATTACATTTTCTTTTTATATTTTTGAATTATTCTCTTTAAATTTCAATTCTTTTCTTCAAACTTCAATTAATTTCCTCAAGTTTCAATTATTTTTCTCAAATATCTAATATTTTTTTCAATTTTTGTCTGTAAATTTTTAATATTTACACCAGTTTTCAATTATTTATGTTATTATTCAATTATTTTCTTAATAGTTCAATTGTTTCGTCAATTTTTGAAGTATTGTTTTCAAAGTTTTAGTTTTTTACACTAGTTATGAATTATTTTTTCATTTCTCATTTTTTTTTAATTACAATTTTTTTTTGTTCATCTTTTTTAATTATTTTCTACAAATTTCAATACTTTTTTTCAAACTTTAATTAATTTCTTCATATTTAAATTTTGTTTGCCATCTTTGAGATATTCTCTTCAAATTTCAATTATTTTCTTAAAAATTCAATCACTTTCTTCAGCTTTCAATTATTTTCCTCAAACTTCTAATATTTCTTTTAATTGTTCAATTATTTTCTATAAATTTCTAATTTTTACACTAGCTTTCAATTATTTATGTAATTATTTATTTAGTTTCTTAACTTTTTAATTGTTTTGTCAATTTTTCAATTCTTGTCTTCAAACAATTAATTTTTTACACCAGTAACCAAATATTTTTTGTCATTTCTCAATTATTTTTTTTTTAATTACAATTATTTTTGTAATTATTCAAATATTTTTGAAATTTTAAAATTATTTTCATTAAATGTCATTTTCGTCATCAATCTTTTTATTATTGTCATGAATTTATTACCTTTTACACCAAAATTCAATTATTTGTGTCATTATTCAATTATTTTCTCCAAATTTTAATTATATCTTTTATTTTTCAGTTCTTGCATACAATTTTTCACCTGATGTATTAAAATGTTTATTTTTTACTTCATTTTTGAATTGGTACATTTCTCATGTTTCATTAATTTTTTTATTCAAATTTCAGGTATTTTTAATATTTTTTAATTCTTATCTTCAAGTTTCAATTATTTTTCTCAATTTTTTAAATTTATTGTCTAAATTTTTAATTTTTACACCAGTTTATTTATTTTTGTTATTATTCAATTAGTTAATTGAATTAACTAAAATTAATAATCAATTTGCGATTATTAAAGAATTTAATTTATTTTTATTTAATTATTTAATTTATTATTAATACCTATTTAATTTAATTTTTATTTTATTTATTTATTTTATTTATTTTTTACAGACTTCTGTAGCCACCATAAAAATCTTATTTTTTACCTAAAATTAAACAAAAAAAAATCCGCTGTGATCCTTTTTAATATTATTTGAATGATAAGCGAACTATAATTTTAAAAAACCTTTTTTTCAATAGGAGGGCGGTGATTCTGATTCCGAACTCGAGCAAGAAAAACTGATCGAACTCGAGGACGTTTTACGTCATCATGATCCAGATTTTGACGGAGCTGGATCCAGTGTTCCGATGATTCCTGGAGAAACTCATCAATTGCACGTGGGAATCGAGCGATTACGCGCTCCAGAATTATTATTTCAGCCCTCGATGATTGGTCTTGTCGAGGCCGGAATCGCAGAAACGATAGAATTTGTTTTAAAGCGTTACTCACCGGATTTACAAATGAGACTCTCGAGTAATATCTTTTTGACAGGAGGTCCTGCCTCTTTTCCTGGATTGCTGGATCGACTGAAACGCGAGTTGAAAGAAATCCGACCTTTTGGCTCAAATTTCCAAGTCAATATTGCAAATAATACCAGTCTGGACGCCTGGTTTGGAGCACGAGATTTTGGATTGAGTGGCAATCTACCTGAGTATTTAATTACTCGAAAAGAGTACGAGGAGAAGGGAGGAGAGTACCTTAAAGAACATTCTTCAAGCAATGTTTATTATCCTTCTCCGGACCCACTTCCGATATTGCAAGCTTCCACAATTTCGGAGCAAATTATTGTTGAAGATGCCATTGTCGACGTGGAAATTGAGTAACTTATTAATCAAATTTTTAAGTTTCTTTCTCAAGATTTCTAGGTTCTTATTGTATATAAAATGTACGTTTGTTTCGTCGAAATAAATTCATAGCTTAGTAAGTATTTCAGTTTATATTTTTATAAAATTTTATTTGAATAGGTGAGATTAAAATTGGGCAAATTGAAATTTGGATTTGAAATTAAAATCAAGAAGTATCTTTACGATTTTGAATTTAATTTTTTCAAATATCTATTATTTTTTTCAGTCTTAAAATTATTGTCAGGAATATTTAAATTTTGTACACAAGCTTCAATTTAGTTTTGTTATTTTTTAATTACTTCCTTCAAATTCCAATTACTTGTCTCATTATTTAAAAATGTTTGTTATTTTCAAATTATTTTCCTCGTATTTCTATTACTTTCTGCGATTTTATAATTATTTTTGCATAATTTCAATTATTTTATTCAATTCTTTTTTATTGTCATGAATTTTTAAGATTTTTAAACCAGTTTTCAATTATATCCCTTCAATTTCAATCATTTTCTTCATTCTTTTTATTATTGTGACGAATTTAAAAATTTTTTACAATTTTTTTATTTATTTTCTACAAATTTTAATCATTTTCTCTAAACTTAATTTACTTTCTACATATATTTTTTTAACTTGACCGTTTATGTATACATATATAAATATTTAATTTTTTTACATGTTTGAATTATTTTCTTCAAATTTCAATAATTTTCTTTAAACTTCAATTAATTATTTCAACTTTCAATTATTCTCCTAAAATTTATAATATTCTTTTCAATTTTCCAATTACTGTCTATAAATTTTTAATTTTTACACCAGCTTTCAATTATTTATGTTATTATTTAATTAGTTCTTTAAGATTTTAATTGTTTCGTCAATTTTTCAAGTATTGTCTTCAAATATTTAATTTTTTACACCAGTTAACAATTATTTTGGTTATTTTTCAATTATTTTCTTAAAACTTCAATTCTGTTCTTCAATTTTTAAATTATTGTCAGGAATATTTAAATTTTGTACACAAGTTTCAATTTAGTTTTATTTTTTTAATTATTTTCTTCAAATTCCAATTACTTTTGTAATTATTCAAAAAATGTTGTCATTTTCCAATTATTTACCTCATATTTTTATTATCTTTGCCATTTTAGAATTATTTTCTAGAAATTTCAATTATTTTATTCAACTTCTTTTTATTCTCATGAATTTTTAAATTTCTTACACCAGTTTTCAATTATTTTTTTTATTCTAATCATTTTCTTCATTCTTTTTATTATTGTGAGGAATTAATAATTTTTTTACAATTTTTTAAAATTATTTTCTACAAATTTTAGTAATATTCTTCAACCTTTAATTACTTTCTTCATATTTTTTAAAATTTTTTTTTAATTTTTCAATTATTGTCAATAAATTTTTTAATTTTACACCAGCTTTCAATTATTTATGTTATTTTTCAATTATTTTCTTAAAACTTCAATTATGATCTTTAATCTTTAAATTATTGTCAGGAATATTGGGATTTTCTACACAAGTTACAATTTACTTTTGTTATTTTTTAATTATTTTCTTTAAATTTCAATTATTTTTGTCATTATTAAATTATTTTTGTCATTTTCTAATTATCTTCTTCATATTTCAATTATTTTTGTCATTTTAGAATTGTTTTTTACAAAATTACATTTTTTTTCATTGTCATAAATTTTTTAATTTTTTTACTAGTTTTAAATTATTTTCTTCCAATTTCAATCGTTTTCTTAATTCTTTTTATTATTGTCATGAATTTATTAATTAAAATTTTTTTTTCAATTATTATCTACAAATTTCAATTATTATCTTAAAACTTTCATTACTTTCTTCATATTTAAAATTTGTTTGACATTTTTGAAATATTTTCATCAAATTTTAAATACTTTCTTCAAACTTCAATTAATTTCTTCAACTTTTAAGTATTTTCCTCCAACTTCTAATATTTTTTTCAATTTTTCAATCATTGTCTATAAATTTGTCATTTTTACACCAGCTTTTAATTATTTATGTTATTATTCAATTAGTTTCTTAACATATCAATTGTTTCGTCAATTTGTCAAGTAATGTCTTCAAATTTTTTATTTTTTACACCAATTATAAATTATTTTTGTCATTTCTCAATTATTTTTTTCAAATTACAATTATTTTTATCATTATTCAAATATTCTTGACATTTTGGAATTATTTAAATGTAATTTTCTTCAATCTTTTTATTATTGTCATGAATTTATTAACTTTTACACCTGTGTTCAACTATTTATGTCATTATTCAATCAGTTTCTTCACATGTCAACTATCTAGTTAATTTTTCAATTATTTCATATAATTTAAGTTATTTTTGTCATTTTTAACTGTTTTTGACATATTTACATTTTTTGTTGACATTTTTTAAATATTTTCTTGAAACTTCTATTTTTTTTTTAATTTTTCAACTATACTGTCTAAAAAGTTTAATTTTTATTTATACCAGCTTTCACTTATTTATGTTATTATTTAATTAGTTTCTTCACATTTCAACTATATCGCTAATTTTTCGATTATTTTATACAATTTTTCGATTAATCTATTATTTTTTTTATTTTTTACTCCATTTTTAAATTATATTTTTCATTTTTCATCAATTTTTTCAAAATTTCAGTTATTTTTGTCATTTGTCAACTGTATTCTATATATAAATTTTGTTGTAATTATTTTCTTCAAATTTCAATAATTTTCCTCAAATTTCTAATATTTTTTTCAATTCTTTAATTATTGTCTAGAAATCTTTAATTTTTACACCAGCTTTCAATTATTATTTATGTCATATTCAATAAGCTTTTTCACATATCATTTATATAGTTAATTTTTCAATTATTTTACACAACTTTTTAATTTATGTATTAATTCTTTTATTTTTTAATCCATTTTTAAATTATTTTTCTCATTAATTTTTTTTCAAATTTTAGTGATTTTTTGCATTTTTCAACTGTTTTCTACATACCTATACAAATTCTTTTTGCTTTTTTTTTTTTAAATTATTTTCTTCAAGTTTCAATTATTTTCTTGAAACTTCTGTTATTTTTTTCAATTGTTCAACGCGCCTCTAAACATTTTTCAACTATTATATGAAATTCAACTAAACTACACTATTGTCTAAAAAGTTTAATTTTTACACCAACTTTTAATTATTCATATTATTATTAAATTAGTTTCTTTACATTTTAATTATTTCGTCAATATCTGAAGTATTATACTCAAAATTTAAACTTTTTTCACCAGTCTCAAATTATTTTTGTCATTCTTTAATTATTTTCTTGTAATTTCAGTTATTCTTGAATTTTTAAAAAATTTTTTTTTAATTTTCAATTATTTCGTTTTGAATTTTTTTCTTCATTTTCAATCAATTCTTCAATTAGTTTTGTCATTTTATATAAAATATAAAAACAACTGATAATAATTTAATATAAAATTTCAATTTTTACACCAGCCTGAAATTCGTTTTTTTTTTTTTCAAATTTTAATTATTTTTGTCATTCTTCAATAATTTTCTTGTAATTTCAATTATTTTTGAAACTTTTCAATTATTTCGTTTCACTTTTTCTTCATTTCTTGATTTTTAATCAAATTTTCAATTATTTTTGTCATTTTACCATTTTTTTTTTCAAATTTGAATTATTTTTACCATTTTTCAATTATTTTCTTCATATTTCAACTATTTTTGACATTTTTGAATTATTTTCTTCAAATCTGAATGGCTTTCTTGAATCTTTATATTATTGTCAATAATGTAATATAAAATTAAACAATAATATAGAATATAAAAACAACTGATAATAATTTAATATAAAATTTCAATTTTTACACCAGTCTAAAATTCGTTTTTTTTCAAATTTTAATTATTTTTGTCATTCTTCAATAATTTTCTTGTAATTTCAATTATTTTTGAAACTTTTCAATTATTTCGTTTCACTTTTTCTTCATTTCTTGATTTTTAATCAAATTTTCAATTATTTTTGTCATTTTACCATTTTTTTTTTTCAAATTTGAATTATTTTTACCATTTTTCAATTATTTTCTTCATATTTCAACTATTTTTGCCATTTTTGAATTATTTTCTTCAAATCTGAATGGCTTTCTTGAATCTTTATATTATTCTCAATAATGTAATATAAAATTAAACAATAATATAAAATATAAAAACAACTGATAATAATTTAATATAAAATTTCAATTTTTACACCAGCCTGAAATTCGTTTTTTTTTTTTAAATTTTAATTATTTTTGTCATTCTTCAATAATTTTCTTGTAATTTCAATTATTTTTCAAACTTTTCAATTATTTCGTTTCACTTTTTCTTCATTTCTTGATTTTTAATCAAATTTTCAATTATTTTTGTCATTTTACCATTTTTTTTTCAAATTTGAATTATTTTTACCAGTTTTTAATTATTTTCTTCATATTTCAACTATTTTTGCCATTTTCAAATTATTTTCTTCAAATTTGAATGGCTTTCTTGAATCTTTATATTATTGTCAATAATATAATATAAAATATAAAAATAATAGATAATAATTTAATATCAAATTTTAATTTTTACACCAGTCTCAAATTCGTTTTTTTTTCAAATTTTAATTATGTTTGCCATTTTTCAATTCTTTTCTTGTAATTTCAATTATTTCATTTCAATTTTTCTTCATTTCTTGATTTTTAATCAAATTTTCAATTATTTTTGTCATTTTACAATTTTTTTTCAAATTTGAATTATTTTTACCAGTTTTTAATTATTTTCTTCATATTTCAAATATTTTTGCTATTTTCGAATTATTTTCTTCAAATCTGAATGGCTTTTTTGAATCTTTATATTATTGTCAATAATATAATATAAAATATAAAAATAATAGATAATAATTTAATATAAAATTTCAATTTTTACACCAGCCTGAAATTCGTTTTTTTTTTCAAATTTTAATTATTTTTGTCATTCTTTAATAATTTTCTTGTAATTTCAATTATTTTTGAAACTTTTCAATTATTTCGTTTCACTTTTTCTTCATTTCTTGATTTTTAATCAAATTTTCAATTATTTTTGTCATTTTACCATTTTTTTTTCAAATTTGAATTATTTTTACCATTTTTCAATTATTTTCTTCATATTTCAACTATTTTTGCCATTTTTGAATTATTTTCTTCAAATCTGAATGGCTTTCTTGAATCTTTATATTATTGTCAATAATATAATATAAAATTAAACAATAATATAAAAACAACTGATAATAATTTAATATAAAATTTCAATTTTTACACCAGTCTAAAATTCGTTTTTTTTCAAATTTTAATTATTTTTGTCATTCTTCAATAATTTTCTTGTAATTTCAATTATTTTTGAAACTTTTCAATTATTTCGTTTCACTTTTTCTTCATTTCTTGATTTTTAATCAAATTTTCAATTATTTTTGTCATTTTACAATTTTTTTCAAATTTGAATTATTTTTACAATTTTTCAATTATTTTATTCATATTTCAACTATTTTTGCCATTTTATTTATTTATTTACATAATATACGGGACATGCCCTTTCATAAATTTTCGAATTATTTTCTGCTGGCGGGCTTACTCACTTTTTTCACTTAAAAACTCACTATTTACTCACTTTTTTAAATTAAAAAGCAACTTTTTTTTTAATATTTTCAATCTGCAAGTCCACCGTCAACCCTACATTTAAAAATCTAACTATACTTATTAATATATTATGTTTTTCGTATTTTTTAGAATCTCCTGACTCTTATCAAATTATCGATCGTTTCTCGTGTAGAATGAAAAATAGAAAGGAGGATAAATTGAGAGGATTATTGAAACTTTAGGACGTTGTCTATGGATATCTACTTTATTACACAAGTATTCTCGTTTGTTCATGATAATACGAACAAACTACATTGTAGCTTGCCGATCACAATATACATTTCCATTGCGTTTTTGATCATCCAAAGACAATATTATACGGATACTTTTTGTAGCTGTAACTCTTGGAGATAATAATAAGGTCTTAAAGAGGTTTTAGGTGGTCTAAAAAAATGTGAAAGTGATCCCTCACGCTCAGCGTTTTTGAGTCTGACTACAGCGACCTCAGCGTATCTCTCCGACTTAGGTCCACAGCTTAAAACCTAACATCACAATATAATATACTGAAAATATCATTCTCTATCTCTAAACGTATCTCAATCTTTGCCCCCTTAATCGTCGTCTTTTTACTCACAGAGCAACAGTCTGAAAAAATTCTTTTTCCTTCTTTTAAGTTTTAAAAACCTTCTTGGACAGAAAAAAAAATTCTCAAGAGCTCTGAAAGTAAAACTCATGCATTGATTTTTTTTTGTAGCTTATATCACTTAAAAATGGAACATCATAATGTACCAATACTCTCACTGTATTTGTTTGGAACAACACGCTTCACAATACATTTTTTCGCTTCACAAAGCTAGCAGCATATTATCACTTGGTTTTTCACAGAAATCCCAAGTTCCTTTTTTTTTCCATTTTTTTTTCGATTAGTACAAATTTTTCGAGCGAGGCTTACAATAATTAAAAATTGTTTTCGAAAAATCCTGATTAGAACCAAGTCAACAAGTTGAAAACAATTTTATAAATTTTTAGAAATGCAAATTTCGAACTTGTTATTTTAAAAATAATGTAAATTGCCACCTTTTTGTTTTTAAATTTACAGATTGCGCAAAAATGAAAGGAACTCCCTTATTCAACCACAAAATGTCGCACACTTAACACAACGAATCTTAATTAAAATAATATTCATTATAATTATCACAGAATGAGGTCGCTGCAGGCCAACAATACGCTACTTTTGTTTTCTGTTTTTAAAAGACTGCTCTACTGTCTTAGTTTCCTTCGTAATTTTTTTTTTTCCAATCACGAGTACAATATTCTTTATCGTAAAATTGAGGTAGAATCCAATTTAAAGAATACAAGAGTTCTCTCTATCTCTCTCACACTCTCTCTTTCTCTCTCCGATCGTCCTAAAAGTGAGGGTCTACTTCCGCTAGCGACAAAGCTTAATCTAAATCAAATTATATATATAGCAATATTTTCTTTTGTTCTCGCAGTAATAATAATAATTAATAATAATAATAATAATTTATAATTAATAATCGCAATTTATAATTAATAGTCACAATTAATAATCTCAATTTATAATCTACAATATTATAAATCCTCGATCAGCAATAATCCATGACTAATAATTATAAACAAATAATGACAATTTATAATTAAAAATTACAAAAATCCTAATTAGAGTGGTTAATTTATAATTAATAATTACAAATTTTTTAATAAATTATCGTAATTTATAATTATTAATTATAAATTGATAATAATTCGCATTTAATAATCATAAATTCATAATAATTCACAATAATAATTAGTACAACAATGGTTAATGTTTCTTAAAAACTAGTGGGTGTATTTATATATATATATATATATATAATTTTTGTATGTATATTTCGTATGAGGGCGGGCAGGGGGTAAATGACAGCTATGTACAGTACATACTTGCCTTAGTTGTACCATCGTTATGTATATATATATATATATACCTATGGTCTTGTATTATAATTAAATAATTATCGTTTTACACATAAAATAGCCTATTTATAACATACATATGTATATATATATATTTACTCATTTATTTATATATTTATAAATTTATATTCATATTTATATTATATATATATATATTTAATAACTAGGTATATGCAGTATGTACGTAAAGAGGATGTGTTTAGCCAGGATATGTCGGTGTGAAAATTATATTCGTGTTTAAGCGTCGAGCTTTTTTTCCGATTTTTGTCTCGTCAGTTATTTTTATTTATTTTTTTTTTTAAATAAACTGATCATTTTTCTTAATCGGCTCCTTTTTGTCAATTTGATCTTTTATTAAACAGCTTTTTTTTTTGTCAATTTGATCTTTTGTATTTAAATTAGCCGTTGTGATTTTTGTCTGACAATGAGATAATTTTACACTTTTGCATTTCGCACAAGATCGCGTGATCTGTCTAACTAGATTCATTCTTGCTATTACTTCGCTTGATTATCATTTAATTAGATACGTTTTATTAATAGAGTACTATATATATGGTGTCTTTCCTTTAACGTAAACTCAATCCACTTTTTTTCAAAAACGATCCTTATTTCACTCTACAATCTTACATTTATTTCGAAGAAATTGGAGTCCTTCAGGAAGAGCTCCCATGATTTTAACAAATGTACAAAATTCACGCTTTCTTGAAAAACTCCGGGTGCAGTATTTTGACCGATTTCTAAGGCGGCGAATTTAGATTCTTCAAGTTCTAAACATTTTTTTTTGTTTAATTACATTTAATTGGATTATTTCTTGGTTTATTCACGAAATAAATTCGTCGCTGGAAGAAAAATACTTTCAATTTAATTTTCCTTTCTATTTTGGATTTGTTTCTTTATTTCAAGTTTAGATTATTAGAATAGAAAAATCGGTGCGAATTTCAAACGTTTAGAACTTCAAGAATATTCGAATTTTCGCAACGAGTGAAATTCAAAACTCCAGTTTTTTGCAGATTTGTGAATTAGTTCATAAGAGAAATTGAAATTTTTTTAAAATTGGATTTTTTTTTAATTAAACATTTTCCGGATTAGAACATTTGTCCAATTAAAATTCTTCCCAATCGAAATTTTCACAAATTAAAATGATTCCTGAACCGAAACATCTTCAAATTAAAAGTGTTTCAAATCAATCTTTCTTCAAATAAAAATGTTCTCATACCAAAACTTTCAAAATTAGAATTTTTCCAAGTGAACAATTTTAGATGTAAAAAATGTTCCAAATCAATTTGATGAAAAAATCCAAATTAATATGTTTTCGAAACAAAACTTTTCTCATTTGAAAATGTTCCAAAGGAAAAATCTTTATAGATAAAAAATTCTACAAATTAAAATTTGTACGAACTAAACTTTTTCACAAATTAAAAATATTTTGAACAAAATTTCATATTTAATTTCTCCCAAACCGAAATTTTTTCAATTCGTAACTTTTATAGATTAAAATTTTTTTCAAAGCAAAATCAATCCTTCCTCAAATTAAAATTTTTCCGAACTAAATTTTTATAAATTGTAACTTTTTTCCAACAACATTTTTTTAAATTAAAACTTTTTCCAACTAAGTTTTTCCAAATTAAAATTTCCCCAAAACGAAACTTTTTCAAATTAAAACTTTTTTCAAAGCAAAATTTTTCTAAATTAAAATGGTTCCAACTCGAAATTTTTGAAGATTCAAATTTTTCCAAGTTAAATTTGTTCCAAATTATATTTTTCTTTTTAACACAAACTTTTCCAAATTAAGATTCCAAAACCAGAAACTTTTCCGAATTAATTTTTTTTCAAATCGAAATTTGTTTTCAAATTCAATCTTTTACAATCCAAAACTTTTCCACACCCAAAATTTTTAAAATTAAAGTTTTTTTACAGCAACATTTCTGTAAATTAAAATGATATCAAATTAAAACTTACAGATTTTTTCCAAATTTTGTTCCAAACCAAATTTTTCCAAATTAAAATTTTTCTAGTTCTGAAACTTTTCTAAATTTAAAATTAACAAACCAGAAACTTTTTCAAGTTTTCAAACTTTCCCAATTTAAAATGTTTCTAAATCGAAACTTGTTTACAATTGAAATTTTTTACAATCCAAAACTTTTTCAATAAAAAATTTATCAAATTAACATTTTTTTACAGAAAAATTTCTGTAAATTAAAATGATTTCAAATTAAAACTTTAACCAATTTTTTTCAAAACAAATTTTTTCAAATTAACATTTTTCTTGATCTGAAACTTTTCCTCATAAAAAATCCACAAACCAGAAACTTTTTCACATTAAATCTTTTTTAAATCAGAACCATTCTCAAATAAAAATGTTTCTAAATTGAAACTTGTTTACAAACGTAAATTTTTGACAATCCAAAACTTTTCTAAACCAAAAATTGTTTGAATTAAATTTTTTTAAGCATAATTTCTGTAAATTAAAATGATTCCAAATTAAAATTTTTACAGATTTTTTCCAAATTTTGTTCCAAACCAAATTTTTTCAAATTAACATTTTTCTTGCTCTGAAACTTTTCCTAATTAAAAATCCACAAATCAGAAACTTTTTCAATTTAAATCTTTTTCAAATCAGAACCATTCTCAAATAAAAATGTTTCTAAATTGAAACTTGTTTACAAACTAAATTTTTTACAATCCAAAATTTTTCCAAACCAAAAATTTTTCAAATCAACATTTTTTTATAGAAAAATTTCTGTAAATTAAAATGATTCCAAATTAAAACTTTTACAGATTTTTCCCAAAATTTGTTCCAAACCAAATTTTTCCAAATTAACATTTTTCTTTTCTCTGAAACTTTTCCTAATTAATAATCCACGAATCAGAAACTTTTACAAATTAAATCTTTTTTAAATAAAAAAACTTTCATAAGTAAAAATGTTTCTAAATTGAAACTTGTTTACAAACTAAATTTTCTACAATCCAAAATGTTTCCAAGCCGAAACATTTTCAAATCAAAATTATTCCAAACCGAAATGTTTCCAAATAAAAACACTAAACTAAATTAAAATTTTCGAAACCAAAATCATCAATTTAAACTCCGACCAATTTTATTCCCAAAATTTATTTTAAATCGCAAATTAACTGAAGTTTTGAATAAATAAACAAAAATTTCCTAACGAAATAAGAATCGTTTCAGATTATTCAAATATTCGGGACTTGACCGTTCGACACTCGCTTTTTTTTTCTACACAAGTTCTACATTTTATGAATAAACAGTTTTGCGTCCTTATATAATTGGAGTAAAAATTTTAAGCACGTATCTGGTCATTGGTGAGCGTCGAAAACGGTTTAATCGAATCTCCTGCCCTCCACCTCATTTCTACAAAATCCTCTAAACTTATTTTACGCAGGCCTCTAAGACTTACGGTAGCACAGTAAAACCTCTATAAAAATAAGAACTATTCTACGTAAACGTATTATAAAAATAAATGGCATTGTACTCTGCTAAAGAAGCAAAATGGTACAGGCGCAATGTCGAGCGACGCGAGCATTTTTCTTTTTTTTTTTTTTTAATTATTTTCATTGAATATCATTTAGGTAGTTTTTAATCATTCTTTTATGTTTGTTACACAGGTATACTTTGTTTTTTTTTGTTTTTTATTCTTCTTTAAATTTTAAATCTTGACTGTTTCTCGGACTCTCATATTGCTAATGTACAATAGCATCGCGTGAAAAATCAATTACTATTAATTAATAATTATTAATTACCTGCTCCGAATCGTATACGATCAACACTCAATTATTTCCCTTCAATCATTCCTTACGTGCTTATCGAACGATTCTTATCGCATTCTAAAAATCTGTCAAGCTTTACTATCTTTCTAACACTGGGCGTTTATTTGTTCAAAGAAAGATTCTCTTTTTCCTAATTATGCAATTTTTTGTTCTTTGGTTCCATTTTTTAAATTCCCAAAAAAAACTAGTTTTTTTTTTCTTTCAATCTCATAATTAAAAACAGTTTATTTTCTTATTTCGGATTTTTATATCTACCTCCTTAATTTCAATTTTTCCCTATTTTTTTTCCACTAAAACTAAATTTCGGACATTTTAACAAAACACAAAATACATTTAATTTCTCAATTTATTATTTCGAAAACGAATTACAATTTTTCTTTTAAAAAGAGAATCTTTCTATTCCTTTAATTACACTCACTCCTAATTGCTATTCTAAAGCAATAATTTCTCAATTTGGTTTCCTTTAAAAGAGGATAAGTGCGTAGCAATTACTAAAAAAAAAAAACAATTTTACAATCTTTTCTAAAATTGAGAATCGATTCTACCTCTTGAAAATTTTTCAATAAACACTCTCTTTATCCTTTTTTTCTTTTACACTTTCACATTCTTTATCATTTACCTGTTACCTGATAAAGACACAATTATCGAAAGTTATTGCCGCAATTCTTTTTTATCCGACTCTCGAGTTTCAGAAATCGACGATTTCGCACAATAAATCTTTTGCAAATTTGATTTCCATTCATCAAATTTTTATTTAAAACTTAAATTATCAAACGAAAAAGAAACAATTTTTTTTTAATTTCTTCCTGTAATTAAATTAAAACTAAATTTAAAAAACAAAACAATTGAGAAAGAAATCTTCGAATTCGAAAGTCATTCACATTTTCAAGTCATGCATATTAGATTAAAACTCATTCAAGCACGCTGTACAAAATAATATGATTAACGGACTCTTGAAAAATACATATTATCATCTGTTTATTTCCATTGCAAATAATCCATTAATTAAATTGATAACTGTATCGGAGATACAGACACTATAATAATTTTCATCTCACTAAAAATAACAAACTATCACAACTTCTTCAGTAAAAAAATAGTGTCCCCGATTTTCCAAGATTTGATTATTAGTCAAAGAAAATCGAGAGTCGATCTTGAGTATTCAACGTCAGAAATATAAAAAATACAACTTAATAGTTTGACGTTAAAAATTCCAAAGCTGATATTATTCTCGTAACAAGTTTCATTAAAATCAAAAATCAATTTTTCAAATTTCACCGAAATCAATTTTCACAGAATTTCAATTCTTTTGTTCGAAATTTTCTAAATTCGAAACAATTTTAAAATTATAAAAAAAAAATTGATTTTCGATTTTAATGAATCTTTTCACAAAGAAATGTTGACAAATAATATATTCACATTGAAATCAGTGCAGTAAATTTCGTCGATGGCAAATCTGATCACATTCATCACAGATGACTCATTAACGAATAGCACACAGCTCAAAAAGCATTTCTCCGCGCCCCTTTTTTTTTCTGCATCCGTATAAGCTAGATATTAATTATATTTTTTATATATATTTATGTATAAAGAAGGATAAAACATTACTTTGTGCTTCGATGTTTTACCGTTCAGTGTTGATTTTCTTTGATCACTCGTTTGAATGGAAGAGAATCCCCGTTCAAAACTTGAGTTCAGAGCTGGTTTCGATTAAAATGGCACTCTACTGAAAAACTACTCGCCTTTCTCTTTTTTTTTTCTTCTTAAATTAACAAATCTTTAGCTAAGGAGACCAAAATGTTTAGTTTTCTCTTTCTCGTATCACAGAATATTCCACAAATTTTCGATAAAATTTTCAAAGAAAAATAAATTAAATAAAATAACCTTAAAATTTCCCAATTGGCGCCAAATTTCCCATTATATACAAAGAAAAGGTTAACGTCAATTTTTTATGTCCTACATTAAATAAAATTTGCAATTATTAAAATAAATAGAAATTTTGGAAAATCTAATGTAAATTATCACACATTTGTAAATAAAAAATTTTTTTTTCCTATTTCTATGTAAAAAGTTGAGATCTAACTAAAAGTAGGTTAAATAATAATTAAAATTTGGAAAAGAAATTGCTTTCTTCAAAGAGTTCTAGAATTGGAGTCTAGAAATCTCGATTTGAAACCAGAACTGCCTCTATCACGTTTGTTTTGAATGGGGACGAGACTAGCGAATATTTCCTTCTTTTATTATTATTTTTATTTTTTTTTAAGGTTATAAACTGAACGAAAGGCAAAATACGACGCGATGGACGACATTTACCGGTTACTGGGTGTCACGTAGTATCAAATATGATTTTTTTTTTCGCAGGTGTTGATGAGGTATTTACTGCTAATCAGTAGTTTACTTCTGTTTCTAATTTTCTATCGCCACTAAATTTACGTGTTTCGATTAGAAAATAGCTGTTGCGCCTTGGTATTACTTAGTGCCTTAAACTATTTTACATCGGGCGTTTTACATATTATCTCGACCAATGGCTAAGTGTATTTAAACCTACGTAGACCCTTTACTTATTAGTTTCCATTATTTTTTTTTTATTATTATTTAGATTATTTACAAGCTTGGCTTTTTCAAGGCTGAAAAGTTTCTCTCGCTTCGATCGTCACTTTTATTGCGCGTCTCTATACGATGACAATATAATCAAGATTAAATATTAGATTTTCAAAAAAAAATATTTTTCTTCGAGAAAATCAATTCTCATCAAGGATTAAAGAGAAAAGAAAAACAATAAATCGTTAATGAAAATAAAAACAAAAAGATGACGATCTCAACTTGAAAATCAACCAGAAAAATAAATAGTAACTACTCAACGAAAAAAGAAGCTTTTTTACGGCAAAAAACATATACACAGCGCGTACACATATCGTGCACGAAAATCTAATCTCAACGTGTTTTTTCAAAACCCGTTCGTTATTATTATTTTTTTGTTTATTTAGTATTTTTTTTTTGTCCAGTACGCTCTCTATAAAAAAATTTCCGCCCTCTCTCTTTCTCTCACTTTTTTTTTCTCTCTATTGAAAAATATTTTGATCTACGTGCCGAAACAAGATTCTGTTGAGAGCGAGATGATTGGAAAGAAAAAAGACAAAATACTGGAATTAAAAAGGAGCAAAAATCGGAAGTTAATTGGTCATTTCGTTAATTGAAATGAATTCGGAATTAAGATCGTTAAAACGATCAATCAAATTTAATTCGTAGAAACGAATAATTTCGGTAAATTCTACCTAATATACTAGAATTACTAAATAGATTTCTGCGCAAACATATGCACGGAGGCTTTAATCACAGCTCAATATCTTCTTATAAGCTGCACAATGACTAGCCGATATAAAGATCATTATTTTCATTTTCACAGTACGTCGACAAAATAGGACAATCAAGTCTTCTTTTCTCTCTAAATCAAAGCTCTTTCCGATATTTTTTACTCTTTTTCAAATCTAAAATTTTAGCCGAGTTTCTATTTTCCAATTTTGATGGTTTTTATTTTTAAGACTGTTGGAAGACATTAAAAAAAAAAAAAAAAGAGTTGATTGTCCCTATTTTTGGAGCCTTCCACGAAGAATTTTTTTAAAACTTAATCTCGAATTTATTTTCATTTTTAAAATATACCTTAAAACCCATAATCAGTCTTCCCCGGTGACTTCTCGTGGAACTGAAAGCCTCGAGCATAAGTGCGCAGATAAAAAGAAACCACATACTAAAAATTAGCGAAGACGAAAAAAAAAGAAAAAAAAAATATCCAAGCATCGATGATGCGAAATCACGATTGGCTTTTCTGCCGTTATTCGAGTCACTTGTGAGACAAATAATGCTAGCAGAATATTTTCAATTAAAGTTTAAAAATCCAATTTTTTAAATTCGATTTTAAAACAATTTTTCGAGTATCGAATTATAATTTGAAATAATTTATAAACCGGTGTTTTTTTTTTTTTTTGTAGGATTTGCAGAAACAATGTGAATTCTCGCTATAGTCATGGTTCCCCCACTTGTTTGAAACTCTGTTAGTAACAATTTAAAACTAGTAGCTAATAGTGTTTTACATTAATAGTTCTACTATTGCTACCTTCTAAAAGTTCTTGGACCGTAGATTAATGTATGATTGTTTGCATCAACATTATCTAAGTTTTTGGGTACGTAATCTGTATTTACAACGTCGTATAAAGTATACTTCGATATGTGAAACATAAGTACACCTATGGAACTAATGGCTTTTCAAATCTCTAGTTTTAAACCTAGCTGGAAAATTTTTTTTTCTTTCTTTTTAATTATAGATCGATATTGTCTCTCGCTCCAAGAAAAACTAATCACAGAGCCTAATGTCAATCTCTAAAAGAATTTTCTTAGCAAAAAAAAAAAAAAAGATTATTAATAAATTTTTAATAATTGGTCGCAGAAAAAATTTCAGGAGAAACTGAGATCTGAAAATGAAAAGATTTTGAATGTTCCATATTCAGAAACTGGTAAAATTTCACATTATGGAAAATTCTCATTAGAAACCGACTTTCTTGAGTCGAAATTTGAAAAATTATTGTCAGTTTGAGATCTAATCAAAGCTTCTCTGAAAATAAAGCGACAAGAAAGGTGTATTTATTGAGAAAAAAATTCTTATTAGAGAAACACTTTAGGGACAAACTTTAGAAAGCTTTTCGAGTCAAAGAGAAACCATGACAATGATCTCGTTACACAGTTTGTTTATGATCGCGAATCAGAATTAGAATTTTTTTAGAGACTTTTCTGCAAAAAAATCTTGAGATTATTTTTTCGAAAAAATTTCAAATTGATTGATGATTTGATATTTAATACAAAGTGGAATAAAATTCCAATTTTATTATTATTTTGATAAATTGGATAATCTAGTTCTGATTCGGACAAAGTGGAAAAAAAAGCGATTAGTACTGTTATCGATATTGGAATAGACGTGAGATGATGTTGATAATAATCGATTAAAGCAGCGAAAATTCAAGTGATAGCGAGTAGTATCAAGGATCAATAGAAATCGAATTGATCGATAACTATAGGGTGTCTACCAAACTTGGGTAGAGACCAATGATTACATCGCTCGATGACATTGCTTTCTTTCATTTCAGTGTGATGTATCGAAACAGCAAAACCAATATTTAAATCTTGTAGACAATAATTACTATCTATATCACAGATCCAAGTGACTAAACTCCTTTAAAAATATAATATAAATATGTGTGATGTTCGCATAATATATGTATACTCGCAGACGTAGTTTAAAAAAGATATAAAAGAAAAGTGCAGATACAATTGCAACGTGTAGAGACTTCGGATCTCTGCTAGCATTGGTTCATTTTATAGATTCAATTTTTTTTAAAATTTAAAACAAAGTTTTTCTAAATATCCAATAAATAATAATAAATAATTTTTCGTACAATCTAAAAGAATTTCAATTAGGATAGAAGAGAATTTACGGTAAAAAACGTGATTTTGAAAACAAAAAAATACTCCTCTCAAATTTTGAAATATTCTTTGTTCCGAAAATTTGTATTTCTTTCCCTTATATTTTTTTTTTAATTTTTCGTTATTTTGATTTTCCTATCATTTTGAATTCGAATTTTCCATTCAATTTTTCATTAAATTTTCAATACGAAGTTTTTGTCTAATTTTGAGCATTCGGATTTTTAATTAAAGACTGAAAATTTAATTTAATACAATTTTGAATCTGAAATGTTAATTCAAATTTGTTTTCGAATTTGTCATTAATTTTGAATTCGAATTTTTAAATGCTTCATTAAGCATTTTTGCCAATTCTGTATAAATTCGAAAGGTTTTGTTTCTAATTTACATGCCAAACTATTTAATAATTTGTGACTTTGTGATTAAAATATAACGAAACATCGTTCCAAAATTACGTTTAGGAATTCAATTTCACTCTGTGATTAAAAACGTTAGAAATTAGAAACAAGATAACAATATTTAACTAAATATCGTTTAGTGATCAAAATATTAGCAAATTTGGGACCAAAATGACGATTTCAAATTATCTAGAAATTTGCGACTAAAATATTATGCAATTCTGAAGATAATTTCAAATTAAATATCGCTCTGCGATTATAAACGTAAGTAATTTTAATACAAGATAACAATTTTTAACTGAATATCAGTTAGTGATAAATATATTAGGAAATTTTGAAACTTAATGATAATTTTGAATTGAATATCGTTTTACGATTAAAAACGTTAGCGAATTTTAAAACAAGATAACAATTTTTAACTAAATACCATTTTGTGATAAAAATATTAGTCAATTTCGATTCAAAATGACAATTTCGATTGGAAAAATTTTCGAAATTTAAAAACTAAATACCAATTTTGAATTAAATATCGCTTTGCGATTAATTTCGAATTAAATTTTGAGGAAATTTAAAAACAAAATATCAATTTCGAATTAAAAACGTTAGAAATTTTTAAACAAGCTCTTAAATTTTAACTTAATACCATTTTGTGGTAAAAATATTAGGCAATTTCGAATTAAAAAATCGCCGAAATTTAAAAAGAAAATGCCAATTTCGAACTAAATATTGCTTTGCGATTAAAAACATTAGAAATTTTAAAACAAGCACACAATTTGTAATTGAAAGCCATTTTGTGATGAAAATATTTCGAACCGAAGGAATGAAGTTTTGAATCAAAATGCCAATTTCGAATTAAATATTACTTTGCGATTAAAAACTTAATCAATTTTAAAACAAGATCACAATTTTTACCTAAACACTATTTTGTGATCAAAATATTAGGAAGTTTCGAATCGAAATGCCAATTTGAATGAAAAAAATCTTTGAAATTTACAAATAAATTAACAATTTCGAGTTGAATATTGCTTTGTTATTAAAAACGTTAGCAATTTTAAAACAAGTTAACAATTTTTAACTAAATACCATTTTGTGATAAAAATATTAGTCAATTTCCAATCAAAATGACAATTTCGATTGAAAAAATCTTCGAAATTTAAAAACAAAATACCAATTTTGAATTAGATATCGCATTGCGATTGAAAACATTAGCGATTTTAAAACCATCTCCCAATTTTTACCTAAATACCATTTTGTGATCAAAATATTAGAAAATTTCAAATCAAAATGACAATTTCGAATTAAAATTCGTCGAAATTTGAAAACAAAATATCAATTTCGAATTAAATACCACTTCGCGATTAAAAAGGTTAGCAATTTTAAAAGAACCTAACAATTTTTAACTAAATACCATTTTGTGATCAAAATATTAGAAATTTCGAATCAAAATGACAATTTTTCGAATTTTTTTCGAATTAAAAAATCGCCGAAATTTAAAGAGAAAATACTAATTTTTAATTAAATATCGCTTTATGATTAAAAACATTAGCAATTTTAAAACAAGCTCATCATTTTTACCAAAATATCAAATTTGTGATCAAAATATTAGGAAATTTCGAATCAAAATGTCAATCCCGAATGAAAAAATCTTCGAAATTTAAAAACAAAATACCAATTTTGAATTAAATATCGTTTTGTTATTAAAAACATTTGCAATTTAAAAGAAGCTCTTAAATTTTAACTTAATACAATTTTGTGGTAAAAATATTAGGCAATTTCGAATCAAAATGACAATTTGGATTATTGAGAAATTTGCGACTTAAATTTTCATGCAATTGTGAAATTTGACGATAATGTCGAATTAAATATCGCTTTGCAATTTTAAAACAAGATAACAATTTTTAACTGAATTTTTGTGATCAAAACATTAGGAAATTTCTTACCAAAATGACAATTTCGAATTAAACTTTGACGAAATTTAAAAAGAAAATACCAATTTCGAATTAAGTATCGCTTTGTTATTAAAAACATTAGCAATTTTAAAACAAGTTTACAACTTTTAACTAAATATCATTTTGTGGTAAAAATATTAGGCAATTTCCAATCAAAATGACAATTTTGAATTATTGAGAAATTTGCGACTTAAATTTCAATGCAATTGTGAAATTTGACGATAATTTTAAATTGAATATCGCTTTGTGATTATAAACTTAATCAATTTAAAAACAAGCTCACAATTGTTAACAAAATACCATTTTGTGATTAAAATATTAGAAAATTTCGAATAATAATGCCATTTACGAATTAAAAAATCGTCGAAATTTAAAAAGAAAATACAAATTTTGAATTAAATATCGCTTTACGATTACAAAAACATTAGCAATTTTAAAACAAGCTCATCATTTTTACTAAAATACAAAATCCGTGATGAAAATATTAGGAAATTTCGAATCAAAATGGCAATCCCAGAATGAAAAAATCTTTGAAATTTAAAAAGAAAATACCAATTTTGAATTAAATATCGCTTTACGATTACAAAAACATTAGCAATTTTAAAACAAGCTCATCATTTTTTCTAAAATACAAAATCCGTGATGAAAATATTAGGCAATTTCGAATCAAAATTACAATTTTGAATTATTGAGAAATTTGCGACGTAAATTTTCATGCAATTGTGAAATTTGACGATAATGTCGAATTTAATATCGCTTTGCGATTAAAAACATTAGCAATTTTAAAACAAGCTCACAATATTTTAACTAAATACCATTTTGTAATGAAAATATTAGAAAATTTCGAATCAAAATGCCAATTTCGAATTAAAATTCAACGAAATTAAGAACAAAATACCAATTTGGAATTAAATATCGCTTTGTTATTAAAAACGTTAGCAACTTTAAAACAAGCTCACATTTTTTAACTAAATACCATTTTGTATCAAAATATTAGGCAACTTCGAATCAAAGTGACAATAATGTTCAATTAAATGTCGCTTTATTATAAAGTTAAGCGATTTCAAAACAAGATAATAATTTTTAACTGATTACCACTTTGTGATAAAAATATTAGGAAATTTCGAATCCAAATGACAATTCCGTAAGAAAAAATCTTCGAAATTTAAAAACAAAATACCAATATCTAATTAATTATCACTTTGTAAGTACCCAATTAGCACGCAAGCTTGCAGCAAACTTGCAGCAAGCTTGCCGTGCAAGTTTGACATGCAAGCTTGCTGCAAGCTTACCTCGAAAGTTTGCGGCAAGCTTGCTGTAAGCTTCCCATGCAAGCTTGCTGTAAGTTTCTGGCAAGTTTCCTGCAAGCTTGCATTAAGCATCCTCTGAAAGATTTGAGCAAGCATGATTTGTGGGATTTCCGTAATCTTTCACCGCAAAATTCCTAAAAATTTATTACGTAAGAATTTAGTAAAAAAAAAAAGTGTAACAGATTGTAAATTCTTTATAAACATACCACCTAAGCTTTATATGTAATTATTTTACTAAATTCTTATTGCGGCGAAAGATTATGGAAATCCCACAAATCAAGTTTGCACAAATCTTTCAGAGGAAGCTTGCCGCAAACTTGCAGCAAGCTTGCATGGGAAGCTTGTCGGAAACTTGCAGGAAGCTTGCCGCAAACTTTCATGGGAAGCTTGCCGCAAACTTTCGAGGTAAGCTTGCATTGTGCGGACATTTCACTACTTGCAGCAAGCTTGCTGCAAGTTTGCTGCAAGCTTGCGTGCTAATTGGGTAAAAACTTTAGCAATTTTAAAACAAGCTCACAATTTTTACCTAATTCTGTGATATTAGGAATTTTCAAAATGACAATTTCGTAAGATAAAATCTTGGAAATTGACCAACAAAACACCAATCCCGAATGAAATATCGCTTTGCGATTAAAATTGAAACAAAATTTGCAACATATCGCTCTGCGATTAAGAATTGGCTAAAAATCCGACAAAAAAAAAAATTTCGAATCCAATATTCGTCGCCAATACTAGCACGAGGTTCTTTTCAGTTATTGCGTTGGATGTATTCAGGATACGAAATAGTGGGACTGGTATTGGTATACTGGGCGTAAAGATATAACGCAGGATGAAGACCTGGTGGAGGGATTCCGCGGTGCAATTGATGCGAATCCGCCGGTTCGATAGGAGGCGATAAGTGAGAATAGAGTTGGGAATTGGAATTGTCCATGGGACCGGATGATCCCGTCGTTTGGTAGACACTCTGCGGTGTTACGTGCTCGTGAGAAAGGGGTGAATTGAGTGTGAACGGCGAGGTCGCCGTGGTGGGACAAATTACTTGCTGCGGTGACTGTTGTAACGGCAGAGACTGAGTCGCGCTGCCGTCTAAACACTAGTTGGTGGTCTGCGGATGCAGCAGAGGAAGAGGAAGCTGTAGACTGTTCTGCTTGGCTAAACTGGCAATTTCGGCGGCGATACCGCCTTTACTGGGTCCAAGTCCGTCCAATGATGATGGTCCCTCGTTGTAGCGCAACTCGCAGACAGGACTCTCGAAACCGGTGGCAGGAGTGGCACCCCCGGTACTCTGCGGAGTTGGCGGATTATGATTGGCCGTGGTCTGACTCATCTCGCGATGAACTCGATTCTGGTGTCTTATCAGATAGCTGTCACGGACAAAGGTGCGTCCACAGATGTTGCATTCGTAGGTGGTGCTTGCCGTGTGGGTGCGAATGTGAATCGCAAATTGACTCTTTGACGTGAAGGTCAGAGAACACCTGCAGAACAAATAACAAATGTCAGTTGCAAATTATTAGCAAAAATTTTCAGGGTGTCTACTAATTTCGTCCCACAAAATTCACGGTCCTTTCCCGGTTTTTTCTCTTGTTAACTTAAAATACATTTTAAGTATAAATAGACCTGCAAATGGCTACAAAAATTGAAGATAACAGTTGACAATTGAAGAATTAAATATTAAACTTTACAAAAAATAATAATTAAAAATTAAAAGAAACAATTACAGGGTTGCCACAAATATTTTATTATAATTTTCCCTGACTTTTCCCTGATTTCCAGACCAATTTTTTTATTTTTCTCTGACCTTTATTGAGTTTTTAAAACCGATTTTTCGTATATTTCAGAGTGTCTACTAATTTCGTCCCACAAAATTCCCGGTTTTTCCCAGTTTTTGTTCCTATTTTTCCCGGTTTTTTCGCTTGTTAACTTAAAATACATTTTAAATATAAATAGACCTGCAAATAGCTACAAAAATTGAAGATAACAGTTGATAATTGAACAAAATAATTGCAATTCAAAGAAAATAATTGAGAATTAAAGAATTAAATATTAAACTTTACAAAAAATAATAATTAAGAATTAAAAGAAACAATTAATAATGAAAAGAAATAATTAATAATGGAAAGAAATAATTGAACAATGACAAAGATATTTGACAATTAGAAACAAAATTAAAAAAAAAAAAAAGTAAATATTAATCTACAATTGAACAATAATTGAAAAAATTGAACAATGGTTATTTAATTCAAAGAATATAATTGAAAATTGGTCAACTAAATAGAAAATCCAAAAAAATAATTTAAAATTTAAGTTAATAATTCAAAATTGAAGAAATAAATTAAAAATTAAATAAGAAATTAAATAAATCAGAAAAACACAGAATTATTGAATATTAAAAAAAAAAACAATTGAAAATTGAGAAATAATATTGAAATTCGAATACAATAATTGAGAATTAAAGAAAATTACTTAACAATTAAATTGAAAATAGAAGAAAATTATTGAAAATTGAAGGAGGTTTTGAAACATGAAATAAATAACTGATAATTGAAAATTGAACAAAATAATTAAAAATTAAAGAAAATAATTGAAAATTGAAGAAAATAATTAAAAATGGAAGAAAGTACTTAAAAATTAAATACAATATTTGGAAACAGCAGAAAAATTTAGAAATCGACGGAAATAATTGCGAATTGATGAAAATAATTTAAAAACTCTCAATTTAAATAAAAATTGAAAGAAAAACGTAATTTAAAAAAGCTGAGAATTGTTAAATATTGAAGACAATTGATAAGAAATTGGAAATTTAAAGAAATTGAGAAACTGAAAGAAATATGAAAAAATAATTGGAAATTGAAGAAAATAATTGAAATTTAAGAAAAAAATTAGAATTTGAAAAAAATAATTGAGAATTTAAAAAAAATCATTGTAAAAAGCCTAAAGTTATTGAATATTAAAAAAAAAAATTGAAAATTAAATAATGGAATTGAATGTCGAAAATTATAATTGAAAATTAAAGAAAATAATTCAAGAATTTAACAATGGGATTGAAAGTAGAAGAAAATAAGTGATAATTGAAGAAAAAAGAAATTGAACAACCCAGGATTTATAGAATTTGAAAAAAACAATAAAAAATTAAGAATATAATTGTAATTTGAAGAAATTAATTAAAAATTGTAGAAAATAATTTGGAATTGAAGAAAATGTGATTTTATGAAAATCGTGGAATAATAATTGATGAATTGAATTCAAGTTTCAAAAACATAATTGATAATTGAAAAAAATATTGAAAAAAGCCAAGAATTATTGATTATAGAAGAAAATAATTGAAAAATGTAGGAGTATTGAGATGTGAAATAAGTAAATGATAATTGAAAAAAATAGTTGAAAAAAGTCGAGAATTATTGAATATTAAATTAAATAATTAAAAATTGAAGGAAATAGTTGAGATCTGAAGAAAATAATTAAAAATTGATGAGAATAATTAAAAATTGAAGAACATAATCGAAAATTGAATCAAATAATGGCAATTCGAAAAAAATAATTTATAGTTGAAGAAAATAATTAAAAATTGATTAAAATAATTGAAAATCGTAGAAAATATATCAGAATTAAATAAATTAATTAGAAATTGATTAAAATAATTGAAAATTGAAGAAAATAGTAGAAAATCAAAGAAAATAATTGAGAAATAAAGAAATAATTTTAAATTAATGAAAATAATTCTAAATGGAAGAAAATAATTGAAAATTGAAAAGAATTTATTATCCCAGAAAAAAAATCCCGGTTTGACGGAAAATTTCCGGTTAGTTCCCGGTTGTTTCCGGTTTTCTCGGTTAGTAGACACCCTGAGTTTTAAACAATAAGGTTTATATTAAATATATATTGCGTCAGGAAGCCGACATTTTGACCAAAACTCAATTGAGAGAATGTGCAATGGGGTGGTCCAAAACAAAAAAAAAAAATTTTTAAGGCTCTCACCACCTGCTCTTTTGAGATGATGAAATCTTAATCATTTGAATTAGTTGCTCAGTACTTGACTAAATGAATCAGTAGTTTACTGGATTCTAACAAGTTAAAATAGTAATTTTTTCAAAATGGCTAATTCAATTAGTAAGTCAATAATGGGGATCTTTACAGCCAAACTGGGTCACTAGAGACCAGCATCAACTCAAGATTTTGCGGCACAAAATTTTAAATAACATTTATTGCAAAATGAAAAGTTTTTATATTGAGAAAGTACAATAAATATATTAATTTGTAACAAATGATGAAACATTATCCAATTTTCAAAATAATCGACCCTTTCTAATATAATTATTTGTTTAAAAATGGTGCAATTTTGAGGTTATGTATGAGAGTTTCAGCGTCTGCAAGAAAACATCTAAAAAATGTGGTGCAAGAGTTTCAAATGCATTAATAGGTTTTTACCTAATTAATTTGATCAATAAGTACTTTTATTTTTTATCAAATCAAATGAATTTACAAATAATTAATTTTTGATATTAAAAATAATGCGCCAAAAAATCTTGCGATTGTGGTGCCCTCTTAGCTGAGCTTTACATATAATGATCCCCAGTGTTTTGGTATATAAAATGCTATTCTTGAATTATATTTATAAATAAGCAATATAACTTTAACAGCAGTTTTATATAAATATACTTTAAAAGTGGAATTACAGAAAATTGTTAACAAAAAATCGAAAAAATATACCTAACCTAAAATTAGCTTTCAACATTTGTTGAATTTCCAACTAAAATCGCGATTTTTAGAAAGTCTAGTGCATTAAGTAGATGGAATTTCTGATAAATTTATAAAGATAAAAATTAATAACTCTGCTCTTTGAATAATATTATTTGTTTAATTGAAATGTAAACATCCTCATTTGATGGAATTTTGTCTCTTAAAGTTACCTATTCAATTAGTAGGATTTCACTATTTGGGGGTAAATGAGTTTTTTCCTTTTCAATTAGTGAAAAATAACCCCCAAATAGTCATTTTCTACATTTTCAGATTTAGAGAGTAGGGGGGGGGGGGGGGTTATAGAGACCCAAAAAACCTTATAAATTGAGTAAATAACATAAATATTAATTTTTAATTATTATTCAATGTAATTGCTAATTTGTTTAAACAAATTATTATTGTTTGTTTACAACTTTTTATCAAATTAAGCTAGAGAGTTGCAATTTTTTCATAATTTTGTAACTTAACGAAGCCAGTGAAGCCAAATACGAACAAAAAAGTTAAAATAATAATTTCAAAAATTGTTTAAACAAATTATATTGTTTATTATCAACTTTTTATTAAGTAGAGCTACACAGATGCAAATTTTTTTTCAACTTTTCAAGATCAGTGAAGCGATGTACTAACAACGAACTAAAAATAATAATTTTTACAATTTTTCAAACAAATTAATTTGTATATTATCAACTTTTTATTAAATAGAGCTACAGAGATGCCTCCTTTTCTCAATTGTGTAACTTTTCAACGACTGTAAAGTAAAGATACTAACAATAACCTAAAATAATATTTTTTACAATTGTTTAAATAAATTAATAATGTTTATTTTAAACTTCTTATTAAATAGAGATAGAGAGTCGCAAATTTCTCTCCGTTTTGCAAGTTTAATTTTGTTGAAAGATAGGAATGACAGTAGGACATAATAATTGAGTACAAAAATTTAGAATATTTATTTTTTTAAATATGATAAATACATGTGTTGGTTATTTGATCAAAGTTCCAAAGGAACTCTTCTGAAGGTAGAAATGGATAAATTAATAATAATTTGCAATTCTCTAGCTTTGTTCAGTGAAAAGTTAGAAATAAACATTATTAAATTGTTTAAACAATTTTTCAAAATTCAAAATGGCGTATCCAATATGCCATGACAAAAAAATCGAAATAACTAAACAAATACGCTTGAAAATTTTTACTCAGTGGTTTTTCGGGTCGTTAATTATGAATTTTACATTAGATTTTTAAAATTCAAGATGCCGAATTCAATACGGTAAACAAATTTAGAATTTAAAAAGGGTGGCTATAATTTTCATGATTGTAAAATTCCTAGTTTTTGCCGACCAATTTTTTGTATTTCCCGGGAACATTTTTTTGAATTTTGAATTTCTTTAAGAGAATTTAAAAATATATGATTTTTTACAGTGAATTTATATTGAACAAAATTCTTGTTTTACGGAATTTTTGTTTAAAGAAACTTTTCATTTAAAAGAACTTCAATTTAACCGAATTTTAATTCAGCAGAATTTTCTTTTAACATAATTTTAAGTAAGACAAATTATTAAATATGCCAGAATATCTATTTAACCGACTTTTTATTTATCCGAATTAATATTTAATGGAATTCTTAAAATGTTGAATTTTTATTTGTTTAAAATTGCAAACGGACAAACAATCATCCGACATTCGGCAATTTGTAATTTCAGAGAAATGGAAATTCGGCGTTTTAAGCATTATATAAATAGCAATTTGTATAAATAAATGGTCAGAATTTTTTTGCTTTTTCTAAATTTTTGTTAAGACAGTTTTAAGTTTAATATTATAAAAAAAAATTTTAGTTTAGGTTTTCTGAACTTTTTTATTTTTAAAGAATTCTTTCATTTCTTTGGTAGAATTTTACAAAAACTTTTCTCAGCCTTCTTCCTTTTTATTTCATTATTTTGTTAATTCATAATTTTTATTTTTATCATTCTTTAAATTTCTATTGATTTTCAAATTTTATCATCACTTTTCTATTTCTTAAAAATATTTTCCCATTTTTAAAATTGCTGAACTTTTATCCTAAAATTTTCAATTTTTTAACAACATTTATTCGATTCTTTTATCTACATTTTTTCGCCATTTCTTCCTTTTCTAATTATTTTTTAAGACTTTTCTTCTTTTATTTTATGTTAATTTATTCTTGTACTTAATTTTCTCATTTTGACATAATTTTTCTAATTCACAGAAATTTTTTATTTTTTTTAAAACTCTTTATTTTGTTTTTTTAAAACTCTTGTTCCGTTCTCAAGTTCCCAAAAAATATATTAATTTTTTTTTTCATTCATTTTTAAAATAATTCCCTAACTCTCTAGTTTTTAACATGTTTTTCTCTTTGGTGATTTTTTAAACATTGCTTTATTAATTTTCTTATTTATTTTCTGAATTAAAAAAAAAGTGTCTGTAAATACTTTAATTTTTCAAAACAAAAATTCTACTTTGTCGTATATTTTTTGTTATTTTTTTTATTTATTCATAAATTATTTGATTTTTATTAAATTAAAAAATTATCCTTTTAAACTAAATTTGTAATAATCGACAGATATTTTCAGGTTGAAAAAAAATATCTTGTTCCGTAAGGAAATTTTTCAATGAAACAACGATATCCTATTTAAGAGATTCTAAGATCTTTGTCCGAAAATATCTGTTTACCAGGCTAATGAATATATTTTCAGATTTTGAAAAGACATAATCACTTATCACGATCTCTAACGATTAGCTCCTTTTTGATAAAACTGGTACATAATTAATCTGATTTATTATGAAATATGATCAAGATTAATTGTGAAAAAATATATAACCATCAGTCACTTAATTGTTTCCTTTAACAAAAATACGACTTTTTGGTACTTTTAAATTTTCGAAATATTTATTTACAAATTATAAGGAATTTGTTCCACCCGAAATTTCGGAAAATGTGATAAATAATTACTAGAATAGTGTTTAAGTAAACAAAAAATTGTTTTTCAGTCAATGACCCAAAAGCGGATTTTGATAAGTTACATTGTCTCATAAATAACATGTTTCAAAAAAAATTTATTCCAAATATGATTGAATTTTTACCATCGTAAAATTTCAATTTTTGTATTTTTTCACAAAATAAAGGTAAAAATTAAAAAAAAAAACTCAGTGAAATATCTTGGTATCTTCTTTAAACATTGACATTTTAAAAAGTTAATCATTTTAAACAACCGAGTCATTAATAATGGAGTGTTCCAATGTCATTTTAGCCTTAATGGCACATCTTTAATTACAATTTTTAAATAAATAAGAAAACATTTATCAAAATCTTTATTAAAAGGGAATTTTACGGAGTTTAAGAAGGAATTAGACAATCATTTGAAAAAAAGATAGGTTAACTCCATATTTTCCTACATTTTAATTTAAAAAAATCGAAAATGTAATTAATTAATTAAATTTATTAATTTTTTTTCTTATTTCATAAAAGCTAAAAAAAATTCTTAAAAAGAAAAAAGATTTTAGATCGATTACAATGTGAATAGATTGAAATTTTGATAAATTAAGAGTAAATTACAAGTAAATTGGATCCAATTAATATTTAAAGAGATAAAATACAAATAAAGAAATACATTAAAAAATGTAGAAAATCTAAAAAAAAAATGTTTCACAATCAATGAAAATATTATAAATAGTTTTAAAAAATTAAACATTACAAAATATAAAAATAATAAAAAATAAAGTACAAAATAAAAAAAGTAAGAATAAAATAAGAAAATATAAAAAGATATAAAGTGTACATAAAAGAAATGACAAATTACTTAAAAAATGAAAAAGTTTAGGAAACTATTCACAAAATGAAGAAAATTTAAGAAGACTGTGTAAAAAAGTTAACAAAATAAAAGAAAAAAAAATTTCAAACATTAGATTGGTTTTTATAACAATTTTAAAAATAAATATTGGTAAAAATGATTTAATTGATTTTCTTAAATATTTACATATTTTTAAAAGTAAATACGCTAATTTTTTTGTAAATTTATTCAATTTTTTTCACATCTTGTCTATTTTTTGCAAAATAACTTATTCTTTCAAACAATTTTTAGATTTTCCTAGAAAAATGTCACCAAATGTTTATTTGTAAACAGTTTATTTTTTAAACTGAGAACATTTAATAAGAAATAATGAAGAATAAAACATTCAATCAAAATCAAAGAAATTATGTCGAATAAATGAGAAAATTTCAAAAAAATATCATCAAATTTATATGATCGCAAAATTAAGAAAATTAGGTAAAAGCATCGAAAAAATGATAAATTATAAAAAAAAAGAACGTAAAAAGATTTAAAAAAACAGTCTAATTAAAAAATGAGAAAATTTGTTTAAATAAAAAAAGTCATGGAATTAAAGAAACATTTAAAACAACGACACAAGAATAAAACAGTTACATAAAAATATTTAAAAAGTATACACTCTTTTCAAAAAATTAAACTATTTACAGACATTTTTTTAAATTAAAAAAACGTTAAAATATATTACTAAAAAGAACAAAAAAGTTAAATTAGAAAAATTAGAGAATTATTTTACCAATTGAATTAATTAAATTAAAAAAATAAATAAGAAGATAAAGATAATAAAAACTTTAAAAAAAGTGTAAATAATAATAAATTTAGAAAAATAAAAAAAGATCTAAAAACGTTATGGAAGAATAAGTAAGTTTGCAAAAAATCTCGCAAAAAATAGACAAGTGAAAAAAATTGAATAAACTCACAAAAAAATGAATGTGTTTATTGTTAAAAATATAAAAATAACTATAAAAATCAACGAAATAAAAAGTTTAGTCAATGTTATAATAACAAAATTGTGTGAAATATTATTAAATAATTTGCATAAAAAGAGGAACATTAAAGAAAATCCTAAAATAAAAAGACAAATAAAGAAAAAGAAACAAAAAATATCAAAATTAAAAGTAGAAAAAAAACTTAAAATTTTGTAAAAATAAGAAATTATAAGATAAAAATTGAACAGTTTGGAAAAATTTAAATCTTATAGAAATCTTGTAAGAATATTAAAAAAAAAGTATTATTGTGAATGTAGAAAATAATTAATATTATTTAAATATTTTGCATTAATTAATATGCATTTAATTTTGAATTAATTGAAATTAAAAAGTTGGAACAAATTGGTATATGAGTTAATTGCCGTTTGAAATTAATATAAATATAATGATTTAAAGATATAAAAATTTAATACTAAGGCTGTTATTGATTTAAATCACTTTGATATTTGCATTAAAATAATTATTTAAATAAAAAAAAAACTTTACAATTCTCCGGACATCTAATACTGCATATAAAAAATCGCAAACATTAAAAAAAAACAGAAATTTGTGGATAAATCTTTAAAATTTCAATTTTAATATTTTGTTCTTTATAAAATTTCAATTAATTCAAATTTAAATGCATATTAATTATCAATTAATTTTTATGCAAATTAATTTTAAAAAAAAATGTTATCTTGATAAATACATTTTTTTATTTTATTTTTATTAATTCTAATTTTTTTAGTAGATTCCAACCAAATTTTATTATTTTTTGTACATTTTACATTTTTTTACAGTTTGTTAGATTAAGAAAAAAAAACATTTCTTCAATTTGTGAAATAAGTCTCTAATTTTCCTAATTTAAAAATTTTATTTTCAATAGTAATATATTTTATCGTTTTTTTAATTATCTTCTAATTTATTTTTTTAATTTAAAAAAGATTTCCGTAAATAGTTTAATTTTTTGAAAAAAGTTTCTACTTTTTTATATATTTTTATGTCACTGTTTTTTCATCATTATTGTGTTGTTTTTTTTTTGACTTTTTCTTTATTTCTCTAATAATATCCATGACATTTTTTATTCATAAGAATTTTCTCATTTTTTTAATAAACTGTTTTCTTATCTTTTTAAGTTCTTGCTTTTTTAGAATTTATTTTTTCGTTGCTTTTACCTAATTTTCTTAATTTTGCGATGACATGAATTTAAAGATATTTTTTTGAAATTTTCTCATTTATTCGACATAATTTATTTGATTTTAATTAAATGTTTTATTATTCATTATTTCTTATTAAATGTTCTCAGTTTGAAAAATAAACCACTTACAAATAAGCATTTGGAGTTTTTATATACTGATTTAAATAAAACCAATTTTTTATTAAAGTCAAAAAAATCATGATTTTTATCAGCCCTGTGTAATACTATTTTTTTTTTTGCTATCTTCATACCAAAAATTTGTAAATCGTAGGTATTTTGATCATCTGTATTAGCAAAATTTTTTGAATTTTATAAAAGTTAAAATATTAAAATTAAAATTAAAAAAATGTGCTAATACAGATGATCAAAATACCTACGATTTAAAAATTTTTTCTATGAAGATAGCAAAAAATAGTATTACATTTTCATATCTTCAAGTCATTATAATTATGTAAATTCCAAATGCCTTAAATTTCAATTAATTCAAATTGACATTCATATTAATTAATGCAAAATAAAGAAATAATATTAATTATTTTTCATATTCACAATAATCCTTTTTTTTTTTAAATATTCTTACAAGATTTCTACGAGATTTAGATTTCTCGAAACTGTTTAATTTTTATCTTATAATTTCTTATTTTTACAAAATTTTAAGTTTTTTTCTACTTTTACTTTTGATATTTTTTTTTTTTTATTTGTCTTTTTATTTTTGGATTTTCTTTAATTTTCCTCTTTTTGTGCAAATTATTTAATATTATTTTACACAATTTCATTATTATAACATTCACTAAACTTTTTGTTTCGTTGATTTTCATAATTATTTCCATATTTTTAAAAATATATACCGTCAAGTGGGGCTATTTTGTGCGCCGTGGGGCTATTTTGTGCACGCGAGGTTTTTAATGAATAAAATCTTTATATTCAGTTGCTCAGATTTGCTACTTGGTATAAATATTTTCTAATAACTAAACTACAGAGAGTACTAAATGAATTTACTTAATTCTTTATCAGAAATCAGAAAAAAAATCGTGAACTCGTAAAAATCAAGCTGAAAATTTTCAATGTTCTCAAAATTCTGTTCAGATCTCCGCAAGTTTAAAAGTGTTTCTAAAGGTATTAATAATACTTGTTGACAATTTAGTTGTGATGATGTATGCGTGATGCGCTAACTTTTTATTGCATATTTTAAGAAAAAAGTGTAAAAAACTGAAAAACCAGGATTTGGTGGGTTATTTTGTTATCTTTAGAAATTATGATATTATTATAAAATTATTTTATGTTATGATTATAATTAAATTTAAAAAATGTTTCGTTTACAAAAAATCATAATTTTTTAAAGCTTGTAATTTTTTTCTGGAAGCTCAAAAAATTTTGAAACTTTGCAGATATTTTATTCTTAATATAATTTACCTGCTATTAAAATTTGACGAGGGTATTTTGCTTCGTTTCAAAAATATTAAATTTGAAAAATTTTTACTCGGAAAGGTTAATTCGAGGACTTGAAGTTAGCAAAACAATTTCACATATCTCTTTTATTTCATAAGAAAAGAGAGATGTAAAATGTTTTAAATTCTCAAATTAACCTTTTTGAGTAAAAATTTTTCAAATTTAATATTTTTGAAACGAAGCAAAATACCCTCGTCAAATTTTAATAGCAGGTAAATTATATTAAGAATAAAATATCTGCAAAGTTTCAAAATTTTTTGAGCTTCCAGAAAAAAATTACAAGCTTTAAAAGATTATGAAATTTTGTAAACGAAACATTTTTTAAATTTAATTATAATCATAACATAAAATAATTTTATAATAATATCATAATTTCTAAAGATAGAATAAAGTGATTTATGTTTCTTGTAAGTAAGAACACATATTATTCAATTTTTTCACATCTTGTTTATTTCTTGCGAAATTTTTTGCAAACTTATTTATTCTACCATAAAGTTTTTCGATTTTCTTTCTTTTTCTAAATTTACCGTTGGACTTATTTTAAGTGTAATATTATAAAAATATGTTAGGTTTAATTTGCTTAAACTTTTTTATTTTTAAATTTCTTTTTTGTACTTTTTACGTTTTCTTTTAATTTGTTAGATTAAGGAAAAAACATTTCTCTATTTTCATCCTATTTATTTAATTTTCTTGATGTTTCATTATTTTTTTAGTGCTTCCTTGCGTTTTAATTAAGTCTTTAATTTTTGTCATCATTCTTCCATTTCTAAGAAGCATTTCTCCTTCTTTTCAATTGTTTAGTTTTTATCTTATAATTACAAATTTTTGAAAACATTTATCTAGTGCTTTTTATCTACATTTTTAAAATTTCTCTATTTGTACAAAATATTTTCATAAGAACATCGCGCTTATATTTCATAGAATTTCTTTTATTTAAAATTTTTTTTATACTTTACAAAATTTTATTCATTCTTTTTTTTATTCAATTTGTAAAATAATTCTCTAGTTTTTCTAATTTTAAAATTTTTGTTCTCTTTAGTAATATATTTAAACGTTTTTTTATATATCTTCTTATTTATTATTTTAATATTTTAATTATTTAATATTTTAATACTTACAAATAAAGATTTGGAGATTTTAAATACAGATTATATATGAAAAAAATCAATTTTTATTTTAAATCAAAAAATGTAATTTAAATCAAATAAATCGGATGTTTCTTTTTAAAAATCATGATTTTTATCAGCCCTGATACAAGTCTTGAAACACATATTTAGTAATTATTTTTTCTTTAACGGGCGAAATAATTTATTTCTTTTATTTTGCCCGTTTTCCCTCTCTCTATAAAACTCTAGCGGGCGAACTAATTCATCACTCTTATTTATAAGATATAATATAAGATATAGAAACGTTGTAATTATAATGACTTGAAGATATGAAAATGTAATACTATTTTTTGCTATCTTCATAGAAAAAATTTGTAAGTCGTAGGTATTTTGATCATTTGTATAAGCACAATTTTTTTAATTTTATAAAGAGTAAAATATTAAAATTGAATTTTTTTAAGATTTATCCACAAATTTGTGGGTTTTGTTTATGATTTGCGACGTTTTATTGCAGTATTAGACATCCGGAGATTTGTAAAGTTTTTTTTTATTTAAATCATGATTTTAATGCAAATTTTCCAATGATTTAAATCAATAACAGCCCTGATTAAAATGCTTAAGAATTATTATTTGACAGCAAATTTTAATCTAATTTTTTCTTTAAAATGTAGGGTAACGGAACCAGTGAAAGAACATTTAAGGAATTGTATACTTTTATCATTAATTCTTTTTGAATGCAAATACCGAAAATGGTCTGGTAAATTTTTTCTCAACAATTTTTTAAGTGTAGAATATGAGGGTCAAATTTAAATTATATAAATGTGAATCATAATTAAAAATTTTAATTAATAAGTAAAACATACCTATTTCACCAGTAAAAGAATTTGGATCCCTCCAGTGAAAGAACAAATATTATTTATGTTAAATTAATGCATAAAATTGCAGATTGTGGTAGAAAAAAATTCACAAATGTTGTAAAATTAAGTTCAAAACTTACTATTGTGAATATTTTCTGGACTAAGTACCCTAAAATAACGTTTTAAGTGTTTAACCACTTCTAACCAATTTCTTTGTTTATGTTTTGATTACTTGCAATGTCAAATATTATATCATTTGTCAGCTACTTCGGACTGCTCTTTTGCATGCAAATAAATGAAATTCTTTCACTGGAAAGTGATCAAATGCAAACCCAGTAAAGGAATTTGCATTTAATAATAATATTTGATAAATAATTGAGTTTTTTTACGAAAGAAAATAATTTAGGGACGTTCTTAAGTTAATTTAGAAAAAAAGACATCAATTAAAGCAGTTTTTATAGAAGAAATATAAAAATGACGTGTTCAGAGCGATGTTCTTTTAGTAAGAGGTATACGTAACCTACTAAATTTTTAAATAATTATTTTTGAAAGTAATTTGCATTTTAAATCTGATGCTATGCTATATACATGGTTTAGAAGTAATCAAGTCCCTAAAAACATAATAATTAACAGAATAAAAACTACAATTTTTAAATTATTATGGAAAATGTTCAATTTGTTCTTTCACTGGTGCCACTACCCTACAAATGGATCTTTCAAAATTTTCTGAAATTAATTTCAATAATATTTTTATTCGGGGTGAAAAGCTACTTTCTAGTTTGAGGTTATGTCAATACAGAGAACCTCCTTAAACATATTTTTGTGAAAAACAACGGATATTAGGGACCATATATTAAATCCTTTATTAACTAAAATACCATTAATCAGACGTCTGCTAATGATTTTAATTCCCGTGTGTTAAAATCAAGAAAAAAATACCTTTCACAAACGAGAGGCTTCTCAGCGACATGACTCCAACGATGAGCCGTAACGTAACTCTTGACGGCAAATCTCTTCTGACAGATATCACAAGCGTAGGGACGTTCTCCAGTGTGGACACGCTTGTGAGTGTTGAGGCTGCTCTTCTGCGTGAATCTCTTGAGACAGAGTTCACACTGGAAGGGTCTCTCGCCAGTGTGAGTCCTCATGTGTACCTCGAGGTAGGGCTTCCTGCAGAAACTGGCTTCACAAACCGTACAATGATAGGGCTTGTTCCCCGAGTGCAATTTCATGTGAACATAGTAGGAGCTGGCTGATGAGAGAACTTTGCCGCACACTTTGCAAGGCTGAGGTTTTGATCTCGAGCCCTCTTTCACAGTTTGCTGGCCAGTTGATTGACGAGTTGGCGAAATACTCTGTCCCTGCGGCTGCTCATGGTGCTCGTGATGCTCATGATGCTCGTGATGTTCATGATGCTCGTGATGTTCATGATGCTCGTGGTGCTGCTGATGAGTCTGCAGAGTCTGCTGCTGCAAATGACCTTCCGGCTGAGTCAGATGACCTTCCGGAATATGTGTCTCCTGTTGGAGATGAGCCTCCTGCTGCTGAAGATGACCCTCCTGCTGTGAAAGATCTTCCCGCTCGTCCGAGAGATTGACCATTGAATTGGAGCCGTCAGAGCGACTCGAGGCTACCGAATAAAATCCCATCGGCTCACTTTTGATCTGCTGGTCAAACATGGATGTCATTATGTCCGCCTGCTGAGGTTGCACCACCACCAGCTGCTGCTGTTGTTCCTGCTGGCTCGCTGCTGGTTGTTCCGGGAGCAGAGTCAGGTTGCGCTTGACAAACTGCTCATATCCTGCGTACCAATCCACCTGCATTATATCAACAAGAACAATCAGGCGTCGTTCATTTTGTGTTAAAACAAATTGCAAGGATCGTCAATTGGATTAATCGCGAGACTAGTTGGAAAAGACGCCAATTGTGTGAAGAGGTTAGACAGCAACATATTTAGTTGGACATTTATTTTTGACAAGTGACAGAAGGTGCGGGGTGAAAGAGAGTGAGTGAGCGAGCGAGGCGATCAGCTGATTGCATAACTTTTCCGCGAGTCGAGAGCAGAGAACGAGTGCGACATTATCCCGAGGGGGAAATTCAAGGGACAGACAGACTCGTGTTTGAGGATTGATTGGGTTTTTTTTGCAGGATTGAAAGCAGGCGCGAATTGTCTCAATGCTGAGACGAGATCGCGATGCGCGACTCTTGTTGCGAGACGTCGCACTACGGAAAAGCAAAGGATTAAACGTGCGTTTTTTACTAACCTTTGCTAATGTAGTGGTCCGGGCTAATGGTAAAAAAGCTACGCCTCATTGAGCGCACGTCTCCTCGCCGTTTCTACTCACGGAATAACGCGAGACATTTGTTTAAATAAATGTTTTTCTTCAACACAAAATATAAGATGGCTGACTATATTGCTCACGAGCCTAGTGTATGTACAGGCACACACACACTCTCTCTGTCGCTGTGTTTGCAAAGGAGAAAAAGTATGGATGGGATATTCTAATTGGCTGAGAACATAAAGCTTGTGTTACAGGCGGAGATGTGTAGATTATCGCGCAAGCGCTAATCCGCTCATTTGATTCGACGAGTTCAAAACTTTGGTTAAATCCTGGAAAGGAACCGGGCAATTCAAATTAAAGTCCAAAAATTCCGTAAAACGGAGTGGAAAAATCAGACAACCTCAGGCAATTAATTAGCGATTAAATAGCTTTAATCAATTATTAATTATCCTTTGGTTGAAATAAAAACCACAAACTTTATTAAAATAGAAAACCGAAATACAATACTCGAGTGACCAGGTTACAAAGAGAACAACCTTTCAGGTCAAGAGCGAGCTTAGAACTAACTTAACTAAACTAAGTACAAGTCCAGGGCAGAAGCGCTGCCCTGTTCATTCATTAAAGCGTCCGTGCGCATCCTTTGGTAGTGTGTGGCTTCAAGCACCAGCGCACTATACACTACACAACGTTACATTCTCACACAGATTCTCACTTCTTGAGAATTTCAATAATTATTATAATCAATACATAATTTATAAACAAATTATATTAAGTTTAATAGTAGTAGTTATTGAAACATAATATGATATATGTAGGTTTGTAATATACATTAATTAATAAAAAGCGATTAATAAAATAGTAATTAGTGAAATAATAATAATAATCAATTAATATTTTGATTGACTCTCACGCATTCTTTTATTCGTAACATATTGGTGTCGATCATTCATCATGCATATTTGATCATTCAGCAAATCAAAAATAGTTAATATTTACAACAATCAAGTTAACAATATAGTACGTAGAAATTGTAAGTTGCATATCGAAGATAGAATAATATAGAATTTATATATTTATAGAATTAATATGACATCTCTTTCCATATGAAATTATTCTGAATCTTTTGCATAAACAAAAGAAGATATTTCATGAATGTTTAAACAATTGCGAAATAACAAATTGAAATAAGTAATTTATTTGAGTACGTGATCTTATTGATTTTTCGAGGATTGGGTTGACAATGCAGACGGGCCCCAGCAGCCCCTTAGGTTTTGCTCGTAATTACTTTTATTGCCTAAAGACCCTATCTCGGGGTTTTCCGGCAATTTAAATTGGGTTTTCTAGATTTCTTAGGATTATTTTACTTTCCGGTAATAAGTAGGTTTTATTTATTGCATTTCATTGTGAATTTCTTGGAACCTCTTCTAGAAAGAGATAATAGAAACTATAAAACTTCCTTTCAAATATTATTTTATTTCGAGAATTATTGAAGAGACGTTCAATTGAAATATCGCGCTGAATCGTGACGCGATTCGATAAAAATCGAGCGAGATAAATAGTCGCTCGTAACACTTGGGAGTTTAGAGTCGTTCGGGGATTGGTGCAATTTGTAACGCCATTTTGACCACGTGTTTGCGCGCCAATTTCAAGTGGAATTTGATTTGTTTCCTTTTGTCTACGTCTCCTAGACGTTTTTTCTTTTAAATCGGTTACTTTGGGAAAAGATTATTAATTATCAAGTTGATGTAATTGATTTTTAAACACTGTAATAAAGACGGATTGAGATATTTTTGGTAATGGTAACTCTACTTTAATTGGCGACACATGACAAAGGCGTTGATTGGTTATTCCAATTTAAGGTCCGTTCATTGTTATGATCTCGAAAAATTTCAATTGATATTGATAGTGTTCCTGTTTTCAAAGATTATCTCGCTTTTTTTTGTATATTTTTTCATCAACAACTGCAACATTCCGAAATTCGAGGCACATTTGTTTTAGAAACTGAACAAATGGGGATTTAAATAGTGTATATTTTAGTAAAATAATTGATAGGCTTGTGTCAATTTTTATCTTAATATCTTCCATAAGATTACAATTTGCCATCGAATGTTTATGGTAGTACTTTCATTTAAAGTGATTAAAACAGCGGAGCTGATTCCGTTTTCATTCCTAGGAAAATCTCAATTTCATGGATATTGTTTAAAACATTTCTCGAATCGGTGAGTAAAAATTTTAAGGTTAATTGATCTCTGAAAACATCAAGAAATTCATTTACCGGAATCGAACTGTTTTGTTTACACTTGCTCTTCAATAATTTGACATTGATAGGTTTTTTTTTCTCGTAAGTTATATTTTCAATTGTTTGCAAACAAATGATGATTCATGTAATTAATTGACTATTTCCTAAATAGTATTTCTCTAATTAAATACAAATTTTATGAAAAGTTTATTTATAACAATATTAAAATCTAAAAAATCAATTTAATTTGATTTATGATCTTTCTTTGGTAAAATTTACGAATTTTTTAAAAAGAAAATAAAGTTTTTTAAATGTTTCTTTTTTAAATTCATGATTTTGTTTCACATAATTCAAGAAATTTGTTTAAAAAACCCGAGTCTTTAACAAAATTCCTGAAGTTTGTTGAATAAAATTCAGTGAATTCTTTTTAATTTTAAAAAAATTTTAACACAATTTAAGGAAATTCTTTCAAGGAAACTGAAGAGTCGAAAGCAAACAAAATAATTCTGTTTTTTTTTTCGTAAGAAATTAACAAGTTTCTCAAAAATGTATTTTTAAAAGAAAATTTATGAAATTTAACCAAAAATTTTTGTTTTAGAAATTGAAGCTAGTCATGACAGAACCATTGAAACAGCAAGTGAGGATGGACGATTCCTCGAAAACGAAATCTGTAAGTCATTCAATGATTAATGGGACAGTCAATCAATGCTCCGATAATCAAACTCTCGTCCAGTCAAGCAACAATCAAGCTCTAAATGATCCGGTAACGAAAGCTGTGGTCGACAATATAATGGGCAATCTTCCCACTAAAAAACCCTTTTATCGTTGTGATGATTGTGATCTCTCGTTTACAAGTAAATCGGTATTAGAAGCTCATTTGCAAGGTGCTCGCCATGCTAAGCAGGTACAGATTTTTCGAAAATTAAAAAATAATTAATTTCTAGAAATTTATTAAAGCTTAATTACAGGGATCACAGTTGCTCCCTTTTTCTTCTTTTTTCTTATTTATAAAAAATTACCTAAAACACCTAAAATAATATATTTTCTCCCCTTTTCACCTTTTTTCAATAAATTTTTATTTTTTTTACAATGATAGTGAAAGTAAAAGATATTAATTAATTTTTAACTAACTTTTTTATAACCTTTAAATAACAATCTACAACCTATTTTTTGATTAATAATTTTCTTCTTTAAATGTACTTAAATGTTTATTCTTTTTTGGGTCCGTATAATTTTGACACAAAATTTTTCGTGACAATTATTATATTGTACTCCGAAGATAAATGTTATTCTGTATTCCTACTAAAATGAAAGATTTTTAAGCTTTATTTATTAAATAATTGATTTTAAGACATTAAATTAATATTAAAAGACTTAATTAATGAAGTAAATTCAATTATTCAATAATGAAAACCTGAAAGTCAGTTACTTTTCGTAGGAGTACAAAATAACATTTATCGTACAATATAACAATTGTCAGGAAAAATTTTATGTCAAAATGATACGAGCCCCGTGAAACAATTCTATGAAAAAACTCATAAGAAATTCTTGCAAAATTTTCCAAAAAATTTCTACCAAAATTCCAGAAAAACATGAAAAAAAACAGAAAATGTTATGAAATTTCGTATAGAAATTTATGGGAAAATTTTGTATCAGTTTTCAAAAAAATTTTGTTGGAATTTCTTGAAAGTTTTTTTATAATATAGGCATTTACTAAAAGTTATTGTAATTCTAAGAAAATCGATACTTAAAATAAATGGTTTTGCCAATACTTTATTTCGATATTTCTATTTATATGCTTTATATTAAAAAAAAAAGACTGGAATTCTGAAAGTTTCATAAAAATTCAAATCATTTCTGAAATAATTAACATTATTTTATGTTTTAAAGTTTATTTCAAAATTTATATTCTATAAAATCAATAAATATGAAACATGTTTATAGTTATCTAGCAAGTTTTCTGAACTACATTTAATTGAATTTTATACATTTTATATTTTTAATAACTGTCAAAAAATATTCTAATGTTATCAAAATAAATTTTGCAGTGTTGCATTTTCCATTTCTTTCAGTTATTATTTTTCTTAAAATTTAATTTTACCTTTTAAGCAAAGAAAAAGAAAAGAAATTTTGTTATTTTTTTTTTTTTTTATATTTGCGGTTGAAGAAGTTTCGCATTAGTAAAACAAATGATGCATACTGATGATTCTGTTTGTAAAATTCTAATCACCTTTTTTAAAAAATAAAGTCCCCCTTTTTTAAAGTCTAAATCCCCTTTTACACCTAAAATTGAATAAAAAAACACCACTGTGATCCCTGTAATTATCAAGTCAATTTAATTATTATGTATTGCCAAAAAATATTAAAATTCTGTTACATTTTTTTAAACAGACAATTAAATTATTTAATTAATCAGGGTCGTCACTTGATCGGGAAACCGGGAAAGACCGAAAAATTTGTTACAAAACCGGAAATTTCTTCATGGATCTTTTAAAGTTTTGAGAAATTCTATCGAAAATTAATTTTTTCATATATCACAAATCTATAATAATAATACTACTACTACTAATAATAATAATAATAATAATAATCCGCAAGTTCTTTCAATCTCTGTAAATTTTATAATTATTCTTTACATTTTTTTAAATTTTCTATTGTAAATTATTTTCCACATTTCTCAATTATTTTCTTTAATATTTAATTATTTTAGTCATTTTGTAATTTTTCATTCAATTATCAACTATTTTCTTAAAATTTAATTCTTTAATCTTTAATTTATTTCTTTAATTTTTAATTATTTTCTTCAATTCTAAATTATTTTCTTCTATTTCGAATTGCTTTCTTCGTATTTCAATTATTTGATTCAATATTCAATAATTCTCTCATTTTCTCAATTATCAATTATTTTTTTGAAATTTAAATACAATTCTTCAATGTCCAATTAATTTCTTCAATTTTCATTAATTTTTTACAATTTTTTACATAATTTTAATCAGTTTCTAATTAACAATTTATTATTCTCCTTCAATTTTATGAATGTTATCTACTCATTAATTTTAAAAAATTATTTGTTCAAATGCAGATTATTTTCACCATTTTTCGAATTATTTTTTTAATATTTCATTATTTTCGTCATATTGTAATTTTTCTTTTATTTATATTAATTATTATTTTGAAATAATTAATTAATAATACTACTTTTCAATTTTAAATTATTTTCTTTAATATTAAAAAATTTTCGCCTTTTTTCTATCATTTTTTTCGATTATCATTAAGTTTCTTTAATTTTAAGTAAAATTGTTCAATTATTTTCTTTCATTTTTAATTCCATTCTTCAATTTTTATTTCCATTCTTCATTTGTCAATTTTTTTTCTTCTATATTCATTAGTTCTCGGTTTTTTTCAATTACTTTTTTTCAATTTTTAAGTATATTCTATAATTTTCAATTTAATTCTTCAATTTTTAATTGCTTTCTTCAATTTTCAATTATTTTTTTTCAATTATAATTGTTTTTTTATTTTTAATCTAATTGTTAAGTGTGCAATTTTTTCCAACAATTATTCCTAAAATTTTCTTAATTTTTTAATTACTTTCGTCATTTTTCAACTATTTTCCTCAATTATTAATTATTTTCCACAATTTTCAATTATTTCCTACAATGTTTTACATTTTCAATTATTATCTTAAAATTTTATTATTATTCTTTGATTTTTTACATTATTTTGTTCGGCTGTGTATTAATCTAGCCATTTTTTGAATTTTTTTTCAATTGTCAATTATTTTCGTCATTTTGTAATTTTTTTTTTTCAACTATCAATTATTTTTTCAAATTTTAATTTAATTCTTAAATTTTCAATTTATTTCTTAATTTTTTAATGTATTTCTTAATTTTTTATTATTTCCTTCAATTTTAATTATTTTTTTCTATTTTCAATCCAGTTGTTAAATATGTTGCCAGTGGAATTATCATACTTAATTCTTTTTAAATGTTTAAGATAAATTATTTTTCGAACATTTAGATTTTAATTTTTTATAATAATAAAACTTTGTACGCTTTAATTATAATTAATAATTAATTAATAAGATTATAAGAATGTGTAAATTTTAAATTTAAGCATAAAGTCAAATTTTAAATATGAAGGCAAATTTCGCAAAATTAAAAATACCGTTTTAATTGTTCGAAAATTTGTGACCGGGAAATCTAAAAAGTTGACAAGGAAAAACCGAAAATTTTTTTTATAAAAAAAGTGACCACCCTGATTTTATTAAATTTCGTTAAACAGACGATTAAATTATTTAATTAATCAATTTACATTTATTTAGAATTTAATTAGCTAATTTGCCTTAACATTAATGTAATTTGTATTAATTTTCCAGATCAGATCAAGAACAATAATGGCTACTTTAGATGAATCAAAGGTTCCATTTTCAAAAGACGCAGAAACAAATGGACTTCAGTGTAATGTGTGTAATGTTCGTCTTAATTCATTGCAACAGCTTCACACGCATTTGAACGGTAAAATCGAAAATTGTCCTACAATGTTTTAATTTAATCAGAAGAGTATAATTATTACTTTTGAAAGTATTAAGTACTCTAATGACCAAATTCATTTCAAATCAGACAGACTGGGCATAGACGGAACTAAAAATTAATTTTCTATCCAAATGTTCTTTTCTTAAAGAATTTTAGACGACACGTTTTTTTTTGTTTAGCAGAAAAAAAAATGTAATAACTTTTTAAGTAATTGGGATATCTTATTCTTTTTTTACGGCCTGAAAGAGGTTTTAGTACTCTTTAAAAATCCTGTGAAAAATTTTAAAAATATTCAAAAAAGTAACAAATAGCTGCTTTTAGCTTCACTAAAAGATTTTGAATTAAAATTACTCCAAAACCCCACCGTTTTTTTGGTTAAATTTTTTTTTTTAAATTGTCTTCATAACAAAGACTATTTTCCATAAGAATTTAACTTGTGCCCAATTTTGGTAGAAGAGTAAAAAATTCTTTTTAATCTTTTAAAGCATAATTTCATTTTTCTCGAAAAATATAAGAATAATTTCTCTTGATATTTTTCTCTATTTCTCGTTTTTTCAACAAACTTCGTTAAAATTCGTTTAAAAGCTTATTTTTAAAAAAAAATGCAGTTTTTTTCGGTATAAATAAGCAAATAATTGTTAGAAAAGGTGTAATTTATCAGAATCGTTTATATTTCAAACATACCGCAATTTTCGTTTAATTGAATTTTTTTTATACATTCTAAGAAGAGTTTTTTATAAACTCTTTTCATTAGAAAATTAAAATTAAGAAGTGGTTTTTTTACCTGAATAAAAATATTATTAAAATTAATTTCACCAAATTTTGAAATATCAAGTTTTACATTTCTCAGAAAAAATTAAATTGGGTTAAAATTTGTTGTCAAATAATAATTATCTAACATTTTATGTTTTTTCCTTGAATCTAGTGGAAATATGTAATATATTTGTCCAATCTTGACAAATAATAACTCATTTTTCTCTTTAAAAAATTATTTAAAATATTTACAATTTTATTTATTGGCTTTTGTTAAATAATATTTTGTTTTAAAAATATATGTAAAAATCAAATTTTGTTTATTTAATAAGTTTTGAATAAAGTATTTTGAAAAATCCAACAAATAAAATTGTAGCAAATGTTTCAACAAGTAAGATGAGCTATTATTTATCAAAACAGGATGAAATTTTAACTAGATTTAACAAAAAAAAAACACCAATTGTTAAATAATTATTATTTGGCTACAAATTTTAGCTCAACCTAATTTTTTTTGAAGTCATTTTTTAGTTTGAGGTTATGTCAGTGGAGAAAACCTCCTTAAGTTAAAAATGTGAATATAAACGATTTTAATAAATTACATTTTTGCTAACAATTATATACTTATTTGCATCCAAAAACACTGTAAAGTTTTTTTTTAAAAATTGTCTATTAACCGAATTTTGACGAAATTTGTTTAAAAAACGAGGAATAGAGAAAAATATTTAAAGCTTATTCTTTTAAAAACTGAAATACATACATATTAAATAAATTTGATTTTTAGTAGAAAAATTATTAATATTTAAGTACATACCAAGTTTTAACTTCAATTCAAATCATAAAAAAAGGTTAAATTTTCAAAACGCTGAAAATAAACATTGAAAACAAAAGACATCTTAATGGCTTCGGCGATGAAAAAATGATAATTTTCTTATTTTTATAAAAATTAGGACATATGCAAAAAATATTTTTCAATTATTTCTGAAAATATTGTACTACAATTTTAATAATATGATGTTAATGTTTAAAAATGTCAGTTATTTACTAAAAAAAATCAAGATTCGGAGATGAATTTAAATTTTAACTCGCGCTAATTTTCTAACTTTGATTATTTATAAAAGCAACGGTTCTCCTTTAAATTATAACTTTCGTATATTATATTTTTTTATAAAATTAATCGGGAAATCCAAAAAGTCACTTTCAGTAGAATCACCCATTTAGAAATTTTTTTGATATTTAGTGTATTTATTAAGAAAAATAAAATTTTCCTTTAAAAGAATAAAAGAGAAAAATTATTTCTCTTCTACCAAAATCTGGCACAAGTTAAAATTCTTATAGAAAATAATCTCTACTATACCAATTTCAAAAAAAAAATTAACCCAAAAAATGATAGGGTTTTCGAATAATTGCAATTTAAATTTTTTTAGTAAAACGGCCGCCATTTTGTTGTTTTAGAACATTTTAAAAATTTTTCTATGGATTTCTAAAGAGGGATAAAAACTCTATCATGCAAAAAAAAGAATAATATATCCCAATTACTTGAAAAATGATAAGACTTATACATTTTTTTTCTTCAATTTTAAGTAAATGCGACTTTAAAAATTAAAATTTTTATAACTTTATGTAAAATTTGATTTCATCTAAACAAAAAAATACGTGTCGTCTAAAATTCTTTAAAAAACAACATTTTGGACAAATAATTGATTTTTATCCCAGCTTGTCTGATTTGAAATGAATTTGGTCTAATATAAATTTCTAAAATAAATTATGAATATTAAAGTTTGTAATATTAAAATAATTCCAAATAAAAAATATACTAATGGGATACTTTTAATTTCAGGAAATCGACACAAGAAGAAAGCGTTGAGAGGTAATAAACCTTCTAAAACTTCAGTGAAGTCTGATACTAAAAGTAGACGAACGATCTATTTGGATAATATGATCCATAAAGAAACCGTAGTTTTAGTTTATTGTTTGATTCTTTTCACTTTTGCATGTCTTACGCTGCTGCTTACATTTGTTTTTCATGTTTATTTAATGTAGGCGCACAAATTTTTGATTTACTTTAATATTATGTTCAATTTTGTTGGGTTCGATTGTTCAGTATTTATTTTATTATTTATTCGTTCTGTTGTGTTTATTTATTTATGATTATTTATTTGCGTTTAAGACTGATAAAAATTGTCTACGTTATGTTTCCCCGATCACTGAGAATTTTTATTTTCGGGTCAAGCAGTTCATATGAATAAATCAAGAGTATTCTTTAAATTTTTGTTTATTTTATTCTTCAAAATATTCTTTTATTTATTATTATTTATTCACGATTATCCTTCAAGGTCTTTGACTAAATTAATTCTTTTTAATTTTGGACATTTAAAAGAATTTTGAATTTTGTACTATTTTTTAAATATTGTACCAATTGCTTGCTTATTTATTTTTACTATAAATTCAATGCTTTTTATTTTTAATGCGCTTGCTTGTTTTTATTTAACATTTTTAACAGAAAAATAACATTGCTATTTTTTTTCTTTTCCTACTTTTTATTAAGTACATGGTACAAATTTCTAAACGGTAAGTACTTTTTATTGCATTAAAATTTTATATTACCTACATTAATGAATATTTATATCAAAATAATTGTGTTGTTAATTTGTTTAATTTAAGGTGGATGGCAAACTGAATCGGACTCTGAAATTCAATCAGGAAATCCTTCATCCTCTCAAGGAGTTATTTCGGGAAGTTTATTCCAAGATAAAACCACCTGTAGATTTTGTAAATTAACTTTCGACTCTCTCAAATTTTACAAAAAAGTAATTTTATTTTTCTTATAATAATTAGGCTAGTCATTGAATATCTAAAACTAAATAATTTAATAACAATAATTCTTAAGTAGAATTTTTTTCAATATTGACAAAAATTGATAACTTGCAGCACTGCAATGAAAAGAAACACCTGGACACTGTAAAATTAAAGAAGAAGGAGAAAAAAAGGCAGATATTTATTCAGATGCAAAAAGGAAGATTAAGAGGAAACGCAAGCCAAAAGGGCTTAAAAAATTACTTTGTATCAAGTGGCTACTTCCAGAAAGGTGTTAACTTATAAAGTGCTTTAAACTAAATTTTATCTAAAATAAGAAATTAACGAATATGTAAGTAAGTATATATATATATATATAGAATAACGAAAATTTCATTTTTTCTTAAATTTTACAAAAAAAAAATATCAAAATTGTAATTTATTTTTAAATTACCGAAATATAGCAATTGTACAACGCAAATTACGTTTCAATTGTTGAATGTACAATCGTAAAAAAAATTCTTTAGTGAAATTGAAGATTGTCATTAAAAATCGTGTAATATTAATTCCAAATGTTTTCTTCCAAATTTAAATTTGCCCACAAACCGTTTTCTGTATAAAAATCAAAATTAAGTTTATTTTTTTTTTCTGTTTCTTATTATATTTATGTTAGTTTTCTATTTTATTTCATTTTTTTCACTTTAGCCTTTATTCTTTTTTATCATTCACTTTTTTGTAACTTTTCAATAATCGGTGCAATTCAGAATTCTGTCGACGAAGAGACTCTGTTTCCTCGTTTAATGTGTGCCGTTCCTTTAAAATATCGTGATATTTATTTAGTCCAATTAAAAGAGCACTCCACAGCGTCTCTTTTTCTTCATTAAAAATTTCTCTGTATTTTCTCCAAAATGTCGTTACATCCTCAGCCGAAATATTTCTCGAAATAGTGAATTTTCGTTCGGTTAATTTCTCCTTAAAATTAATTGGCGACTCTTCTCTTTTTAATGAATGAAATTTCTCTAAATATTCCGACAAGGCTTTTATAACGTGTGTCACTTCAATTTGAAAATCGTGGCCCGCGTCACAAACAACTTTTCGTTTCTTTAAATCCACAAAACAATCGTAAGATAATTCTTCAATAGATCTTGATCCTGGAAATAAACAAATTGAATTAAAATTTTTTTAAGTTGGATATAAAAATATAAAATAAAAATGATTATAAAAATGATAAAAATCTCATAAAGTTGATTTTTAACAATTTTGTTTGAAAATAACCTTCGATTATTGCTCTGTCAGTTACAGAACTGGAAATATCAATTTTTTCCGTAAAAGTGCTTTCACTTTTGCTTTTTTCACAGGGGGTAAAAATCTCGGTAACTTCTTTTTTCACAGCATGAATTAGTTTTCTCGTTTTTTCGTCTTCTAGATCATCAATTTCTTCTCTAAAAAATATTTTGATATTAAATTACATGAATTTTGTTTACTTTTGTTCTTTTTTAAAGATCATTTTGTAAATTTTTTACTTTGTGTACTTATGTTTTGAAATATTTGTATAGCGTTTTTTTTTAGTATGTAGGGTGTACAGCGACTTTAAAAATCTTTAATTTTCAATTATTTTTTTTTAAATTATCGTACCTAATTATTATTTTCTGCAAAATATCGCTTCTTTTCATTTTTAGTCATTTTTTTCACTTTTCAATTATTTTAACAAAATAATATTTTCAAAAATTGTAAAATGACCAACTTAAAAATCTATAAATAATTTATCCGTTCTTCATAATTATTTGGTCCTACGAACAATTAATTATTTTCTTCAAATTTCAATGATATAATTTATTTTCAATCTTGAAAATTTTTAAAAGACCTTGAATTCTTTTTCAAAAGTCGCTGAACTCCCGTTTTGTTTGTTTTTGGGTTTTTTTTTTTTAGTAAATATCCAAAAATTCAAATTACTTGACAATAGTCGATGTAGAACTGCTTTCCGATTGATCTTGAATTTTATTCTCATTATCTAGACAAACAGGACAATAGGCGTATGGCAAAAAGAAATTTAAAAGCATGTCGATATTCTCCGGTGAATCGATCGATAAAGCCTAGAAAATAACGTGTAATTTAAAATCCAATAAAATAATTCGATTTTTAATCTCAAAATTTCAATCCTACCTGAAAAATATTGTCGAGTCGGATAATAATTTGATTTTCAGGACTATATTCTGAAAGCAATTCTTTCAATTTATTTTCTATCAAAAATCCCGCTTGATCTGAAATCAATGTCATAATATGCAAAAGCAATTTTCTCTCTGAATTAATTTCCTCCAATGTTGTCGCTGCTTTAAATGGTTCACAGATTTTCGATTTTTCTGCGTTCAAGTTTTGTCCTAGAAATGTAATTTATTAGAAATGTACCGAATTAAATTGCTATCTTGTTAAAAAATTCTTTTTATTATTAAACTGTAATTTACTTTTTTTATATATTTAGTTTTTTTGTGCTCTTTTTATGTTTTTGTAAAATTCTAAATTAATTTACTTTCTTCAATTACTGCCATGGCTTTTATAAAAGAAGGTAAATCCTCTTTTCTCAAAATTTTCTCCGCAGGTGGTTCCCATTCCAATCCCAAGACTTGGTCGAATATTATTTGATCTGCTGTTAGTATCTAGAAGAAAAAAAAAGATTAATAAATTTGTTTTTGTCTTTTGCTTTCTTTTTACCTTCTGAAGCAAATCGTCTGCAATTTTTGTATTCATATCCCAAATTTCCAAATAGTTTTTCTCGTTAATCGTAGTAAAGAGATCTGACTTTTCTTCCAGTTCCAAAATACTTTTATGTGCCCGAAGAACCTGATCTGACAATTTCTGAATTTCCAGTTTCGTACTTTCTTCCAAATTTGCGTAGCTTTTTTTTAAATCGCTAATAGTGTCGTGCAATCTAACAATTAATTTCATAAAATTAGTAAACTATTTTTAATAAATATTTCAAAAATCGTATTTCATTTTAAACAATAATAATTTGATAAAAACGAGGGATCGTCAACTCCATTTTAGAACGTAGGAAAATTGACTTAAATTTTAATTTGAAAATATCAGTCAAAATAATTATAATGGCATTATTAATAAATCTATAATTTTTTTTATAATTGTCAACAGTTTTCAAATTACAATTATTCTCCTTAAGTTTTGTAATTATTCTTTAATTTTTTTAATTATTTTGTTCTGTTGTCGATTATTCTCGTCAGTTTTAGAATTTTTTTTTCAATATTGTCAATTATTTTTCTCATTTTTCAATTATTTTCTTAAATATTAAATTATTTCCGTCATTTTTATCATCTTGCTTTCAATTATCAATTACCTATTTATATTTAAATTTAATTCTTTAATTTTCAAATTATTTATTTAAATTTTTTTCATCAATTTTCAATTATTTTCCTTAATTTTTTTTTTTTTTTATTCAATAGTTGTTCTTTAATCTTTAAAACGATTTTTTTCTGATGCCCATTAATCTCGCCATTTATCGAATTTTTTATCAATTGACAATTATTTTCCAGAATATTTAATTATTTTTGTAATTTTTCCTACAATTATCAATTATTATCATACAGATTCAATTTAATTCTTTAATTTTCAATTTATTTGAACAATTTTAATTATTTCCTTTTTTTTCAATTATTTTCATCTTTTTTAAATTTAGTAATTCTATTTTTCAGTTTTAAACCTTTTCTTCTACATTCAATAATTCTCGGGTATTATCAATAACTTTTTCAATTTTTAATTATATTCTTCTATTTTCAATTATTTGTACAATTTTCAATTAACTCTTCAATATTAAAAAAACTCCGCTTTTTCAATTAATTTTTTTCTTTCTTCAGTTTTCTACAATTATTTTTTTCAATTCCTCAATATTCTCTTTAAATTTCAATTCAATTTTTAAATTATTAATTACTTTCTTTAAATAATAAAAAATTCTCGACTTTTTCAATTAATTTTTTCCAATCACAAAAATTGTTTTAAAATTTCATTTTAACAATTTTCTTTAATTTTCTTCAAATTTAAATTATTTTCTTCTATTTGCAATCATTTTTTTCAATTTTCAATTAATTCTTATCTGATTTTAACATTTTTTTAAACAATCATAAAAATTGTTTTAAATTCTCAATTCAATTGTTCTATTCTATAACTATTCTTGAAAATTTTAATTATTTTATTTAATTTTCAGTTCAATTCTTTAGTTTTCAATTATTTTCTTCATTATTTAATAATTATGTGCTTTTTTTAATTACTTTTAAAATATTTTTATTATATTTTTAATTTTGAATTACATTCTTCAATTGTCAATTATTTTCATCAATTTCAATTTTTTTCTTTTTCAATTCAATTGTTCAATTTACAATTATTCTTATAATTTTCATAATTTTTCAATTATTCAGTTTAAATTTTATGTTTACTGTTTAATTTTTTAAATTATTTTTTCAAATTGTTTATTATTCTAGCCATTTTTCGAATTTTATTTTCAATTGTCATTTATTTTCGTCATTTTTCAGATATTTTCCTCTATTTTGCAATTGTTCTCGTTACTTTTCAATTATTTCTTTTAATTATTTCCTATAATTTTTTCAATCTTCATTTATTCTCTTAAAATTTCCGAACTATTCTTCAATTTTATTTGTTATTTTTCTCTCTTTTCGATTATTCTTGCCAATTGGCGATTTTTTTTCTATTGTCATTTATTTTCGTCATTTTGAAATGTTTTTTCAATTATTTTTCTAAAATTTTAAATTACTTTTTTAAATTTCTAATTACTTTCATTAATATTCTTAAATTCTCGTATTTGGTTAACTTTTTTTCGATTTTTTAATAAGTTTCTTTAATTTTAAATTCAATTGTTCAAATATTTTCTGCAATTCACAATTTTTTTCAGATTTCAATTCCATTATTCAGTTTGCAATTAATCTCTTCAATATTAAATAATTCTTGTATTTTTTCGGTTACTTTTTTCAATCTTTTATTATATTCTTTAAATTTCAATTCCATTCTTAAAATTTTAATTATTTTCTTAAATTTGTAATTGTTTTCTTTAATTTTCAATTATTTTCTTTAATTTCAGTTTTTTTCTACTTTCAATCAAGTTGTTCAATTTACAATTATTTTCAACAAGTATTCTTATAATTTTTTTAATTTTTTTTTTTTGCAATCATTTTCTTGAAATTTAATTTTTATTGTTTTATTTAAAAAAATTTTTTAGTTAATCTAGCCATTTTTCGAATTTTTTTTCAATTGTTAATTACCTTACCCTTTGTTTATAATTTTTTTTCAATTAAAAATTATTTTTTCAAATTTTAATTTAATTCTTAAATTTTCAATTTATTTCTTCATTTTTTTATTACTTTTTTCAATTTTCAATTATTTTCTTTAATTTTTAATTCGATTTGTTCGAATTTAATATTTATTGTTTAATTTTTTAATTTATTTTTTTAATTGCGTAATTTTCCTATCTTTTGAATTTTGTTTACAAATTGTCAATTTTCTTTTATTTTGCGATTTTTTTAAATTTTGACTCCAACAATTTTTTTATTAATCTAACTTTTTTTTCACTTATTTTTATAAATTTTCATTTAATGAATAAATAAAACCATTATAAACGACAAAAACAAGATGTTCATTAATACAAAAAATACTCAAAATTAAAATTCATGAATGTAAAAATATTTTATAATATTCCCTAGACTGTTAGTATTTTAAAAAATCATAAAATTTATCAAAAGTTTGAAGATTATTTGTGAATATTAAAGAATATTTCGGACATTATTTCGGATAGGTCGACCCCTCGGATAAAAATTTAAATTTCACGAAAAATTACTTGTTGAGTTTTCGTTTCTGCTGTCCTTTGACGATAGCATTCTCCTCCTCGCGTCTTTTCAAAACATTGTAATTGTAATCAAGCTTCTCCGCGTTTAACATGCAAATTGCTTTCATTTGTTGTATTTGTTGTTGGAGTTTCTGATGTTCAATTTCAAGTTTTATTTTTTGAGCTCTGTATTCCTCGTGATGTTCAATTCTCACTCTATCCATTTCCAGTTGAAATTCTTTCATTATTTCTTTTCTTCTTTCAATTCCTGCAATTTCATTTTCTGCCCGTTGATTGTACAAAGTCTCCCATTTTTTTGTCGATACTTCTAAAAGAGTTTCTCGTTCCGTTCCCAAAGTATTTTCAATAGCGACAAGTTCTCGACGAAAAGCTTTCGCCATCGAATTCACCTAAAACAAAGTTTATTATCATTCTTTTTTTTCTTCACTAAGGAAAAAAAAAATATTTTACTTTTTTCAACTAAAATTAAAAGTGTTTTAAAATATTTTCAACCTACATGATAATCAATTCTGTCAATTAATATATCAATGTCTTCTGACTGTTTTTCCAGATCCACATTAAATTTCTCGTCTGCCTCTTTTAATTCTTGCTTTAGATTGTCAATCGCCGATTCTTTGAGAGCAAGAACAGCGAGGCATTTTTCATTTTGAGACATCATTGCCGCGTGAATATCCAAGGGATCTTTTGATTCGAGAATCGAGCTCCATTTTCCATTAATTTCTTTATAACGTTCTGTACACTCTCTGGAATTTTCCTCGAGCATTTGCAACAAATTTTCACGAATTTCTTTCTCTTTCACTCGACGCTGAAGTTCACTGGCATCATTAGCTCCTCGTACATTGGTAATCTAAAAAAATTTCAAATTTAATCAAAAATCATTTTATGGTAAAAAGTATATATTTTTGTAAAAAAACACTTGCCAGTCGACTTCCTTCATCGATAAATTTTTCCAATTGCTCGGCACTCGCAAGAATTTGTAATTCAAATTGTGTCGTCTCTTCTGGTTCTTCTGGCATTATTATATCCCTGAAAACAGAATTTTATTTATTTTCAACAATTACTTTTTTTTTTAAGTTATTTTTTCAATTTTGCATTTCTTGTAATTTGATTTGCTTCAATTAATTAATTTTTAACAATTTAAGTTTGATAAAGTTATAAATTTACTAATCAGAATTAAATTACAAATTTAGATTATCAGTGAAAATTTAAAACGTACTCTTTGAGTGCTTCCTGGCGTTTTTGAATTCGAATCCTTCGGGCCAATTTTCTCTCATTTGGATCATTTGACGTGACACAAGGTTCTTTCGTTTCATCTAAATCTTTTCTCGAATTTAAATCACTTTTCGACATTTTGAGCTGGAAAAAATTAGGTTTAGTTAATTTTAATTATTTTAAGTCTACAAAACTAAGAAAATAAAAGATACTCATAAAAATTTGTATTTTTGTAATTATATGTAGAAAGTATTATTATTTTAAGCTGCAAATATCGACAAAAGATATAATCTCGAAAAACTATTTATTTTCTAATTTTAAGTACATACACATCTATTTATAAAACAAAATGTGTCTAGTGTTATAAATAATACAAAAATAATGACGATATAAAATTCTAAAATGTATATTTGTATGATAAATAAAACAAAAAAAGAGAAATAAAAACCCAAAAATCTTCATAACAATTTTTCTATAAAAAGAAAGAATTGATAATTCTCAATTGTAGAATTTCCTTATTTACTTTGAAAAAAACAAGCGAATCTTGCGAAAAACAAGAAAATCAATTTCAGACAAATTTATCAGACTTGAGATAAACAATAAAAGTAACCATAACAACATTTGAAAACGTCGATAAAGAAGATTGGCAGTTAGTGTGATTTTTCATCAAAAGATGGCAGCAGTGATCCGTTTTTTGAAAATCCACCCACGCCAGATGGCTCTCAGATTCAATTTGAAGGAGAATTATTTTCGTAATTTGGACCCCACGGCCTATTTTAAATTGCATATTCTCTTTATGAATTAATGAGTCCAAAATGACGGTCCACTGTGGACTTGGCTTTATCACAAGAGTGAAGAAAATTGGCAAAATATGGCTTGATTAGGCTCGGGCCATATTTTGACACAATCGCACGTAATAATGTAGCATTTATTTAGCCCTCGGTGTGTGCAATTTTTCTATAAAATGAACGAACCGTTACATGTTTCAATGACGAAACGAGGATGCTTTCACGAGTCTTGCTCGGCAACTTTAAAGCAATAGAATTTGCTTAACTTGGAGGAAGTTGAAACGAAATCTTGTGCACGAAAGTCTCACAATTACATCGATTTCAAAAGCATCGCATGGAGAGGAGTCAGGAGTGTCACCCGGGTGTGAAGAGTAAACATGAGAGTAAACATCCAGAGGCTGAGACTCGCCGGAATTCAACAGGGAAATGTAGAAACTGCCAGTTTCCGGAGCCCTCGGGCACCAGGTTTCACAAGAGTTTGAATTCGCTTTCTCTATTCTGCTGCTTGCTCAACAACAAAAACTACACAATTAAATAACCTGCAAAAATGAATGTTATTTAAAAAAAAAAAAAAAAAAGTGAGAGGTTTGAGTTTCTGTTGTGATTTTTCAGTTTAATGGTATTTTTTTTAATTGCGAGTAAGGTTAGGTTCATGGAAAACTGGAACCCCTGGAACCGGATGATTATCTTCGTTATTGACAATTTTTTTTTCTTTTGCAAAATTTATGAAAATACCAAAGTGGAAACAAAACATTTCGCTGAAATGAACGTTGAGATTTTGGAAAATGCATGATAATAGTAAAAAGTAAGGAAAATTGGATGATTTAAAAAATATTTAATGAGGATTCTGAATTGAAGTGAAAAATTGGAAGAAATGAGAAACTAAATATTGTTTTCGAAATTGAAACAAATTTTGAAACCTGGAAATTGAGAGAAAATTCTAAAAATTGAGAAAACTGAAAATTTAAGAAGAATTGAAACCAAAAAAAGTGAGAAATGTGAAAATCGGGAGTAATATTGAAAACAAACCAAATTAAAGTTACAAAGTCTTGAACAGTTACATTTTTGGTTCTTCTGAAAGTTTCTGTCCTTGAAATTGAAAGTATTCATTGAAGGTTGTTGAACTTTCTACAGTTGCATTAATCCTTTTTGTCATTAATTTAAAACCTTAACAAAATTTTTATATAAAAAGAATCAACGCTTTTTGTACGAAATTTAGAATATCTCGATAATCAATAAATATGTTATACATTAATTAAATTGTATCAAAAATAGGTCAACGTAAAATTAAGATATAATTTAACTAATTATTAGTTTCAAGAATTTTAGCAATATTTTCAGATTTTAATTTTAAAGGAATTTTAAGAGAAAATTTTTAATTTTAAAATGAAATTGAAATTTTTTATTTCAAGAATTTTAGAAATATTTTCAGATATTGATTTTAAAGGAATTTTAAGAGAAAATTTTTAATTTTAAACTAAAATTGAAATTTTTAATATCAAGAATTTTAGAAATATTTTCAGAAATTTATTTTAAAGCCATTTATTAAGGAAAAATTTGAGGAATTAAAAATGTATTAACAAAAATAACTAATTTTTAATTTCAAGAATTTTCGAAGTCTTTTCAGAAATTTATTTTAAAGGAATCTTAGGAGAAAATTTTTTATTTTAAACTGAAATTGAAATTGAAATTTTTTTATTTTAAAGAATTTTAAAAATCTGTTCAGAAATTTATTTTAAAGGCATTTTAAGAGCAAAATTTTTAATTTTAAACTGAAATTGAAATTGAAATTTTTAATTTAAAGAATTTTAGAAATATTTTCAAAAATTTAATTTGAAGGCATTTTAAGGAAATAGGTACTTGAGGAATTAAAAATTTTAAACAAAAATAACTAATTTTTAATTTCAAGAATTTTAGAAACATTTTCAGAAATTTATTTTAAAGTAATTTTAAAACAAAATTTTTAACTTCAAACTGAAATTGAAATTTTTAAATTCAAGAAATTGAAATTTTTAACATCAAGAATTTTAGAAATATTTTCAGAAATTTATATTAAAGGCATTTTAAGAGAAAATTTGAGGAATTTTAGAAATATTTTCAGAAATTATTTTTAAAGAATTTTAAAATAAATTTTTTTAAACTTAAACTGAAATTGAAATTTTCAATTTCAAGAATTTTAGAAATACTTTCTGAAATTTATTTTACAGGAATTTTAAGAGAAAATTTTTAATTTTAAACTGGAATTGAAATTTTGTTATTTTCAAGAATTTTAAAAACATGTTCAGAAATTTATTTTAAAGGCATTTTAAGAAAATAGTAGAGGAATTTTAGAAATATTTTCAGAAATTTACTTTTAAGAAATTTTAAAAGAAATTTTTTTAATTTTAAACTGAAATTGAAATTTTCAATTTCAAGAATTTTAGAAATATTTTCTGAAATTTATTTTAAAGGAATTTTAAGGAAAAATTGTTTATTTTAAGCTGAAATTAAAATTGAAATTTTTAATTTCAAGAATTTTAGAAATATTTTCTGAAATTTATTTTAAAGGAGGTTTAAGAGAAAATTTTTAATTTTAAACTGAAATTGAAAATTTGTTATTTTCAAGAATTTAAAAATATGTTCAGAAATTTATTTTAAAGGCATTTTAAGAGAAAATTTGATGAATTTTAGAAATATTTTCAAAAATTTATTTTTATGGAATTTTAAAAGAAATTTTTTTTATTTTAAACTGAAATTGAAATTTTAAAATTCAAGAATTATAGAAATATTTTCTGAAATTTATTTTAAAGGAATTTTAAGGGAAATTTTTTTATTTTAAGCTGAAATTTGAGAAATATTTTCAGAAATTTATTTTAAAGGAATTTTAAGAGAAAATTTAAGGAATGAAATATTTTAAACAAAACTAATTTTTAATTTCAAAAATTTTAGAAATGTCTTTAAAAATGTATTTTAACGACATTTTTAGAGAAAATTTGAGGAATTAAAATTTTTCTCTTTAAATTCCTTAAAAATAAATTTATGACAAATTTTCTATAATTCTTGAAATTATTAATTGGTGAAATTAAATCTTAATTTTACGTTGGCCTATTTTTGATACAATTTAATTAATGTATAACATATTTATTGATTATCGAGATGTTCTAAATTTCGTACAAAAAGCTTTAATTAAGTAATACTTAAAAAAACCATACTTAAATGATGATGATTTTTTTAAGTATCACTTTTAAGTATTACTTTTCTTTTATGTTTTTCTGCTTTTTCACTTACATTGTTTTTTATTTTCTTTTATTGTTTGAAAATTATCTCCTTTTTGAAATTTCTCTTATTTTTTGTATTTTTCGAATATTCTTCACTTTTAATGTTATTCACTTAAAATTTTAATTATTCTTGTATTGTTAACAATTAATAATTTTAAAATCCTAAATACTTTTAATCATTTCCAAATCTAATTTCCATAAAGTTTATTTTGCGAATTTTTAAACCTTTATTTCTTCCTATTTAAACAAACTAAATTTCTTTTATTTACATTTCTTTATTATATCTAAAATATTTTTAATTATTTAACAAAAAGCGAAGACAATATTGTTTTGATTCGAAGATAAATTTACTTTTATGAATTTAAAGTTCTGAGCGTTCAACAAACGATTTTCTATTTCATCATTTTCTAAAGTTCAAATTTGAATTAATATTTTGTTCCGTGAACAAAAAACTTTGTTTAAACGAATATTCGTAAATTCAGAAATATTGGTTTTCAATATCGAAGAAACAATTGAAAGAAATTAATTTTTAAAAATTAACAACCTTTTTTGTGCAATTTTTTTTCGAAATTACAAATATTTATACTTGTATTTGCAACTGCGACAAGAAAAATCTCGATAACCACTTCAGTTTGTAAAATATGCAGCTGCTAATTTATTTGTCGGCACAGCAACTTATCTTTTGCTTATCGATGTCTCAATTGAGGTATCTGTATACTTTTTGACCCGGTAGTACTGACATTTTCCTGATTGGAAAGTATCAATTATTATCTTATTACAATCTGAGGCAGTATTATTTAAGAAATTATATGGAGTTATAAAACCAGTCCGATAATTTTAGGAAACTAGAATAGGAACCAGATTTGATCATCGAGAAAGGCAAATTGTAGAAAACAGGATTGACTTGAGCAACTTGGCTTTTTTTCCCGTAAAAAATAGATGATGCGAGGAACTGGAAAGAGTTGGTCTGTCGCTAAGGGGATTCACAGGCTAGACTAGACCATGTTGAAACTACGAAAGAACTGGATACGAGGAACAAAACTGGATGCTGACGAAAGGAAGAAGGAAGAAAGAACTGGAAGGAAGGAAAAATAGAAATTAGCGAGAAGAAGGAAGAGAATTTGGTGGAAAGAAGGTAAAGAAGGTAAAGAACTTTGTGGTAAGAAAATAAAACTTTCTAGAAATAATAGTCGATTCTGCAAAGAGTGGAGAAAAAGGGCGATTTCTCAAAAGCTTGAAGTTTGCTGCGCTTGCGCAGAAACTGGACAAGCGAAAAAGGACATTTTCTTCACTCATTGCACACAATTCAGAAATTAAAAAATTAGTAAATATTAAAGAAATAAAGATCGAGGATGCAAAAATGCCCTAGTGAGCAAATAATAATATTCACTTAACAAAAACAAACTGAATTTGGATCCATTTGTCGAAAATAAAAAAATTCTATTTTTAATGTGGCGCATGATTATCGCCCAAATTTCAATTATCTAATTTTCATACCACGAAATATTTAATAACGACTTGCTATTTGACATAAATCTTGTAATTCGTATTATAATTTAATATAATTTTTATTTACTCGAATTATAATTGAAACTGCCGAAAAATTATTTAAACTAAATTTTTCCCCCAAATGGTCATTTATCAGAAGTATTCCGAAAAGTTAAAAAACTAAAAGTTATTTGTAATGAACGTACATTAACATAATTTCTATATTTCAAAGAAGCATATAACCTAAAATTCGTATAAAATAAGTACTGCTGGACATATTGTTTATATCAAATAAAATTTATTTGATATAAATTGTATTTATCTAATTATTATTTAACCTAATATCAAAGTCTCGAATGACAATCTATCATAACTTTCAAATTGTCGAAATGTTGTTAGCATAACTTTTATTTTGTCAAATTTCAATCTATTAGAATTTTTCGAGGAATTTTTAATATTCTGTTTTATTATTTACTCTAATTTCTATTTTTCTACTTACTTTTATTCATAACTGGCAAATCTCTAATATGCACATAACCTAAATATGGTTATAAAAAATTGACATTTGACATAATTTTTAAATTGTCTAAAAATCACATAACCCCAAATTAGTTTCAATAACTCGGAACTTATTCCCAAATCACCGAAATTCTAAGTGTCCTAAATTTCGTTCTGTCGATATATTATTTGACATAATCTCTATTTCTTCTAAATATCAATACAAAAACTTTAAATCGCTATGTTTTATATTATCCGTGCAACAGAAATCTAATTTGTCCTAAAATAGATGAGGCTACAGCCAATAAAAATTGGAATTTTAATATTTTCCTTTAATTTGATTGGCTGTAATCTCATCCATTTTAGGACAAATTAAATTTCCGTTGCGTTGCGCTGATAATATAACACATAGCGATTCAAAGATTTTGTATTCATTAATATAGGAGAATTTAGAAGAAACAGAGATTATGTCAAATAATATATCGACAGAACAAAATTTAGGACACTTAGAATTTCGGTGATTTGAGAATAAGTTCCGAGTTATTAATTTGGGGTTATGTGATTTTTAGACAATTTAAAAATTATGTCAAATGTCAATTTTTTATAACCATATTTAGGTTATGTGCATATTAGAGATTTGCCAGTTATGAATAAAAGTAAGTAGAAAAATAGAAATTAGAGTAAATAATAAAACAGAATATTAAAGATTTCTCGAAAAATTCTAATAGAATGAAATTTTCCAAAATAAAAATTATACTAACAACATTTCGACAATTTGGAAGTTATGATAGATTGTCATTCGAGACCTTGATTTTATGTTAAATAATAATTAGATAAATACAACTTATATCAAATAAATTTTATATGATACAAACAATATGTCCAGCAGTACTTATTTTATACGAATTTTAGGTTATATTCTTTTTTGAAATATAGAAATTATGTTAATGTACGTTCATTACAAATAACTTTTAGTTTTTTAACTTTTCGGAATACTTCTGATAAATGACCATTTGGGGGAAAATTTTAGTTTAAATAATTTTTCCGCTAAATAAAAGTTATGCCACAAAACAATTTTATTATTTTGAAATTATAATTAGCCTAAATAGAAATTATATCAAATTATAATTCGAATTACAAAATTTACGTCAAATATCAAGTCGTTTTTAAATATTTCAATGAAAATTACAAAATTTAAGATAAAAATTGACAAAAATACATTCAAAATAATTGAGCAAGTATTGTTCGCTTTTGAATGTAAAACTGTAAACTTTTTTTTCTATTTCTCACTTCTTACAGGGAGAAAAAGATAGAATGGCACGTAACAAAAAGATAGAACTGCATAGAACGAAAGAGTTGGATAGAATGAAAGAGTTGGACGATCCTCGGTGCCATACAAGCAACGGTGGTCGTCGTCGTCGTCGTCGTCGCTGTCGTTCCAACATGGGCTTAGTTGGAGAGGAGAGAAACGAGAGAGAAGGAGAGATTAACAGAGAGAAGAGAAAGAAGAGCAAAAGAGAAAGAGGCGGTGAGACGAGCTTGGGGTTCGGGTTAGCTCGTTCGACCCGTTATCCCTCCTACCATCCCAACTCCCACCGACAACCGACTCCAGTAGCAGGGGCGGACAAACAGGCGCCTTTCTATAACCTAAAGGAGATGTTTTCCAACGCTCGACTCTCCCTTTATATATCACTTTGGCAGACTTTTCACAAAATCCCAATGTTTCCCACTTTCCAAAATATCCCACAAATCATCAGTATTATTTCCGGTTTCTGAATTCTGTAAATTTCCTTCAATTATCATATACAGTGGAATTCTGTTTATTCGAAACTCAGTCATCTGAATCGCTAAATATCCGCATTTATTCTGAAATTGTTTTTAAAATATATATAAGAATAAGAGCTAGTTCTCATAGTTTATCGTATTCTTAGACTGTTATTTTTCATAATATATATCCAGATTGTGTAAAATAAGAAAAATTAGTATTTTTCAGATTTTCGGGAGTTTCATTGGAAATATAAAGGAGACCTGATATTGAAAAGGATTGGAATATTTAAGATAGAATCGGATACCGAATCTGGCAAAAAGTTAATGACGTTTAGAGAAATCTTCTATTTTCAAATTTACGTAGTACAAGAAAGCTTAAATAGTACAAAACAAATCGTGGTATCTAATTATGACTAAAAACTATCAATTATATTTAAATAATAATGTTTTTTAATAGATATTAACGTTTTTTAGTAATACGGAACAAAACTTTTAGAAGTGACTGTACGAAGTTGTAACCTAAGAAAAAAAAACTGCTGAAAAATAATTTTTAATATATCAGTAAATATGATATGAATATACTTGAAAAGTATTTTATTAGTCAAATTATAGCAAATTATGCTGTATAAATTTTTTTTTTATTGTAATTATTTATTTATAAAAGCTATTAATCAGCTTAAAAACGTGGCAACGTTGTAAAATAATAAACCTTGTTTCTTAAACGTTGGTAGCAGTGTTGTGTGCTCAAGAAGTTGTGTGAGAGAGTAAGATGTACTATTCTTTAAATAAGTGCGAGACGACGCGACAACTTGTTTTGATTGCTTATGAATAAGAAAAATTGAAATACCGAAAATTTATCGATTGAAAGGCACAATTGACACACAAAAAGTGTTTTAGAAAAAAGTACAAATAAAATCACTTGCAAAAAAAAATTAGTTGTGAGAATCATGAGAATGTGTTTCCTGAAGTTTTAAAAGAAAGTGAGGTTAGGAAACACATGGGTTTTGAGAATGTTTTGATAAAAGATGGAGATGAAGCACAAGTAATAGATTATTATTAATTTAATTTAATTTAATTAATATTATTGTTAATTTTTTTATTAGTAAAATATTATCTTTCATTTCTACCACTGTTTATGAGAAATTTATATTTTTAAATTTAGCGCGCTTTAATTCAATGATTTGATGAAAAAGCAATCTTCTTTGCCGACAATCTGTATTTTCTCTACAACGTTGCCATGATTTTACAAACAAGTGTCAAAACACTTGTGTTTTTTATCCTATTTTAATTATTTTCTTCGAAATTAATTAGTAAGTATATAAAACTTCAATTATTTATTGAAGCCGACATCTTCAACTTTGATATATAGTTCAGGCAAAACATTTTGACGTGTATAAACAGCATTTTTTACTTGTGAAGATTTGATAACCTGTATTCTCCATAAGAGACAATGTTTAATTACTAATTTTTATAACTTTAACACTAATCAGACGAAAATTCTGAAATTTTTTGCACCGCTTCATAACATCAAGAGAAACTAATCCTCTTGAAAATTCTTTTCAATTCAATACAATCCAAATCTTTGATGGTAAAACATTAGATTTTCCAGCAGGTGGAATTCAATCCAAAAAATTTGATAATAAAGTATTAGAGTTTTGATCTAATGGGAATTGATTGAGTTTGAATCCGAAAACTGTGAGTGGAAACTATTAGAATTACAGTGGATAGAACTTAATAAAATTTCTGTGATTTGGCAATTATAGAAGTTCAGAATTATTGAAACTAATTTTGGGTTATGTGATTTTTAGACAATTTAAAAATTATGTCAAATGTCAATTTTTTATAACCATATTTAGGTTATGTGCATAAAGAGATTTGCCAGTTATGAATAAAAGTAGGTAGAAAAATAGGAATTAAAGTAAATAATAAAACAGAATATTATAAATTCTAGTAGATTGATGATATTAATAGATGAATTCCAAAACATTTGATTGCAACATATTAGATTTTCTACATGATAGATTATTATAAAATTTCAATTCAAATCCTTCGATTGTTAATCATTAAATTTCCCAGCAGATAGAAAAAGATAGAATTTCAATCCAAACTAATGATAGTAAAGTATTAACGTTTCGTTTATTATTAATTTTAATAAAAATGGTACTCAAAAATTAAATAGAAATTTAATAATTTTTATAATTCTGATAAAAGTGGAAAGGATTTTCGATATTTGATTAAATTTTGATTCATATTTCTGTATTTCAGTAATAGAAATCCTATATCCGTTTTTATATAATTTCTTTAAGCAGGGTTATTAGAATATTTCCTTTAGCTGACAGAACGACGTTTACATTTTCTATGTTAAAAACCCGGGTTCTAATCCTCGGACCAATAATTTTTTTCTAGCTACAATCTATTGACATAACCGAAAACTTTTAAACTTTCTTATAAATATTTTTTTTCAAAATAATTTTTTCTTTCAATACTCTCTAAATCTGAATTAGTCAAAAACTACTATTTAGTGGTTAAAATCGTGAACGAGTTTTCTCTTTTTCAATTAATAAAAAATAACTAATTAATAGTAAGAAACTACTAATTCAGCAGTAAAATTTAACTAATTTAATAGTAAAAAGTAACTAAATGTAATTAGTGAATAGAAATCTACTAATTCTTGTAGTAGTTTAACATAACCTAAAATTACTTTGACTAATTAAATTAGTAGTTTTTGATAATGTTTTAGTAAAAAATTACTATTAGAAATGGTAAATGAGTTTTCACTGTTAAAATGGTAGTTTTTAACCATTTTAGATTTAAAGAGTACCATAAAAATTATTTTTAAAATAATGTAATTTAATAATTACTTAACGTAATAATAGTTATCTGTTTTTAATTCAAAAAAAGAGAAAATAATATTTGAAGAGTGATTTGTTGCCGCCAAATTAAATCGACTGTCGGTAAACGATTTTATACTATTTTTACCGACAGATACTTATACCTAGTCTGGAGCCGGTTAAACTAAAAAATTTGCTGTTTTAATATAAAAAACTTCCAATCGTTCATGTCGGGAACAATTTATTATTCACCTATATGATCATTTGTTTTATTATCTGTAGAAACATGTTTTAATTGTGTTAATGAGAAATAAATCTCAGAAAGTTCCAATTAGCGAAATGCAACAAAGGAATCTGGATCTTGAAAGCTATTTCAAGTTAATTTCCCTTATTTCCAGGTAAAAGTAAAAAAATTTCAAACTCTACCTCCAGAGCTGTCAAAATTTAGTGAAATAATTTCAAACATACTTTTATTTCCCATAAAAGATCAGTTTCTAGTTTGAGGTTATGTCTTCAGGCAGAAAAACAAAAAACAACTCAATTTCAACACTTCTTGTAATCTTTTTCTTAGTCATAAGATTCGGTTTCTTTTTCAATAAAACATTGATTATTTTAAAACTTCTTCTAATTAAGAAAAATGTTTATTTGTTATTATGTATTTTGAGCGAAAATAATTTTACACACAAATTTTGGATTTGATTACATTATTAGACTCCATTAATTTATTTTGCGTTTTTTTATAATTTTATATTTTTAATTAATTTTTATTATTTACTTATTTATTTGTTATTTTTCTTTTTCGATGATATATTAGTTCAATCAGAAATTTATTATTCATTCCTAAAGAAGTGATTTGCCTTTGATGATGTAAAATTGTAATCCTCGCGTATTGATACATCCACTTTAATAGAACTTCTATCTCAGGAACACTGACTTGACATTTTGCATTATTTTCAGCATCTATACAAGTCGCAGTTCTAATGAAGATCGTTTTTCATTATAAAGAAAGGTAGCACTTCGCATGGAATAAGAATCAAGAAAAGACCCAGTCGCATATTTCATTAAAATTCTATGACTCCGAGATTCTGCTGAATTTGAGCTTCAAATAACTCACAAGGATGACTTTATTTTCGATTCATCGAACCCCATGTTTATTTTCGACCATCTCCAAAAAAGGTTAGTTTGTTTACTTTGTATCACGTTATTAACCTTTTATGTATTTTTTTATAACAAAAAAAAAAAGATAAATTAAGATAAAACATAAAAAAAATTAATTTACTGTAAACATGAAGAAAGCAACTAATTTTGAGGACTTTTCGTTTAATTTAATGAAATATTATAATTCTGAATTATTAATTTCTGAATTCTTCAATCCGCTTTTTTCAAATTTCCGATTCTCAAAGAAATTCATCAATAAGTTTTTATTTGTTTTTGAAGGAAAATTTTATATAAAATACAAAATAGATTTACTTCTTAGAAATTGATTCCAATCTTTGTGCTACTTTAATTGTTTAAATTTTTTCTGAAAAGCCATAATTTATGTTTATAAATAATTTGTGAATTTACCAAGAAGGTTAGAAAATTACCATTGTTATTAAAATTCTATTATTTCAAAACTGTGTAAAATTCTTGCAAAATGTATTAAGATAAATATTGTGAAATAATACTGATAAATTGTAAAATTCTATAAAAAATTATTTTGCAAATTGAAACCAAGAACATTGAAAAATCTCTATTATAAAAATAATTAATAATAAATTAACTAATTTAAATATTGATAAATAATTAATTAATTAAGTTTATTGGAAAATTATGTTAAATTTTTTTAGAAATTCAGGATCACTTTTTCAAAAGTCGATAAATTCACATTTTATTATTTTAAGAAAATTAAACAAATGCAGTTTGACACCTAATCCTTAGAGCTAATTATAAAGTAGAAAAACTATACGAAATTATTTATATAAGAATGTTTATTAGACTTTAAAACATTTATTTTTAATTAAAATTTATAACAATTAGAGAACTGAAAGGTTTTTGCAATTTTTTCTAGAAAAAAAAAACAAAGATTTCAAATCATCTTGGTTAAGTCCAGATTTTTTAAAATTAAAAATTCTTTGTTAATAAATTTTATTTCTTAAATTTAACAGTGACAGTTCGATTTAAAAGGTTCTTAATATGTTAAATTTTTTATTATCTCTACTTTTTTGGAAAACGGATTTATCAATTTTTGAAAAATTTAATTCAAAGTTTGAATAAACATTTCTATTTATTGGATTTTTTGTGACATAACCTGAAATTTGACATTTTCGTTCAATAAACAGAAAATTGTCATTTTTACTCAAATGGAACTTTGAATTGATCAAAATACTAAAAATAAAATCATCTTTCCACAAAAATCAAATTTAGATACATTTTTATTCAAAATACACGAAAATATGGAATTTATCTAATTTTTTTTCGAATGTTTGTCTGATTTTGAAAATTAAAACAAAATAAAATAAAATAAAAACATGTTGTTAAAGTCAATATTTATTTACCTATTAATGCAGAAATGAGAGTAAATAACAATTGATTCGAATGTTTTTTTAACTTAAAAAGATTTATTTTTAATTAAAGTTTATTATAATTAGAGAATTGAAAGGTTTTTGCAATTTTTTCTAGAAAAAAAAAGCAAAGATTTTAAATCATTTTGGTAAAGTTGAAATTTCGCTTCCAAGTAAGCAAAATAATTTTCTTCCTCATAGACGAAGTAATAAATTAATAATATAAAAGTTAATTCGAGATGTTATTAAAAAAAAAAAAATTTAATTGCAAAAAAATGAAAAAACATGAATTATTTTACGAATTTTTTATCAATTATAAAAGTTATATAGGTCAATCGATTCGTTTTGAGATGAGGTATATGATTTTTGTATTTATTAAGCTGTATTTTTAGCATAGAAAAAATTTTTGGCAAAAAACGATTTTTTTCGATGAAAAAAGGCGTTGAAAAAAATTTGATTAGGTATTTTCCAAAATCCCTGTGTCAAAATTGAGATATTCATGAGTTTAATAAGTCATCCAAATTTTATTCAAATCCGTTAAAGCGTTCTCGAGATATCCTAGCGACAAAAAACGCCATATACACACACATACAAAACACACACACACACACGGAAAATTGTTAAAACTACGAGAAAATTATAACCCATTTCATGGAAATTTCGCTTCTAAGTAAGCAATAAATTAATAATATAAAAGTAAATTCGAGAAGTTGTTAAAAAAAAAAAGAATTTTAAATCCAAAAAAATAAAAAACATGAATTATTTTACAATTTTTTGATCAATTATAAAAGTTATATAGGTCAATCGATTCGTTTTGAGATGAGGCATATGATTTTTGTTTTTATTACGCTGTATTTTTAGCTTGGAAAAAAATTTTGGCAAAAAACGATTTTTTTCGACGAAAAAAGGAGTTGAAAAAAATTTGATTAAGTATTTTCCAAAATCCCTGTGTCAAAATTTAGATATTCATGAGTTTAATATCTCATCCAAATTTTATTCAAATCCGTTAAAGCGTTCTCGAGATATCCTGGCGACAAAAAACACTACACACTCACACATACATCTGGACATTTGCTTAAAAATGAAAATTTACACTTTTCAGATGAAAACAATTCGATTTAGACTATTTTTGGAAAATAGAAAATGTTAACTATCACAAAGCTTCCTCTATGAGGAAGAAAAATGAAAATTTACTCTTTTCAGATGAAAATAATTCAATTTTGACTATTTTTGGAAAATCAAAAATTTTAACAATCACAAAGCTTTCTCTCTAAGGAATCAATAATGAATTAAAAATTAAGATATTTAGAAAATTACCAAAAATTAACGGAATTAGTATTTAATTAAAGACAACATAATTTAAAGATTGTCAAATATTTTGTTGATAGTATTCAGAATGAAAATTCGCCAAAAAAAATGCTGTTAAATTCAATATATCCGCAGAAATGAGATTAAACAACAATTGTTTTGAAATGAGGTTATATCAGTTAAAACAAACAATAAACATCAATTGAAAACTAGATTTTCAATTGCAGAAAATTGAATAAAAAAACCTGATAAAATAGTGTCACTGTAAATGCAAAAGAGTTGTAATTGTTTAATGCAAGGGCGCGATAAATGGCCATGTTCGTCCCTGCGTCGATTCCACAGTTACCCCTCTTCCCTTCCACCATCTTGAGCAGCCATGCCATCATGATCCCAAATTCCCCACCAGGCGAACGCGATAGGCGGACCGCGTCTCTCGAGTAGACTCGCTTCGCTCTCCTCCAATCCCCACTCTCGACTCTCACAAAGTCTGGCAAGCGAGCCATGCTATGCTCCCGCCACGGTGACGTCACTCTGAGTAGTGTAGTGCAGTGAAAAGGATGTACACTCCGTCCGTGTACATACCCAAGTGAAACGAAAACGAGATTCTCGCCTACACAAGTGGTTATATTGTAACCAAAAAAAAGTATGCCAGCAGGCATCCTGAGCGTGCATTTAATCAAGTAGATAAATGTATCTACGCACATTTAATCCCCTTGTCAAGAAAAATTGCCCAAAGTCAGGAATACCCCCCCTTAAAGTGTCTTTTGAAAAGTGATGTGATGAACTCGGTGCAATAATTGGAAGGCACTCCAAACAAAACGTCACTGTGGAAAGCTTTCGTCAAAACGAGCTCTTCTCAGTTTTTAAAGCTGGAGGCAAATTTTAGTGCGCGACTAAAAGAAAGAAACGTGATTAATTTTTGTTCCTTTTTTTTTTGTTTGTTGACGAGGAGGCAGGCAGGATCGTGAGTGAAATGTCGCGATCAGAACGGGTCGCTCCCAGTGAATATATCTGGTGTGACGAGTGATTTGGCTCTCCAGATAGTGTGTACGATGTGTGGTTCGGCTAAAGTCCTCCTCCTCCTCGTTGATGCTGATAGTGGTGAATCCTGCAGTTTTTTGAACGCGGTCAAGTGTGATAACGTGCCGCTTTTCCTCTCTGACCCTTGTCCTTGCTGCAATCAGCCCCAAGTCAGGGGTCAACGTTTTCCGAGCACCGGTCAATTCGAATGAGAAAGTTGAAATAGAAGGGAATTTAGCGATTGGCTCTATTTGAAATTGTTCTCTTTTTCCTTGAATTTGGAGAGAGAATTTATTGGCGAGTAACGGTGTCTCGCTCGCTCAGAAGCGAGCGCCTTTGGTTCTAGCCTCATGGCAATATTGAACCGGCGCTCGGAGACTCTCTGAGAGTGTTTCGAGCATTGAAATTTGCTCGGGAATAAGTAGAAAAAAAAATTGGAAGGAGCCTGTTTCCTTTGTGAAGTGGTGATTTTGTTTGTTGTTTCTTTGTTTTTTTGTGAAATCGCTTGTTAATTTCGGTCGAGTTGTGTGTCGTTGTACAGTGCCGCCAAACGATAACACAACATCCGATCCCAAATGAAGAGTTCGGAGCAAAATGGTTAGAGAGACACGTCACCTGTGGGTTGGAAATCTGCCGGAAAACGTCCGTGAGGATCGAATAAGAGAGCACTTCAAAAGGTGAGACACGATTATTTAGCAATTCTTATATAATTTGCGATTATTGAAAAATTCGGAATGGTAGAAAAACTAGTTCTATTTCGGCTGAAGAGCAGTTTTATGTTTTATCGTAATTCGACGGTTTTTTTCCTGTTAAAAATGTAGCATCGGTTTGAATCAATTTTGTGAGTTTTTCTTTTCTTTGGGAGCTAGTTTTGTGTCTTTGTTGTACGACCAGTTTTTTGCCTTTGTGAAAAAATAGGATCTTTCTAAAAAAAAAGCCAATTTTCAGTTCTTAAAAGGACAACTTTTGACTTAATATTCTGTGATTTTAGTCCTTGGCTTTTATTAGTAAATTGTACAAAGGGCAGTGCGGCCCTGAAAATGTCAGGTACTTTCGGTCAGAATCCCTCCTCATTCTTCTCTTGGTCCATAAAGTTGGCAAATTTCACGAAATACCAGTATTCTTCCACTTGGGTCTCATTTTAAAGCGACTCTTGTTCTCAACTCGATTCTCGTGTAGTTAAAATTCTGAACTTTAAAATCTGTAGTTTGATTTTAGTAAAATTGAATTTCGACCCGAATTTATTATCAAAAAATTGGTATTATTGTTAAAAACACACCAATTAAATTATCAATTTATTTTATTTATTACTCATTCTTATTATTAATTTTAGTAACTCGAATTTCCCGATGATTTTTTACGTTGAACCATATTGTTTAAATTAAACAACAAGTTTTCTACAAATAAATGTGAATCTCGTGTTTCTGTGTTTTTTAAAGTAAATTAAAAATATTTTTCATCATTTCTCAAATATTTTGATAAATTTTCACACCAAGGATATTACATATCTTTGCTTAGGTTCGAATTAACGTAGAAATTTATTAATTAGTAAACCATTGTTGACAATTTATTGTCAATTTAGATAACAAAAGAATTTTGTCTTTAAGGCTCAGTTTTTCGTTATACTGAAGTTCGTTTACTAAAACCTAAGAAAACAAAATTTTGTTTACTTGTACACAATTTTAGAAATTATTTACTATATTAAGAAAAAGCTCTTCGTAATTTGTAGGTAAATAGGAAATTTAAAAGTATCGAAAATTAAATTACTTAAATAATGTTTTGTAAAATTCAGTAATAATTCTTCACAAAATTCACATTTTTTTAACTTTTCGCAAACTTACGTTACTGTCAACTAAACAATGGTTTTTTAAGAAAATATAATTGATAGCGTTTTTAAAGAATTTTGAGTGTTTCGGTTATAAAAGTTTTTAAAAAGAAGATATTAAAATTTTACAAATTTTATTAAGTTTTTGACTAATTGTCACACGTAGTTTGTTAATTTTTTATCGCAAAAGTTATTTGTGATAATATTAAAATACAAAAATAAAATGATTTCAAATAAGTATTTAGATATTGAGAAACATAACGAAACTTAAATTTTCAAATTTATTTTAAAAATTATAATTAGGACTCACAGATAATAATCTTTTATTTATTTATGTATTCAAATAATTAAATTTAACTTCTGAATGTTTAAATGAACGTAATTATTATTTGAACATTTTCCAAATTTAAATTTGATCAAAAATAATGTTCTGTATACCAAAATAATGATTTGGTTATTTTGAATTTTGAATTCCTGTTTTATATTTCCGGTTACAAAAATTAGTTTTTGAAAATATTTCTAAAAAACTTTTTTACATGAACGTTCAAAACTTTAAAAATATTTCAAATAACAGAATAAAAGCATTGTTAATCTTTTGTTTTCTTTTCTCTGTTTTGAGAAAAACAAAATCCGATCATTTTTTCCCAATTGTTTGTGATTCTTAGACACTTTGTGTTATATTTTAAAAAAATAGCGGAATTTTGATTAACATTTTTTGCTTATTTCTCGAGAAAGTTGTTTTCTTCATAATTTCGAATTGTTTTGTTTTTAAACTCCTTTTAAGATATTATTATCTTCTTCGGAAATAAATGAAATTTTTTAGGAAATTTATCGTAGAGAAAACGTTTCTGCATCACAAAACGTTTTATAAGGCACATAAAACGTTTGTGTTCATTTCAAAGTCAGCATTTTTTTATTATCAAATTCTTAAATACACGATTTCCAAGAAAAGAAGAAATTTTTTTTTGCTCGCATTAAAAAACATTTAAAGCTGCAATTTATGTGTTTACAATTCTAAACAGTAAAACAGAAGAATTTGTTTTCTTCTTTAAATTCGCCTTTGATTCAAAATATTGTTAAACTTGTGTTTTTTTATAAGTATTCTTTTTGTAAAGGTTATTTCAAAAATATTTGAATAAAAAAATCATTTATTAAAAACTTTATGTACATTTTGTTTAGTATTTTATTATTTTTATCAGGATTTATTTTCGACTTTTTTTATATTTTTGGAGATTGAATTGAACTTGTTTATTAGATTAAATATTATCTTGTTTTTTTAAACGTTTAAAATTTCGTTTTAACAAATCTTAAATGGAAATTTTTATTTTCGATTAATTTAAAGTTATAAATGTAAAAATTAATAAAACTTCTATTTTCTCTTTTTCTTAACTCAAATTTAATCTAAAATAACATTCTACATGTCAAAAACTTAATTTGGATTTTAAACCATTTTAATTCTTTTTTTATTTTTTGTTAAAAAAGTTATTTTCGAAAATATTTCCATTAATATATTCATATTTAGTTAAACAATTTATAAAAATATTTATTTCAATACTAAAAATTCTCCTGAAAATTAACACACTAAATTTAAAATACATTATTTTTATTAATAATTTTCTAATAATTTTCATTTTAATTTGCCAAATTTCCAATTTTTCGATACATTTCAACATTTTAAATACACCATTTTTTCCCATTTTAAATCACAAAGTAATTTCTCATCCAGAAAATCGTTACCTATCTCCCCTTCTATTAAAAAGATTCATATTAAAATACAAAATTTAATTTTCATTTTTTACATAATGAAATTTAATTAAGATATTTCATAAAAATTATTTCCATGGTCGAGCTTTCTACAGAATATTTTTATTTAATAGATATTAAAAAGCAGAATATTTCTTTTGAAATGTATTTCCTTTCAAAAAAAATTGTTTTCTGTTCAAGTGACGATGGAAATAAAATTTTTGTTTGTTTCTTTGTATTTTTGGAACAAAGGTTCACGTATATTGGTATTAGTTTTGAATAAAGAAATAAGGAATTTTATTATTATTGTTTTTTATTATTATTTTTTTTTCTTGGATGCTCAAAGAGCCAGAATGTTTTCAATACGAGGAGTAGACTCAACAACGAGGATTCTACACGTTCAGGGCCTTGGCTGTCTCTCCTCGTAGCGTGAGCAAGCCGACATTCGTTTTTTCCCGAAGTAATAATAGCTGAGGACAGCCATTTTGAGAGCTCGCGGCGGCACGAAGTTATTGTTCGACAGTGATACTCATTCTAAGGATCCCTTGTTTTGACAAAAATTCCTCTCATTTCATTGAAAATTCAAGCTCAAAATTGACAAAATTATCAACTTTTTGTTTATTTAAATACACCTTCTACATTTCACTCGCGATTATTACGAAAATTACTTCAATTTTTGATCAAAAATTGACATTTTGTAAAATTTTCATTGTTTTCGTAGCCGTTATTTCTCCGGAAAGAATAATATTTTTTCTTTAAATTTAGATTTAAAAACGAATTTTACTTGGGCTTTTTTTTCTCTGATTTGAAAAGAAAAAAGTAAAAATTAAAAAATATATATTTCCACTTTTTTTTAATTTGTATTTAGGAAAAATTTAGATTGTGGATTATTTTGTTTTTAAAATCAAATTAAAAGTGTATTTCATTTTTTCTTTTTCATCGATTTGGAATTGCTTTTTAAATGCTTTTTCATTTTATCTCGATGTTTTTTAAGATAAATTTGAGTTTAAAAAATATTACGTTTTCACGACGACTTTTAGGAAGTTCAGGTAAAAACTTTTTCAAGGATTAGACTCCCCGGGATTCTATTTCCGTTAGAATTAAAATTCAATATACCTTTTTTGGCACTTTTTTTTAAATAAATATATTTTAAATTATTCTGAGACTATTTAATTTACAATAAACGATAGTAGTTGTTTGATTAAAAATTTTTTTGTGAATAAAATGACACCTCGGAGGATGAAAATTCCTCCAGAATATAATATTGAAGATCAAGGGAGCCATTTTGAGATCAAGGCGTTACGGAGTTATTGCTCGACAGTGACGATCAACTGCGAGCCTCTCCACTTTTAATTGAATCAATAATAAAAGTAATCTGCTCGTTTTTTGTTTTTTTTCTAAAAAATATATCGTCATATTCGGTATTGATAAGAGTCAGGTTAACTTGCTTTATTCCCAACTCAGTTATAAGAGGATTTAAAAAAGAGCTTCATTCGAAAGATTATGTTGAATAATGTCTCTCTCTCTCTTGGCAAAAGTAGAACCTTTCAGAAAATATTCATTAATAGCAGAAAGAGAACTGGGGATTATTATTCTTATCATTGAAAATTTCAATCTTGGACTCTGAAGATCCATAATAAAAAAAAAAAACGAAAATCCGATCTTAAGCTTTATGAAAGACTTGAGGGGGAAGAGAAAGAGAGCGAGAGAGAAGAAATTGAGAGAGAGAGAGAGGCAAAAGACTGGCTTGATATGATATAGAAGAAGGGGAAAGAGTGAGAGACAGGATTGTGACGTAGTTCAGTGTCGCTCAACTTGCGGATACTGATTTTTGTTAATTTCATTATTTTTTCAACTTGAGCTGCACAATTATCTTTTATTTTCTAAATAATTGTTTCTAATTTGTTTCAATAAGTTTAAAGTGTAATTATTTTTAATTTATTGTAGATTGTGATTAATGCTTATTTTTGTTATCTTGAACCTAGTTTCTGAATAATATATTTTGTTTGTATTTTCCAAGAATGAGTAATTTACATTTCTATTTTTTTATTTCGAAAAAATAATCGTTTTTAGTTAGTTTTTATATTTATTTACTTTTATTAAATTTTAATACTGTGTTTAGTCTGTAATGTGGGGTTTTCCTAATCTTTCATCATTTATTTTAAATCCTTTTGTGAGTCGATTATCAAACTGTCTTGGACCTTTAACTCTTTCAAACTAATCCTTAAAATTATCAACGTGCTTCTTGATAATTTACATTTCTCAGAACTGCTAATTATGGGTGTTATTTTCTTTTATATATAAAGATCATTATCTCTGTCTAAGAAAATCTATTAATTTCTAAAGCTCAGAATTTAAAGGATTTTCGTATTTGCTGTTCTAAAATTTCTTATATACGACATTTTTAATTAAAAAATATTAGTTATTATATTAATATTATATTATTATTAAAGTTGGTAACATTATTTTTGAATTTGATTCTCTTTTAACAATTTAATAAATGTTGTTAATTTTGGAAATTTTTAAGTATATGGTAAATATTTTCAGGATTAAAAACGCTTATTTAAAGATTGTTTTATGTTTTTATTTAAATTTTATTGGATTTTTTTAAATTGAATTTCTCAAAATTCTAATCGATTATCTCGTCAATTGTGAATTTTTTTATTCTAAATTTTGATAAATATTATTTTTAATTAGTCAAAACAATAATTAATTTAGGTTTTAGTAGTTTTAAATTTAATTTGTTCTAATTTAAATCGACTCTAAATTTAATTTATCGAAATTTTAATCGTTTTAAATTTCAAATCATTGTAGTTTAAATTAATCGGAAATTATATCTAGACAATTTGATTTATGAAATTTTATTTGATACAAATTGTAAGAATTTTAATTACCAAATTTATCCAAATTTTAGTAAATATTAATTTTAAACCATTAAAAACTGTTATTTTAATTATAAATTATTTCTAATTAAATTTAAAAAAAAAACTTATTCCTGTGCTTTTTATTTTTAAATTTTATTTACTATATTGTTTAGTTTTCTCCAATTTTTTTTTTTTTTTTAATTTTGCTCGTTTCAGTTTAAATGACTTTTGTGAAAGAAAGGCGAATTTAATTCGAATTAACAATTATAAATTATTTTAATATTGATTCGCATATTTAGTTATCAAATTGTATGTTAATAATAATTCAATTTCCATTTCAATGAGCTTCTAAAGAAATCCATAAATTTGTTTTAAAATTTAAAATACCTTTTTTTGAGATTTAAAGATTCGGAATTTTTATAATTTTCTAAATTGTTTATTTGTTCACGAACCAAAAAATTGCTCTATTCTGAAAAATTAAATTCTTATTTTTGAAAGTTAGACAAATATTAAAATTTAAATTATAACAAATTTTGGTCAAAATCTTACAAAAGTCTAAAGATTAAAAAAATAGATTTTGAATTTTGTTTTTAAAAACTTATCTTTGATAACTTTTTTTTTTTTTTAATAATTACTTTTTTTCTCTTTTCCCTTTTTTTTCTATTTCAATTTTTTTTACTTTTATTTCTTTTTCTCTTTTTTTTTTCTTTCTCTTCCTTTTCTTTTTCTGTTAGAGTTCCATATTTAATAAATATTAGAAAAATTATAAACATCGATCATAATTTATTAAAATTTTTCATTTCGCCAATTTCCTATAAAAAATATCGAAATTAACTCGAAAAATAGATTCTATAATTTTTCATCGATTTATTTTCGAATAATCGAACAATTTTTTTTATTTATTATTTCCTCGATTGACTCATTATTTTGTTAAATATATAGATGTGTTCTGCAGCTTGTAAAACATTTGTGTGTTTCCAATTCCGGAACAGCTGGCGATTTTAAATTAGGGGGTATGTGTTTGATATGTATCAGGAAACTTATAGTTTATTTCCGTTCTTTTATTTCAATTTTACAATTTTCTTTTCTAATAATTCTTCGAATTTGTTTTATTAAAGAAACAATTATTGGTTAAAAATGATTAAATATTTGTAATATTAATAGTTCTCACGCTTCGACGGTATTTTTCAAGTTTTCTAGAAAGGAGGTGTGAACTTTTATCTTTTCTTGTGACATTCGATTCTCTTTGGATCTTGTATAGTTGTATTTCACGTCGATTTATATATACACTTTAAAGTTCATCTTGTCAGGATTTACATTTGAAATACAAGGTCAATTCGAGTGATTTAAGGGTCTGAAATAACTGCAAATATAAATTATTATTTGTCTAAATAACAGGATTTAATAATTATAAATTATGTAAAATGTATAAAATTAATTAAATTTTTGTACTAAATTATTAGTTTTTACAAAATTTCCTTGATTTTTTTGCTCACTTATCACTAAAAGTTTTTAAAAATTAATAATTAAATAGTAAAATTTTACCAAAAATTGATGAAAATTTTCGTTAATTTTGAGTAAGTAAAAGAATTTTCACTAACTCGGATATAGAGAGAAAGAGAATATGGATAAAATTATTTTGTTGCCATGCAGAAATTGAGTCTCTTTTTTTTTTAAATTATTAAGGTTAATGGAACATTTAAAATAATTTTGCTCCTTTAAAGGATTAAGGGTAATAATACTTTTTTAGGGCAATTTCTTTCAACAGAAACTGTCAGGTTATATTTTAACTTTGCCCTGGAAATAATCGAAGAAGAAATGAGAGCAAATGCAAATCCGTAATTCTAGGTCGATCAAAGTTATTTATTAATTTATGAAGATCATCCGCTTTTTTATGTATTTTTTTTTAAATACTTATATAATTTTGCTGAATAATTAATTGATATAATGTGCTTTTAAAACAACTGACTTTTAGATTAAAATATTAAATACTTTAAAAGAATGTTCAACAATTTATAATTATAAATGAAAAATTAAATTAGAGTAATAATTGCAGTTAAAATTCAATAAAAGGCAAAGTTAAATTTTATCTTTGTGATTTTATTTTGTGGAAAATAACTGTTAATCAATCATTTAACTAATTGACTCTTTACTCATTTAAACGCTTGTTAATGACTTTTAAATTGGTCTTCCAAATATATTACATTAGTTTTTATTATGTTTGTAAAATTTAAAACGAAATGTCAATTTCAGTGATTTTATCAATTAATTCTCAATGGAAATAAAAGATGGATTTATAATTTATAAAAAAATTATTTTTTCTCTTTAACATATTTTTTATATTTAATATTTAAAGGGCAAGCTTTAATATTTTCCCGACATGGGAAACAAGACTTGTTATATTTTAACAATAAATCAAATATCTTTTTAAAGAAGATAATTCGAAGCAAAAAATTTCCAAAAGAATTTTTTTTTTTTTTTTTTTAAGAACCACTTTTGCACTATTGCTTACGACCATGAGTTCTGAAAATTTAACTTTTTTTTAACGTTCTTGAGCTTATTTTGAGAGTAATTATAAATGCATTTTATTGACACCAATGTGAAATTTTTTCCTTGAAACTGACAGGCTTGAAAGTTGGACTAAAAAGTGTGATAAATTCACTTGAATATTTGAGTGTTTATATTTAACAATTTTCTTAAAAATGTTTTTTATCCAAATGTGTAAATAACAAAATTAATATTCTTTCATTTTTTTAATTTAGTTTTTAAATAATTTTTCTTTTATTTTCACTAATGAAAACTGTGTAAAAATCGTTTTTTTAAAATGGGTCCAAAAAATTTTGTCCAATTTCAGTAAAAAAAAAAATTTCAAAAAAATTGCCAACCCCTCACTTACTTTAAAAAATTTTTTCTATGCAAAAATACAAACAAGAAAGAGATTGAGAGATATTTACAGTCTCTAAATCTGAATTAGTGATTTTTATTAGTATTAGTATTTCTATTACAATTAATAGATATTTCACTTTTTTCGAAAGAAACTAAATTTAAAAAAATTATTAATTTTCGAAAAAACGAAAAAAAAACATTATTTTCGAAAAATAAAAACTGTGACATATTGTGCTCGTAAAAATAAACATTTTTGTTTTTTACAAAAAAATAGTATTTTTAGAAAAACAAAACTTGTGCTGCATTGTGTTTAAAGAAACAGACATTTTTGCTTCTTAGAAAAAATTTGTAGCACCAACCGTTTCCAAAATAAAACTCAAAAACTTTGCGCAAAAAAAAAGTCAAAATCAAAAAAGCTAATATTTTTTTAAAATAAATATTTTTATTTTATATAATTTTTGTCCCGTAAAGTTTATGACTTTCATTTTAGATATTGTTAGTGCTACAAGTCTGTTCTAAAGAGCAAAAATTTTTGCTATTTGAGCACAATGGAGCACAAGTTTTGGTTTTTTGATTTTAACTTTTTTTTGGGCAAAGTTTTTGAGTTTTATTTTGGAAACGGTTAGTGCTACAAATTTTTTCTGAGGAGCAAAAATGTTTGTTTCTTTGAGCACAAGTTTTTTTTTTCAGAAATATTTTTTTTAAGATTTTGACTTTTTTTTGGGCAAAGTTTTTGAGTTTTATTTTGGAAACGGTTAGTGCTACAAATTTTTTCTGAGGAGCAAAAATGTTTGTTTCTTTGAGCACAAGTTTTTTTTTTCAGAAATATTTTTTTTAAGATTTTGACTTTTTTTGGGCAAAGTTTTTGAGTTTTAATTTGAAGACGGTTAGTGCTACACATTTTTTCTGAGGAGCAAAAATGTTTCTTGTTTTGCACAATGTAGCACAAGTTTTGTTTTTCTAAAAATATTATTTTTTGATTTTGAACTTTTTTTTTTGGTAAAGTTTTTGAGTTTTATTTTAAAAACGGTTGGTGCTACAAATTTGTTTTAAGGTGCAAAACTGTTTCTTTCTTTAAGCAAAATGTAGCACAAGTTTTGTTTTTCTAAAAATATTATTTTTTGATTGAACTTTTTTCTTTGTTAAAGTTTTTGAGTTTTATTTTAAAAACGGTTGGTGCTACAGATTTGTTCTAAGGTGCAAAACTGTTTCTTTCTTTAAGCAAAATGTAGCCCAAGTTTTGTTTTTCTAAAAATATTATTTTTTGATTTTGAACTTTTTTTTTTTTTGGTAAAGTTTTTGAGTTTTATTTCCCAAATGGTTAGTGCTACAAAATTTTTCTAAGAAACAAAAATGTTTCTTTTTACGAGCGCAATGTGTCGCAATTTTTGTTTTCTCGAAAATAATAATTTTTTTCGTTTTTTGAAAATTAATATTAATAAATTTAGTTTTTTTCGAAAAAATATTGTGTTTTTTTAATTTCTGTCTTCAGCACAATTTGGATCTCTCTGAAAGCTGCACAGCACAAAGTTTATTTTTGCGTTTAGAAATAATTACGGTTCTAGGAAAAAATTTTTTTTTTGTTTTTACTGCTCCAATTTTTGATTTTTCGAAAAATGATTTTTAACACAAATTGAGAACTATTCAGCACATCTTTTGTTTTTTTGCAATTCAAACTTTACGGTTCTAACTTTCTGGACCTGAAAAGTGTCATTTTATAATTTTTGTAGAAACTTGGTTAGGGTTTGATTTTGTATTAAGAGTTGCGTCATGGCGGACCTAGAAAAATTTATTTTTCAAAATAAATTTTATATTAAAATTTTGAGTTGGAAAAACGCTATAAAAACTGAATTCGCCTCGATTGTGAGTGTTAGGTGTGTGCGTGGAGTTGGTCGGTGGTTCGATGGGTTTTGTATGTGAGTGATAGCTGGCCAATGAGGGGGAGGGGACATTTCTCTGTATGTGTGTCGGGTTGCCGGCGTATTTTGGTATATTGATCGCGCGCGGTCGGCCATCTCCCTCTCCTTTCCTCAGCCTCTCTCACAGCCCCATCTCTCGTTCTCCCTGCCTCAAACCACCGCCACCTCCTCCTCCTTCTCTTCCTCTTTCTCCACCTCATCCTCCTGTTCTTTCTCAACCTCTAACCCCACATCATCCCCCACGCCCTGTGTGCGCCGCGATATCGCGTCCCTCTCGACATCACCCTTCCCAAAACCTTCGACTCGAGCAAACTCCAGTCACACGCATTTTCATTCCACGATTGTGTTAGTATTATGCGGACGTTTTCTATATCTATTGCTTTTTATACGTGCATTCATACATGTGTGCCAGGCAGAAGCCATACATGTGGTTCGCACCCCCCCCCCACCCTCCCTCATTCTCTAGACTGCTTTCCATCCTTCCATCTAGACGAGGATTCGTGTGCGGACCAACCCAAAAAGTCACTGACGAATATTTAAAATGTGATGGGGATGAAGTTTGAATTTTTAAAAAATGAGGATAGAAACTTTTGTCTAATGAAAGGGCACTCTGCGAAGTGAAACACTTTTTTAGTTTTTTGATACTTTTTTTTGTCAAGGCTACTTTTTTACAACTAATTTTGGAGAAAAGTTACTTAATACTTCTTTTTTTTTTAAGAATAATGTAAAAAGATTAACAGAATCTTTCTTGATTATAATTAACGCTTTGTCCTTTTCAAACCAGATTTTCAATAGATAAACTCAGCTATATATAAATTTCTCAGGAACCAATATTACTTTTGCATAACTCGTTAAGTACGATATATATTTTATATAATAATAATTGAGGAAAAGAATAAATTTATCAAATTCGTGATTTGATTTCTATTTTAATATTAAAAGTACAAATTTAAGACGCTGAAGTGCGCAACGTTTTTGAGAAACGAACAAAATTTTTGTAAATTATATTTAAAACTAGCAACATTAACGCGCGCTCAAGCGCGCGACAAACTTTCCATTGTTGTTGGTCATTTAAAAGTATAAATTTTTGCAAATACAAATAATGGGAATTACGAAATTGAAGAATATATCTGAAAAATGACAAAAATAATTGAGAGCTGAAAAAAAATTCGAAAAGTGACTACATAATTACACAATTGAAATGAATATTTTAAATATTACAAAATTAATATTAAATTTAAACAAAATAGTTAAAAAATTATAGGAATAACTGTTCGAAATAATTGCAAATTGAACAACTGGATTGGAAATCGAAAAAAGTAATTAAAATTGAAAGAAAAATAATAAAAAGTTGAGGAAATAGGTAAATTGCCAATTTAAGAATATAATTAAAATTTGAAAAAAATATTTGATAACTGGAACAAAAATTACAAAATGACGAAAATATTCAACAATTGAAAACAAAATTAAAAAACTGTCTAGATTAATATACAACCGAACAAAATAATTTAAATTATCAAAGAATAATTATAAAATTTTAAGATAATAATTGAGCATTAAAAAAATTGTAGAAAATTTAAATTTTTATTTGTTAAAGTCTTAAGACTTAAATTTAATTTTTTTTAAATTCCTTTATATTTTAAATAATAACAATTTTAATTAATTTCAATTTGAACTGTAATAAACTTTACATATTTTCAAAATCTAATAATGCATATTTAAATTATTTTTAACATTAACCATTATATAAAAACTTCTAATTATACAAAAAAATTTCATTGTATATTAAAGCTTTAATCAGTGAAAATTTTGAAAATAATAATTCAGACTATAATTTGAATCAATGAAAATTGGGTCTAATGGAATTTGAAATTAAGTGAAATTTATATTTACAAGAAAAATTAAAATTATGAAAAGTTTAAATGTTTAGTTATTAATAATCAGAATAATAAAAACGCAAGAATTGATTAAAATTTAGATAATTTAAAGCCTAATAACCAATAAAAATTTAGATTAATTCAAACTTCAATAAATTAAAACTTAAATATATGTGACTGTCCATGAGAAAACGTGCCTTAACTCCAAAAAATGAATTTTTATTTTTTAATGTCAACCGACAGATTTTCACTTGCTCTTTCATTTCCAAAAATAAAAAATTGTTGTTTTAAAGAACTTTATTAAGTTATTAACTATTATTAACTTTTATTAAGGAAAGGCCGTAGGCCTATTACATTGGTTTCAATGCATTGCTGCAACTTTAATCGCTCATCCTGTAAAATTGACGTTTGGGAGCTAAGGCACGTTTTCTCATGGACAGTCACATATATTGATTCTTAATTATTAATTTAGATTTTTATTAAACATAATTATTTCAAAATTTTAATGATCTCTATTTCCAATGATCTAAATATCAATTAATTTAATCACAAGAACATTTCAAGTTAATTTATATTGATAGAATTAAATTTTAATTTACTAAAAATTTGAATGTATGGAAATTTCAGTTCAATATTTTAGAGTAAACTATATTTTAATTAATTTATTTTCTGTCAATGCAGTTAAATTAACTCTTATAAAAGTAGAGTCTAATTTTAATTTAAAGATACATTTTTTCAAACGTAACTGCTTTAAAACCTTTAAAACAAAAACATATATAAGTGACAAACTTCAGGTGCGGACAGACAAGAATGAATGAATGAATGAATATTGCGGATTATTATTATAGATTGTATGGGTAAATATGGTTAATTATTCATTGAATTAGCTATATAATAGAACTAAAAACAATTTTAAAAGTTTATTTGGCCAGAAAAGTTTTAAAAATATTTTTTTTCTAATTTATTCTTTTTGTTCGTTTCTCAGAAACGTTGCGCACTTCAGCGTCATCAAAAGCTACTAAATACTACTTTTTTTCTAAAGAATAATGTAAAAAGATTAACAGATTTGAAGAATTTCAGTTTTTTTAGTGAATTTGTTAGTTTCTAAAAGCCCGTCAAGTGTCAGGTAAACCGAGATTATTCTTCCGGAGAATTCATGAGAATTTTCTATTTTTGAATGAGATCCACTATTTTGAAACGCAAACAATTGATTGAAATAAAAATGGATAAATAACGAAATGATTATCATTACAAATTAAGTATTCAAGTGTAAACATTATTATTAAATATAACAATTGTGAACAGTGTTTTATAGAAATTATAAAAATTGTAATTTTTTATACCCAACTAGATTAAACAACGCGCGCTGGCGCTCGATTAGTTTTTTATTTCTACACCTTATTTTATCAACAATTGTAAATATTTTAATTATAGGTAATATTTAAAAAAAAACTGGATTTTTTTGCAAATTAATTGAAAAAATAAAATAATGAAAGCAATTAAAATTGTCAAAAGTAATTTAAAAAACCATAGAAATGTTTTAAAATCAAAGAAAATAATTTCCATTTTGAGAAAAATACTTCAAAATCTTAGAAATAAATTTTTAAAAAATTACAATAATGAAAAATTGGAGAAAATAATTGGAAATTGAAAAAAATGATTGAAATTTAGATGAATCATTGAAAATTTAAAAATTCATTCAGAAATTATGATAATGATTAATATTTTAAGAAAATAATGAAAAAGTACTATAAATAATGTAAAATTGATGAAAACAATTGAAAAAATTATTTAGGTAATATATTTTAAATGAAAGAAAATTCAAGGAAAATACTTGAAACTTTTAGAAGATCATTGTAAAAGAATAAAGAAAATATTAAAAAATTAGAGAAAATAAATGAAAAAAAATTACCATAATTTAAAATTAAAAAAAAAAAACGATTTTTAATTTCAGGGAAATAATTACAAAAAGTACAGAATATAGGTACGTAAAATAGAAGAAAATCCGTAGATATAATTGAAAATTGAGTAGAAAAATGAAAATTTCAGATAAATAATTACAAGCTGTTTGGAAATTATGAAAAAGAACGTAAGTAATTGAAAATTCAAGAAAATTATTGAAATTTGAGAAAAATACTAAAAAACATTTAAAAATAATTTTACAAAATGAGAATTATAATTAAGAATTTAGAGAAATATTTGAAAATTGATAAAAATAATTTAAAATTGAAAAAAATAATTGAAATATGATGAAAATAATTAAAATTCAGATGAATAATTGCAATTTTTGAAAATTATGCAAAAAGAATGAAAATAATTTGAAATTGGAGAAAATAATAGAAAATTGAATAAAAGAAAGTTGGAAATTAAAGACAATAAACTGAATTTAAGATAATAACTGAAAATTTTGGAAATGAATTGAAAAATAATTAAAATAATTGAGATATGTAGAAAAAAACTACAAAATAATAAAATGAAATGAATATTGAACAAAATAATTGAAAATATTGTGATATGCAAGTGAATGTTCAAGATATTAATTTAGAAATAATGAAAATGATTAGAAATTGAAGATAAAAATTACAAAATAAAGTTGAGAATGGTAAACTAAGAAAATAAATTCAAAATTGCGATAAATAATATAAAATTTAGCAATAAATAATGGAATTGTTTTATTTTCAACAGAAAAAATAATTTAAATTGGAAAAGTTATTAAAAAAATTACAGAAAATAATTCAATTTTGAGAAAAATACTTGAAAATCTGGAAAATTAGTTGAAAAAAATACTTATCTTAAAAAATAATTTTACAAAATGACAATAATAATTAATAATTGAGAGAAGCAATTGAAAAATATGACGATAATAGCTAAAATTTCAGATAAATAAATGAAATTTTTGAAAATTATGACAAAAGAATGAAAGTAAATAGAAATTGAAGAAAATAATTATAATAGATAAATTACAGAATTTACTTTAAAAAAAAAATAATAATTAAAAAATCGTTTGAAAAATCGAAGAAAATAATCTAAATATGAGATAATAACTGAAAAATAATTAAAATAATTGAGAAATGGACAAAATAATTGCAAAATGATAAAAAAAAATTAATATTGAACAAAATAATTGAAATATGATAAAAATAATTAAAATTTTAGATAAAGAATTGCAATTTTTGAAAATTATGCAAAAAGAATGAAAATAATTAGAAATTGAAGAAAATAATAGAAAAATAACAGAATTTATCTTTAAGCAAAAGAAAACGTTGTTAAAAAAAACTTCTTACAGAAGATCTGCAATATAAGCGTTTTTAACAATTACCTTTTACAATATATAAAATTTATTTAATAAATGATTGGGTTTTAATTTCCATTGTAAAATTTGTGAGCTAATATGTTTATTTCTTTTTTCTTTCAATTTTATTAGAGAAAAATTATTTTCACTTTAAAGTTAAACTTAAAAGATAATTTTACTTCACTTGAAGAATGATACATTTTTTATACTTTTTTTTTTCAATTTTTGGGGCTACTTTATTTTTAAGAAAACTACTTTTTCATACTTTTTTTAGTCTCTTACTATACGCTTCGATGCCTGAAAGGGACATTTTGTCCGTTTTTCATTGCAATTGAAAGTCAAATGTTAAATAAATATTCGGAACTTATTCATAGCAAATTTAACTTTTGTATGAAAAGAAAGCAGTTGAAGATTCCTTAATTTTTAGGTTATGTTAATTTGATGGGACTGAAATTTAAGATTCTGCGAACTTAAAATTCTAAACATTGCAATGAACAAAATAATTATTTTAGTTTCCGTTTTATCGGTCGTATCAAGGTTTTCTTTTCTTTAAAATGCTTAGGCATTTTAGGGCAATTTTTTATAATTTATTAAAATTAAGTATCAAGAAAGTAACTGTGTATTTCATTTATTTTGAAATCTTGAAAAGAACACAGGTAAGTTCGTTTTAGCATTTGAGTCATTGAGTTTTATCTTGCTGCTTAAAAGTTATATAACTTTTATTTCATAACTTTTTTAATATTAAAATTATAAAATATTGCCCTAAAATAAAAATATTCCTTATGTTTACCTGAGCATTTTAGAAAAAAGAAATTTTTTTTTTTAAGTAGTCTTCAAGTGTACCTCGATTTTTTTATATTTCATCTTAAAAAATATAATAATCACATTTTTTATTTATTTATTTATTTTTTTAATCATTGTGGGTTGAAAACTAATCAATTGCTGGTTTTTAGGCCAAAATGAGAGTGGATACATATAAGACGTTCTAAATTGATAATGATCAATTGAGCAAATAAAAAATAATCAGTATCAGATAAGAAAACCAATATCTTACACTTTCCTATTCGTATATTAATCAGCAGTAATTACTTTCTGAAATTGTTATTTCTTTAATTTAACATCTAAAAGCAAAAATGTCATTTAATTCAAACCATTTATCAGATTGTTGTTAATAATTTGTAGTTTTTTGACTAGTCCCGCTTTTTTGAAATAAAAAGTACGATTTCGTAGAATCGCCATAACTCACAACAGAATCAAATTACAGGAAAAAAATACATAAACAAATTATTATATCTAAGAATTAGTCAAAATTTACTATCCTTTTATCAATATCATTTTAAATACAATTTTCTTTCTATTTTCTTTAAAAGAAGTCAATACACATTAAAAAAGCGTCGATTACGTCCCTTTCTAAAAGTGGCATTATTATCGTTGAGAAAAAAAATCTCATGAGATATATTGTGACTCTTGGGAAAGATAAATTGCCGCATTCTACCTTCGCATCGTGAGATTCAAGTGCGCCGTGAAACATGAACGATATAGCAGAGCAAAAACGATATGAAGGGTCAAAGGGCGCTCGTTAATCGTAGAGTAGTTCCCTTGGCGCGATATGTCTGCGGGATGAGGTTAATTGCATTGGAAATGCTGCCCTTGGCAAAAGAGGAAAAGGTACACGTGCACGGGAAATAAATGACAATTTTTATTTCGCACATGGCTAAGCGTCAAACTCGAAAAGAGAATTTGTTATCAATTTTAAAGTACTCATCTCTTTCTCCAGCTCTTTACAACCTTTAATTTAAAAAAAAAAATTGTATTTTTGACAAAATTTGAATTATCGTGTGTTTTTATTTTCGAAATTATTTTTCTATTAATTGTTTTGTATGTTAACATAAAGACGCTGACAATTTTTTTTTCATTATATTAAATTAGTGTATTCCTACTATTTTTAGGAACTAATATTCTTATTTCGTTTGAAAAACCACATTCTACTTTAAGGTTATGTAAATGGAAGGAATCTTTTAAAAAAACTCAAAATTGACGAAAATATTGTGTTTCTTTTACTTTTTAGATTATTTTGAAACTTACTTTTGTTTAAATTGCTATTTTAGAGATTACATCATTAAACGATGAAAACGTGAAATTATTGCACGGAAAGAAAATTACAAATTTATAATGCTTTTTGCGTAGAATAGTATTCCTAATAGCCGTGTAAAGTTGTGCAGATTAAAGGGGACCTGACAGGAATTATTATAGTCTTCGTGTAATAACATACGCTTTTGCTTCGGTATACTTATTTTCTTAAAACTTTACCAATTATCTCAATTTCTTGGTATTTATCTCCGAAATCTATTTTTTGTTTTTACTTTAAATTCACGCGGATAATTGGATTCTAAAAAAAAAAATTATTTTTTGATCAGTTTTTGCAATATTTTACATAACAGTTAAACCCAATTTTTCAGGATCTTAATTTTTAATAACTTGTATCGATTTGTGGCCTTTGGTTCAACAAACAAATTAAAATTTTATAAGCAGATGTAAATAACATTATTTTATCTTATGGAATGCATTTTTGTTGGTTACACAGCCTACTTTATGATAAAGAAATTTCGAAAAAGAATCTTATTATACGCTCTTTCCTTATGTTGGCGTCTGCGCAGAAGTTAGTTGTCATGGCAACGAACTTCTGCGCAGACGCAGTAACATAAGCACATGCGCGCATAAACTTTAGTCCATTTTAGTCAGAACAGAATTTCGAGGATTTTGTCTGTTTGACGCAGTGATTTGTAAGGATAAAATATTACGTAAGAAAAAACAATTTTATCTAACAAATATATATGCGTGTATCTCTAAAGAATGTTTGTGGTATTTAAAAACTGTATGCTTTATAACATAACCTCAAATTTACAGCTAATGTATTTAATTATATTTCTTTTCGTAAGAAGTAAACTTTATGAGAAACTTCAATTTAGATTAACTGGATGAAGTATAAACATCCTTTAAAGAAAAATAGAAAGGATAAATTACTCCTGCTAGAAACACGATTAAAACGTCGCGAGTGCATTTTAAATTCATCAAGAGTTTAGAAAATTATTTCTGTATTTCTGTACTGAAAAAATGTTGGTACAGTATCCATCACATGGAAAAATTTCATTATTCAGTTAACTTCAGACTAAATATTTTACGTGGATTTTTAACCTAGTGAAGTTAACTGAATAACGTAATTTTTCATTTGGGACGGATACTGTTCTTTAAAAAGCAGATGCAACACCAACATTTTTTCAATATTATAATTATTCTTTAATTTTTTCAATAATTATGTTCTATTATCGATTATTCTCGACAATTTTTCATTTATTCTCGTCATTTTTCAATTAATTCTTCCAACTTTTTAATTTTTTGCGCACTTTCAATTATTTTCTACAAATTTTTCAATTTATGATTATTTTTCTGAAATTTTATATTTTTGTTTAATTTTTAGAATTCTTTAACTTTGTTCTCGATTATTCTCGACAGTTTTCTAATTTTTTTTTAATTGTCAATTATTTTCTCAAAATTGTATTTAAGTTTCTTAATCGTAAATTTAATTCGTCAATTTTTAGTTATTTTCTTCATTTCATAATCATTATTTTCAATTTTCAATTATTTTGGTCAATATTCAATAATTCTCTTTTTTTTAATTATCATTTTTTTCAAATTTGAATTTAATTCTTAAGTTATCAATTTATTTCAACTTTTTTTTTTATTATTTTCTTCAAATTTCAATACCATTTTTCAGTTTTCAATTATTTCTTTCAATTATTAATTTTTTTCCACAATTTACAATTATTTCCTACAATTTTTTCAATTATTCTCTTGAAATTTTATAATTATTTTTTAATTTCTACAATTTTTTTGTTTTGTTGTCTATTAACCTAGTCATTTTTCGAATTTTGTTTTCAATTGTCTATTATGTTCGTCATTTTTCAATTAGTTTTTTCAACTTTCAATTTTTTTCCGCAATTTTCAATTATTTTCTATAAATTTTTCAATATACAATTATTTTTCTTTAATTTTTAGAATTATTTAGGTTTGTTGTCGATTATTTTTGACAGTGCTCTAATTTTTTTAAATTGTTAATTATTTTCTCAAAATTTTAATTGAATTCTTCAATTTTTAGTTATTTTATTCATTTCAGAATTATTATTTTCAATTTGAAATTCAGTCTTCAATTTTAAATTATTTTGTTAAATATTAAATAATATAATTAATATAATTCTCACCTTTTTTTAAGTATCAATTATTTTTTCAAATTTGAATTTAATTCTTAAATTTCCAATTTATTTATTTATTTTTTGTATTACTTTCTTCAAATTTTTTAATACCATTTTTCATGTTTCAATTATTTCTTTCAATTATTCATTATTTTCCACAATTTTTTCAATTATTCTCTTAAAATTTTAAAATTATTCTTTAATTATTAAAATTTGTTTTGTTTTGTTGCGTATTAATCTAGTCATTTCTCAAATTTTGTTTTCATTTGTCTATTATGTTCGTCATTTTTCAAATATTTTCTTCAATTTTTCGTTTATTCTCGTCATTTTTCAATTATTTTTTTCAACTTTCTATTTTTCCGCAATTAATTTTTCAATTAACAATTCTTTTTCCTAAATTTTAAAAATTATTTGTTTTGTTGTCGATTATTCTCGACAGTTTTCTAATTTTCTTTAATTATCAATTATTTTCTCAACATCTAAATTCAATTTCTTAATCTTAATTTTAATTCTTCAATTCTCAAATATTATTTTTAATTTGAAATTGCAGCCTTCAATTTTAAATTATACTCGAATCTCTCCATAACGGAGAAGCTTAGAATTCCTCTATTACGTTCGTTATACAGAAGGTCGTTATAGAGAGATTCAAGTGTATTTTCTTTAAATATTTAATAATTCTTACCTTTTTTTAATTACCTATTATTTTTTTAAAATTGAATTTAATTCTTAAATTTTTAATTTATTTTTTTATTATTTTCTTCTATATTCCATAATTCTCAGCTTTTTTAATTACTTGTTTAAATTTTTAATTATCTTCTTTAATTTTCAATCCAGTGGTTCAATTTGTAATTGTTTCCAACAATTATTCTCATAATTTTCTTAATTTTTCTCGTTTCTTAATTTTTTAATTTAATATATCTTGTTTATTTTTTTCAATTATTTTTTACAGTTGTCTATTAATCTAATCATTTTTCGAATTTTGTTTTTAATTGTCAACTTTTTTTGTTATTTTTCTGAAATTTTTCAATTATTTCTCACAATTATTCATAATTTTCTTTAATTTTCAATTGTTTTCAATTATTTCCTACAATTTTTAAATTTTTTTATTCGGTTGTGTATTAATTTAGCTTTTCAATTGTACATTATTTTCGTCATTTTTCAGATATTTTCTTCAATTTTGTAATTATTCTCACAATTTTAATTATTTATTGCATTTGCAAAAGTTTATAGTTTTAAACGACCAACAACAACCCAAAGTTTCTCGCGACCTTGGGCGCTTGTTAATGTTGCTTCTTATTTTATATTTCTTCATAGAATTTGATGAAAAATAGTCTGGAAAACCTGGAAGTCATGGAATTTTGAAATTTTGAAAACGTACCAACCCTGTTATCGTTCCACTAAATTCTATTCTTATTCTCAATTTATATCAATTTTAACAAAAAAATTATTTGTCCCCTTTGTCAATGATTCCTGATGAATTATCATCATTACAGAAAATGCATTTAATGCAATAAAGGTAGTATATATTTACATCTTTTTCAAAAATTTCAATTTCTTCCATTAAAGACCACAAATTCACAAACGTCATTAAAGTTGAAAAAAATCCAATGAATTTCATAAAAAAAAATTTCACCTAGCTCGGTTATTTTCATTTTTTCTCTATTTCTTTCGAGAATCACTGTTGAGTGGAACTAAGCCATTTGTTGGAAAGCGAACGACCCCAACTCTTTGAAAATAATTTGAAAGTCACGTCGAGCACCTGCAGGATGCACTACTGCCAAATTTCTTAATCCGTCGACCCTGTTACGGTGTCTGGCAAACAGCCCTGCGTCTCAACCCGAAACCGAAACGTCGCTCTCTTTTGCCTCCTTTGCAAAACATTTCACGGCGTGGCCCTCGTTCCGCGAAGTTGCCACATTTCCTGGCCCGCAAACGTACACCTACGCAATGGCAACCTCGCCTTTTTCTCGTTCCTTATACTTCTCTCTTGTTGCGGGGGAAACGGACTCGCCATTCCTTCTCCCCTTACCTCTCTTTCCCCATCTCCTTTTCTTCCCCCTCCCTCCCTCCCTCCCCCACCCAGGAATAATTCTTATTTGTTATTCCTAGTCCACAAGATTAGACAGAGAGGCCATATCCTCTCTATTGAACTATCCCACATCCAGTATCAAATACCCGAGTAGGCTACTTGTTTTCCTACGCAATTTGTCCTGCTAAGAATATTTATTTTTATATTTTCTCTTGTCGCCAACGCTTGTCTTGAGTTCAAAAGTCCATGTCGATTGAATCCGATAAAATTTATAATCTCTTTGACGCGTGTGTAGTGAAAAATTTGCATCACAAAAGTTTTTGTGTCTATTTTTTAAAAAAAATTTGTTGGTTGTGTCCTAAAAAGGGACTTTTTAAACATTGATTTGGCTTTTAATTCTTTTAGACTTTTATCTGATTAAAAGTTGCTAGTTGTGATTAATAAAGTGTCAGAAAAAAATCTGCTTATTCATACAATTATAATGATTAGAATTGAGGTAACGTGAGATTTGTTGTCTTGATTAGGAAAGAATTTCTCGGATCAATTGTTGCGATAGCCTCATTTTTGTCTATATGATATTTTTTCTCTCTCTACAATAACGACTAGCCAAGAATTGAAGCTGTGCGTTGAAAACGAGAGGATACGCGGATTGCCTTCATTGAGCAATTAAATAAGATGACGAGAGGTGTACCTTGAATAGTACCTTGTGCATGACACAGTAACGTTTGATTATCCAAGAAATCTCCACAATGTGCGTCTTTGAGAACAGCGCAAATTGCAGTGTTAAAGAATCGTCGCCTATGGCCTTGTTTTGCAAATTTTACAATCTAGATATCACCATGCACTCGATTTTTATTTCTAATAATTTTTAATCTTAATGCACCAATGTGCGTTTTAGTTTGATGAAAGTAGGTTTATTTTGATCTATTGCAAGATGTTATTTTCCGCTCTAAAAAGGTATTTTCCACTTGAAGATATTCTCTACTCTGAGAAGGTGTTTTCCACTCAAGTAGATTTGTTTCCACTCCAGGAACATTTTTTCCAGCCTAAGACAATTTTTCCCACTCTGTTTAGATCTTTATAGAAGATTGTTATCTTACTCTAGGAAGGTTGTTGAAACGTTGATTGATAATAATTTCTTCTCTAACCTTGGCAATCAAGGTGCATATATTTCTCTAAAAAATGTATCATCTATTTTGATACAGATGACACCACATTTTTTTCATGTTACATTTATTTTGGTGCTCAGTTTCTGTTTTTTGTATCTATGTTTAAATAGGCATGACGTACAGGTTCAGATAAAGAAATTCGAGACGCATTTCATTTGACACACTTTGAATAGAAAATGTTCTTGCTCCTCGCACGTTATTTAAAATTTTCAAGGTTAATGATTTCCATGAAGCCATACAGAAGTTTCACAATTTATGTTTCCAAACATTCGAAGAACAAAACTGCTAGTCACTTTGATTGATAAACAAGAATGTAATTTTCATAATATTCTGAATTCTATTCATTGAGTTGACTTTACGTTTACTAATATTCATCGGTGATTGCATACTTCATAAATATTAACGATTCAATCAAAAGAAAACGATTTAAGCCAAGGGTCTTAGTCTAATGATGTATCAGATAAAAAAAAAACTTTCTACGTTGACTTGATAAAAATTAACATTGATTTTGAAAGAGAAAACGCCATTTTTTGATCAAATGCAGGTCTTAATTGCTAATTAAGAAGCTTGTTAAAAAGTGACCCATTCAATGAACAGTACACTACTATACACCATGTACTTATAATGGAAATGTGTATTGTATATATACACTTTTCTTTCATTTCGTTTCTACGTTTTTCTTCCATTGTTACGGAAGAAATTTCTCATCTTATTTATTCGCAAATGACTTATTAAAATCGAGTGAAACACAATTGAAGATACTTGAGAGGAAATTTTTTCTTTTTTGCATTTCAAATTTTTCGTTACGCAATCGTCTCGGTTACGTAAAATAATAATTCAATACTATTGCCATTTACTTCACCTATTCAATGCGATTTTGTATGAAATCCTACGCCACGTAGCACAAATTGTAAATAAACAGGAAAAAACAATTGTGCATTTGACATTTATCTTTGACGTAAACTTCCCAAGCTCAAATCGCTAGACCTAATGAGATTCCTACTCTACCTATGCAGGTTTCTTTCCATTAAAAATTCGGTTAACAGTATTAGGAACGTAACAAGATGATGTCACCCTTAGGTGTTGCATTAGTCAGTACCACTATATATGCTTTTACCAGGACGAATAATCTCCAAATTTTTCAATTTTCTATTTTATCTAGAAAAATCTTGAGAAAGATATATTATGAGGGTACAAAAATATATGTTTATTCTGAGGGTAGGTAGACACATTGCTATATTCCGATATATACTATATGACGCTCAGCTAACTTTCACCAACTGAAGTCAAAGACGATAGAAACTATACTTTATAGTAGGATATACTATAGATATAGACTATTGAAGCATGAAAGCATACCTATATGCTTGATATAAAAGCCCTCCTGAAAATATTGACCCTAAAATACTCTGGCTATGTCTGTGTCTTTCAATCTTGTCTTGAATGATATCATTGTTTGACATGCTTCACCGATATAGATCAACTGTCTCTCCTCGAATCGAACAGGTTCCTTCTCCCATGGGCGTGACAGGTACCTGTAAAACTCGGGCGAAACTTACAAAAGATGACGCAATCATCTCCCAAGATTGCAACATCTTTGTTTTTCCTGTTTGGTTCAATAATTCCATTGTCGAATTAAAATTAGAAAATGTATTTGTAATATTTAGATTTAATTATATTTAAGGAGATATATTGATTCTGTTTTGTAATATAAGCCATTGTACGACTTTATAAAGGCTGATTTTATAAGAAAACCTGGAAAATTTTCTGCAAAATCTAACAGTCAAAAAAACGGCATATTAAAACCGGAATCGGTAAAATTAGTTTAAAATGTTTGTTTAGCGTTTTTTATGGAATAATGGAAACATTTCTGCAAGATTCATCAGTGACAGGAAACTACTGTAAAAGCTGTTTCTATAAGAAAACCTGGAAAAATTTCTGTAAAGTTGACCATTAAAAAAACGTAATGTTGAAACCGAAATCGGTAAAAAGTAGTTTGGAATGTTTGTTTAGCGTTCTTTATGGAATAATGGAAAAATTTCTACAGTGTTCATCAATGACAGGAAACTACAAGACGAATTTGGTTCATTTTTATTTATTAACTGAGATATGTATATTTTGAAAAAGCTGTTTCTATAAGAAAACCTGGAAAAATATTTGCAAAGTGCTCCAGTCACAAGAACGGAATACTAAAACTGAAAAGGACCTGTCCATAAATTACGTCACACTTTGCCCCCCTTTTTTACCCCTCTTTCACTTTTCACATATTTGTCAACCCCCCTTAAACCTTACGTTACATTTTCTTAACCCCCTCCCCAGAATACTAAAAACAAAAGGGACCTATCCATAAATTACGTCACACTTTGCCCCCCTTTTTTCTACTCCTTTTTCCCTTTTCACATATTTGTCAACCCCTCTTAAACCTTATGTTACATTTTACTAACCCCTCCCCTCCCCCCTTGAAATCACGTTGAAAAATAGTGTTTAAATTGTTCTATTACGCACTTTAAAGTATTGAAAATTGTCATCTAAGTTCTTAGAAACTGCTAAATTTTCAAAAAATTAAAAATATCTGACCCCCCTTCTCCTCTTTGTCACAAAATCTCCAATTTCTCCCCTCCCTCTGACGTGTTACGTAATTTATGGACGATTCGAATTGGTAAAATTAGTTTAAGAAGTTTTTTAAGATTTTTTTTATGGAATAATAAAAAAAATTCTGCAGGGAGTAGGTCCTTCCAACTGAGATAGATGAATTCTTTTTTTTCTTTTTATAGTAAAGGGTCGTACACAAATTACGTAAGCCATTTTTTAGGACTTTTTACCCCCTTTTCCAAAAATCTTACTAAGATCCATTTTTTTTTAATTTTGGTAAAAAAAATGTTTTAAAAGCATTTCCTTAATCTAATTTAAAAGTACAATTTTTATTAGATACAATATTAAAATATAATTAAAGGTAGACAACATAGATTATTAACAAAACGTATTTTCTTTTAATTAAACAAATATTACGTAAGTTTTTGCAGGAACTCCTCTCCCCTCTATATAAGATGCCGTAAGTTTTTATCAAACCTTTTTCCACCTCCGCAGGGGCCGTTCAAAAAATACGTAACGCTTATAGGGGCGGGGAAGGATGGGAAAAATTTTTTTTGCATGTATTATCCTATTACGCAGGGGGCAGGAGGGATCAAAATAGATCCATAAAAGTGTTACGTATTTTTTGACCGGCCTCTAATGACTTAAATAATTTGTGTACGACCCCTAACCAATGTCATTTTAGGTTTCGAAGGGCCCCCAAAATCTATTTTCATAGGGCGCCAAATTCCCTAGTTACGCTACTGCAGTTAGGGGTTGTTCATATACCACGTGGATATTTGGAGTGAGGGGGGGGTCTCAAAAAATAAAAAAATGTTCACTATGGGAAAGCGAGAGAGAGTAAAAAAATCTAAGCATTTCTCCACGTTGTAAAATTAGTTTGAAAAGCTTGTTAAGGGTTCTTTATAGAATAATGAAAAAAAGGTGTTCGATAGTGAAAGAAAGAGTTTTTATTGAATCATTTAGTTAAAGAATATACATAAAATTTTAACTAAAAAATTACAAACATGATATACATTAATTCCGTTAGTATTGACATTATATTTCACGGCTTTGTATCTATTTTTCCAGTGACTGCACATCAATCATTAAAAATTTTTGTTTAATCATCGTTTTTTGACGTGTCTGCCACCAAAGACGACAAATTTAGTGTCACTGTTTAATAGCAGGCTGAACCTAGACTAGACTGACGTCTAATTTCTACCCGGAACAATATTAACTGAAGCTCTTAATATTGTTTACTATTAGGTTTAAGGTTCATAACATTTAGGCACTAAACGAAAGCCATAAATTTATTTGCAATCCCGAATCCCATCTGTTAAACTAAATACCTTTCTCCATATATTTCTGGAAAATATTGACACAATTTTCCATGAAAATCCTAAAATTATGTCCTGGATGAATAAACCCCATCATCGTAAACGTTGAACTTCAATTCCCCAAAGTATAAGGTCAAAGTCAGCAAGTTTAAGACGTGGCAGTAAAACTGAATCGTGAAATGAAATCGTAAAACGCTGTCATTCTAATTTTATTTATAAACGTGCGACGCATCCGGCTTAGCAGCTTTCTTCGAGATATTGTATCTACTTCCACTATCTCATTAATCTCGTGCATGCATAGAAATTGTTAAATACATACCGATTTTCAGCACCGATCTGGAAAGCGAAACCAATTAGTGGGCCAGAAAGTCTTGCATTCGTTAACAGTTTTGTACTTTCTGTAATGGTTCCCAAATTTTGTGAAAAACCCATGTAAAATATTTTCAAAATTTACATTTTCTAGATTACCCAACGATGAATGCATACATGCCCTTTCGCATTTATGTATTCATTTGTGTGTGTGTGTGAGAAAATCGTAGTTTGTAGTTGAAAAACAATCAAAGCAGTGGACATGACATGTTAATCCGCCATTGAGGAATGCGGAAGGTCACCTTATGAGACTGTTCGATAACATGTCTGGTGAATATTTAAATAACAGCAGTCTGTTATAAAGAAACTCCAGGAAGAGGGAACGAATGGATTGCGTGACGAGTCACGTTCTGCTCCTCTTTGTCCCTTACTTTGCAAGTTGCCTTGTTACAACCCTTGGTCACATCCTCTTTCGAAACCCCACAATTCTGCACTGGGGTCATCCCTTCATAAATAGACAGTTAATCTTTGCCTCCTCAAGATCAAACTTTGCGACACGAAACTCTGACAAATGATTAAGAAATCAATTTTCATGCAGTCTTTCTATTGCTTTCTACAATCTTCAGCTCTCTCTAGAATCTGTCATTCTTTCTAGAATTTCTAATTGTTCTCTCAAAAATTCCTTCTTCATATGTACACTCACATTCTGTTTCACATGAAATACTTCCAATAGCAATTATGGCAATTGAGGCTAAAGGAGATTTTTCCGTAAAAAGTTGGATATATATATACACCTGCTGAGAAATTTTTTCCTGTTTCTTTTCTTTTCATGGTTTCCTACTCGGATTTTACTCAAGGATGCACAGATCAGTGCTCACATGTCCAAATCGCTCGATTTTATCGGTCTTTTCCAAATCTTACTGTTAAATCAGAGGGGAATCTCTCAAACAGGATACGTCGAGTACAACTTTCTTTTGATTATTATCCAAGCCAATAAAATACTCGAGAATTTAAGTGTCCATAAAAAGTTGTTTTTCCCTGAAACTTATATTTCAGTTCCGTTTTTTGGCTTTCGGCTTTTTTATATAGATTTCATGTGTTGTTTGTTTTTATAGAATAAGTATCTAGATCATCTTTTTTATGGCAATAATTATTTTTATGACATTATTACATCTTTTGTTTATTGATTTACGGTAAAAGTTGTACCAACAGTCAGTAGCAATGTACGGTGTTAGTTTGGTTTTATTATAATTTACAATTTGGTTTTGAAGCCTAAAAGTAGATTCTTATTTACATGGATGGCAGCACTTGGAACGGAAAAGACTTGGCAACGTCGCGTCGAGTCAGGCCCAGTGTTTTTTGTACCCTTCAAGGTCTTGCCTCACCCTTCAGACTGGGAACAATCGGAATATGTGGGGCCCACCTCGACCTAATTGTGTCACGTTGCACCTTTTTTTCGTCCCTTTGTTGTGGAGCAAAATAGTAAGTGCGTCGTACAGACCCTCTCGAGTCGCGTCGTGTTTCTCTTCTCTGTGTTTCATACGAAAATTTCCTTCCTTTTGCATTTGAATCCTCACTCTCGTATTCACAATTAAGCCCTTGAACACTGCGGATCATAAAGGATCAAGTGCTCCTACAGTATGCTCAAAAGACTTTCCTCCATCATCTAAATCATTGCTATGCAAAACGAAAGGATTGTAATTATTGTATAATTCATTTTATCATGTATATAAATAAACTTTAGTTTTGGTCGCTGTAAAGTATTTTATTTATTTTCAAATTACTTGAATTACGAGAAATTTTCCATGTAACATAGCATTCATGAAAAGTATGTAAATTTAATTTATTAACACTAACAAAACATCTTAGATTTTATCAAAATTAATTAATTATTTTGCGAGAATTTGTCTCGCTTTTGCGCGAAGCTTCGATTCGCTTTTATTGATTTCCACGCATACGTATAATGAATTAAAGTTATATATATATATATACATATAAAATTTGTCTTTGCCGACTCCCCTATAAATGTACTATTCTTCTTTAATTTCTCAAAATGATTTCTATTTTCATAATATTATGCATTATCGTCAAGTTCACGTGTACAAGGGATTTTCATTCATATTGTGTCCGTTTCGCTGATTTTCCGATAAAATTACAGTCAATTGTGAAACAAATAAAATGATATTGAACTACAGCGTTATAATTAAACTTAACAATATTACCAGGTCGATTTTTTTTCTTTTTTTCCTCAGCACGATTTCTAGGTATGAACTCGAGATTGAATTTTGTTGAGTTAGCTTGAGGCACGACGTACATTGAGAAAATTGGATCTGGCAACACTGGAATCCCTCGATGAACGTGGCAACGCTGCGCGCCTATTATGTAACACCCGGCAGCGTCGCCATGGTAGGGGAACGGTTAGCGATGAGGGCAAGAGGGGTGAATTGGAGATCTCCACCCTCTCTGCGTCACGAGCTATTGCAACCCCTTGCTATTATTTCCTTACAGAGAACCGCACCTTCGGGGTTAAAGTTGTGAATTTTCGAAAAATCAGAACTCGTTTCACGCTTTTCAGTTGTCACTTCCAGAGACGACTTCTGATATACATTTGCTACAGACTTTCTTTATATTCCGTTGATATACACTTTTGAAAAGTATTGTTGTTATGTACTTGGAATACACGCTTTTAAAATGGACCTCTCCGAATAGAAAGAAATGTTGTGTTTATATAGATATACGTATACCAGTTCGTCGAAAAATACACTACTTGTGTGTGTGTGTGCACTTTTTCAAACTCAACTTTTTTACACCTGTATTATATAGCTTTCAAAGTATTTATCATTTCTCACACATGCAATGCATTAGTAATTTTTTACACGTCCAGTTTAATTTTTTACTCGTTGAATGCGGCTGAAGTTTATTGAACCTTTCTGATGTAAATAATGGCCTGGAATTACGCGTCACGCAAATATTTTCAGCTTTCCCGCGTGTTTACGTGTTGAGAGTAAATTACGATTTACTGTTTTGTCATTCTCAAAAGACGATGAACAAAAACCTCGTAAGGTCGTTGTGGTTCCTTTTCCGATGTTCCATTCAAATTGCTGGGCCCGTATCATTTTGGCAAAAAAATGTGCGTAGCACAGTTATACTGTTTAACCTGAGAAAATGTTATTATTTTTAAAAGGAAAAGGTTTAATTATTGAATAATTAAATTTCGAAGATTAATTTCTTATTGGAAATCCCCACAAAGGTTCCTGAAAGGTTTCCACATAGGAATCTACGTGGGTTCCTTTATAGGATCTTACGTAGGAACCTACAATCCATCCTTAAAAGAGCGTCTTGTAAGTAACGACATAGGGTCCTACGTAGGATCCTATGTAGGAATTTAAGTAGGTTAAATATGTTTTTAAATGCACTGTTTTTTTTTTTTAAATCAAAAGCTCGTAATTTTAAAGTTTAATTCATTTCTATGAGCTTAATTTTCAAGAAAAAAACTGGTGCGCAGATGTAGGAGCTATAGAAAACATAAAAACTACGTAGGTTTCTATGTGGAAATCTTTCAGGGACCTTTGTGGAAATTTCCAATAGGGTTAAGTCTTTTAATGTATTAGAACCAATTATTTAGTAATGAGATTTAAAAATCTTTAATTTTAGTATTAGTACAAAATATCATTTTCTCAGATTGAACAATATAACATGTGCTTCGTAAAATTTTGTGTCAAAATGATACGGTCCCAAGTTACGCAATGAAAATCCATTCGCACGGGTCATAAAGATGTTCATATTTAATTTGACTTTTGCACATTTTTTGGTTCAAAATTGAACAAATTCTATGGATTGTAACTTAATTGCTACAAATATGGTTTGTTGTACCCTCTATTGTTCCAGATTTCGACAAATTTTGTTAGTTGTGCCTTTCATTTGTTCAGAATAGAACAGATTTTGTATTTTGTACTCTTCTTTTGTCCAAATTTGAATGAATTTTATTAATTGTACCTATTACTTGTCCACATTGAGATGTATTTTGTTTGTTGCACCTTCTATTTGTCAAAAATGGAACAAATTTTATGTGTTGATACTTAATTGCTACAAATTTTGTTTGTTACACCCTTTATTTTTCCATATTTGAACGAATTATGTTTTTTGTACATTTTATTATTCGACAATAATACAAATTTTGCATGTTATGCCTTTCCATTTGTCAAAATTTGGATGAATTTTGTAACTTGTACCTTTTGTTAGTAGTTATTGGGATGCATTTTACTTGTTGTATCTTCTATTTATCCTAATTAAAACGTATTTTGTTTCTTGCAAGTTTTATTTGTCTAAAATAAAACAAGTTTTGTGTGTTACAATTGTCATCTGTCTTAATTGCGACAATTTTTGTTTGTTGCACCTTTAATTTCTCCACATTAGGACAAAACTCGATTGTTGTATCCTTCATTTGTCCAATTTTGAATGATTTTTGTTTGTTGCACCTTTTACTTGTCCCCATTAAGATGCATTTTGTTTGTTGCACCTTTAATTTGTCCATATCAGAACAAATTTTGTATGTTCTACCCTTCATTTCTCCAATTTTAAATGATTTTTGTTCGTTGCACCTTTCATTTGTCTACATTAGAACGTATTTTGTCTCCTGCAAGTTTTCTTTGTCCAAAGTAAAACAAGTGTTGTGTGTTGCAATTGCCATTTATCTTAGTTAAGACAAATTTTGTTTGTTGCACCTTTAATTTGTCCACATTAAGACAAATTTTGTTTGTTGTATGCTTCATTTCTCCAATTTTGAATGATTTTTGTTTGATGCACCTTTTACTTGTCCACATTGAGATGTATTTTGTTTGTTGCACCTTTTATTAGTCCACCGTAGTACAAATTTTGAATGTTGTGCCTTACCATTTGTCAAAATTTGGATGAATTTTGTTCGTTGCACCTTTTACTTGTCCACATTGAGATGCCTTTTGTTTGTTACACCTTTCATTTGTCCACATTAGAACGGATTTTGTTTTTTACAAGCTTTATTTGTCCAAAATAAAACAAGTTTTGTGTGTTGTAATTGTCATCTATCTTAATTGTGACAAATTTTGTTTCTTGCACCTTTAATTTGTTCACATTAGGATAAATTTTGTATGTTGTTAAATGAGTTTTGTTTGTTGTACCTTTCATGTGCCATATTAGTTATGAATTTTGTTTCTTTAATTAAGAATAATATCTCTGTGCCGACCTTTTAAAACCTTTAAATTAAAAGTACTAAATCTTGTTCCGGGTCAGCAATGACAATTCTTCTTCAGAAAACTAAAGAAAGGACTGGTTTGCTGTAAAAGTTTGTTTTTGTGGTTTTTTAAGATTGTACTGAATGTTGGCGAATTTGTGAAATTTTTCGCGCATAACTGTTTGATGAAAGAAATATCGAGGATATTCCTTTCTAAAGAGGAAACAACGTGTACCATTGGGTCAGGTTAAGTGCTCTCCTCGCGATGTTTTTAGCCCGGTCTGGATTGTTGTTTTGTAGTTCAACGACACAGTGCACCTCCGCCATTTCTTCTTCTTCACACAGCATACATATAGAGGCCTTCATGCTGCACGAGCACGGAGAAACCAAGCGACCGAAAGACCCGATATAATGCTGTTGTTGTACCCAGCAAGTATGCACGTTCAACTGGCTAAACTCTCCTACCATACAAAATGCTGGCCAGATACGGAAGCTGCCGCCAACACGACAGCATGTACAATACAGGCTACCGGCAAATAAATATTCATAAGGACCTCTCTCCAAGGCAGACAACCGTATCTTGCTACTCATTTCGCTTTGCCTGATGTTGTTTCCTCATCATCTGAACGTTCTCTAATTGATGTTTTGTATTTCTCGGATAGTACCATTTTCCAGTACAACCTCAAGCTAGTTTCAGTCGTGATTCTGTAATTAATATTTTACTGTAAATAACCTAATGCTACCTCTACTTTTCTTCATTATATATCAGTATATGTATTATAGTATCATTATAATCTAGCCATAATGAAGAAAAGGTAGATGTAGAGGATATCTGGTCTTTTCTCGTAACGGGATCAAATTGTTTTTGCGAACATAATTATATGGAAAATACACGAGTATGAAAAATAACTATTACAACAATTGATAAAGAAGTTGAGTAATTATTAATAAAGGTTTTTTTTTTCTATAAATAATACAGTTTTCTATTAACTACCTTTGAACGTAACATTTTTATATTATATTATTAGATCAGTTGCAATTTTAAAAAGTAAAATCGATTAATCCTGGAAACGTGACATTTCATAATGATAAAATCTCAGTATCACGTTTGTCCATAAGTATCAAAACATGAATACCTATCTTTCATTATTATGGATTTATATCAATGATATTCCATTAATTTCCATGATAATAGAATCATTACATCATCTATTAACACAAGAATGTATAATCACCTATACACATCTTTAAATTATCAAGTACAAGGCTGTACAATGTTTAAAATTATTCCAAATTTTTTAATGAAAAACATTCAATTTGCTCCTTTCTGGAGAATAATCATTGCAGTAAACTTCTTCTTTTATTTAAACCGCGTGATTTTTATTGTTTTTCCTCCTTATCTTCTCATCATCGTCTTCGATTTGTGCCGTTTCCTCGAGGCATCGCGTCGCTCTCATTCTTTTATTACTTCTGTTGCTAGAATATTAGTTCTTTTCGACTCTTTGCGCCAGTTCTCTCCTCGGGGGCTTTCAACCCGCTGGATAATCAACTATATTTTCCATCTCCTTGCCCTCCTCAGTCCACCCCTTTACCGATTCTTGGTCTCTCTTCAACTGGAGAAAAACGCAAAGGTTAAAACGCGCTCGGTAGTTGCGAGAGAGGCAGATATAGCGGCAATAAGTGAGACAGAGTCGTAATAACCTCCTCCACCTGCACCTGCACCTCGCTACGTATCGCTGATTGTGCTATACACATTTCAGTTTGAAGAGTATGTCTACGTTTTAAGCGTATACATAGATATTGAAGAGTGAGTTAGTGAGTACACCGCCTTTCGGATGGTTGCTATAATATGCCTGCTTATCTATATGTTGAAGCAGAAGCTTTCCTGGCTCGACTAAATGCGAGTCGTTCCCACTGCCGGTTGGCCGTGACACACATATACTCCCTCCGAGAAGAGAGAAAAGAGAAGCAGGATGCTCTCCGAGAATCAGATGGCGAAAATCAACTGCTGACCAAATTCTTTGCTCAGGGCAAAGACCCTTTACGCTTTTCAATCCGCACCTGCCTTCCTAGGTGTCTTGCTGTCACATGAATTGCCTTATTTGGTCTCCTAACGCACACAGATGATGTGGCACTCGATGAATAATCTTGTCTCACTCATCCAATTGATTAAACTTTTTAGATATCACCCTTTCTCATGATTCATTTATCATTTATTGGTTGCTTTTTATCGGAATTGGTTTAGAAAGGTTGACCTGTTTAGATACAGGTGGTTCTGATTCATGTAATGCTTCTCATACATCATTTCGAACCAAATGGAATATGGGATAGATGTATTGGAACGTGTTCATGTGAGATTCGTTTGTTTTAATATTGTTGTCTCAATTTCCATGTGGTTCTAAATGATCCCTTTTTCAATAGCGGTGTCTCAAATTCCGTTTAGTAAGATGGAAATGCGAACGCAACCATATTGATTTGTTTACTAACAAAAATCGCCTATGATTACATTTATAATTTATTAAAATTAACTATCAAGAAAGTAACTGTGAAGTTAATTTCTTTTGGAATCTTGAAAAGAACACAGATAGGTTCGTTTTAGCATTTGGGTCATTGAGTTTTATCTTGCTGCTTAAAAGTTATATAACTTTTATTTAATAACTTTTTTAATATTAAAATTATAAAAAATTGCCCTAAACTAGCAACCTGCCTGAAAATAACGTAAATTTCACTTGGAGTCGCACAAAAGATAATCAGTTTTTTTCGTCAGTAACCTCCGAACAAGGAACTTATTTGTGTATTCAAAATTTTATCAATTTTAATTATGAATAATTCATTTTGTTAAATTTAAATTGTGACGCATCAAACGATTATTCTGATATGTGACTTATTTATATTAGAAATTCAGCATTGTACACTGAGAAAATAAGCCTCTAGTCAAGCAGCTTTATTTCTAGGTTAGGGTTCCTCGGGACAAAACAAACAAAACACCGGCGATGACAATCAAACTTCTAGGATACCGGAGCATATGCTCTGCTAAAATCAATTAAGTGCTTTGCAGGTGCTATATCAACAACCTCTCTCTGCTAAATTTAATCAAAAATTGGTTGTATTTAGTCAACTTATTTTCTCAGTGTAATCAGAATTTTGTTTAATCGTTGTCATGAAAAGCATTTTGTGATATTTTTTCCTTAAATTTTTGGGTATTGGCTTTCTGTTTTAGAAATAATTTACCACATTTTATTCGTGAAATGCAAAAGCACAAATAATGGACTATCTTATCATAAAGCAAACTCTTCTTGAACGAGAAATTATTCCAAAATGATTTGAGGAAATCAGATTCAAAATTCTGTAAAAAGTATGCAAGTATCAGTAAATTCAATACAGCTTTAAGTGTATTCAAAAATCAGGAAAATTGGTGGAATCGATTACAATTTAAATTCATTTGATGTTTGTTTAATGTTAAGAAATAAACCAAAATAGTATTTCTATAAATTAATAATGAAAAAATGTACACAATTTAATATGAAAGTGATTATTCTGAAAATAGAAATTATTGAAAGGAGATGTACTTATAAGCATTTGAAGAATGGAGTCTACACACATTGTTAAAAAAAACATGAATGCAATGAATGACAAAGTATCATAAAAGCATGCATCCTTTGTTAGGACCTTTAGGATCTCAACCGAGATCTCAACACAAGTGATTTTTAGCATACTCAGACTATGCAAACTAGAGGCTCTATTGCAAACTTTTAACTCAACAATACAAGTATTCTTGCATAGTAGAGTTCCTGTCAATAGAAGCTTTCCAGACAATGATATAAATAAGGTTATAGGCGAAAGTATAAATTTGAATTTAAAATATATACATATATTTATAAAAGCAGATAAGTTATATCAGAAATGAAATGTGAAGTAGGATTTAACGATTAAAATTTAAACTTCTTTCAATGCTTCTTTTTAAAGTTACCAAATTTTATTTCATTCAATTTTCATTTACCAACTTTAAAATCTCTTCATTTTTCTATTTTTAATCCGAACATTATTTAATCCTTATATCAAGAACATATAAAATACATCAACTAATGATGGGTAATGAATGGATTTTCTCTGCAGAAAATCATACTTGTCTTTTCAATTGGTCTCTTAACCTTTTTTTCCCCTTATTTTTAATACCTTTCTCCTGACATTTTCAGTGTATACTTCTTCTACAAAATAAAATCTCAGATAGCTTAGCAAATGTTTCAAGTTGCAAAGTTCCTGACCGCTTGACCCTTGACAAGAAAACTGCTTTGATACAAATGTCACGCAATAAATACTTTTAGTGCATGCAGAAAGTATACACAGTATATTTTGAAATCTGCGTACTTTAAACAACATGAAATTTTATTGGTCGCTTCTCTTTTGAAATGAATATATACTTAATCACACTCTGAAATTTGACAGAAGTTGACGCTTATTTCCTTGATTTGAAATCGTATTGTCGCTGATGTCTAGTTTCGAACATGTTTATTGTGCACTCTTTTTTTTCGAACGTATAATCTGGTAACAATAACATTGTTCATCGGGGTGTGACACCTTTCATTCTATTGAAAACGATTCGTTGATCAGGATGGGTTTTTGTTCGTTGCCGAGTATCTGACGCAGCGTAACTAGCGTTTCCTATTGACACAATGAGACCATTATTCCGAATTATCTTGCGTCAGCACGTGTATGAGTGATTTATTTATTTATTGTATTTTGCGGTTACTTTTGATATAGACAATTTAGAACTGATTCAACTCTTTTTTCATAAATGTCTGCTACGACGGCGATTGGACATTTCAGAATTGAATCATTGCTGCACATGGAAACACGATCTCTCTAAATTTCTTGGAGTGAGTTTTCACTCCACTAAGAGTGGAAATTGAGCCACTCCAATCAGAGTGAAAGACCCACTCTAAAAGAGTGAGATCCCACTCTTAAAGAGTGAACTTTCACTCCAATTTGAGTGGAAATTCGCTCCAAAATTAGAATGAGAGTTCACTTTTTGCTTGGAGTGAAAAATTCACTCTATAAGAGTGAGATCTCACTCTTTTAGAGTGAGTTTCTCACTCTTGATTGGAGTGGCTCAATTTCCACTCTTAGTGGAGTGAGAACTCACTCCAAGAAATTTAGAGAGATAGTTGCTAGAAAATGGGTTTTTTGTTTTCTAATGCAGGCACAGAAAGTGTAGGTTAAAATTTTGTCATCATCATGGCTATAAATGTCATATTTACTACGATCCTGGGAAACCTGGAATTGTCGTGGAATTTTTTTGTAGTCAGGAAAAACCTGGAATACTCAGGGAGTTTTATAAAATATTAATATAAAAATTAATTTCATTAATTTCTCTTTTTATGATTTCAATGAGTGAATTGTCGTTTGAGCTAATTGTAAGTTAAAAATTGCTGAATTGTTAGTGACTTTTACTTGATTGATCAATAGAAATAACTGAAGTTTTCAATGTTATTACTAAAATTCAGTTTTCAATTGACAATTTATTGTTATCCTTCAAATTTTTTATTATTCTTTAATTTTTAAACTTATTTTGCTTTAATGTCGATTATTCTTGACATTTTTCGAATTCTTTTTTCAATGTCAATTATTTTCCTTAAAATTTAATTATTTTCGGCCGAGTTCAACTCTCAATTTTTTTTAAAATTTAAATCCATGCTTCAGTTTTATTTTTTTTTCTTCTATATTTAATAATTCTCTGTTTCTTTCAATTACTTTTTCCAATTTTTAATTATATCGTTTAAATTTCAATTCAATTCTTCAATTTGCAATTAATTTGTTCAATTTTGAATTGTCTTCTTCAATTTTAATAACTTTTTTTCGATTCTGAATCTAGTTGTTCAATTTGTAATTATTTCCAACAATTATTTCTATAATTTTCTTAATTTATCAATTTTCAATTATTTAGTTTAAATTTAATATTTATTGTTTAATTTTTAAAATTATTTTTTCCAATCGTGTATTAATCTAGCCATTTTACGAATTTTGTTTTCAATTGGCAATTATTATCGTTATATTTCAGATATTTTCTTCAATATCGCAATTATTCTCGTTATTTTCCAATTATTTCTTTTAATGTTTAATCATTTTTTTCATTTTTCCTTTAATACACCAATTTTGTTCAATTTTCATTTCCTCTCTTAAAATTTTATAATTTTAATTATTTTGTTCTGTTGTCGATTATTCTCGACAGTTTACGATTTTTTTTCAATTTTTAATTATGTTCCTCAGTTCTTAATTATTTTTTTTAATACTTATTGATTTTCGTCCTTTTGAAATTGTTTGTAATTATCAATTATTTTCTTAAAATTTCCATTTAATTCTTAACTTTTTAATTTATTTCTTAATTTTTTAGTTATTTTCCCGAATTTCCAATTATTTTTTTTATTTTTAATTAATTTTTCAATATTCAATAATTCTCGTATTTTTTCTGTCATAAAAATTATTTAAAAAATTCAATTGAATTGTTCAAATCTATAACTATTTTCTTTAATTCTCAATTTTTTTCTTCAAACTTCAATTCCATTATACAATTATCAATTATTTTCTTTAATATTACAAAATTATCGCCTTTTTTGAATTATTTTTTTTGATTATCAATAAGTTTCTTTAATTTTAAATTCAACTGTTCAATTTTTTTCTTCAATTCTCATTTTTTTTAAATTTCAATCCGTTTTTTCAGTTTTAAAATATTTTCTTGTATATTCAATAATTCTTGTCTTTTTAAAATTATTATTTTCAAATTTTAATTATATTCATTAAATTTCAATTCTATTCTTTAATTTTTGAATTTTATGCTTTAATTTTCAATTACTTTCTTCATTTTTCAATCATTTTCTTAAATTTTAAATATATTTAGCAATTTTTAATCCAGTTTTTTGATGTGAAATTATTTCCAACAATTATTCCTATAATTTTCTTAATTTTCAATAATTTTCTACAATTTTTTCAATTTTCAAATATTCTCTAAAAATTTTATAATTATTCTTTAATTTTTTCATTTATTATGTCGGTTATGTATTAATTTAGCTATTTTCGTCATTTTGTTTTCAATTGTCAATTACTTTCGTCATTTAGTAATTTCTTATCAATTCTCGATTATTTTTTCAAATTTTAAATTAATTCTTAAATTTTCAATTTATTTCTTCTATTTTTTATTATATTCTTCTATTTCTATTATTTTCTTCAATTTTCAGTTATTTTCTTGAATCTTAATATTTTTTTTTTTCGATTGAATCCAATTATTTAATTTGCAATTATTTCCAACAGTTATTCCTAAAATTTTCTTAATTTGTCAATTTTTTTGTTTAATATTTAGTATTAAATTTTTTAAATTATTTTTTCAATTGTGTAATTATTTAACCATTTTACGAATTCTGTTTTCAATTGTCAATTATTTTCGTCATTCTGTAATTTTTTTAAATTGCTGCTTTTTTCAAATTTCAATTTAATTTTTCTATTGTCAATTTATTTCTTCTATTTTTTATTATTTTCTTCAATTTCCATGTTTTTGATCTTTAATCCAGTTATTTCATTTTCAATTATTTCCAACAGTTATTCATGTAATTATTCAATTTTTCAATTGAATTTAAATTCAATATTTATTGTTTAATTTTTTAAATTAGTTTTTTGAATTGTGTAATAATTATCTTGCCATTTTTCAAATTTTGTTTCCAATTGTCAATTACTTTTTTCATTATTTGCATTTGCAGAAATATACAGTTAATGTTGTTAGTTTAAAAAAAATCTAATAATTAATTGGTTCAAATTATAGACTCAGAAAAAAATTTGTTTGTGACAACCAAACTTCAGTTAAAGAAACAAATTTTAGTTGAAACAACCAAATTTTGGTTGAAACAATAGAATAATTTTGTTGATTTAACCAAAATTTGGTTGTTTCAACCAAAATTTGTTTCTTTAACTGAAGTTTGGTTGTCGCAAACAAATTTTTTTCTGAGTGTATGCAGATTAATTTTGTTAAGTAATAAGAATATTAACGTTTTACTGTTAATTTAATTCAATTATTTTATATTTTTTCACTGTTATAAGCTAAACAATTTAATTAAAACAATTTTATACTTGGTCATGGAACTTTAAGAAAAGTAGTCTGGAATATCTGGAAAAGTCATGGAATTTTGGAATTTTGAAAGCGTAGCAACTCTGGCTAAGACATATAAAAGTTGTAGCTAATATTTGTAGATATCTAAAAACAGTTATATTTGTTATAGGAGCAGCTGGGAGACAGCGAAAATTTTTAGTTGTGGTATCTACAATATTATCTACCAATGCGAACTTTTAGTTGTCTTGGCAAATGTGTTGGCGGTCTTAATTAATAATCAGCTATATTATGACTAAAAATTGTCAACATTTTTTTAGCTGCAGTAGCTAAGGCACTTTTTTTCCTGCTAATAATGGAAAAATTAATTAAATTTATTTTAGTTATAGATTAAACTAAAATTATTGATAAAAAAATGTAGTAATGATAAAAAATAGAATTAATGATGAATTGAAATGAAATTAATGAATAAAGGACTAACTAAATGAGAATTTGGCTGATGCTGGGATGTATTCGAGGCCAGATAGAATTCGTGTTATCGCGAGCTGCTGAATACAGACTCATCTCGAGTTGACGTACTTTGGGATTGAACGGCGCTTTTAATGCAAGGTCAACAGCATTGGCGCTACTGCGCATTATCACGTATGTACACCCACACATTTAATGGGAAAATGCTGGCTGAGCGTTACAGACACTCGTTTCATTACGTACACGCTGATTCTCGGAATATAGCATGTAGTCATTAGATATTTACGAAAATGTGTTGTATTCCGAGTATATACATGTATGTGTACCAATACACACATGTATATATGTTTAATACGTATTCATGTATCGTATACAATGACTATACTTGTACCAGTAACATGAGGCAAGAGTTCATACCCTCCTCTAAAAAAGATATAAACATTATTTTATTTTCTATAATTATGGGTGTTTGTGTGTGTGAGTGTGTTTAAAGAAATGAGAAGTAATCTTGAGTTTGTGCACTGCTCCAAAAGTCCATCGTCATCGAGATTAGCAAAAAGATTATTGGCAATTTTTCCGCCCCAGACCTCGAGAGCAAAGTTCATTGAGCGAATCGAGACTCTCGTCGTCGTGCGCACATTTTACAATTAAATGATATATTCCCTACTGCTCCACCCATATTATATTGAGCTCTTTCAGCTCACGCGAAATTACGACTTTAGGTTCAATTTCAGGATTAGAAAAATGGTCATTTTATTATTGTATGTTTTTTTTATGTGTTGATATTCTTTTTTTTTATATTTGGGAAAAATAACTTTACTTACTTTGAAAAAATATTGTACCTTGAATTAAAATTTCAGGAGTTTTAAATATGATTTTTGTTTCTTTGTTACAGGTGAGCATTTCATTTTTGGGTTTTCTACAATTTTGATATTTCTCAGTTGCTGTGCTTTTCAGTGAAGATAATGGTATGATATTTAAATAATAATATACTGGGAATTTTTACCAATTTTTCGTTCTTTGTTCAGAAATATTCGTAAATATTTAAAGTGTGCGGTTTTAATTAGTAAAAAGTGATTAAAAAATAATAGATATTTTCACTAATTTGAATACTAATTCAAACGATTTTTCACTGATTTGGATAAAGAAACGATTTTTACTAAGTTCAAATTGGAAATATTAATACTGTATATTTGTAATCATTATTATTATTATCTTTTATTAAAGATGCAACATATATCAATCTATATTTATAAACTAAATTAATACAGTAGTTAATTTATGAAATTGTGACGCTTTTAGTTTAAAAAATCATTGAATATCAATCATTACTCATTTACCATTTAATTTATCTTTATGGACATGATTCACTTATAGTCGAGTTTTTACATTAACTTTTCCGGAAAACCCCTACACTGATACAAATAACAAATTCCAAAGCAAATAATTTAAAATAAATGAACTGTTCTTTTTTTTCAATCTATTTTTAAAAAGTATATAATCGATCTGATTATTAAAGAGACGTGTTATTAAGAGAGTAGATTTCACTTCTATTATAAGATTGTTTTGTGACTTTCTCTTTTAGCGGCTGTATTTTTATTTCTGAAACTAACACCTTTTATTAGTTGAAAAACAATCTGACTTTATTTTATGAGAATCTTTCTCAACGTGCAATTTATTCTTTAATCCCCCTTTATCTCTTTATCAAATAGAAATTATCACTTTTCACACTTGAATATAAAATTAACGGTTTATCGCATTAAAAAAAAAGGTAAAACGTTAATTAAACAGACAAGATTTAAAACAAACTTATTTCTATAATTAAATGAACATTGATTTTCAAACAAGTCATGATAAGTAGCGGTAAATTTAGAAATTCTTTCGCGTTACGTAATGTCGTCGAAAAATTCTCTTACATAATATTCGTTTCAAATGGTCATTTTATTTTCTAATTCTGCTCTTGAACGATGCTAAAAGTTGCGCAATTCGTGGACTCTATGACGTATCCAATTTGTTTCTCAAAACAATCCTGATAACTGATGGCAAAACTTGCGATTATCCAAATGGAAAGATTTGAAACTTCATCTAATTTCTAATCTTTGATTCATATCGATAGAGCATTTTCTAATCTTAATAGCTTTATTTAAAGTGAATTTAACCTTAATTTGGAAGTTTATTCTACGTATTTTTCTCCACTGGATCCGAATCCAAAGTCAGAATAACCAGATTGGCTAGAATTTTTGAGATAATATCAAAAAATTGCTCAAAAACCCGAAAAAGAACCAAAAACAGAATTTTTTTAACCGGGATAACACAGTAGTGTATTCCTACGAATTTTTCTCCACTGAATCCAAAGCCGAAGTCAAAATAATCAGATTGGCTAAAATTTTTTAGAAAAACTCACAAAATTGATCGAAAACCCCAAAAAAAAACTAAAAAAAAACTTTTTTTGTCCGAGACAATATGCTAGTCTACTTCTACGCAATTTTCTCCACTGAATCCGAATCCGAAGTCAGAATAACCAAATTAGCTTAAATTTTTGACATAATCTCCAAAAATAGCTCAAAAACCCGAAAAAAAACCAAAAAAAACTTTTTTGGTCCTGAACAATATGCTAGTCTATTTCTACGTATTTTTCTCCACTGGATCCGAATCCGAAGTCAGAATAACCAGATTGGCTTAAATGTTTGAGATAATCTCAAAAAATTGCTCAAAAACCCGAAAAAAAAACCAAAAACAGAATTTTTTTTAACTGGGATAATACAGTAGTGTATTCCTGCGAATTTTTCTTCACTGAATCCAAAGCCGAAGTCAAAATAATCAGATTGGTTAAAATTTTTTTAGAAAATCTCACAAAATTGCTCGAAAACCCAAAAAAAACTAAAAAAAAAACTTTTTTTGTCCGGGACAATATGCTAGTCTATTTCTACGTAGTTTTTTCCACTGAATCCGAATCCGAAGTCAGAATAACCAAATTAGCTTAAATTTTTGACATAATCTCCAAAAATTGCTCAAAAACACGAAAAAAACCGAAAAAAAAAAGTTTTTTTTGCCCGGACAATATATTAGTGTATTTTTACGTATTTTTTCCACTGTATTTGAATCCGAAGTCAGAATCACCAGATCGGCTAAAATTTTGAGATGATCTAAAAAAAATTGCTTAACAGCCCGAAAAAAAATCCCAAAAAAAACTTTTTTTTGTCCGTGACAATATACTAGTGAATTTCTACTTATTTTTTTCTACTAAATTCGAATCCAAAATTAGAATAACTAGATCGGTTTAAATTTTTGAGATAATCTCAAAAAATTGCTCAAAAACCCGAAAAAAAAACCAAAAACAGAGTTTATTTATCCGGGACAATATACCCGTGTATTTCTGCATACTTTTTTCCACTAAATTGAAATTCGAAGTCAAAATAAACAGATTGGCTAAAATTTTTGAGATAATTACACAAAATTGCTCAAAAACCCGAAAAAAAACTCAAAAAAATACTTTTTTTTGTTCGGGACAATATGGTAGTCTATTTCTACGTATTTTTCTCCACTAAATCCGAGTTTGAAGTCAGAATAACCAGATTGACTAAATTTTTTTAGATAATCTCAAAAAATTGCTCAAAAATCCCAAAAAAAAACAAAAAAATATTTTTTTTACCGAAAAAAAAAACAAAAAAAAAAGTTTTTTTTTGCCCGGACAATATATTAGTGTATTTTTACGTATTTTTTCCACTGTATTTGAATCGAAAGTCAGAATCACCAGATCAGCTAAAATTTTTGAGATAATCTCAAGAAATTGCTCAATATATATATATATATATATATTTTTGAAATAATCTTAAAAAACTGCTGAAAAAACGAAAAAAATCGATTCTTTAGGATTATCTCAAAAAATTTAGCTAATGTGATCATTGTGACTTCAGATTCGGATTAAGTGGAAAAAAAACATAGGATTACGCCAGCATACAGTCTCGGACAAAAATTATTTTTTTGTTGGTTTTTTTGTCAAGTTTTGGAGCAATTTTTTGAGATTGTCTCAAAAATCTTAGCCAATCTAGTTATTCTGATTTCGGATACGGAATCAACGTATAAAACTGCGTTTGAATACGCGATCAAATTGTCCCGGAAAAAAAAATTTTTTTTTGTGTGTCTGTGTAATTGAACATTAACCTTCAAAAGCATATTTACAGACAAAATTTCCTGAGGAACTTAATTTTTTCATACAATATATTTTTCTCTGAGCAGGTATAAAAACTCAATCATTGGTCCTGGACAAAATGTGTCTTTTTTTTAACATCGACGCCTCCCGTTGATAAAATATTTATTCAATTGTCAAAAATATAAAATTCTAACTCGTAGCACAATTCAATATGAAGCTAGTTCTTTGTCCGTACAATATGATTTTTATTCAATATTCCGAATAATATAATACTAACTCAAAGTTGCTATTATTTTTTATTCCATTATTCATTTACAAGATTAAATTTAATTCAAGATTTAAAACAAAGCTTACTAATTTTGTAATCTTTTAACTTAAAATATTAAGATTTTAGACAAATCTTTAGTATTATTATTCAAGATTATTATAAACTTTATAAATGTTTGATATTATAATGCTAACTGAAAGTTGAGTTTCATATACTTTTAATTTAAGTTTAGGTAAATGCAATAAATAATAAAATGCTTATTTAATCATGATATTATTCCCCGCATTTTCGTCTATAGGTGTACAAATAATTTACTTTTTCCTGTTATTATGAATAATTAAATGTAGAGAATTTCTAGTTTATAAACAAATAACATGAAATTTAGATCTTAAATTTTTTAATTTAAAATTTGAAACAAAGTTAGCTAATTTTTAAATATTTTAATTAAAAATATCAACAATTTAGACAAATTTTAGTATTATTATTCTAGGTTATTATAAGTATTTTAAATACTCAATAATTAATTCTTAATTCTTAATTAAATGATTCAAATTTAGATAGTTTTTTAAAAATCCTAAAACAAAATGTTTAAAATCTAAATTTCATGTTATTTGTTTATAAACTAGAAACATCATTAATTAAATTATAGATAATAATTGTAAAATTTTTATTACTTTTACGCCTAAACATGAAAAAGCAAAAAATAACATTATAGTTTAATTGACACATTATTATTTATTGTACGTAAACTTCAATTTAAATTATTTTAAACGCAACTTTGAGTTAGCATTATATTATTCTGAACATTGAATAGGAATTATATTACACGGACCCCGAACTAGCTTTATATTGAACTGCTCTTCGAATTAGAATTATATATTTTTGATAATTGAATAAGCATGTTATCAACGGGAGGCGTCGACATGTTGTGAACAGAAATGTAGGACTAACAATATACTAACAGTAAATGCAACTAGGCCGACTTTTTTGAAATTATACATCAATCAAATAGAAAATTCTTGTGTTTGGTGAGTATATTGCAATATCAATATAGAATATAACAAGGCCAAGCAAGTTATCGTGTACGTATTCGTTTAACGAGTCCTCGGACTTAATCGTCGCGCGTAAGTACTTACAAGGCCGTACTCGTTATCACGTTTGTATCCGTGTTACTCGACAGAACTGACAGTAAAGGCAATTCGCATATTCTCAATGCCCCCCAGACTAAAGTCTCACTTCATTTGTATTTGTAGCCGGAAGTCTTTCTTTCTTGGTGTCGACTGACGACTCACGCGCCTTATGCCTCTCTTATACTGTCGATGAATCTCATTCATAACACACTTTGAATTTTTTTATCCCAGCACAAACTTTATCAGTTATTTACCCTTTGGTGACTCATTCAAAATTGTTCAAATCCCCTCGAGATCAATATTTTTCGTCAACATTGTGTCGTTTTCTTGTTAAAAATTGAGGAACCGGACATTTTGACCAAAACACGATACACCGAAATTTATTATTCCGAATATTTAAATTTCCGAAATTCCATTTGTGAGGATATTTAATTTCCCGAAATATTTAATGTATTTCATTTGTCTGAATACAGTCTGCGAAGTGAAACATTTTTTTACTTTTTTGATACTTTTTTTGGTCAAGGCTACTTTTTTACAACTTATTTTGAAGAAAAGTTACTTAATACTTCTTTTTTTTTAAGAATAATGTAAGAAGATAAACAGAATTCAAGAATTTCAGTTTTTTTAGTGAATTTTTTAGTTTCTAAAAGCCCGCCAAGTGTCACGTAAACCGAGAATATTCTCCTTCCGGAGAATTTATGAGAATTTTCTAGGTTTGAATGAGATCCACTATTTTGAAACGCAAACAATTTATTGAAATAAAAATAGATAAATAACAAAATAATTATCATTACAAATTAATTATCAGTTAAGAAAGTGTAAACATTATTATTAAATATAACAATTGTGAACAGCGTTTTATATAAATTATAAAAATTGTAATTTCTTATACCCAACTAGATTAAACAACGCGCGCTGGTGCTCGATTAGTTTCTTATTTCTACACCTTGTTTTATCAACAATTGTAAATATTTTAATTACAGGCAATATTTTAAAAAAAGTGAATTTTTTTGCAAATTAATTGAAAAAAGAAAATAACGAAAGCAATTAAAATTTTCAAAAGTAATTTAAAAAATCATAGAAATGTTTTAAAATTAAAGAAAATAATTTCAATTCGAGAAAAATAGTTAAAAATCTTCGAAATAAATTTTAAAAACATTAAAATATACGACGATTTATATTAGCGCCTAGGCGCGAAAGGGCAATTTTTTCTCACTTGTATACCCGTACACTGTTGTTAAATAAATAAATAAATAAATAAATAAAATAATGAAAAATCGGAGAAAATAATTGGAAATTGAAAAAAATGCCTGAAATTGAGATAAATCATTGAAAATTTAAAAATTCATTCAGAAATTATGATAATGATTAATATTTTAAGAAAATAATGAAAAAGTACTATAAATAATTTAAAATTGATGAAAATAATTGAAAAAATTATATAATATATTTTAAATGAAAGAAAATTAAAGAAAATTTCAGGAAAATACTTGAAACTTTTAGAAGTTTATTGTAAAAGAATAAAGAAAATATTAAATAATCAGAGAAAATAAATGAAAAAAAATTAACATAATTTAAAATTAAAAAAAACGATTTTTAATTTCAGGGAAATAATTACAAAAAGTACAGAATATAGGTACATAAAATGGAAGAAAATCCGTAGATATAATTGAAAATTGAGTAGAGAAATGAAAATTTCAGATAAATAATTACAAACTGTTTGAAAATTATGAAAAAGAACGTAAGTAATTGAAAATTGAAGAAAATAATTGAAATTTGAGAAAAATACTTAAAAACCTATAAAAATAATTTTGCAAAATGAGAATTATAGTTAAGAGAATGAAAATAACTGCAAAATAATAAGAAGAAATGAATATTGAACAAAATAATTGAAAATATTGTGACATGTAAGTGAAATTTCAAGATATTAATTCAGAAATAATGAAAATGATTAGAAATTGAAGATAATAATTACAAAATAAAGTTGAGAATGATAAATTAAAAAAATTAATTTAAAATTGCGATAAATAATATAAAATTTAGCAATAAATAATGGAATTGTTTTATTTTCGAAAAGAAAATAATTTAAATTGGAAATGTTATTGAAAAAATTAAAGAAAACAATTGAATTTTGAGGAAAATACTTGAAATTCTGGAAAATTAATTGAAAAAAATTAAAGAAAAGAATTAAATAAAACTAAAAGTAATTGAAATTAAAATAATTAATAAATATTTTTTTAAAAATTATAAAAGCAATGAAATTTAAGAGAAATACTTAAAAATCTTGAAAAATAATTTTACAAAATGAGAATAATAATTAATAATTGAGGGAAGCAATTGAAAAATATGACGATAATAACTAAAATTTCAAATAAATAATTGAAATTGAGGAAAATAATTATAATAGATAAATTACAGAATTTATTTTAAAAAAAAGAAAATAATTGAAAAATCGTTTGAAAAATTGAAGAAAATAACCCAATAATGAGATAATAACTGAAAATTTATTAAACTAATTGAAAAATAATTAAAATAATTGAGAGATGGACAAAATAATTGCAAAATGATAAAAAAAGAAATTAAAATTGAACAAAATAATTGAAAATTGATGAAAATAATTTGAAAAATTTTAAAAAGTAATTGAAATAGGATGAAACTAATTAAAATTTCAGATAAATAATTGAAATTTTTGAAAATTATGACAAAAGAATGAAAGTAATTTGAAATTGAAGAAAATAATTATAATAGATAAATTACAGAATTTATTTTAAAAAAAAGAAAATAATTGAAAAATCGTTTAAAAAATTGAAGAAAATAACCCAATAATGAGATAATAACTGAAAATTTATTAAACTAATTGAAAAATAATTAAAATAATTGAGAGATGGACAAAATAATTGCAAAATGATAAAAAAGAAATTAAAATTCAACAAAATAATTGAAAATTGATGAAAATAATTTGAAAATTTTAAAAAGTAATTGAAATAGGATGAAACTAATTAAAATTTCAGATAAATAATTGAAATTTTTGAAAATTATGACAAAAGAATGAAAGTAATTTGAAATTGAAGAAAATAATTATAATAGATAAATTACAGAATTTATTTTAAAAAAAAGAAAATAATTGAAAAATCGTTTAAAAAATTGAAGAAAATAATCTAAATGTGAGATAATAACTGAAAATGTATTAAACTACTTGAAAAATAATTAAAATAATTGAGAGATGGACAAAATATTTGAAAATTGATTAAAATAATGTAAAAATTTAAAAAAGTAATTGAAATAGGAATGAATTCAAAAAATAGAAATAGAATTTTAATTAAAATTTTAGATAAATAATTGCAATTTTTGAAAATTATGAAAAAAAATAAAATAATTAGAAATTGAAAAAAATAATAGAAGAATAACAGAATTTATCTTTATACAAAAGAAAATGTTGTTAAAAAATTTTTTTTATAGAAGATCTGCAATATTAGCAGCGTTTTTAACAATTACCTTTTACAATATATAAAATGTATTTAATAAACGATTGGGTTTTAATTTTCATTGTAAAATTTGTGAGTTAATATTTTTATTTTTTTTTCTTTTCAATTTTATTAGAGAAAAATTATTTTTACTTTAAAATTAAACTTAAAAGATAATTTTACTTCACTTGAAAAATCATACATTTTTGATACTTTTTTTCAATTTTGGGGCTACTTTTTTTTACAAGAATACTTTTTCATACTTTTTTTAGTCTCTTACTATCCTTCAAAGCCTAGGAATATTTAAATTCTCTAATATATATTTCTCAGAAATTGTATTTATTATTGTCTTAAACTTCCCGATTACAAAAATTCCGGCGTTTGCATTTATTTATTTATTATTCCCGACACACAGAATGTAGAATTTCTAAAAGAACTCGCTGATTGGCCGGTAATATTTCCGGAAAGATTACCAACCAATCAGATAGCTAATTCAGAAATTATTCGCGTTTTACACCTAAAAACTAATACAATCCAGATTAAAGTTTCTGAAAATTCAACTCGTCCAATTTTCAATTGATTCAAATTTGTTTTTATGAAAAATTCATTTAATTTTAGCAAAATTGAAATTAAATATTTGATATTTCAACAACTCCAATTATCAAAATTTAAATAGTTTGTAACTGTTTATAATTTAAATTTTTAATTTATCAAAATTACATTATTATATTTCTTTATTCTCGGTGTCCATATTTCCATTCCTCAAAAATCTCAATCGAATTATAATTTTACACTGTTTAATATTAAAGTATCTGAAATAACGTATACGAAAATTTTTTCAATTTAACAGAGAATGCAAAGAAATCTTGATATTCACGAGGTTAATTGCAATATTGTAAAGTCCTGAATAGGAAAAGAAGGTTATAGATTATGGATGATGTCAATTTACATGTAAGGCAAGCTACTACTTCAGGTTAAGGTTAGAAGTGTGAAAGCTTACGTAACAAGACTTGAACCTCGAGGAGTGAATGAAACTGGACCGAGTTTATGAAACACTCCTTTATCAATATTGTTTCACTGGATAAATTCCCCGAGTCTTATCTCGTTTATTAAAATAACGAGACGAAACACCTGTATCTTGTATTTTTATCTTTATAATATTTTTTCTACTATTTTCCTCTATTTTCTTTTTAATCTTATCTTTTCCTTCATTATACAATACTGTTAACTTGCGTTGTTTCTTGTTTTATATGTTATTATTTTCTTTTTTTATTAAAACTCCATTTTACACTTGCTAAATACAATCTTTGCTCAATATCGGAAAATGTATTCTTTTTGTTTTATTCAAGTTTCTGTTGATTAACTTCTTGTTTAATTATTTAAAAATTGAAAATGCATTCTTATATATATGTTTAAAGCTTTTTGTTTGCTTAATTCAATATTGTCTATCTTTTTTTTTCCAATTTCCTATTTCTTTTTTGTGGCATTAAACCAAAAAGAGAAGGAGATGATCGAACAAGTTGAAAACAAGTTGACCTCGTCAGTCAGAATTCTTCGCACGCTCGTAGAATTTCGTCTTAACAGAAGCAGAAAGGTTTCATATCGCGTTACCCTGTATCTTGGTCACTTGCATGATCAGGTATTGTGTTTTAATCCACCAACTTGTCTTGAAAATGCTCGTGAGAATAACGACTTATAACTCTTGAAAATAAGTCTCAAATATCAAAAAATGCGGAAATATAAAACATTCACATTATTATTACTATTATTTTTATTATTGTTATTATTATAATCATATAAGTTAAATTTCTACTTTGATTTATTAGAATTTTTACTGTATCAACATTAGAAGTTCTTCCAAATTAAAGTTTTTAAGATATGTCTGTCTGTCCGTCCGAAATCGACATATCTCGGATTTTTATGAAACTTGGTATACTTGTGTATTTTTATGCTCTGATTACGAAAATAGTGAAGATTATAAAAGTAAAAAACGAAAAAAACTACGACAATTAACGGTTTTTTGTTATTATCTCACAAAATAATCCAAGTTTATAAAAATAGTTCGGACAAAAGTTGTAGATCTTACAAAAATACCCATTTTGTGTTCTATACATTTTTGACTAAAAGTCAATAGTTTTCTGGCAAAATACAAAAAAGTATCAAACACTATGAAAATGGCCTATAGTTGAATTATTACTGAATAGTCTGGTAAACTGAAACACGTTACTTATGTAATTTGATTTAAAAACAGGTTCCACTTTCTGTCACCCCAACCCACCTGTAACCGTTTAAAAAAAATCTACATTTTATGTCAATCTAACCTCACGGCAACAGTGTCTGCATTTTACAATCTTTTGGATTTTTCTCCGAAATTTGTCATTTTTACGAAAAAATTAATAGCACATAAAATTTGTATTTTTATCAGATCTACAACTTTTGTTTAAAATATTTTTTGAAATTTCGATTATTTTATGAGATAATAACAAAAAACCGATAATATGTTTTTTTTTTAAATTTAAAATCCGATGTATTTCGTTTTCGGACGTTTAAGAGAAATAATTTTTAAAATCTCCTTTTTGTTACAGTACTATCTTTAAATAACGAAATCTTAATTTCCTTTTTTTTTATTAAATTACATTCATTTTTTCGTGATATTACAGTAGGACAAAAATATATATAACCAAGGAGTAATATTAATCATGATATAATCTGGTATTAATAAAATCTGAGATAATTTGTTGCATCAAAGGCACTTAAAGATGATAACCCTCAACATCTAGATCTTGATTCAAGATAGTGTAGCTATTTACTATAAATTATATGACTCCCTTTTATATCTTTGAATTTTATAATTTAGATTCTAGATAAGAAGCAGCAATCTGTTTCCCTCCAAGTCAGGTAACAAATCTTGATAAATCTGTGACATGTTAATAAATTACATTACTTACAAGAACTGAAAATTAATTTACAAAATATTCAAATTAATTAAAACTCTAAAAACTCCCGGGGTTATTGCTGTTTATTACTTTCTTTTAAAACTTGAGCTAAATTAATTATAAAAATTTGCAATTTTATTTATTCTCCTGATTGTAGTGACCTTTTTAGAAAATTGGAGGTTTTTATTAAATAAACTTGAATATTAAATTGTAAATCATAAAAAAATTAAACAATAATATATTGTGAAATTGGTAAAGTTAATGTAATACAATTTACGAATTTTTTATAATTATTGCAAAGTAATATGTAAAAAAAATTATTGAATATTGTCATTAATGGACAGATTTAAAAAAAAAATATATCAAACTCTCTAAAAAGGACTTTTTATTTTTCAAAGAAAATCTCATTCCTTTGGGTCTCTTGCAATTAGTGACAATTACGCATATAATTACGAACTCTAACGAAGCGCATTAGGTTGTCGTTTGCATTTAAAGTGCAATTAAAATTATATTCTGACCTGGAAGCTCGCGGCTTCTCCACTATACTATTTCCGGAAAAGCCTCAACCCCATTTATATAAAAGATTTTTCATTTTATATCCTCGTACAATTTTCTTTATTAATATTCCCTTTTTTCGCATTATCCAAAAAGTGAAATAAGATTAAAAAATAATTACATTAGCGCTCTAATGGAAAAATAATAAATTGCGCTTCTTTTTCATTTCTTAATTTTTTTTTGCCTCTTTTGACAAACCATTAAAACAAAATTTGGTAATAAAATAATTCAACAATTTTTTTTGTTTATATTTAAGTCATTTACAGGGTAATAATAATGTTTAGCACAGGTGTGCGAGTTGACGCGATTTCTTGTTACTTTTCTCGAGAGATAATCGTACACAATTTTTCGCGACAGGAAATTTATATATTCGAGTTTGCAAAGCCGAGACTCTATACTCATACAACTTATTTCTATTGTATTCATATTTCTCCCATACATATATATATATATATATATGTATGTATATAATTTTGCACTCGTTTCTATTACGTCTCTGTATTCTTTTTACGGAGACTTCCACTTCCTCTTACGCACAGGTTGAATGTTTACAATTGTCTCTATATGTACACTGCAACTTTTATTTCGTGATTTACATCCCATTGTGTTCAATATTTGTTTCACCGGATGTTCACTCTTCAGGCTCTGCTTACAGATTTGTTTTAAATTAATTATTGTACCTAATGAGCAGTGACAAAGATGCTTTAAAATTGTTTCATTGACTATTTATTTATTGCTCGTTAATGCAAATTGCGCAAATTTTATCAGCAAACAATCTGTCAATGATAAATATTACATTTTTTAAATTGATGGCAAAATTACAAATTTTGAAATATTTGAATACAGTTTTTTTTTGTTATTAAACAGGATTGCTATACGGTTCTGGAAAATCTGGAAAAGTTAGGGAATTTTATAAAATGTTGTTTTAAAAAATTAATTTCATTAATTTCTCTTTTCATGATTTTAATCTGTTATATTTCATTTGAAATAAGTTGAGAATTGCTAAATTGTCGGTGACTTTTACTTGATTGATCAATAGGAAATAATTGAAATTTTTAATGCTGTTAATGATATTAAAAATTATTTTCAACTATATCAATAAGTAAAAAAATTAATGACAATTTAGTCATTTTAAACTGAGTTCCTGTTAATTTAATTTCTGTTAATTAATTTCACTGATTGAAATCATGAGTAGCCCGAGTCGAAATTTTGAAGCTACTTTGAAGCTCATGAGGAACTTTAGCTTCTACTTAACGACTTCTTAATTTTTAGCCTCTTCTTTACTTCTAATAATAATATTTCCTTCTACTTTACGTCTATACACATGTTTCATTTTTCCAATCATTAAAATTAGCAGTTCTTTTAAAGCTCCACATTCCCAGTTATAAAGAAATGAAAATTTTTATTCTACTTTAAACCTGCAAGTGAAACTCAGTCATTTTTTCCATTAAAATATACTTTTTTATTTAACATATAAGAAAAACGGGAGTTAAACTAACTTTTTCTTCAATTATTGTTCCTCTGATTAGCCCTTAAGAGGAAAAAATTTTAATTTATAACCAAAACCCAATAATTTGTAAAATTAGGGAAAATGTGTATCTTTCTAGATGCACTTGTAAAAAAATAACGATAATTTGTTTAAACAATTTTGATTGGTGATTGTTGTTAATTTTGATAAATATCTTATTTTTTCAATATAAAAAGTAAACAAATTAAAAAACTACTACTTGCTAGGTGTTTTTAAATGTTATAAATTAACAATAATAAATTGTTTTAAAATATAAAAATAATCACTGAGAAAAAAAAAATCTTTTTACAAGAATAAAAATATGTTTACCTTGATTGCATTGTATGTAATCGTTTTTATGCTTGTTCCAAGAATAAAATATTTGGCGTAAACTTTCGTCTGCTTCTATCATGCGCAAAACAGTTTAACATAACCTCAAATTCTTGAGTCTGTAATATTTTATACTAGGACCGATTATAAGCATAATTCATACTTGATCAAATGCATTTTTTCATTGGCACAAGAAAAGTTTTCTCTCAGTGATAATTTATGGTCAATAATTTTTATTTTTCTAACCAGAGCCCAGTAATTTATTTGTAAAATTAGGAAAAATTTGTATCTTCCTAGGTGTATTTGTAAAGAATTAGTAATTACTAGCAATAATTTGTTTAAAAAATTAAAATTGATGAAAATAAAATTAAAAAAATGTATATAAAAGTAAATTAAAAATCCTTCAGAAAAAAAAAGTTTGGGCAAATTAAACCAAAAACATTTTTATAATATTACACTGAAAGCAAGTCCAACAATAAATTTAGAAAAATAAAGAAAATCTAAAAATTCTATAAAAGAATAAGTACTAAGTTTGCAAAAAACCTCGCAAAAACTATCCAAGATTTAAAAACAAATAGAATAGGTGCATTAATAAAAAAATAAGCGTATTTATTTTTAAAAATATGAAAAAACTTATGAAATAATAATAAATAATAATTATTATTTATTATTTATAATTTATTTATCAATAAAATAAAATGACAAATACAACAACAAAAAATATCATTAGTAAAAGGAGAAAAAATCTTTAAATTTTGTAAAAATAAGAAATTATAAGATAAAATTTAAACAGTTTCGAAAAAAAAACTAAATTAGAAACTAAAGAAGAATTACAAATATTGAAAGACTTAAAAAAAGGATTATTGTGAATATGAAAAATAATTAATATTATCTAATTATTTTGCATTAACTAATGTGTCTTTAAATTTGAATTAATTGACATTTAAAAGTTTGAAAAAATTGGAATATGAGTTTATTGACGTTTGGAATTTATTTAAATTATAATGACCTAAAGATATAGAAATTTGATATTATTTTTTGCTATCTTCATACCAAAAATTTGTAAATCGTAGGTATTTTGATTATCTATATTAGCCCAATTATTTAAATTTTATAAAGATTAAAATATTAAAATTGAAATTTTTAAGATTTATCCACAAATTTGTGGTTTTTTTATGGTTTGTGATTTTTTACATGCAGTATTAGACATCCGGAGAATTGTAAAGTTTTTTTTTTATTTAAATCATGATTTTAATGCAAATGCTTCAATGATTTAAATCAATATCAGCCTGTAACTTGACAATAATAAATTGTTTAAACAAATGAAAAATACATAAAAATCTCCGTAAACATTCAGAAATTGGCGTTATCTAATAATTTTGTTGAAAAGTCCTAAAAAAAACTATTCGTAATTTGTATCATAAGGACACTGAGAAAATTAAATATTAAGTTCATAAGCGTCGGTAGCGTAGTGGTTAGTGCGTTAGATTATAAGTGCGTAGGTCGTTATGTCGTGGGTTCGAATCCCCACTTGCGTTATAATAATTTATTTAGTAAGTTTAGACTATTTCCAGCTTGTGTGTATTAAGTGTGACGAATTCTAAAAGCGCATGAATTTTGAATATTTATTTTATATTTTTTTTTATAATTTCATTCATATTAATTTCAGTTTTATTCGCAAAAACAGATTCTTTCTTTGTTTAGACTTTAGAAGATCAATAAAAAGGGGGTCTTGAGCGTTAAAAGAGGCCTTAATATAGTTGAATATTAGCTTCTACTTTAACGCTCCCATCGCGGAAACAGGAAATTTCTTCCAATAATAGCACCAAAGTAGAAGCTAAATTGTATTGAATTTGCTTCTACTTTAAACCTCTATTTCCTAAAAATTTTGGACTATGTAGCGTTAAAGTAGCCTCAAAATTTCGACTCGGGAGAGCTCTCTAAATCTGAATTAGTAAAAAATAACTAATTATTAGTCAAATTCATTTTTAGGTTATGTTAAAATAAATAATATTGTAGCAAAATTCTGTTTACTAATTCAATTAGTCAAATTTGAACTATTTTTTAGTTTTTTTTTAATGTTAATTAGTTATTTTTCACTAATTGCTGAAACAAAAACTCAGCCACGATTTGACTAATAATTAGTTAATTTTAACTAATTCAGATTTAGAAAGAGAGAGTGATTTTTAATATAAAATTATTCTTCTTAAATTTTAAAATTATTTATTATTATTATTTTTTTTTCTTCTGTTGTCGATTATTTTCGACAAGTTTCGAATTTTTTGTCAATTGTCTATTATTTTCGTCAATTATCAATTATTTTCTTAAATATTTAATTATTTTCCTCATTTTATAATTTTTCTTTCAATTATCAATTATTTTATTTAAATTTCAATTTCATTCTTTAATTTTCCAAAAAAATTCCTCTATATATTTTAATTACTTTTTTGATATTTCAATACAATTATTTAATTATCTTCTTCAATTTTTATTTATTTTCTAAAATGTTTTCTATAATTTTCTTCAGTTTTTAATTGACAACTTAATATTCTTTTTCAATTTTATAATTATTTTTTAATTCTTTCAATAATTTTGTTCTATTATCGATTATCTTTGACATTTTTCAAACTTTTTTTACATTTTTTTTTCAATTGTCAAGTATTTTTCTTAATGTTTAATGATTTTAGTCATTTAGTAATTTTACCTTTAATTATCAATTATTTTCTTAAAATTTTAATTTAATTCTTTAATTTTCAATTTATTTCTTCAATTTTTAATATTTTCTCCAATTATTATTCCCGTCATTTTTCAATTATTTCTTTCAATTAATTATTTTCCACAATTTACAATTATTTCCTACAATTTTTTCAATTATTCTCTTAAAGTTTTATAATTATTCTTTAATTTTTAGAATTGTTTTGTTTTGTTGTCTATTAATCTGGTCATTTTACTAATTTTGTTTTTAATTGGCAATTATTTTGCTCATTCTTTAGATATTTTCTTCAATTTTTCATTTATTCTCGTCATTTTTTAATTATTTCTTTCAACTTTTGGTTTTTTCCCTCAATTTTTTAATTATTTTCTACAAATTTTTCAATTTACAATGATCTTTCTTAAATTTTATATTTTTCTTTATTTTTAAAATAATTTTGTTTTGTTGTCGATTATTCTCGAAAGTTTTCTAATTTTTTTTTATTGTCAATTATTTTCTCAAAATTTTAATTTAATTTCTTAATCTTAAATTTAATTCTTCAATTTTTAATTATTTTCTTTACTTCTCGGTTATTATTTTTCATTTGAAATTGCAGTCTTCAATTTTAAATTATTTTCTTCAATATTTAATAATTCTCATTTTTGTTTAATTATTAATTATTTCTTTATTTTTTTTATTTTCTTCAAATTTCAATAACATTCTTAAGTTTTTAATTATTCTCTTCTATATTCTATAATACTCAGCATTTTTAATTATTTTTTTCAATTTTTAATTGTATTCTTTAAATTTTAATTAAATCTTTTAATTTCCAATTTTTTTCGATGTTGAATCCAGTTTTTCAATTTGTAATTATTTCCTATAATTATTTCTTTAATTTTCTTAATTTTTCTTGTTTCTTAATTTCTTAAATTAATAGAATAGAATAGAATAGAATTCTTAATTTAATATTTTTTGTCTAATTTTTTAAATTATTTTTTTCAGTTGTCTATTAATCTAATGATTTTTTAAATTTTGTTTTTAATTGTCAATTTTTTGGTCATTTTTCAGATATTTTCTCCATTTTTTCATTTATTCTCGTCTTTTTTCAATTATTTCTTTCAACTTTTAATTTTTTTGCACAATCTTCAATTATTTTCCACAAATTTCTCAATTTACGATTATTGTACTTAAATTTTATATTTTTCTTTGATTTTTAAAATTAATTTTTTCTGTTTCCGATTATTTTCGCAAGTTTTCTAATTTTTTTTTAATTGTCAATTAATTTCTCAAATTTTTAATTTAATTTCTTAATCTTAAATTTAATTCTTCAATTTTTAATTATTTTCTTCACTTATCAATTATTGTTATTTGGAAATTGCATTCCTCAATTTCTAATTATTTTGTTCAATATTCCAGAATTCTCACCTTTTTTAATTATCAATTATTTTTTTCAAATTTGAATTTAATTCTTAAATTTTCAATTTATTTCTTCACTTTTTTATTACTTTCTTCAAATTTTAATACCGTTCTTCAGTTTTCAATTATTTTCTTCTATATTCCATGAATCTCAGCTTTTTAAATTACTTTTTTTCAATTTTTAATTATATCCTTTAAATTTCAATTTCATTCTTTAATTTTCTATTTTTTTCGATTTCTAACCCAGTTATTCAATTTGTAATTATTTCCAATAATTATTCCTATAATTTTCTTTATTTTTCTTGTTTTTTAATTTCCTAATTTAATATTTCTTGTTGAATTTTTTCAATTATTTTTTTCAGTTGCGTATTAATCTAATCATTTTTTGAATTTTGTTTTTAATTGTTAATTTTTTCTTGTTGTCATTTTTCAGATATTTTCTTCAATTTTTAAATTATTCTCGTAATTTTTCAATTATTTCTGACAATTATTAATAATTTTCTTCAATTTTCAATTGTTTTCTGAAATTTTTCACTTATTTCCTACAATTTTTTCAATTTTCAGTTATTCCCTTTAAAATTTCATAATTATTCTTTGATTTTTTCATTATTTTTTTTGTTGGGTTGTGTATTAATTTAGATATTTTTTAATTTGATTTTCAATTGTACATTATTTCAACATTTGACATTAAATAATGTTCTGCATTCTAAAAAATTGATTTGGATACATTCAAGGATGGAATATTTTATATTTTGTGTTGCAAAAGTTATCCTTTAAAATGTTTACATAAAAAAAATTCGTTTAAATGAGCGTTTAAAACTTCAGGGACATTTTTATCTCTTTAAATTGTTTTTTTAATTTTTGTATTCTTTAGTTTTTCCATTATTTTTTACCTTTTAATTCTTTTATTTTAATTCTTTTCTTTTATCTTTTCTTTTATATCTTTTCCTCTAACTATTTCCTCTCAATAGTTTTCAACATTTATTATTCTTTTTAATCATTCTCTTCCAACCTTTTTGATCATTATTCATGAAAATACTTTTCTCTTTTCAGCGGAACTGTATAATTCGAAACACTATTAAAATTGTTATTAAAACAATTTTTATAATTTTAGCAAATTTCACCGGAATTTACAATAAAAGCAATTTTTATTTACTTTATTTTTTTTAAATATAAACTTTAGGTTTAAAGTTTATATTTTTCTTGTACTTTTTCTCGTTTTATTTCCTACATTTTATTCAATTTCTTCTTCTTCTCCTTCTTTTTTTTTAATTATTCAGAGAAAATTATCATAAAACCAGACACTTGCCTTCTAAGAATTGAATAAAATAGTTCTAAGAAAAGTCAAATAACAAGCGGCTACTTTTTTCTCGGCAAAGTGGCTCCTATATTTGAAAAGAAGAGAGAAAATATAGCGATGGATTATGACTGGTTATTGCCAGTTATTGTAGATTATTATAGGGTTGACTGGCGATTAGCGCTTTAAACATTGCAAAAAGACGAGATTCTTCCAAGACCAGGAACTTTTCTTCCTTCAACTAGATTTCTACGCTTGAATTGCTCTTCTCGGTTTACTAGCCTCAGTCTTATGGCAGCTCAATTTTTTTTCAACTTTCTTCGTTATTTTTATTTTTCTCTTTTTTTTCCCCCCTCTTATTTTTTTTTCTCCTGCCTTTTATCCTAATGATTCGTCTCCTGCCATAAAGACCGGTTTCTTAGCCACGCGCAACGAGAAATCACCTTTTCTTCCCGCTCCAGGGACAAAGACTTCAAGATTCACGTCTGATCTTCAGACTTGTTTCTCTGATAGTAGAATCAGTAAGAAGAAGAGCAAAAATCACATTGGATTTTTCTTCCCGGGTCTTGTGGTTTGTGCGGTTGTATTTTTGTCACGATTTTCTTTTTCAACTTGAAGCAAATTCTTTGTATTGGACCTAACTTTTAACATACTCTCGAATTTTTAAATAAAAAAAAATTCATTTTTTTCCGCAGTTTAATTTTAAACAAAGTTTCCTCGGCAAAAAAATGACGTTTTTTTTTTAGTTTTAGCAAATTTATGCTTTTAGTTTTAATGTACTTTAAAATTTTATAATTAATAAATTTGATCCATAAAAATGTGAAATAATTGATTCGATTAATTAGATCAATTTCTGAAAACAAAAACTAAATATCTAATTTGTGAAATTTTTCTATGTTACAGGTAAGAATTGGTGGATACTTTATTTAGAATTTGGATACTTTTAAAATATAAAATGACGCTCAATAATTTTGGATAAAAATCTCTAAGGTATGAAAGTATAATTTATTAAATCAACTAATAATCGCTAATTTAATTAGGTATTTAATATTATTATCTTTATGAAATTTAAGAGATGAAATTATTTTCCGCCAAGGTCTTTTTTTATAAAATCCTTTTAATAGATTACTTGGAATATTCTGTGAGCATTTTGAAAAAAAATTGCTGTCCTTCAATCGAGCAAACCACGTGATGGAAAGTAATTCTGTTTTAGACCAAAAATAGTTAAATCGATTTTTTTTTCAAAACCAGCTTATTCTGGAACTTCGACTACAAAAGACACTTTGTTTGTAAAAAATCGATATACTTTTTTTATTTGCCTTTATTTTAGAATTCTAAACCTTAACATTTTTACCACAGAATTTGTTAAATTAAAGTAACTCATTAATTTATACACAAAAAAATTATGATTTACTATTTTAGCCTAGTTTTTTTTTATTAAAAAACAGAAAAAAAAGAGGATTAACAGTGAAGTTAACTTTTTTTCTTTATCTTCATCTATATGAATTGTGCTTATTGATTTTTGAAAAATCGTTATTCATAAGCACGTCCAGAATGGATTTGTCGTACGTGATCTGAAATTTCCGAACAAATACGTGAGAACAGATACAAGTTGTGCTTTAATGTCTTTGTTTTTTTTTAAAGCTCGAAGAAAAAAAAATTGCTTTCTGAGATTTTTGAGAAATCGTTTGTACCTGTTGGTGAATAGCGGTAACTTTAAGCGTTTCAGTAACACGTGCCAAACAAATTTATACACATGTATATATAGTCTCTTATACATTGAATTTAACTATTCGATGATGCAATAATTCTTTCCACCTAGTATTTTTATTAGCTCTGCTGTTTGCGAATCATTAACTTTAGTTTGCACACGCAGAATTTAAAATAGGCTGTGTAAAATTTGGTACTTTTATTGACTTCATTGTTATCTCTTGTGGTTTTTTGGGACGATTTTTTTTTCTTTTTTTATTGAAGAGCAAATGTCTTTTAATATGAAAAATAATATGTATGCCCTTCTTACTAAAATAAAGAGAAATATACATTTAATTAGAGATTTGTGTGGTACCAATTTAAACAACTCTTTTCCTCATTTTCTAAAAGTGAAAAAAAAAATTATGAAAATTTTCTTAATTTCGAGACTCAGTCCAATTTGGGGAAAAATTTCCATGATGTTACCTTCGTCAAATTTACATCAGTAATATTTTTTCGGCGAAGGAGAAAAGGGTTTTAGAAGTGGGTGGGTGACAGAACCGTAACCGAGGAGACATCGTATATATTCTACATTTTTAAATAGCGTACGCCCTTCAGTAGCTTATATATATGTATATACGCTCTCAATGTAAAATGGAAGGAAAAAAAACCATATACGTGTCAAGAGAGGGTGGAAAGAAACGAGAGATATGTTAAAAAAGAGTAGGTATTATTTTTGTTCTAAAATAGCAGGCTCTTTTTGAGAGGAAGTAATAAAAGTGAATAAAGAGAGGGCAAAAAATAGAGAAAAAATAAGGAATAAGAAAAGGAGAGAGGATTATAGAAAATGATAGAAAAAATGAGAATAAGGTAAAGGGAGAGAATAGTATAAAATGGTAGAAGAAATGAGGAAGAGAAATGGTAAAAAAATCGTGGAAAGTCAAAAATAGATAGAAAAAAGTAGAATAGTCAAAAATAAATATGAGAGCAGAAAAAGAGTTATGATACCAAAAGAGAAAGAAAGAGAAAAGGGAAAAAATGTTAAAAGGGAGAGATAAAAGAACAGTTTAGAAGAGATAAAAAAAAGGTACTTAGATAGGAAGGAGGTAAGATAATGGAGGAAGGGAAAAGTGAATTAATGTCAATTTAGATGAAAAAGTGGAAAGAAAGATGGATAATAAAAGTCAATTGGAGTGAAGGAGACGATAAATAGAAAAAAATAAAAAAAGACGAGAAATACAGAGAAATGTGAGTGAAACAGAAGAAAGTGAGTAAAGAAAAGATCGTCAGAAAGAGAGAAGATGCTAAGGGGAAGATCGTAAACCACGTGGACACTTTTGAATTATTTTTTACACCCCCCTCTCCCCCTTCTCAAGGTGAAAATTTATGGGAATCTAAAAACCTCCCTCCCCCCTCCTACATATGTCCACATGGACGTTGTTTGGTTAAAAAAAGTATATTTTTAGTATCAAAATAAAGGAGTATGAAAAAAAGTAAGCCAGCTCTTAAATAAACAAAAAACTTACTAAAAAGGCCTGTAAAACACGCTCTTTAGAGGATACAAAATAAGAGGGTGAGCACGTGGTTTATGAACCACGTGAAGCGAAAAAGACAAAAGTAACAAAAGAGAGAAAAGTTGGGGAGGGAAAAAATTCAGGGTTAAGAGAGAAAAGAAAGATAGTGAGGGAAAGATAAAGAAGAATGAAAGAATGTAAGAGAGAGGGAGAGAGAGAGATAATATAAGAGGTAAGAAGGAGCTACCTATGATAGAAAACGTATAAGATAATGTACAAAGCGAGAAAAAAGGTAGGAGAGAGAAAAAGAGTCAAAAAATAAGAGGTGAAAAAGAGACCTATGATAGAAAAGGGAGGAAAAAATGTACAAGAAGAAGAGTAGATTAAAGGTAAGATATGGTTGAAAAAATGGAAAAAAAAGGCTAGCGAATAAGGATTAGCTGGAAAAGAAGAGGGAAAGTGAGAGAAAGATAAAGAAGAGAGAAAAATAGAGAAAAAAACAAGAGGTAATAAAGAGGTACCATGATAGAAAAGGGATAAGATAATGTACAGGGAGAAAAGTAGATTAAAGTTAAGATGGTTGAAAAAAATGTATAGAAAGCTAGAGATTAAAGGTCAGCTGGAAAGGAAGAGTCTATAGGAAAAAAAAGTAAAAGGTGGCGAGGAAGAGAAAAAGAAATATTTTGTGTGAAATAGAGGAAAGTGTAAAAAAAGATAGATGAGATCAAGACCCCTTCCTAAATGGAACGTTAAAAACCGCTGAAGACTCCCCCCCCCCCTTTATTACTGACTTTTTAAGCTAAAGTCTAGAAAATAAAAAAGAATATTAGAATAACAATATGAACTTTCTAAATTTAAACTGCCCCTTCCCCTCCCTTAAGAATAGAACGTTTTTTATGGGCTATCCGTAAACTACGTAGCTCTCCAAGGGGGGTGGGAGAGTCCATTAATGTGCTACACTAAGAGGAAAAAATGGCGCTAATACATGCAATAGAGTGCTACATGGGGGAGGGGGAGTTATCATTTTTAAAAAAACAGGCTACGTGGTATATGGATGGACCCTTATGAATGGTCCCTAAGCGAAACAGACAAAAAAGTCAAAAGAGAGAATATATGGAAAGGGAAAAGATTAAAGATGGCAAAAGAGAGAAAAAACGTATGAAGAGACAGATGAAGGTAACAAGAGAGCAAAAATAAGAGATAAAAAGGAGTAATTAAGATAAGAAAGAAATAAGTTGATGTAGGAAGAGAAGAGTAGATTAAAGATAACATGGTCAAAAAGTGGTAATGGACTATTCAAATATTACGTAAGCAAGCATATTTTAAAAGGTTTTTTACCCTTCCCCCCTTCCCCATTTCAGCATTTTTCAACGGATAAAAGTAACAATTTTGTTTGGAGTGTCAGAATATTGGGACCCTCTTCTTGGTACTTAGAGGGTGTTCATTAATTACGTGAGGTCAATATAGGGTGGGGTCTCTGACTAAATTTTACTAAGGGAGGAGGAGAAGACAATAAAAAGCTCACGTCAACTTTCTAATTTTAGACAAAACACATATTTCTATATAAAAAATAACATTTTGCATATTTCCCAGAAGAATAAAAAATCTTACTTGAGGGGTGGGAGATTCGCCAAATCTCATAAAATGGGAGGGGGTCCAAATGTAAAAAAAAATACTTCACGTAGTTAATGGATGTTTCCTTTCGTAACATAAGGTTTAGGAAGGGAATTTAGGTTTAAAAATTTAGGTTTAGAGTTTAGGAAAGCTAGAGAATAAAAGTCAGCTGCAAAGAAAGGGACGACAGAAAGTGTGTAAAGATAGACGAAAGGATCAAAAGGGAGAGAAGATAGTGAGAGAAAAAGTTAAAGGTGACAAGAGAGAGAAAAAAGATAGTGAAAAAAGACGAAGGTAGAGAGACAGAGATATGATATGACTAGTGAAACAGAGGAAAGTGTAAAGAAAAGATAGAAGGAGAGAAGGCGATAAGCGAAACAGACAAAAGTATCAAAAGAGTGAAAAGATAGTGAGAGAAAATAAATTAAAGGTGACAAGAGAGAGAGGGAAAGATGAAGGTGGGCAAGAGAGAGAAAAGATCGGAGGGAAAGAGATGATGGTGGCAAGAGAGAAACAGGAAAGATAGTGTGGGAAAGATAGAGGTGGCAAGACAGAGGGAGAAGATAGTGAGGGAAAGATGAAGGTGGCAAGACAGAGAGAGAAGATAGTGAGGGAAAGATGAAGGTGGCAAGACAGAGAGGGAAGATACTGAGAGAAAAAGACCAAGGGTGAAATAGAAAAGGAGAAAAGATAGTGTGCGAGAGAAACAATCACGAGGGTAAAAAGAGAAAGGGGAAGGAAGAGAGGTCGTTGAGAGATGGGATAAAAGAGAAAGGAAAAGCACTTGGGTTAGTGTGTGAGAGAGAGAAAGAGTGAGAGTACAGCCCTGCAGTCTACGGACTCGATTCGAGTTGATGGCGAGGGTGGGTGTCGGAGGTGATAGAAGCGGTGGAAAAGGTGGATGGTGTGATGGTCGACGAGGATACGGAAAGAACGAGGGAAAACTAGAGAGAGACAGAGATGGGAATTCCGTGAACGCCCTGCGCCCAGACGAGAGGCTCGTCACTGCCTGACTACCGTGCCAGGATGAAGGTGGTGGAAGTGGTGGCGGAGGGTTGAGCTGGGTCGAACACTCTCGCAAACTCGTCTCTCGACTCAACGGGGGATGCTCTCGATAGGTGCTGCTGAGCTTGCCAAGGGTTGCTGCCATGTATACGCTCTCCAACTCGTTTCTTCTACATCTACATCCTACAATCTGCATTCTCATCTGCTGCCAGGCACACACTTGCCATTCTTTCTTTTCACTATATAATTTACAAAACATTCTTGTGTTTGTAAACACTCCTTCTTTTATACATTTATACATCCAGAACACCAGGAGTTTCTCAACTTTTGCCGCCCTTTCGCATATATATACACTGTTTTATTCAACTTTGAATTAGGGTTCCTTGCACGCGCTTCTAGTAAATTTTCGACAATTTTGTTGATAACTTTGTCTGCACACTGGCCCCAATTTTGACCCATTCATCCGATTTCTCATTGAAATTTATCGTAAAATGTTTCTTTTGATTTTGAAAAATTCAGTATGTTTATAAAGTCGCAAGTGTTAAACGTAATGAAATTTGAAATTTTTAAAAACTAAATGTTTGTAAGTTTATAGTTGGCTAAAAATGGTTGGCTCGAGTGTAAAATTGTCGTTTAAACAGACGTTTATTACTTCGATAATAACCAAATTGAACCGATATTTGACCAAAAATAAACCAGAAATTGACCTGAATAATGTTGCAGAATGGAATCAATATGCTCTGGGTTTTAAATTATTAAGTGTTGTTGTGTCATTCTTTTTATTTATTGCTATATTCTGACTTTATTGACTTGCCAACTCTGAATGAGGCCAGAGTTTGATAGTAAAAGGTCAATAGAATTAAAATGGTGATATTTTATGAATTATATGTGTTACTTATTGATAATGATAAATTCAAAAATCGGTTTTCACGGATCTGCACGGCATTGCTTCCTCTTTAATTTCGTAAATTTACGATTCAAATCAAACAAAAATTGTAGCGTATAGAGGTGGTTGAACTATCTTTATGTTGATAGATGTCTATTTATTACATGTGCACATAATATAAGTAAACATAATTTCGAAAATCAGCTTCAACGACTCTTCAAGGCATTCATTTCTCTTTAAATTCCAAAAACTTATATTCAAATTAAACAAAAATTGTAGCTTGTAGATATGGTTGTGCTTTCTTTATATGATGATGGTTGTTCATTACTTGTTCATTTCAATTGTAATTTTTTCAAACATCGAATTTGACAGATCTTCAGAACCTTCCTTCCTCTTTATTGGCAAAAAATACCATTCCATTAAAACACAAATTTCAGTTTTTAGAGATGGTTGACAGTTTTTTAAACGTATCGATGTTTATGTAGTTATTAGACGCACATACAATTTTAAAAGTAATAATATATTCCATAATCGGTTTGGACGGATCTTCATAGCATTCGTTCCTCTTTAATGAGCAAAAAGTAAGATTTAATTCAAACAAAAATTACAACCTGTAGATATGATTAAGTTTTCCTTTTGCTAATGGATGTTTATAAGTGCCAAAATTTATTATATTGATATAATGTATGCTACTTTAACAGCATTTAAATACAAAAACACCATATTGACTATAATACAAAATAATTTTTTTTATCAAAGTACGAAGTGGTCTGCATAATTTACTCAATCTTTCAATATTTGCCGGCCAATTACATCAAACAGAAACTTAGCAATTTATACATAACATGATTGCAAAGCGGTAATTTATCGCAGCTTCGGAAACTGGCTAAGTTATTGATGAAATTATAGGCTAAACGCGCATAACTGCGACAAAATTACGTCAAAGATTTAACCAACTTATAGAAGTTTGAAAGCCCTTTACACTTTCTGCTCGATAAAGAAAGCTATAATTTTATCTAATTAGATACACCATATACTTTGTCTCTACCATTGTTTCATTAGAATGTCCACGTATCGACTATTATTAACGTTTTATAGCAATAAAACTTAATAATAGTCGAAAAAATGCAAATTTTCGCAAATTGCTGCTGCCTTCATATTCATATATGGCCTGCGAGAGTCAAATGTCCTAAAAATGACTATTTTCGTCATTTGTGAATTTCTTCTGGAAGATGGAAATGTTTTCTAAATTCATATAGTATGCATTGTCAGCTTTAAAACCTATTTTTGAAAATTAATTTATGATTATTTTTAAAAAAGTTATGAATATTTGAATTTATGACATTTAACTATTTTTAAAACCCATTAACGCCCGAGGTCGCAAAAATCGTAGCCATACTTTGGAAAATAATAATCAATATTACCGAAAACATTATTTTAATGTGTCATAATGTGGCACAAACTGTTGGAAGATTAATAATATGTGTTAGTTAATTTATCAAATTTAAGATGGCGGCGACAAAATGGCGGATATTGTAAAAAAAATTAATATCTGTTGCACCAATCTTTAAGTTTTATATTAAAATTAATGAAACTAGGTACTCAGGGGTCTTTTTTATCGCAGATTATTAATCTATTACAAATTTTCAAAATTCAAAATGTCGGATCCAATATGTCGGACGAATATCAAATTTTTATAAAACTTTGTTTAAAGGGGTTTTCGGGGTCGCTGATTTCGAATCCGTTCATACTTTTTCAAAATTCAAAATGGTGGATCGAGTATGGCCGACATAAAATGCAAAATAGTGCTTAAATATTTCTAAAAATTGTTTCTCGAAGAATATGAATTTTTTACCTTTCTTTACAATATCCCCTATTTTGTCGCCGCCATCTTGAATTTGATAAATTAACTAACACACATTATTGATCTTCAAAGAGTTTATGATACTGTCTCACAATGAAACCTACATTTTATTTTTCGTTTTTTCTGCTCTTTTTATAAATTTGCTTTTCAGTTACAAAGTGCCTCGCATCCTTCTGTCGATTGTACTCTCTCTCAATTCTTCAACGATGATTAACGCTGAATACGTCGCTCTTTTGAAGCATGTATAAACCCAGTTTCTTTCGAGTCTTGAAGTAAAATTTATGTCCCTTGTTACAGCGATTGAGCCGTGTAATTTTAACATCTCAATGGACAATTTCTCTTCAGTTCCAATTACGTTCGGTAGCTTCCAAGCCCTTTATATAGCCCAGAAACGTTCGTTGAGCGACCTTGCATTTATTTGCGTATCGAAATATCGTGATCCCTTTCTCCTCTTCCTTCTTTTTTATTACATTTTCCCCTATTTTTATATACATCTTTCTCTCGTTCTTCTCTCATTTTCAAACACTGCTTCCTTTCAGAAACGTTTTGCGTCTCTTGACTTTAGTCAAATTTTACTTTATTCTCAAATTTCCGAGTATTTGGCACTATCTTTGTACATTTTTTGTTATCAAATGTGATTTAATTTTGATGTAAAATTATTTAAGTGGACATTTTTAATGTTAAAAAGTCACAATTTTGGAAGGAAAAGAACTTGCGCTCTTTTTTTTTATGATTATTAACATTTTATAGACCTGCTTTAATATCCAATATTGGGAAATCATATTTATAGCCTGTTTCTGTTTCCGATAGAAAACACGCCAAATGATCCATGAAATTATTTCTACACATTTTAATCACTGAAAATATTTTGCTGAGTTATTTAATGATATTGTCTGTATAAAACGTTAATATGCCAAATGTTGAATTTGAATGCATGGGTAACTTAAATTTTTTAAATTACTTCCAGTGTTCTTTTAAATGAACTTCAAAACTTGATTTTCGGCAATTGTATACCTTTATAATCGATATTAATTAAAATATTAACATCTCGTTTTCAGTGACAAGAAACATTCATTGTTTTTTCCTTCTTTTTTATTTTCGTAACAACAATTCGTATTCATGGACTCATAAAACTGTTTCCTGTTCAGTCCTTTTGGAAACAGGAATTGACTCATCGAATTTGTTTCTCTTTTTTTCCTCCTAGCACAATAAAAATACAATTCTTTTTTATTCTCTTTACACACAAATATACATGTCAGTTTTCCTTGAAATTTAATTACTAACAATCCGAACCAATAATTCATTTGTCTTATTTTTTCTTTGTCATTTATTTATTGTCGTTAAAAAAAGATTGTTGGCAATTTTGATTTTATCTCTTAACAATAATACCGAGTTTTTTAAAGCTATTTTGAGTGAAAATTGTTCATATCATTTAAAGAAAATGTCGAATATTTCGTGAAACTGCGAAACTGCCTAAAGTTTATGTGTGCATGTCATCACGCACACACACACATACGAGTATTTTGTAAATGTGTTGGAGGAGTATGCGCATTGTGTAACTGGGTTTTCTCGATTTTCTCGCCACCCTTGCACGAGCCATCGACCGGTCCAACCCTCCTACTTGAACTTTCCACCTAACTCCACCTCCGTCATTGTGTCATCTCTTTCGTTCCCCCCTCCCCCCCTCACCCTTTTTTTTCCTTTTCTCTTTCACCCTTCTTTTGATTGTCTCTTATAGCGTACAGCATAAGAAATCTTCGATGGTACCCCACAGCTCTTATGAACTGCTCCTCTCTCCTTCAAAAACCTCATCCTGCATAAAATCCCTTTCTTTTTTTTTTTTCATCTTCTGTTAGCCTTAGATCTCGAAATTTCTCATCAATATTCAATATTTGATACTTTAAGTGTCTTTGACTTGTTACACAATCCAATATGTGGTCTTTTATTAAAAAATTCCCCACCGAAAATAAGAGAATTGAGAACTGAATAATTTCTGTGAAGATTGATAGTACACCTATCCTATAGTAGTTTTTTTTTATTATTTATGTTTTTATATATAAAATCTTTGTTCTCGAAATTCCGCGTATCCCATTGGTTGAACCTTTTCAGATTTTTTAAAATCTAATTTAATATTATATTATAAACTTTTATTATTTAAGGGTACAAACTGATACCTACCATGATTCAGAAATTATATCAATTTATTTATATCTTCTTTCTTTATTCTATGTCAATTTTTAACTAAATATATAATTGGCTTTAATATTATTCCTATTATAATTATATTATTTATACAATTATTACGAATTTTGTAAAGTGCCTACAAATAAACTTTAATGAAAAATAATCTTGGGATTAAGAAACAATTAGGCGCGCGCTATAGTGTGTGTATTTTTTTTTGTATAAATGCAAAGTTGAAGATTTATGTGGAAATTTTTAAAATTGAAAGTTTTACTATATGCAAAGTTGAAAATATATGTGGAAATTTTTAAAATTGAAAGTTGTACTGCATATTTTATTAATGGAGTAAGAAATGAGAAGGGGATTATTTGTGTAGATTTTTCAGATAAAAAAACGGTTTTTTATGTTTGATGCAACTTTTGAGGTTAATTCAATTACTGTTGTGCCAATTGTATTTTAAAAACGTGAAGAAACTTTTTTCAAATTGTTCTAAATCTCTTGACTGAGGTAGATTCATAGCTGAAATCATGATTCATGAACCATTCTTAGCACGTCTACCAGAAACAATCGCTATCTGCCTAATACCCACCTGTTGCTGACTAAAGGTATGTTCACATCACGTCCTCCACTGGAATGTAACAAATTTAACCTTGAAATAAGAGCACTCGTTAATTTTCGTCAACTTGTCCCGAATTGAAAAATTATCATTTTTTCGATTCAACGAAATATATTTTTAATTGGTTTTTTATTCATTTAAATCAATTTTTAACCTTCTTTTGTGGGATAAAAGTAATGTTTTAGGGTTGCTACGGTCCTGGAAAACCTGGAATTGTCATGGAATTTTTTTGTAGTCAGGGAAAACCTGGAAAAGTCAAGGAATTTTATAAAATATATTTTTAAAAATGAATTTAATTACTTTCTCTTTTTATGAGTTCAATGAGTGAATTGTCATCTGAGCTAATTGTAAGATAAAAATTGATGAATTTAAAATTTTTCCTCCAATTATCAATTATTATCTTAAAACTTCAACTTAATTCTTTAATTTTCAATTTGTTTCTTCAATTTTCAATTATATTTATCAATTTTCGATTAATTCTTTAATATTCAATAATTCCGGGATTTTGCAGTTATTTTTTTAAATTGTAAAAAATAGTTTTAAAATTTCAGTTCGATTCTACAATTCTAAAAGTATTTTCTTCAAAATTCAATTAAATTTTTCAATTTTCAATTATTTTCCTCAATATTAAAAAATGCTCGACATTTTTCAATTATTTTTTCAATTATCAATAGGTTTCTTTAATTCTAAATTCAATTGTTAAGATGTTTTCTTTAACTCTCAATTTTTTTTTCAAAATTTGATTCCATTCTTCAGTTTTATTTATTTTCTTCTATATTTAATAATTCTCGGCTTTTTTCAATTACTTTTTCCAATTTTTAATAATATTCTTTAAATTTTAATTCCATTCTTCGATTTACAATTAATTTCTTCAATTTTGAATTGTCTTCTTCAATTTTAATAACTTTTTTTCGATTTTGAATCTAGTTGTTAAATTTGCAATTTTTTCCAACAACTATTCCTATAATTTTCTTAATTTATCAATTTTCAATTATTTAGTTTAAATTTAATATTTATTGTTAAATTTTTAAAATTATTTTTTCCAATTGTACCTATATTAATCTAGCCATTTTAGGAATTTTGCTTTCAATTGGCAATTATTTTCTTCATTTTTCAGATATTTTCTTTAATATCGCAATTATTCTCGTTATTTTTCAATTATTTCCTTTAATGATTAATTATTTTCTTCATTTTTCCTTTATTTACAACAATTTTGTTCAATTTTCATTTCTTCTCTTAAAATTTTATAATTATACTTTAATTTTTTCAAATCATTTTGTTCTGTTGCCGATTTATCTGGACAGTTTACGAATTTTTTTTTAATTGTTAATTATTTTCCTCAGTTCTTAATTATTTTTTTTAATATTTAATTATTTTCGTCCTTTTGAAATTTTTTGTAATTATCAATTATTTTCGTAAAATTTCCATTTAATACTTTAATTTTCAATTTTTTCTTCAATTTTTAATTATTTTTTTCAATTTTCAATCATATTTATCGATTTTCGATTAATTCTTCAATATTCAATAATTCCGGGAATTTTGCAATTATTTTTTTAAATTGTTAAAATTAGTTTTAAAAGTTCAATTTGATTCTACAATAAATTCTACAACTATTTTCTTCAAATCTTAATTCAATTTTTCATTTTTCAATTATTTTTTCAATTATCAATAAGTTTTTTTAATTCTAAATTAAATTGTTGCAATGTTTTCTTCAACTATCAATTTTTTTCAAAAATTAATTCCATTCTTTAGTTTCAATTATTTTCTTCTATATTTAATAATTTCCTCAGTTCTTAATTATTTTCTTTAATATTTAATTATTTTCTTCCTTTTGTAATTTTTGTAATTATCAATTACTTTCTTACAATTTCCACTTAATACTTTAATTTTCAATTTTTTTTTTCATTTTTTAGTTATTTTCCCGAATTTTCAATTAATTTTTCAATATTTAATAATTATCGTCATTTCTTAATCATAAAAATTCTTTAAAATTTCAATTGAATTGTTCAATTCTGTATTTGAATCTTTCTTCAATTCTCAATTATTTTCTCTAATATTAAAAAAATATCGCCTTTTTTCAATTATTTTTTTCGATTATTAATAAGTTTCTGTAATTTTAAATTAATTTGTTCAATTATTTTCTTCAATTCTGTTTTTTTTTTTAAATTTCAATCCTTTTTTTTACTTTTCAAATATTTTCTTCTATATTCAGTAATTCTTGGCTTTTTAAAATTACTAGTTTAAATTTCCATTTATGTTCTTTAAATTTTCAATTATATTCTTTAATTTTTGAATTATTTGCTTCAATTTTCAATTCTTTTCTTCATTTTTTAATCTTTTTCTTGAATTTTAATTATTTTAGCAATTTTTAATCCAGTTGTTTAATGTTTAATTACTTCCAAGAATTATTCATTTAATTTTCTTAATTTTTCATTTTTTTTTAAATTTAATATTATTTCTTCCTTAATTTTTTCAATTATACTTTTTAGTTGTCTATTAATCTAGTCATTCTTTGAATTTAGTTTTCAATTGTCAATTATTTTTGCCATTTTGCAGATATGTTCTTTAACTTTTCAATTATTTTCGTCATTTTTCAATTATTTCTTTCAATTATTAATTATTTTTCTTAAATTTCAATAATTCCCTACAATTTTTTCAATTTTCAAATATTTTCGTAAAATTTTATGATTCTTTAATTTTTTTCAATTATTTTGACGATTATGTATTAATCTAGCGATTTTCGTCATTTTGGAATTTTTTTTCAATTATCGATTATTTTTTCAAATTTTAATTTAATTCTTAATTTTTCAATTTATTCTATTTTTTTTATTATTTTCTTCTATTTTTATTATTTTCTTCAATGTTCAATTATTTTCTTAAATTTTAATGATTTTTTCGATTTTTAATCCAATTTTTTAATTTGTCATTGTTTCCAACAGTTATTTCTATAATTTTCTTAGTTTCTCAATTTTTTGTTTTATATTTAGTCTTTCATTTTGTAATTTTTTTAATTATTGATTATTTTTTCAAATTTCAATTTAATTCTTAAATTTTCAATTTATTTCTTCTATTTATTATTATTTTCTTCAATTTCAATGATTTTTTTTCGATTTCCAATCCAGTTTTTTAATTTTCAATTATTTCTAACAGTTATCCCTGTAATTATTTGATTTTTAAATTTTTTGATTAAATTCAATGTTTATTGTTTTAACAAAAATACATTGAAATATACTAGTGGCAAAAAAAAAATTGTTTTTTGTTTGCTGTGTTATATATATGTCGCGGTTTTATTTAAATACATAGGCAAATAAATACCTATAATTATAAATCAAATATTCATTTTTTTCGATGATCCGGATAAGTGCTTGCATCTCTTAGTCCGAATAATGGGGTAGTTATCCAGATAATTATAAAAGAATGTAATTATAAAAGAACTTTTAATCAAGCAAAACTATCACTGACCATAACCTAAAAATTGTATACTTCTTTAGGTCTATTTCTTCGTAACGCGTCACATAATATTAAGAACGATGAATTAGATTAGATGAAAATTTTCATCTCATTTAAATTGCTTGACAAATAAACAAGAAATCAATCTTTAGATACGATGACGCCATTAAAAAAAAAAGAGAAAAGTTTGCATATTGCTTCCAGTGGTAGACAATCAGATAAAAGGACATGTGTGAGTCCAAAGGCTATCCCTGAAGAAATAAATCTCAGCCTATTTTATACATGCAGTCTAATCATCGTGAAATCGGGCAAACCTCTTTTTCTCCAAGTTCTTATTCAGATGCGTAGATTCTTATTATTCAGATCAGTTTGATCGATGCACTCGATCCAGTTCAATGAACTTTTTTCATTTTATCCCCATTTCTAGATATATTATATACCTCTGTTTTTTTTCCTTTTCTTGCAAATAAAGAGAATCGACATATTGGAGAAAGAAATTGATTAGAAAAGAAATTCATAATTTATGGAAAAAAAAACTGATAGTGCAGGATGTGTGCTATTTGAAATAATAAACTTTCTTCATGTCATTTATCTTGGTTATACACTGAGAAAAAAGCCAATCATTTTTATTTTCTTTCGCAATTTAACTTGAAAATTGCTATTTTCTGTTGGGGGGAGATAATAATTTTCTTGAAGAAAATTGGCATGAAAATTGCAAAGATTATCGAATTGGAAATATTACTATGCGAAATGAAAAGGGTTAATTTTTGTTGTATTAAATTGAATTACTTGGAATTGCGTTTGATTTTGAAACTTTTTCAATTTTTGATTCAATTTAGAAGAAAGGTATCTATAAATGTCTTCTGTTGTTAAAATAATAACATAAGGCTCTAAATATAAAATTAAACATTTTAATTTCACATTAATTGATGCCAAATTAATACAATGGATATATAATTTTAATTAATATTCAGAGTATTATTATCTAGATGGATTTATTCATTGAGATTTTTAGGTTGAATGTGGATGTCTCCTCGAGGCTGTTTATTATTATCAAGTTCTTTCTCAGATTATGTAATTCGTTTCAACGATAATGCAGAAAAGATGACTCTGTCGAGTTTAGTTCTGCTTCTGTATTACATAATATGTACGTGTATAGTACATAACTATATATGGTACTATTGACCAGTGAGCGCGTAATTATCGATTCTATTCTGTCTTTTCTTATTACGACAAAGACTTTCCTTTCATTGCACGTTACGCGATCTATTTTCGTGCCAATGCTTCTTTTCACTCAGATTGTTAAATGAATGAATAGAGGAGACGGAGAGATATTCTATTTCGAGGATTTAATCTTCTTCCTATAAAGAAATTTGTTCCCCGGATTAATCAAAGACTATATAGACTCTTGACTCAAATTGACTCGAAATGAATGGTAAATTGAAAGAAAAAAAGAAGACGAGAAAAGAATAAATATAAAATGAAATTGGAATAGAGATAGAAGGATGAAATTTAATAGAGTGAATTATTATGAAGGAATAGTTTATATTGATCAAATAATAATAATAAAAAGCATCGCAGTCCCCTATTTTCTGTAAAAGTCTCCTATTTTGACAATTGTTCCTTAATATTACTTATTTCTCACGAAAACTGGGAATTTTTAAAAACATTTAAAACACTTTTGATCACAAACTTTATTTTATTAACCCTTTATTTTATAATTTACTAATAATTAGTTATTTTTAACTAATTTAGATTTAGAAGAGAAGGAGTTTGTCATTCTGTCTATATAATTTTTTCATTTTCTTATTTTATTCTTACTATTTTCTATTTTATAGTTCATTTTTCGTTATTTTTATATTTTTTCTCATTTTTTCACATTATGTAAAATATTAAACTTTTTCTTTTAAATATTTTCTCCGATTTTTCAATATATTGCCTTGTTTTTTGTTCTCTTTTTATATTTTAGCTCTTTAAATATTATTTTATTGAAATTTACTAATAATCCAGTCGTAAATTTATCGGAATTCTAATCTATCCAAATTTTATAATATATTAAAATTTCAGTTTATTCAAATTCTCATTGTTTTGAGAATTGTTTAGCTTCAAGAAATAAGAAAAAAACCATTTACACGGAAAAAAAGTAATTACAAAACTTGTAATGAGTTGAATTCTTAATTACAGAGAATTAAAAATGTATCTAAATTAAGCATTATAATCAAACTTTTTATAATAAGTTATGCTTTATTTTGCAAAACTTTATATCAGAAAATGCCATTTTATGAAATCTCTAATTTACAGATATGTTCATTTAACAACCTAGAAATTTATAAAAAAGGTTATGCTAAAACATAATTTATTATTCAGAAAAGTTTAAAAATGTTTAGTTTTTGAGATATAATGAAGATTTGACTAAATTTAGATCAATTTTTTTAATAATAAATTTGTTCTAAAATAATAGTTATTTTTGTCGAATTCTTTTAAACAAAACGTTTTACTATTTCTTTTAAATTTTAAAACACATACATTTTAAGTAATGCGTTCGCTCTAAATTTCAATAATAACTTAAATTTTATTCGTAATGGGCTATGTATAAAATGAGGAATTATACAATGTATAACATTAAAATACTTTATTTCTTATTATTGTTAAATAATAATAATCTCCGTATAAACTCCTGAAGTTAGTTAGTATTAATATTTATTCATCTTTTTCTGTCCACGTTTTAAAAACTAAAGTGAACTTAGTCCCTGTTATTTTATTGATTTTGACTCTTTATCAGGAAATATTTTGAAATTTGAATTGAAATAATAAGGTAACCCTTTTCGTTAGTGTGATGTTGTGCTGGTTTTTTTAATTGTCATTTGTGTAAAAAAAAGTTTCGAAAAATGCTTTAAAAATTTATTATGGTTTCTGAAGAAGTTTAAAATATATACACATGCTATTAATTTTCTAAATTTTCAGTTATTATCTCAAATTTAGATTATTGTCATCAATTTTCCATTATACAACGATTTTTTAATTATTTTCTTTTGCTTAAAAATAAATTCTGCAATTCTTCTTAATTTTCATCAATTTATAATTATATTCATTGTTTTGGCATTACTTTTAAAAATTTCAATTATTTATCAGATATTGCAATTATTTTAATCAATTTTCGTTATTTCTGCGATTTTTTAATTATTCTCATAAATTAAAAATTTTAAGTAATTTTATAATTATTATTTTTTCTAAACATATACTCTATGATTTTTTCAGTTATTTCTCTCAAATTTTATTGAATGTTTCCAATTTTTCATATTTAAATTATTTTCATCATAATTCAATTTTCTTTCTCAATCTTAAATTATTTTCAGCAATATTTCAATTATTTTTTTCAATTTTGAATTAATTTTATCATTTTTCAATTATTTTCCTCGATTGTTAATTATTCTTCTTATTTTCTAAAATTATTTTCTAAGATTTTTAAGTATTTTTCTGAAAATTTAAATATTTTCTTCAATTTTTAATTATTTTCATTTTTTATCAGTATTTCAAATTTTTTTTATTAATTATCGTAAATTTCAATTAATTTTAGCTTTCTTCCAGACTTTTCTCCACTTTTTAGTTTTTCTCATTTTATAAAATTAATTTCTAAAATTTTAAAGTATTTTTCTCAAATTTCTATTATTTTCTTCACATTTTTTAATTATTTTTCTTTGTTTTCATAATTTCCAAAAAATTTTATTAATTATCGTAAATATAAATTATTTTTAGCATTTTCCAGTCTTTTCTCCAATTTTTAGTTATACTCATTTTCTAAAATTATTTTCTAAGATTTTTAAGAATTTTTCTAAATTTTCAATTGTTTTCTTCAATTTTTAATTATTTTTATTTGTTTTCATAATTCAAAAATTTGTTTATTAATTATCGTAAATTTCAATTACTTTTAGCTTATTTCTCCAATTTTTAGTTATTTTCTTTTTTTTTTAATTGATTTCTAAGATCTTCATGTATTTTTTCAAATTTTAATTTTTTTTTTCTTTATTTGCAAAAAATTCTGTAGTTTTTTCAATTATCACACTTAAATGTCATTTATTTTTTACAACTTATCATTGTTTGTATCATATTTTAATTATTTTCGTCAAGTTTTAAAATTTATTTATTTATTTATTTAGAACATATTTACGGGCGAAAGCCCATTACAAATAAGTAATATAATATAACAATATTTACACACTAAATACAGGTAGTTAAATTAGTTATATAATTTTCGCAAAGCAGTGGTAAACTTAATAATTCCTGAGTTAAAAAAGTCCAAGACTTCGCAGTAAAAATTACCCCTGGTACAGAGACGCTTAAAAATGGAGTTCTTTGCAAAATTTAAAACATTTTTAAATTATTTTCCAAAATTTATTTTCTTCAATTTTTAATTCTTTACATTTGTTTCATAATTTCAAAAATTGTTAACTATTTATCTGACTTTTCAATTCTTTCATTATTTATATTATTTTTTATATTATTTTCTTCAATTTTCAATTACTTTCGTTCTTTTTCTCATCTTTTTCATAATTGCCAAAATGTTTTTACTTATTTCTCTTTAATTAAAACTTGTTCTGTTCAATTTTAAATTATGTTTATCTTTTTTCATATATTTTCTCTAATTTTTAATTATTTTCTTTTATTTCAATGAACTTCTGAAAGTTTTAAGTATTTTTCTCAAATTTTGTTTAACTTTCCTTTATTTAAAATATTTTATGTAATTTGTTTAATTATTTTCTCAAATTTTAACTATTTTTTTAAATTTTAATTTATTTATTTCAATTTTTCACCATGTTTTTTAAATTTTCAATTATTTTCTCTAATTTTTCATTATTCAATTTTGTTTTAATTTAATTTTAAGATTCTCAAGTATTTTTCTCAAATTTGAATTACTTTCTTTATGTTTAAAACATTTTTATGATTGTTTAAATTACTTTCCTCTATTTTTAATTGATTGTTTTATTTTTTTTTTCAATTAATTTGCAAAATTTGCAATTATTTTGTTTAATTTCAATTATTTTTTGCCATTCTTTTTTAATTCTAAAATATTATAAATTTTGTCCCAAATAAATATTTATTTTATTTATATTAATTGATTTTTAAATATTATATTTAAAATATTTATTTCTTCTTATTAGATAAATAGTATTCACCGATTTTTTATATTTATTATTGTATTGTATAATTTTTAAAATGTATGAAAAACTAATCACGCGCATGCGCGCGTTTTATTTTGCTAGTAATAATAATAATAATAATAAAAAGCTTCACAGTCCCCTATTTTCTCTAAAAGTCCCATATTTTGACAATTGTTCCCTAATATTACTTCTTTTTCACGAAAACTGGGAATTTTGAAAAAAATTTAAAACACTTTTGATCACAAACTTTATTTTATTAACCCTTTATTTTATAGTTTACTAATAATTAGTTATTTTTAACTAATTTAGATTTAGAAGAGAAAGAGTTTGTCATTCTGTCTATATAATTTTCTTATTTTATTCTTACTATTTTCTATTTTACAGTTCATTTTTCGTTATTTTTATATTTTTTCTCATTTTTTCACATTATGTAGTATATTAAACTTTTTTTTTAAAATATTTTCTCCGATTTTTCAATATATTGCCTTTGTTTTTTTTCTCTTTTTATATTTTAGCTCTTTAAATATTATTTTATTGAAATTTACTAATAATCCAGTCGTAAATTTATCGGAATTCTAATCTATCCATATAATATATTAAAATTTCAGTCTATTCAAATCATCATTCTTCTGAGAATTGTTTACCTTCAAGAAATAAGAAAAAAAAATCCATTTAATTATAAATCTTTATTATTACATCAAACAAACCTTTTCTTTTTTTTCATCAAAACCACACTGTTTTTACAGTATATACGGAAAAAGGGAATCGGAAACAGGTGAAAATTGAAATTGATGGGTATGAAAATATTTTCGTACGACCCCTTGGGAAAATATTTTGGAATTGAAAAAGTTCGTTGACCCTTTGCGAAGACAAATCGTTAACTCGCCGACCTCTCAGTAGAGCACTATATACTTAGTGGGGAAGTGCCAATGGTCAAGAGAGAGAGGGTTGCTTCCTAGATCTGGTTACTGACGACTCTGGCCAATCGGCAAGGAAGAAAAGTCTTCAACTTGAATAGTCGCTAGGTGCCAACAGGATCGAGAGAATCGTCTTTTTCTCTTTATTTTATTTTTTTTTATTTCTATTTTTTTCTCTCTCTTCGACTCGTCGTTCATCTCGGTCCTTTTTTTTTATTCTTCTTCTTTATATATTGTCTCCGTTACTCCTATATACTCGTACGTCATTTCCGTCCTCGCTATCTCATCATCTGCACACACTGCAATATTCTGCAGTTGACATTGTTGCTATTGTTGTATTCTATATTGCATAACTGTCAACGGCTTTTATGATTCTCACCTTGATTCTAAAGAAAACACTCATTTTCGTAAATCACAGTTTTCTTGGAAATTATTGCTGGACGATCGTCTTTCAGAAAATTCTGCTGTAAATCATTTTTCACGTGATTTTTAAAATTATAGACAATAAATAGTTGAATTATTGAATGGAAAAAGAGATACATGAAATGTTTTGTGTTTATTCATATTCTTTCAAATTATGGAAACTTTAATTGCTTATGAAAATAAACATAAAATTATGTTTATGAAGATCTCTCTAAATCTGAATTGGTTAAAAATAACTAATTATTAGTCAAATTTATTTTTAGGTTATGTCAAAATAACTAGTATTTTAGTAAAATTCTGTTTACTAATTCAATTAGTCAAAATTTAACTACTTTTTAGGTATGTTTTTACTAACAATTAGTCATTTTTTGATTAATAATTAGTTATTTTTAACTAATTGCTGAAATAAAAACTCAGCCACGATTTTACTAATTATTAGTTATTTTTAACTAATTCAAATTTAAAGAGATAAAAATATAAATTGTTGATAATTATTATCAACTTTTGAAATCATATAATTGAGAAGACGGTTTTATATCAGATTGTAAAGGAGTTGATTTTGTGATACCCATAATTTGCAGATGGCACATTTTTAGACAGCTGTACTGACTGGAATTAATCGCTGTCCTGAGGCAATTTACCCGCAGCAATTTGCACAATAAGCTTCTTTTATAAAATTTAAACAAGAGAAGGAAAATTCCAACAGGGTTGCTACGGTCCTGGAAATTTAATTTTCAATTTATTTCTTCAATTTTTAACTATTTTCTTAAATTTTCAATTATATGTTTCGATTAATTCTTCAATATTCAATAATTCTCAGAATTTTGCAGTTATTTTGTTAAATTGTAAAAAATAGTTTTAAAATTTTAATTCAATCCTACATATCTACAACTATTTTCGTCAATTCTCAATTATTTTCTTCAAAATTCAATTCAATTTTCAATTATTTTCCTCAACATTAAAAAATTCTCGACATTTCTCAATTATTTTTTCAATTATCAATATGTTTCTTTAAATCTAAATTCAATTGTTCAGATGTTTTCTTCAACTCTTAATTTTATATCAAAATTTAAATCCATTTTTCAGTTTCATTTATTTTCTTCTATATTTTATAATTCTCAGCTTTTTTAAATTACTTTTTCCAATTTTTAATTATATTCTCTAAATTTCAATTTCATTCTTCAATTTAGAATTATTTTCTTCAATTTGGAATTGTCTTTTTCAATTCAAATTACTTTTCTTCGATTTTAAATCTAGTTGTTCAATTTGCAGTTTTTCCAACAATTATTCCTATAATTTTTCTAATTTATCAATTTTCAATCATTTAGTTTAAATTTAATATTTATTATTTAATTTTTAAAATTATTTTTTCCAATTTTGTATTAATCTAATTATTTCACGAATTTTATTTTCAATTGGCAATTATTTTCGCCATTTTTCAGATATTTTCTTCAATATCGCAATAATTGTTCTCGTTATTTTTCAATTATTTCTTTAAATGATTATTTATTTTCTTCATTTTTCCTTTATTTACAACAATTTTGTTTAATTTTCATTTTTTCTCTTAAAATTTTATAATTTTAATTATTTTGTTCTGTTGTCGATTATTCTCGACAAAATTTTTTTTCAATTGTTAATTTTTTTTTAATAATATTTAATTATTTTCGTCCTTTTGTAATTTTATTTAATTACCAATTATTTTCTTAAAATTTTCATTTAATACTTTAATTTTCAATTCATTTCTTCATTTTTTAGTTATTTTCCCGAATTTTCTATTATTTTTTTTATTTTCAATTAATTTTTTAATATTTAATAATTCTCGCTTTTTTCAATCAAAAATTATTTAAAATTCCAATTGAATTGTTCAGTTTTATTACTATTTTCTTCAATTTTCAATTATTTTCTTTAAATTTAAATCCTATTCTTTATTTTTTGAGTTATTTGCTTCAATTTTCAATTCTTTTCTTCAATTTTCAATCATTTTCTTCAATTTTAATTATTTGTAGCAATTTTTAATCCTGTTTTTTAATGTGTAATTATTTCCAACAATTATTCCTATAATTTTATAATTTTTCAATCTGCAATTATTTTCTTTAAATTTAATATTTCTTCTTAAACTTTTCCAATTATTTTTTTTTAGTTGTCTATTAATCTAGTCATTCTTCGAATTTAGTTTTTAATTGTCAATTATTTTTGTAATTGTGCTGATATGTTCTTTAATTTTTCAATTATTCTCGTCATTTTTCAATTATTTCTTTCAATTATTAATTATTTTCCTCAAGTTTAAATAATTTTCTACAATTTTTTCAATTTTCAAATATTCACTGAGAAAAATGGAATTAATAGATATTAAAATTTAACATCCATATATTAAAACATAGTATTTAGATATTCAAACTTAATATCTAGATATTAAAATAATTTTTTTTTAATATCCAAGATAGTAAGTTTGAATATCCATTTCTCTCAGTGTTCTCTTAAAATTTTGTAATTAATTTTTTTTTTTTTTAATTATTTTGTCGTTTATGTATTAATCTAGCTATTTTCGTCATTGTGTTATCAATTGTCAATTAATTTCGTCATTTTGTAATGTTTTTTCAATTCTTGATTATTTTTTCAAATGTTAATTTAATTCTTAAATTTTCAATTTATTTCTTAAATTTTCAATTTATTTCTTCTATTTATTTTTATTTTCTTGTTTTTTTATTATTTTCTTCATATTTAAATTATTCTCATGAATTTAATTGATTTTTTCCTATTTTCAATCCAAGCATTTAATTTGCAATTATTTCAACAGTTATTCCTATAATTTTCGTAATTTCTCAATTTTTTTGATGAATATTTAGTATTTAATTGTTTAAATTATTCAGTTAAATTGTGTAATTATCTAACCATTTTACTAATTCTGTTTTCAATTGTCAATTATTTTCTTAATTTTTCAATCATTTTCTTGAAGTTTAATTATTTTTAGCAATTTTTTAATCCAGTTTTTTAATGTGTAATTATTTCCAACAATTATTCCCATAATTTTCTTAATTTTTCAATTTGCAATTATTTTCTCTAAATTTAATATTTCTATCTTAATTTTTTTTAATTATACTTTTTAGTTGTCTATTAATCTAGTCATTCTTCGAATTTAGTTTTCAATTGTCAATTATTTTTGTCATTTTGCAGATTATGTTCTTCAATTTTTCAATTATTCTCCTCATTTTTCAATTATTTTCCTTAATTTTCAATAATTGTCTACAATTTTTTCAATTTTCAATTAATTTGTCAGTTATTTATTAATTTAGCTATTTTCGTCATTTTGTTTTCGATTGTCAATTAATTTTGTCATTTTGTATTTTGTTTTTCAATTCTCGATTATTTTTTCAAATTTTAATTTAATTCTTAAATTTTCAATTTATATCTTCTATTTTTTATTATTTTCTTCAATTTTCCTTTATTTTCTTCAATTTTAATGATTTTTCTTCGATTTTAAATCAAATTATTTTATTTGCAATTATTTAATTTGCAATTATTTCTAACAGTTATTCCTATAATTTTCTTAGTTTCTCAATTTTTTTTGTTGAATATTTAGTATTTAAATTTTTAAGTTATTTTTTTCAATTGTGTAATTATCTAACCATTTTACGAATTCTTGTTTTCAATTATCAATTATTTTCGTCATTTTGTAATTTTTTTGTAATTATTGATTATTATTTCTAATTTCAATTAAATTCTTAAATTTTTAAGTATTTTCTTCAATTTTCAATTATTTTCTTGAATTTTAATAATTTTTTTCAATTTTCATACCAGTTATTTAATTTTCAATTATTTCCAACAGTTATTCCTGTAATTTTTTAATTTTTCAAATTGTGTAATTATCTTACATTTTTCAATTTTTGTTTTCAATTGTCAATTAGTTTTGTTATTTTTCAGATATTTTCTCAAATTTCGTAATTATTCTCATAATTTTCATTATTTGCATTTGCAGAAATATATAGTTGTAAATTTTATTATTAATTTAATTCAATTATTTTATATTTTTTTACTGCAATGAGCTAAACAATTTTATATTTTGTCATGGAATTTTAAGAAAAATGATCTGGAAAACCTGTTAAAGTCATGGAATTTTAAAATTTTCAAAGCGTATCTACCCTGTCCAATGTCCTTAATTTTTATTTAATTTTTAATAACGTTTTTATGTTAAAAACAGTTACATAATCAGTTTTAACTGTAAATTTGAAAAATTAATTGACGTTCTTTGGATATTTTACTTTCTATCACAAACCATACTTTTTTAACCGAAAAAGATGTTAAGTGAGTTTATAATTTTGAATTTGAAAATAGATTAAGAGCGGAAAGTGTTGACATTTCTAGAAAGTGAATTACGTTGTAAAGTTTGTAGAATTGTAAGAAATGTCACTTTTACTGTATAAAAAGTGGTAACGAAGTAAAAAGCAAGAATGAAGAGACAAGTTTTAAAGAACAATTAAACTTAATTGGAGTCCCGTAATTGACCGAGTGATCGTGTGGTCGGTGCTAGTTTTATAACTTTAACGTTATTACAACAAGTGCAGTTAGTCTATATATACGCTGCCATGGAAGATACTTTAGTTTCGTAGAATTACACGATCTTAGGTCCTCGGATCGAGGTTCGAGGACATTTCGAGACTTGTGTATATGTAGAAGGTTAAAAAACCTTGGAGCGTAGGCGAATGACTGACACCGTTATATTCTACAACTGCATGAAAATTGCACACCTTTTCTTTATTCAAAGCACTGTAACCTTTCTTTTCTTATATTCCCTGTGTCTGCTTTTGTCCTCTTTTTCTTTATTATTTAACAATCGCCTTTTTCAATTGTCATTTCTCTTTTTTTTCAACTTGTTTTGTTTTTTGTTTCAAACATGCGAATTGACAGTTTGTGCATAGTTTGAGAATAAATCATCTTTGAAAGAGAAAAACATAAAACTTATGCAATTTTTAATATTATATAAAAATAATAACATTTTTTTGTTTCAGGTAAGCTACAAAGTTTGGAATATTCTGCGCCAAAGGACTCTCGTATAAGTATAGAAAATTTAATTTAGATTTGTGCTTTTAAATGTCTTTTTTAGCTATTTTGTAAGGAAATGCTTCTCACAGTTTTGTCTTGTTTCAAGTTTTGGAATTTTAAATTAAAATTCCTGTTTAAATGTCAATTAACAATCTGAAAGAATTCGTTGAGGATTATTATACCTCTGTAATCAGGCGCTTTTTATACATCCACAAAAGATAATTTTTCTTTTGTATTAACATAAAGAGAGAAATGATTCTTTATTCCGATGTGAAAGCCGGGTTCAGCTTTAATGACATTTACACGTCATTGGGAGTAAATGTAAACTCTGACGTTAAAAGTTCCTAAAGGAGAGAAAATACCAAAGAAACCACAAATTACAGTATGAGTCGCTTTTTTTTACATTCATGGAATCATTCCTTGTACCTTGGGTGGCAGAGCGGATGTTCTGTCACGCTTTTCTCTCAAAGGGACTATTTTCGTTCAGCAGCATATACCAAACTTTGTTTTGTCAATCAACATATAAACCAGATACCCAAATTTTATCTTTCCCTGAACTTGCCAGATACTTTTTCTTATAACCCGAAATTTGTCTTTTTAGAATTTTTAAATCAGATTTTAGAAACTGGGAATTTCCACCAATTCATATTCAATGTCACGATTCCCTTATTTTAGAAACAAAAAAAAGAAATAATTTGAGACAGTTTTTCCCAAATGAATACTATATAATTTAGTGTCATTCCCGAATTGAATCATGATTTGAAAACAAACAAATGTTCATGTTTCGATCAGAAAACATCATTTGTCATTTTGGTAGTCAAGAAATAATGTTTCGCCTTGAATTTATTCGTAGTTTGTGATTTCGACAGTGGTATTTTTGATAATATGTATAATATGAATGATAGTTGGATATCCGGTCTATGACCTTGTGCCAGTATTATTGAGGTAACCACACATCATAATGTCGAGATTCCGCCATTGTTCTATTTCTAAGCCTGTCAGATGCAAGATGATTCGTTGGTTGTTATGACACGACCGGTCAGGCATACCAACACCATCGCGTCTTCGGCAACGGAAACGAAATGTACTCTTTAGTTGATATCTCTCGAACCAACCACAATAGTAACGAAGAACCTGTCGAGGAAAGCCTGACAGGTGCCTGTCTCTCCTCATAAAACTAGAATTTACTTGTCTCACAACGTTGCCAAGCAACTTCTTCAGGTAGACAAGTAGACGGTTTTCTAACTAGATTCTCAGATTAGAATCTATAATATACCTGTGCTCAGATGATTATTGAATTTTCATGAATTTAAAATTGATTAAATAATTAACACGGTGCTAAAGAATAAAATGAAGTAGATATACTTTATATCGGATCAAGTGGAGGTTGTAGGTAATAAAAAACTGAAAAGAATGGTATATATTAATGGTATAATAATAAATAAGAATGTATCTTCAACTTTGATACTAATTTATATGTCTTATCGTGTTTTAATTACATTATTTCTCATCGGAGATCGAAAGCTTAGTCAATTTTGCTTCAAATGACCCCTGGTTGAATAAAATTTGCTGAAAATTGTCCAAGTTATTCTACTTTTAACTTTGTAATTACGTCATGGACCGTTTTTCATTTTTTTTCTTCGTCACAGTGTTCATTTTAACATTTTTTATATTTTTGTGTTATTTTACAGTACTAAGAAACATTTTTTAGAGATTAATGTTCCCTAATTAATATAAACTAGATATTATTAAATAAATCCAATATTAGGTACTATTAATTATTAACAACCTATTAAGTTATTAATATCTAAAAAATGTTCCTTAGTAATGTAAAATAACACAAAAATATAAAAAATGTCAAAATGAACACTGTGACGAAGAAAAAAATGAAAAACGGTCTATGATGTAATTACAAAGTTAAAAGTAGAATAACTTGGACAATTTTCAGCAAATTTTATTCAACCAGGGGTCATTTGAAGCAAAATTGACTAAGCTTTCGATCTCCGATGAGAAATAATGTAATTAAAATACGATAAGACATATAAATTAGTATCAAAGTTGAAGAATTATTGAAAAAATGAAATTTTCTTAACGTTTTTGGCCCGCATCTTCATAAATTTAAATGATATAAAAAAATCTTACATGGTTTTAAAAGTCTGATTTTCAGCTTCAAAATGAAAAAAAAAAATTACAATCGGACCAAAAATGACGAAGTTACGAGGTATTATGTACATGAATTTACCTAAAAACGGTTTTTTGGCTCTAAAACCAAATTTTGGGGGTGTATCAGAGATTTAATATATACCATTCTTTTCAGTTTTTTATTACCTACAACCTCCACTTGGTCCGAAATAAAGTATATTTACTTCATTTTATTTTGTAGCACCGTGTTATTTTTTAGGTTATGATTATTACCAGTGATTGATGGTAATTTTCTCATTTTGGCTAACAATAGTTATTAGTTTGAATATTGTCGAGATTGTAGTTCTGAATAGTACCCACCTCCAACTTTTTTTAAAACTTCAAATTTTTACTTGAACCAAGTTACAGGGTTGCTATGGTCCTGCTCTTAAATTTGAATTAGGTAAAAATAACTAATAATTAGTCAAATTGTGGCTAGGTTTTTATCTCAGAGATTAGTTAAAAATAACTAATTATTAGTTAACAAAAAATGACTAATTGCTAGTAAAAACATAACTAAAAAATAGTTACAATTTGACTAATTGAATTAGTAAACAGAATTTTACTAAAATGTTAGTTATTTTAACAGAACCTATAAATGAATTTGACTAATAATTAGTTATTTTTTACTAAATGATTAGTAGAAATATAAAAATTTGAATTAGTGACTGAGTTTTTGCTTTCAAATTAGTTATTTTTAACTAATTCCGATTTAGAGAGTAAATTCAATTGTTCAGATGTGTTTTTCAACTCTCAATTTTTTTTCAAAATTTAATTCCATTTTTAAGTTTTATTTATTTTCTTCTATATTTAATAATTCTCAGCTTTTTACAATTACTTTTTCTAATTTTTAATTATATTCTTTAAATTTCAATTTAATTCTTCAATTTGCAATTATTTTCTTTAATTTTGAATTATCTTCTTCAATTTGAATGACTTTTTCCGATTTTTACTCTAGTTCTTCAATTTGCAGTTTTTTCCAACAATTATTCCTATAATTTTCTTAATTTATCAATTTTCAATTATTTAGTTTAAATTGAATATTTATTGTTCCATTTTTAAAATTATTTTTTCTAATTGTGTATTAATCTAGCCATTTTACGAATTTTGTTTTCAATTGGCAATTATTTTTGTCATTTTTCAGATATTTCCTTCTATATAGCAATTATTCTTGTTATTTTTCAATCATTTCATTTAATAATTAATTATTTTCTGTTTCCTATATATACAACAATTTTATTGAATTTTCATTTCTTCTCTTAAAATTTTATAATTACACTTTAAACTTTTTATTCATTTTGTTCCGTTGTCAATTATTCTCAACAGTTTACAATTTTTTTCTTTCAATTGTTAATTATTTTCCTCAGTTTTTAATAATTTTTCTTTAATATTTAATTATTTCGTCCTTTTGTAATTTTTTTTTTAGTTATTAAATATTTTCCTAAAATTTCCATTTAATTCTTTAATTTTCAATTTATTTATTCATTTGTTAGTTATTCTCCCGAATATTCAATTTTTTTTTATTTTCAATTAATTTTTGAATGTTTAATAATTTTCGGCTTTTTTTAATAATAAAAATTCTTTTAAATTTCAATTTTAAATGTTCAATTCTATGAGTATTTTCTTCAATTCTTAATTATTTTCTTCAAATCTTAATTTTATTTTTCAATTGTCAATTTTTTGCTTTAATATTAGAAAATTATCGCCTTTTTTCAATAATTTTTTTTGATTATCAATAAGTTTCTTTAATTTTAACTTAAATTGTTTAATTATTTTTTTCAATTCTCATTTTTTTAAAAATTTTAATCCCTTTTTTCAGTTTTAAATACTTTTTCCTATATTCAATAATTCTTGGCTTTTTAAAACTACTATTTTAAATTTTCAATTATATTCTTTAAATTTCAATTCTGTTCTTTAATTTTTAAATTATTTGCATCATTTTTCAATTATTTTCTTTGAATTTCAATTGCATTTTTCAATTGTCAATTATTTTCTTTAATATTAAAAAATTTTTGCTTTTTCAATTTTTTTCGAATATCAATAAGTTTCTATTGTTTTAAATTCAATTGTTTAATTATTTTCTTGAGTTCTCATTTTTTTAAAAATTTTAATCCCTTTTTCAGTTTTCAAATATTTTCTTAAAATTTTGTAATTATTCTTTAATTTTTTCAACTATTTTGTGGGTTATGTATTAATCTAGTTATTTTCGTCATTTTGTTTTCAATTGTCAATTAATTTCGTCATTTTGTAATTTTTTTTCAATTCTTAAATTTTTAATTTATTTTTTCTATTTTTATTATTTTTTTCAATTTTCAATTATTTTCTTGAATTTTAATGATTTTTTTCGATTTTCAATCCAATTATTTAATTTTCAATTATTTTCAACAGTTATTCCTATAATTTCCTTATATTCTCAATATTTCGTCATTTTGTAATTTTTTGTAATTATTAATTATTTTTTCAAATTTCAGTTTAATTCTTAAATTTTCAATGTATTTCTTCTATTTTTTATTATTTTCTTCAATTTTCTCGCGCGCCTGGGCACGCGTTAATGTTGTTTATTTAAAATAAACCTAATAACTAATTGGTTCAAATTATATACAATTTAATTTTGTTAAGTAATAACAATATTAACGTTTTATTATTAATTTAATTCATATATTTTATATTTTTTTTACTGCAATAAGCTAAATAATATATTAAAACAATTTTATATTTAGTCATGGAATTTTAAGAAAAATTGTCTGGAAAACCTTCTTGGAAATACATTCTCAAGTTTATATAACGAAGACAAAATTATCTTTTGAAGTAAAACTGATTAAAAAATTTATATCTCTCCTCTCAATGGATTAAAAATTCACCATTCGGACTGAATAGATTAAAATATTATCTGTCAAGTTGAACGAGTCAAAAATTATTCATCAGATCTTAATGGATTAATTGCTATCTATCCGATATCGGTAAAATTATTAATTACATTTTTAATTGAAATTTTGTTTTTTGCATTATTTATATTACCTTCATGTTTGAAAATTGGATACATTTAAATTGGAAATGTTAACACAAATAATGTACAATATGCTTATTTTGTAAGAGCTATATGAATTAGAAGCATTCAATTTTCCAATTATTAAAATTTAACAAGCCTTAAACTTTTCAAAGCCTTGAAAATCGGGTGCATTCAAGATGCACTAAATTTTAAAATGCTTAAAACTTCCTTTCATTCACTTCTTCGAAAGTCGTGACCTGAAACCAAATATCCAAACGACTTTCTTGATATTAATTTATTTTTATCAACTAGTATTTTTCGACGTATTAATCTTCTTTTTCCGAATTATGCAATTCGGCCGATTAAAGTGCCGAATTTAATAAATCCTGAAGGAAAGGGATAAAAAGTGAATTGCCAATGAAATGAGAGGAACACTGAGTGGGTAATTTGATCCGTAAAGTGGAGTAAGTCGAGAATGGATGGAAATTTGGAAATTCATGACTTCAATTTGAATTGATAGAATTTGATGGCGGAATACGTGAAAGTATGGCCCGTCGCGCTTGTCATGCAGACAGGACGTCGACCTCGGCTTCGATATACACCTTTTGATATAAAACCCGCCTCCTTTCGCGCGTTAACCCAACTTCCAACTTGCAATGTTATTATGAAGCAGGCCAAAACACCAATGGGCCTGAAATAATTATATTGCCATGTCGAAATAATGCACGACAAGCACATTGTGCAATCTCCTTGTACGACATTTGCTTGCCATTGGGTGATCGTAGGTAATATATTATTTCAATCGTAATATCCTCTTTAGAAACTTACCAAGAATTTTCATTTATTCCCGAAACAAATGTTGTAAATTTACTGCTTTTGTATTTTAAATATTTTCCACTGAAAAATAAGGATAAAGTTCCGAAAAGTCCAAAACTCTAATTGACGGTTTCTTGCTATTATCTCGTAAAATATTTCAAATTTTAAAAAATGTTTTAGACAAAAGTTGTAGATCTGATAAAAATACACATTTCATGTGCTGTGCATTTGTTCGTGAAAATGAATAGTTTTAGTTAAAATTGCAAAAAATGGTAAATGGCATCTAAACTAAACACGGCTATCGGGGTGTTTATCAACCGGGGAAATTTTTTTTTTATTAAATTAGCATAGGGTTGGGGTGACACTAACTGTGGATTCGTGCCGTAGGATATGGAAGTAAAAACAGTTTTTATCGAATAGCTATACCACACTATGTAACTATAGGCTATTTTCATCGTGGTTGACCTTTTTTTATATTTTTTCAGAAAACTATTGACTTTTAGGAAAAAATGTATACAACATAAAATGTGTATTTTTATAAGATCTACAACTTTTGTCAGAGATTTTTTTTGAGATTTTGAATATTTCATGAGATAATAGTAAAAAAACGGTAAATTATAAATATAGGTAATTTCAATAAAATTGGAGTTTGGACTTTTGAGAATTTTACCTAAAAATAGTTTTATTAAAAGATGATAACTTCTCGATAGTTAACTATGAACGATCTAGAAAGTAACTTAATTAAATTTTATTTTCTCGTGAATCGTTTTTTTATATTGAAGTGCTTAAAAACAAAATATACATCCGAAAGAAATATCCTCTGCCAATTTAATCAGACACGATTGAGCAATGAAATATGCACTTTTAGGACCAACACATCTGGTCTGTGATTATACATATAGGTATTGAACCAGGCATATAATTGTCAATCGTTTCAGATTTTATTACCTCTCTTGAAATAGTAGCGACAATAAAACAAAAAAGGGACAATGAATTATTATTTTCATGAGAGTTGCTCACACTTGAAGTAAAATTCGAAAGCCACTTTAATGATAAACAACTATTTTTGTCTATTTTACGGCTAAAAATTGAAAAATATTTTAGTTCGGTAAAAAGAAATCTATTTTCTACCATGTTTTAAGATTTAATGTTTTATTATCTATAATTATTTTTAATGAAATATGAAATTAAGTGAATTTTAAAGTTTTCACACTATTATAAATGCGTTCAATTTTAAACGCTTTCAACAATTTTCGATTTCAATTTCATATTCCAATTATGCAATTTTTTACAATTTTTTTTTTTCAATCACAGTTTACAAATACTTAATTTCTACACCTCTTTTTAATTATTTTTGTCAATTTTAAAATACTTTTGTAAATTTTCAAGTATTTTTCGATTTCGAATTTAATTTGTTCAAATATCAATTTTTTTTCTTTAGTCTTTGAATTATAATCATGAATATTTAAATTTATTACACAATTCTTCATTTAGTTTAGTCATTTTTCAATCATTTTTTTAAAATTTCAATTATGTTCTTTAATCTTTAACTTATTGTCTGGAATATTTAAATTTTCTACACAAGTTTCAATTGACTTTTCTTATTTTTAAATTATTTTCTTCAAATTTCAATTACTTTTGTCATTATTTGAGAGTTTTGTCATTTTCCGATTATTTTAATCATATCTCTATTATTTTTGTACAATTTAGAATTATTTTCTACAATTTTCAATTATTTTATTCAATTATTTTTATTGTCATGAATTTTTTAATTTCTTACACCAGTTTTCAATTATTTTCTTCAAATTTCAACCGTTTTCTTTATTCTATTTATTATTGTCAGGAGTTTATTAATTTTTTACACATTTTTCAATTATTTTCTACAAATTGATATTAATTTCTTCTTATATATATATTTTTTTAGACAATTTTGAGTTATTTTCTTTTTTATTTTAATTGTTTTCTTCAAACTTCAATTAATTTCTTCAACTTTCAATTTTATTCTCAAACTTTTAATATTTTTTCAATTATTATCTATAAATTTTTAATTTTTACGCCAGCTTTCAGTTATTTATGTCTTTTTTCAATTAGTTTCTTCAAATTTTAATTAAATTTCCTCAACATCTCAATTATTGTACTCAAAATTTTAATTTTTTACACCGGTCTCAAATGATTTTTTTCGAATTTTTATTATTTTTGTCATTCTTCAATTATTTTTTGGTAATTTCAATTATTTCATACGAATTTTTCAACTTTTGTCTTCTTTCTTTTATGTTTAATCAAATTTTCACTTAGTTTTGTCATTTTACAATTTTTTTTTCAAATTTGAATTATTTTTGTCATTTTTCTTTATATTACAATTATTTTTGCCATTTTAGAATTATTTTCTACAATCTTCATTTATTTTATTCAAATTTTTTTATATTGTCATGAATTTTTAAATATTCTGTAATTGTTTAAGTATTCTTGTAATTTCTCAATTGTTTTTTTCAAATTTTATTTTTATCAATTTTTAAATATTTTTGATATTTTGGAATTATTTTCGTTAAATGTTCTTCAATCTTTTTATTATTGTCATAAATTTATTAACTTTTACACAACTTTTCTACAAATTTCATTTATTTTATTCAATTTTTTTTATAATGTCCTGAATTTTTAAATGTCTTACGCCAGTTATCAATTACTTTTGTCATTTCTGAATTCTTTTTTTCAAAAATTTTATTTTTGTCAATTTGCAAATACTTTTGACATTTTTGAATTATTTTCTTCAAATGTAATTTTCTTCATTCCTTTTATTATTTTCATGAATTTATCAGTTTTTTCTCCTGTTTCAATCATTTTCGACAAATTTCAATAATTTCTTCCAACTTTAATTACTTTCTACATATCAACATTTTTTTTGTCATTGTGGAATTATTCTCTTCAAATTTTAATTATTTTTTTCAAACTTTAATTAATTTTTTTAACTTTCAATTATTTTCCTCAAAGTTCTCATAGTTTTTTCAATTTTTGTCTTAAAATTTTTAAGTTTTACACCAACTTCCAATTAATCATGTCATTATTAAACTAGTTTCTTAACATTTCAATTTTTTCGTCAATTTTTCAAGTGTTTTCTTAAAATTTTTAATTTTTTACGCCAATTATTTCTATTATTTTTCAATTACTTTTTCCAAATTACAATTATTTTTGTCATTGATCAAATATTTTTGACATTTTGGAATTATTTTCTTTAAATGTCATTTTCTTCAATTTTTTTATTATTGTCATAAGTTTATGAATTTTTACACTAGTTTTCCAATTGTTTATGGCATTATTCAATTAGTTTCTTCACATTTCAATTTTATCGTTAATTTGTCAATTATTTTATACAATTTATCAATTAATGTATTAAATTGTTTATTCTTTACCCCATTTTTTTTTTCAACATATATATAATTTTTCTTTGACATTTTTAATTATTTTTTTCAAGTTTCAATTATTTTTTTGAAACTTCTAATTATTTTTTTCGAATGTTCAACTATTGTATAAAAAAGTTTAATTTTTACACCAGCTTTCAATTATTTATGTCTTTTTTGAATTAGTTTCTTTACATTTTAATTATTTCGTCAATATCTCAATTATTGTACTCAAAATTTAAATTTTTTACACCAGTCTCAACTTTTTTTTTCAAATTGTAATTTTTTTTGTCATTCTTCAATTATTTTCTTGTGATTTCAATTATTTAGCTTCCCAATAGTTTTCCTTAATTTTCAATTAGTTAGTTTAATTAGTTTTGTCATTTTTTAATTTTTTTTTAATATTTCATTTATTTTTTCCATTTTCAAATTATTTTCTTCAAATTTGAATGGCTATTACTAGCTTTCCATTTGAACAACATTTTTTCCCCTTGGAAATAATTTTGAAAATAACTTTTGCAACACAAAATATAAACAAGTAAATTAATTCTTTAAATATTGAAATCAATTTTTTGGTATGGAGAAAATTATTCTTTGTCAAATTTGAATTTGAACGTTCAGAATTTCAAGGTTTATATCTTTTGATTCTCACTCTTTCTGATTCATTCTTCTTTCTTTTTTCACAAATAACACAGCATCGACCACTTGTGGCCCTTGGAGAATATTTTCATTTTCCTCATATATATAGTCCTTTTTCGTGCGTGTATGAACAAGTTTATGTTGCTTTTTTTTCAGCCGGTAAATGCACGTATCGTGACATCGACCTGCAGTTCCTTCTCTGTCTCATTCTGTCACTAAAGAGGAAGGGGCAAATGCAAAGGAAGAAACAGAGTTGCATATAAAGTATATAAACGCGAGAAATAGGCGCGGTTGCAATCGTATTATTCGCAACCGTTATTTGCTCCTCTTTCTTTTTTCCCTTCCTGTTATTCCTTGTATTATTATTAAGGATCATTTCAATTTGAGTCAGTTACTGCCCTTAATCGCTCAGATTCAGTCAATTTTCGTTATAAACAAGCCTCTCCAATTATTCTTAAAACACAACCAATTTCGATTTTGCATCCTTCAGTTCTATATCTTACAAAAAGTAATTTATTTATCTTGTTTTTATCCTCATACAATTTTCCCGTATATTAAAAACGTCCTGGGAATGTTTTTAATGTCCTGGAAATCCTTCAAGGAGCTAATTTACAGTATGTAAATGTAAGTTTATGCTAGCCCTACATGCAGGTATTACACAAACCCAATTCTCGTTATGAATAATGCAGCTGCTAACTTTTTTCTAGGACTACTAGTCGATATTACTTTTGTGTCAGTTATTCTAAGATTCCGTCATCGACAAAACTTTTAATAACAATTTTCTAACACTCAATATTCTATACACTGAGTCGCTTTCGGTGTGACATAAAAACATTTTCATACATAAAACAAGTATGTAATAACACTAATGGACGAGATAATTAAAAAGGCTTTCAGTTTCTTTCTTTCTGGGTCAATCAATAATATCGAAATTGTTTTCAAGTTACTTAGGAAAAGTTTCTTAACTACGCTAATTTTCGCTTAGCACTTTTTTCCTCTGTTTTATTTTGTTTTGTTCAAATCTTTTCTTCTTTTTTTTTGCTCCTTATTGAAAATTGAGTAATAAAACAAAAAACAAATTAGTGCGTAATTCTGTTATTTCTTTCTTCTTTTTCGTTAATATTATTTTTTTATTCTCTTTTATTACTTAACCTTTGTTAAAAGATACCGTTTCTCGATTGAAAATTTGTCTTCCTTTTCACGGCACACCTGATTGAATTCTGTTTTGTCATTTCTAAGGTCTCATTAGTTTGTCATTTGCGTGCCCAGGTATTCTTCCTATAACCTTTCAAATAATTCTCACTCGAGTCTTTATTCATTCAGTAATAAGGTAATCTAACGGCAATTTCATTGGAGATTTGTAAATTGCAAATGTTTTCTGCCTGGTACCCACGCGATTCTTCGTTTCCTATTTACTATTATGTAAAGTCATGCATTATCTAGATTTGTACGAAAATCCTTAAAGAATAATTTAATAATTTGACGCTTGTTAATTGATTCCTCGTTTTCTTTTATCTGTTCTCGACAATTTTTTAAAGACATTTTTGTTTTTAGGTAACATAACATACTTATAATATTATTATATTGACTTATATAAAAATAGGGTTGAAAATAATTCCCTCATCTGACACACACGATGATCTAACATTAAACGTTTGTGGGTTTTCCGCAATTCTAGATTCTAGAAATAACTAGTTGCCTTTACCGCGGTACTTTAATCCAAGGTGTCTTATATAAAAGTGCGTTACGCATTGGAAAAACAACTTAATGGTGTTGTTATGTGAAAAGAGGAAGGGGACTGAATCGTGAATCATAACATCAAAGATAAAAGGAAACTAGAATTTGTAATTGCCGATAAAGGATTTTTTTGTTTTTTCTCTATATTAGACACGTGAGACTCACTGAACCAAACATACAAAAAAAAAAATTATTTTCAATTGATTGACATTGAAGGAGGATTGGATGTTGTCGGTTGGGCAAAAACGAATGCTGAAATAGAGATTTTAGAATGCCCTTGAGAATGTATTTCTGAATGTAACTAATTGGAGAGGGCTTGGAGAACTATGTTAATGTTGCTGGAGGCTGGTCGTAGCCTTTATCGGTGCTTGGAAGCGATCCGTTATATGCGGTGCACTTTGATAGGAGTGTTTTACGAGGTGCCGACGCGAGCCAGGATATATAAAATGCATTCCCGGCGAAGCTACCTAAAGCGAGCAAAACACTGCAAAGAATAGCGGTCAATGTATTGGTTTGCAGAAGTATAGGGTCTGGTGCGGCACAGGACGAGAGAAGCGAGATTAACATGGCAAAAGAGAGAGACAGAGAGCCTCTGTTCAGTACAGGTGCATCTGCACAGTTGCCAAATTCACCAAAATCACCACCACTTGCTTCGTCCAACAACCCACATGCTACAATACCAGCTTTACTGGCTTTATCTCCGCCCACTGACAAACCTAGAAGCGATTGTCCGTCAAATTCTATTGACAGTCTGCTCATACATTGAAAATTAAACCTGGTCAATTTCCAGATGGTACAACCATTCAGTATATTATCAAGTTCTATTACTAAATGTAGGTACAATTTTTGGTATGATCATTCAATTTTTGAAAGAATTTTTGGTATGACTCTTTAATTTTGGGAACAATTTTAATGTTACTGTTCTATTTGGGAACAATTTTTGGCACTATCTTTCAATTTAGGGATAATTTTTATACTGTTGTTCAATATGGCAATAAATTGGTTTACGATTTTCAATGTTAGCAAGAATTTTTGACAGAACCATTCAATTTGGGAACAATAGAATTGGGGTTCAATTTGGGAATGATTTTTAGCATACCTATTCAATTTGGGAATATTTTTCGGCATAGTACCTACATCCTTTGAATTTGAAAACAATTTTAAGTATTACCATTCGAATTGGGAACAATTTTTCCAACAACTGTTTAGTTTGGGAGTATTTTCAATATTACCATTCAATTTGGGAACGATTTTTGACACTGGTGTTTAATTTGGTAGCAATTTTTGACACAACTATTCAATTTAGGAACAATTTTTCATACAACTGTTTAGTTTAAGAATATTTTTAATGTCACCATTCATTTTGGGAACAACCTTTAGAATTGGGGTTCAATTTGGGAACATTTTTCGGTATGGTACCTACATCCTTTGAATTTGGTAAGAATTTCAAGTATGACCAGTGAAATTTGGAGCAATTTTTCTTAGAACCGTTTAGTTTAGGAGTATTTTCAATATTACCTTTTAATTAGGGAACAATCTTTCAAATTGGGGTTCAATTTGGGAACAATTTTTGACACAACTTATCAATTTCGGAACATTTTTCGTACATCCTATGAATTTAAAAACAATTTGAAGTAAGATCTTTCAAATTGGGAACAATTTTTCATAGAACCGTTTAGTTTGGGAGTATTTTCAACATTACCATTCAATTTGGGAATGATTTTTGGCACTGGCGTTTAATTTGGGAGTAATTTTTGACACAACTATTTAATTTAGGAACAATTTTTCGTACAAACGTTTAGTTTGGGAATATTTTTAATGTCACCATTTAATTTGGGAATAATCTTTAGAATTGAGGTTCAATTTGGGGACGATTTTTAACATACCTATTCAATTTGGGAACATTTTTCGGTATAGTACCTACATCCTTTGAATTTGGAAACAATTTTAAGTATGACCATTTAAAATAGGATCAATTGTTCGTAGAACCGTTTAGTTTGGGAGTATTTTCAATATTACCATTCAATTTGGGAACGATTTTTGGCACTGGCCTTTAATTTGCGAGCAATTTTTGACACAACTATTTAATGTAGGAACAATTTTTCGCACAAATGTTTAGTTTGGGAATATTTTTTATGTCACCATTCAATTTGGGAACAATCTTTAGAATTAGGGTTCAATTTGGGGACGATTTTTAACATACCTATTCAATTTGGGAACATTTTTCGGTATAGTACCTACATCCTTTGAATTTGGAAACAATTTTAAGTATGACCATTTAAAATAGGATCAATTGTTCGTAGAACCGTTTAGTTTGGGAGTATTTTCAATATTACCATTCAATTTGGGAACGATTTTTGGCACTGGCCTTTAATTTGCGAGCAATTTTTGACACAACTATTTAATTTAGGAACAATTTTTCGCACAAATGTTTAGTTTGGGAATATTTTTAATGTCACCATTCAATTTGGGAACAATCTTTAGAATTAGGGTTTAATTTGGGGACGATTTTTAACATACCTATTCAATTTGGGAACATTTTTCGGTATAGTACCTACATCCTTTGAATTTGGAAACAATTTTAAGTATGACCATTTAAAATAGGATCAATTGTTCGTAGAACCGTTTAGTTTGGGAGTATTTTCAATATTACCATTCAATTTGGGAATGATTTTTGACACTGGCGTTTAATTTGGCAGCAATTTTTGACACATCTATTTAATTTAGGAACAATTTTTCGTACAAACGTTTAGTTAGGGAATATTTTTAATGTCACCATTCAATTTGGGAACGATTTTTGACACTGGCGTTTAATTTGGGAGCAATTTTTGACACAACTATTCAATTTGGGACCATCTTTCGGTATATCCTTTGAATTTAGAAACAATTTTAAGTATAAGCATTCAACTTAGGGACAATTTTCGGTAATGTTGTTCAATATAGCAACATTTATTTGTACAACTTCAATTTGGGGCCAATTTTATTAGGTCTTTTCAACTTAGAGATAATTTTTGATACTATTGGTTAATACAGCAACAATTTGTTGTATGACTACTCAATTTGTGAACAGCTGTTAGTACAGCCATACAATTTAGGAATATTTTTTTTACTTTACCGTTACACAAAGCAATAAAGTTGGTTTTAGATGTTTAAGGTAACAACAATTTTGGTATAAACATTCAAGTTGCTAACAATTTTGGTACAAGTATTCAATTTGGAAACATTTGTTTATACATCCTTTGTTGCTACAATTAGGGATTTGCTTTTGGCGGACCATTGTTTAAAAACAAATGTGTTAATACTTTTTCCATAACTTTATCATCACAAAACTCTTTTTTTTTTCATTGTTTGTAATGTTTTTAATCTCAAATAACAAACATTTAAACTTCCTTTTTGGAAGTTAATGATCGAGTTTAGCATGGTGGTTCTTGAATATGCCGCAAAATCTCCGATTAATCGGCTTACGTTGTTGCATACGTTCATAAGCTTTAAGTCGAATCGAGAAGTTTAGACAACATCCTCTTTAACAACTAAAACCCTCATGAGCGTCAAAACCTTTCCCTTTGGACGATCATCTTCCAGATCAATAGTTACTTTTGCTTCATTAGATGCTCAAAAATTATTGTTAATTTAAGGTCGATTCATGCATAATGCAGGGAACCGTTATCGTTTCTCGTAGTTAAAATGCATCAGGTAGTTTCCTTTTTGTTTCTTTTCAATTTGCTGTTCAATACTTGTAATTTTCTTTGTGATTCGAAAAGAGAGGTACGAACAGTCAATTGCGATTTAGATAGTAGATGTGACGAATAAAGGCATGACACAAAGAAAGTAAATTTTTTAATGACACTCCCCACTGTTGAGGCCTTGCTTGCTTAAATGTGATGTGTGATGCGTGACCCAAGTAGATAGGACTAGTTCAAGCTGAGGTCGTTCGACGGTCAAATTCGTTCTTTTAAGTGACACTCATACAATCAACGATAAACGACCCTTTGCCGCTTCAAATGATCTATCTTGAGTTTTCAAACTACATTCTGCGAATTGATCCACTCAGCTATTAATAAAATTGTTACTTCAGTTAGATAAACACCTTTTAAAAGGTTACGTAGAGTCAAGATGACGAAAATAGATCATTATGTTGCACAATATATTGTTCAAGTAAAAAAATAGACAAAAAATCTGGAACATTAGATTAAATAAATATGTAAAAACTTGACATGTTGGTATTTTGAAGGAAACGAACATTTAATGAACCATTAACTACTTTGATTACAAGTCATTTAAAGGCAGATTTGACTAATGATTAGTTTAAAGGAGATAAAGGTCCGAGTCTTTAAACTACTATCTTAAAGCTAATCTCGACACTTGCAGAAATCCACAGGTATTGTACCACCTGCAGATATCTCTGTTAAATTTCTGCCAATATGGGAATTTTGGAAACGTGCGCAGGAATTTGTGGCTTTCCGCAAGATTTCATAGGATATTTGATGACGCTGGTTCGACTGCGGCAGGATACTGCTATAATTTTAATTGTTTCCGAGACACTGATATTTGAACCACAACAGTGTAATTTCCTTTGCTATCCCCATCCAAAAGTGATCATTATCTCTCTCTATTGTCATGACCTGTCCGCATCAATTAAACACCGCTCTGACTATTGATGTGATTTTTTCCCCTCTTTTTCACAGAAAGTATTCTGAAATGACTATTATAGCGTCATTTATTACTCCTTTTTTTTCGACAAATGATGACAAACAAGTTGAAAACAATGATCAGAAGAGGGACTGGTGATTATCGTAACTGGGAAGAAGAATGAATTGGTTCTTTGAAACATTGGCTTCTTGAAGAATGACTATAAGATTCAGCAGTTTCGAATCACGACAAATCGTGTACCTTGGCACCCAGGTACGCAAAAAGTATCTACGCTTGGCTGGCATCACCTTCTTCTCTTTTGTGCTTCACTCTGACACTCTCCTTCTTTTTTTACTCCTCATCTCTTCTTTCTTTTGAGTTGACTAGCCTCGTTTCATTGTTCCCTTGTCGAACGGACACGCGGACATATCGGTTTCGTGGAAGGCTACACCGACAAACAAGAAGTAAATCGCTAACCAGAGATCGACATTATAATGATGATGATAATACGATTGCTGTTCTCAAGATCTTGATACAAACCAAGACTATAAAATCGCTCTGTTATTAACGGTTAAACTGATGAAAAATTACAGTTTGAAATTGATATTTTATAGGAAAATGATGGTTCTGAGGAATAATTGTAAATTTGAATGGTTCTGTAATGCTTTTTAAATGGTTGTTGGGAAGAAAATGATTAAAAAAGTATTGCTTCTGAAAAGGTTTTGCGGAATGCGATTAGTTCATATTCTTTTGTTAAAAAATTATGTATTGAATTGATGGTTTTTAGTGATAGTTTACAAAATTGACAGAAGGTCAAGAATATCTCGAATTTGGGTAAAATTCAGCTATAACATTAATCTTTATATACGTTCAAAAGCATAGGAGGTGAAGCATTACCATTTCCACTTGTTTGTTTTTTCTGTTAAAACATATTGTACTAATGATAAAGATGGTTTTAAGTCATAGTGAGAAAAAGGAATGTTTTTAAATTACAGACCAAGAAGGGATTGTTTCGTGTCTTAGCAAAAAAAGGGATTGTTTCGCTATAGTGCAAAAATGAATGGTATCAAACCACTATTACAAGAAAGATATGGTTTCATCACTAGTACAAAAAAGGGTGGTTTTAAGTCACTGGTGCAAAGGGCGTGATTTTAAGTCATAGCGAAAAAAAGGAATAGTTTCATGTCAGTGAAAAAAAAGAATTGTTTCAAGACATTAGTGCAAAAAAGGAATGGTTTCATGTCGTGGCGCAAAAAGGAATGGTTTTATGTCATAGCGCAAAAAGGAATGGTTTTTAATCATCACTGGTGCAAAATGGTTATGTTTTTGAATCACCAGTGCAAAGAGATGCTGATTTTAAGTAACTAGTGCAAAGAAGTAATAGGTTCTAAAACATAGCATAAAAAAGGAATGATTTTAAGTCATAGTGCAATAAGGAATTGTTTCATATCATAGCGCAAAAAGAGAATTCTTTCAAGTTACTAGTGCAATAATGCAAAGAAGGAATGATTTTTAGTTATCACTGATTCAAAATGGTTATGTTTTTGAATCCCTAGTGTAAAGAGGGGTTGATTTTGAATGATTAGTACAAAGAATGTAATGGGTTTTAACTCATAGCACAGAAAAAGGAATGGTTTTACGTTACTAGTGCAAAAAAGTAATGGTTTTAAGTCACTAGTGCAAAGAAAGTAATAGTTTCAAGTTACTAATGCAAAAAGGAAATGGTTTTTGATCATCACTGGTGCAAAATGATTGTTTTTGAATCCCCAGTGCAAAGAAGGGTTGATTTTGAATGACTGGTATAAGGAAAGTATTGGGTTTTAAGTCATAGCACAGAAAAAGTAATGATTTTAAGTCACCAGTGCAAAAAAGTAATGGTTTGGAGGGATTAGTGCAAAAAAGGAATGGTTATAAACATCACTGGTGCAAAATAGTTATGTTTTTAGATTTCTAGTGCAGAATAATCACAATTTTGAGTCAACAGTGGTTTAAAATAATCACTCATTGTAAACAGGCCAAACAAAAGGGAAGTCAAAAGTGAGATCAACATGTTAATAACGATGATCAGGCTGATGTTAATGGGAATAAGAGTTGTTGGAATGATGTTGCAGAGGTAAGAGACGACCTAGGGGTATATCTAGGTGTTTTTCTAACTTAGGACTTTGCGCCCAGCTCTTGCACGCTCATCTCTCACCAGCATGACGCCACTAAGGATTGTTCCAGGAGGTTTTCGAGAGAGAGAGAGAGAGAGAGAGAGAGAAACGAGTTGTCAGTGCTCGCACTGTAGATGTGGTTAGGGGGTGGTGTGAGAGGGTTTAGGGGGGCTTGGGGGGATTATTGAAGAGACGAGACTCTGGGACACGAGGAAGGATATTCATCTAGGGGTGGGAGAAGTTGGACGGCAGGATCGCCAAGTGACGAAGACAGAGAGCTGGAGAATCGAGAGGAGTGAGGAGGGGGGAAGGGCGTCAGCTGCATGGTACACGGGGAAGGGACTATACTGAAGAGGGGCAGGAAAAGAGTCGAGCTGAGTCATAGCAATGTTGCCACGTCTCTGATCCCTATTCTCGTTGGGACGTGGGATTCCACGACCACGAGTCTTCTTCACTCCAAATGCCTTCTTTACTACCATAAACATTATTTTTATTCAAGTATCTACTTGAATAATATTCGTGGATATTATCATCTGAATAATATTTGTCATTATAGTAATCTGAATAAAATTCATGAATGTTGTTATATGTATGTCTGTTCTTACATGACCAAATGTGTGTTCAAAAAATGTAAGGGCAATTTCGATTAGTTAGGGAGAGTGGCTCGATTTTCCTCATGTTAAGTGTGTGCTCCAGAGTAGAGGGTTGCACATGGAATAGGGTACTTTTTTGATTCTCCAGGGAGGTAATCACAAATTTCCTTCTAGCCCTGTTATCGAGATGACAGGCAATTTTGTACGAGTGTTCACGATTCTTTTGGAATATAAAAGATTGGGTAACATTGACAGCAGAAGATATTGTATAAACGAAGATTACGTTTTCTGTATCACTACGTAGAAATGGGATATTGTCTCAAAAGTAAGAGAAAAATACATTAAAAACAAATGAATTTAATGTTTTCGTTTAAGGAGACCACCACCAATGATTAGGGTGTTTCTATACATATCCTATCCTTATATATTTACGTTTTTCCCTACAAAACACTTGTTTTGAATCTTTGTCGAGCGGATATTCGGTACAATGATGTTATTGACTAGATTATTGGCATGTCCAATGACACATATTGCAGAAAATCGCAACACACATTAAATATTTAATATTTAATTCATAATACAATAAGTAATGATCAAAATTCAAATGGTAGTTTAAAACAAATTGAAAATCCATTAAAAAATATTGCCAACCAAAGCAGGTACTGGAATTCTTCGTTTCAGACAGAAATAGTGTCGTCAGATTTGACATGCTTCGCAAATTTACATAAGCCGGGAGAAGAGGCTTCGTCCACGTCAAATCTTTCGGAAGCCTGTCCCTGTTTGTCGACGTTTTTTTTTTGTCCCTATTCCCTTTTCAGTCTGCAGTCTTTTGCACAATGCGTGTCCGACCTATTCCTCAATGCAGGAACTCGGCATGGTATTCATCTCTCAATAATACCACCGCTTTTATAACCGCTTTTACGATAGGAAGTTGAAAAATAGCCAATAGATTGACGACAAAACAATAGTACATTTACATATAAATCTCTGAAGTTGCAAAAAAAAGAAGTGGGTAAATCCGACCCAATCATAATGTAATGCAAGTTTTTTCCTTAAAATTCGACTTGATTAATGTCTGTTGTTAAGGAAAAGCACTGTCTCGCGATTTCTCGCAGTACCAGCGTCTCGATGGCACCAGACTGGTACGTTTTGTTCAGTTTGCCGTGAGCCAGAGTTGAAACAACATACGGACAAAGAAAGTGGGGAAAGAAGAGCTTTAAAGAACAAAAGTCTTCTTTCCCTCGGATCTTTGTATGGTATTCCCTTAGTACCTATTGTTCCTTTTTGTCTATAGGTGTTTCTTGTCTAAACACGTTTTTTCTCCCGATGACGACAAAATCGACAAATACTGGATATATTGACGAAAAGAATGGAAAAAACATTCCAAAAGCATGGCTCATTAGTGACCACTCGAAAATAGATCGATGTGTGCTCGCCCACGTCAAGTAGACGAGATTACGAAAGGCGAGGCTCTCTCTCTCCATTTTCCTCTTACCCCGTGAACTCTTCTGCTCGCGGGCCAACGTATTGATCTACCATTCGCCGCTTATTTCAAACCTAAAAAGACAAACAACTTCATGTGGTCAAACTTGATGTTTTGGTCGATTCGTGAAAGTGTTACTCACCGAAACCTTGTCTAAAATAATCTAATCTATTCTTTGAAAATCTCGATTCTTGGAATGAACTATTATTAAAATATTTATCTTGACATTATTTTATATAACTTCCATTTGAGGGGAATATAATATTAAATTATTAATGTTTTCTAAGATAAAAGATGTTTTTTTACGTAACTTGATATCTGTCGTGAGTTTTGGTTAAAATTGTGTATTGTTTTTATCACTGCGCGACAGGATGGCAGATATACTTCTTTGAAATGTAGATATCAGAGTGGTACTTGATCCTTAATTATTCGCACAGGGATTCAGTAACAATTTCAAAAAGTATTTGATTTTCTTAGGTGACAAAGATGGGGATAAGTCCAATCTTTTTTTATTTTCGATACATTAAAGATAAACAATTTTGATGACTTTAGGTGTTTGGAAGATTAACGTTAGTGACTATAGATGTCTGGAAGACTATCATTAATGATTTTAGATGTTTAGGAGACAAACATTAACAATTATAGATAATTAAAACACTAAAATTATGATTTTATATTTTTAGAAAACCAGCATTTATGATTGTAGGTGTTTGGAAGACCAAAATTTATGATTGTAGATGTGGAAAGACCAACATTAATGATTGTAGATGTTTGGAAGACAAACATTTATGATAGTAGATGTTTAGATGATTAAAGCGATAATTGTAGATGTTTAAATGACCAACATTCATAAATTTGGATGTTTGGATTACCAAATTGATGGTCATAGATGTTTGGATGACCAACATTTATGATATTAGATGTTTAGATGACCAAAAATTATAATTTTAGATGTTTGGAAGACCAACATGTATACATTTAAGATCTTAGATGTTTAGAACACCAACATTTATAAATTTAAATGTTTTAAAAAACCAACATATATGATTACAGATGTTTGGAAGACAAACATTTATGATATTAGATGTTTAGATGACCAACATTCATAATTTTAGATGTTTGGAAGACCAACATTTATACATTTATGATTTTAGATGTTTAGAACACCAACATTTATGATTTTAGATGTTTAAAAAAACCAACATATATTATTACAGATGTTTGGAAGACAATCATTTATGATAGTAGATGTTTGGATGATTAACTTCATGATTGTATATGTTTTGATGACCAACATTCATAATTTTAGATGTTTGTATTACCAAATTGATGGTTGTAGATGTTTGGAACACCAACATTTCTGATTTTAGGTGTTTAGAAAAACCATCATTTATGATTGTAGATGTTTAGAGACCAACAATTTATGATTTTAGATGTTTGGATGACTATAGTTTATGATTGTAGATGTTTAGAAGACTAACACTTATGATTTTACATTTTTGGATGACCGACATTCAAAATTTTATATGTTTGAACACCAACATTGTTGATTATAGATGTTTATAAGACCAAAATTTATGATAGTAGATGTTTGGATGATTAACTTCATGATTGTATATGTTTTGATGACCAACATTCATAATTTTAGATGTTTGTATTACCAAATTGATGGTTGTAGATGTTTGGAACACCAACATTTCTGATTTTAGGTGTTTAGAAAAACCATCATTTATGATTGTAGATGTTTAGAGACCAACAATTTATGATTTTAGATGTTTGGATGACTATAGTTTATGATTGTAGATGTTTAGAAGACTAACACTTATGATTTTACATTTTTGGATGACCGACATTCAAAATTTTATATGTTTGAACACCAACATTGTTGATTATAGATGTTTATAAGACCAAAATTTATGATTTTAGATGTTTGGATGACCAACATTTAGGATTTTAGATATTCGAAAGACCAACATTTATGATTTTAGATGTGTGTAAGACTAATATCCATGTTCTTAGATGCTTATATGGCAAAAATTAAAAATTTTAGATGTTTAAATGGCTAAAACGATTTGATTGAGGGTATTTAGAAGATTTGATTAAAAATCATTTGACTGATTAGACTGAGAAGTAAAAAACTTATAAGTGTAAAAGTAGTTGGGCAAAAATGCCACGAGTATTGGATGGAGAAGACACGGGTCTGACCTAGAGACGTGGAGACTCCCTTGGTTTATGGAGACCCATGTTAATGCCTCCTCATAAACTAAACCGAACCGAGGCAGGTTGCAAAGAGCAGGAAAGTTGTACCGAGGCCGGGAGCGAGTCTGCCCGAGTAAAATTCCTCGACGAGAACGGAAAGTGGTGGGGTAACACGGTTCGTGGACGTGGTTCGCTTGCCAGCCATCCACCGTGGCACTTGGCTCCTTTTCTTCCCCTTCAAACACCCCACCCCTCTGCATTAAATCCCCACCATGTTATTTCAAGTCCCCCCACCAGTTTCTTAACTTGTTTGGACGCGTGCGTGAACATTTAATAGGCAAAGGGCGTTCACGGTGTGTGTGTGTATGTGTGTTCTTCTTGACTATCTCCGTCTCTCTTGCTCCCAGTATTTACTGTGTATAGAAAACCAATGAGGAACAAAGAGGGGATATAGAGAGATAGGGGCTCCCGTGGCCGCTGAGGTCAACTCAAGCTGCGCAGTTTGCGGAACACTCGTCTACTGGTAACGTCTGCTCAAGTCTGACAAAAATTGGTAGAGAGCCTCTTTTCTTTTTTTTCTCTAATCAATTCCATTTCGGTAGAATTTTACTCAATTGTGTTGGTTTCTTTCTTTTCGGGCTGAAAACATTAGGAAACGTCACGAATGGTGATTTAATCATATATGATAATCACTCGACACTTGAGAGGTTTACGAATCCTCTGACCTTTTCAGTTGTTTTTGAAATGCAAACATTACAAGAGAATCACGAGGAAACTTGAGGCCGAAGTGCCGACCAACGCCCTAGCTGTTTTATCCTACGCCATTACGCTTGATTATTCTTATAAACGTTTTACGTTCCATCCACAACACCGATTTTTGGCATCACGATTACAGAATTACATTGATTTTGTTACAAGTTGGTAGCCCCTTTGTCACACGAGACACAGAGAATCCAAATGCCTGGTAGTCTCTTTGTCACACGAGACTCGGAGAGTTCGTGCGCCAATCGACCAAAAAAAAAAAAACGGTAACACCCAGAACTCGATCGATAACCGACAGTATGTGCTAGTGTCGATTAGAATCGAAATTCTGCAGACTAAATGAGATATTCCTGATGAGAGCGGAACAAGAAGACGTATTACTCGCGCGAACTGAGACGAGCGACTCTGGGAGAGAATCCAAATCCCCAGATGTCCGCGTCTGCGTATTCATCCCCATTCAACTTGGCCAATCGCCGATGATTTCCCCTCTCGTCGTATTAGCCCCACCACTCGGACAAAATCCGCGGATATCCCCTCCTCTATTTCTCCCTTGGAGAGTCCTTATGTATCCGTATATATCACCTCCTTTCCCCATTTCTCATGCTGCTTGAACCGATTCGGCCCAGCAAAGCGAGAGGCCAAGAGCCGTCATGGCCTCCTCTGCAAAAACATCCGCGAATACTTTTATCTCCGTGGATTCAAACGTTAGGATGGATGCTTCAATAGAAACCTCCCGATCACGTCGCAGTTTCTCTGATTTTATTTTATATGCCTCCCCGGAGATTCTCGAATCAGGATCATGTCTACCACGGAATTGGTAATGTTGAGTTCTGTCTGCTGATCAAGGTTGACGGTTTCGGGAAAATAGCTTTGTCAAAGGAATTGGAGGAGAATCATTAAAATTTGATTATATTATGGAGTATTTTTTAAATAAGAGACCATCCTCAATCTCATCTAAACCTATAAAAACTATTGTTTTTACAGGTTCAATCTCATCCTATTAACAATCAACTATTGTTTTTATAGGTTCGAATGAGATTGAGGATGGTCTCTTATTTCTGGTGATTTTTTCAAATGAGGAATTTTGTCTATTAAGTTTATAAATGAAGGATGGTCTCTTGGTTGATAAGTCAAGAAGGAAGGCATTATTTATAAGTTTGGATGAGTTTTTAAATTAGGATGGTCATCAGATTGGGATGAGTTTTCAAGTTACGGATGGTCTTGGAATGAATTGAATCAAGTTGTTTAGGTTCAGAAAAATTCGAATGGTCGCCACAGGGTGAAAAGGAATTATAAAAATTGGTAAATAATTGTTGGTATAGACCTAACTAATTTTGTTTGTGACGATATCAAAGTTGTGATGTTTGAACAATTTGGTTTGTTGTTTCAACAATTAAATTTGTCATAACAACAATACGGATTGTCATTATACAACAATCGGGATGTTATTTTAAAAATTGGGTTTGAGGTTTATCAACAATGAAGTTTGTTATGACAATATGATATCAACTTAAAGTGGTTTTGTTGTTACAACAACTCCAATTGCTAATACAACGTTCTTCAGATCGAAGGTGATCTATAAATAAAAATTATATTCACATGGCTCGTATTTACAAATGATATATGCTTATAAGCTGTACAATATAAATGTATAGTATAAGTTCTTGTAAGTATGTATCATCCTTTGTAAACTACTTTTCACGTGAATATTAACTTTTATTTATAGATCATCCTAGGTATAAAAAATATTGTATAGAAATTGGAATTGTAACAACAAAACCATTTTAAGTTGATAACATGTTATCATAACATTTGTAGACCATCCTAAATCTTTCTGAACCTAATGAACTTAATTCGAATATTCATCCCGAGACCATCCTTAATTTAAAACGTCACATAAAATTCCTTTAATATATAAATGAATCAGTTATTTACAGATGTTGTTAGATATTTGAATTAAGAGCACATTTAAGGTTAATGATTGTGTCGCTTTTTAAAAAGACACAATGTATAAGATATATGATATAAAAGATATAGAATGATTTATAAATGAAAGTTGATATTTAAATGATTCTTGATATCCAGAGAGAAAGCGCTTTTCAAATAAAGGATAAACTATAAATTTATGTTTACAATCGCATCACAAAAACTTATTTTTTTCCCGAAAACTTTGATATTATAAAAGTTACTATGATCATTGACCAAAAATTTTATTGATGTTTCACTAAAACTTAATGATCATTCACAAAGATCTATAATTGATGTTTCAAATCCTTATTGATAATTTACTAAAACTAATTCATATATCAATGATGCACAATCATTGAATTTAAATAAAAATGACTGATGCAAAAATTATACAACAATATTCATGAATAGAGGAAAATATGCTGTAACCAAATTACCTTAATTAAAGTTTGTTGTCAAACTAAAATCTTCTTTTCTGTGGGAATTGCATTCTGAGAAGGATCTTAATCGAAGATGTAATTATGACTTATTTTACATAAACATGTCTTGATTACACGAAATTAGTTTCGTCTACTGGCAAGATTTATTTCAATTTTGAGGAAATTGTGTCATTAAGACACCTTTATTTGAACACAATAAAACAAATTATAGCCAAATTGATAAATTAGACAATTAGCTTATTTCAATCATGCTGGTAATTATTTTCCAACGTTTTAAAAATTTCAATCCTGTAAATTGAACAACTCACAGATATCCAATCTTGTAAATAATAAATTTTTCATTTTACAATTGTCTATTACTGCTAATAAGAATCGACAATTCTATATCGTAAACTATAGGAAAAAAAAATTTCCAGGAAATTATAAAATAAGTCGCAGCTAAACTAGCACATTTGTGAAAAGACACAGTAATAAGACACTTAACGTGCTTGAGCAAAGTAACAATATAAATCAATTCTTTAAGTACTTTTTCATGTAGTGAGAAGCAAGTGGTCAGTTTCTGCACGTTATTCCTTTGTATTTTATCAGTAAAATTACAGATAATTGAAAAGTGAAGACCCTATTTGACGGGCACTACTTTCATATAAAGAATAAGACGTTCTTATATTCTTAGAAATTGCGCACCACTATCTTATAATTATACACTGACATGATTAAATACCTCTTCGTCATACTCAGATGATTCACAAATTTGCTTGCATAACATAAAACAAACATTAGTCCCGGCTGTTATGCAATCAACTGTAATCCAGTATAACATGTAAAAATCTTGTCAAAGCGACTCATGAGAAATATTGATGATTTAATATTATATTATACCTTCTGACTGTTCTCTTGCCTGGAACATTCCAAGAATTAAGGTCAGTCATTGATAAAATTGCCCTCAAAGCAAGCTTAATTAGAGCAAATTAATTTTCGTATATCACGTATCTTCTGATCATTATTATTATCGTGCAATAAATTTTATCAACAGTCAAAAGTATATTTATTTTCCATCACAATTTTTCCTCTTTTCTAATTTAAGTCGATATTAATTTGAACTTAAACGGGAGGAAATTAATTGTTTAAAATAACGAAAATGTAGTGTCGATAATAGGAAAGTGCTGTAAGTCCCTCTGAGACCCTGAGTGCAAGATTTCCAATTAAAAAGGTTGATTGTATCTACGGGAAATTACGAGAGCGTGTGTACACTGCGTACGTGAATGTAGACACTCGCATAACACAATTCTGCCGTAATTTTTATCCTGAGTATAATCGACGTTTTCATCGTCCCGCTGTTAGCTCTAGCACCCTGTTTGTAGTTAATACACAATGGGAGGTCGCAGTCTGTACATATATAAGAACCTACGAGAACACGCTGTAAAATTATCTATTGTTTGTTGTACTTTTTCTCTCAGCTTTTTTTTAATAGGATTGCGAAATCATGACGTTGGAAGCTCCTAAATTATTATCCGAAAAAAATTGGGTTATAAGTTTCTAAAAAGTGAATAGCAATTTCCGAGAATGGGAGTAGGAAGAATGGAGAGATAATTGGGAAAATTAATTTGAAGGAATAATGAGAAATATTAATAGGGATTTGAGAAAAGTAGGGTGGACACTGGAACTCTTGATGTTTCGTTTATTTATGATGAAAATAGATTGAAGTTTTTGAAAAGTCGTCTAATTGAATTGAAATTATACTAAAGCTACTATCTAGTTTGATAATAAAATTCCTGTAGAGTCCGACACTAAAACTCCTAAAGAGGCTGACTTTAAAACTCTGCAAAAAATCATCAACTTACTTTGAAAATTTACTAAAACTCTTCGAAAGTATTAAAAAAATTTGAAAAATCGTCTATTTACATTGAAATTACTCTAAAATTCCTATCGAGTCCAATACTAAAATTTCTAAGGAGACAGACACTTAAAATTCTATAAAGTTGCCTGCATACATTGAAATTACACTCAAACTCCTAAAAAATCCGACACTAAAATTCCTTTTAAATCCTTGTTTACACTGTAACTCCTGAAGAGTCCGGCATTAAGCAGGGTGTCTACTAAACGGGAAACCGGGAATTTAAATTGACCGGGAATTTTCCGTCAAACCGGGAATTTTTTTCTGGGATAATAAATTCTTTTCAATTATTTTCTTCAATTTCCAATTATTTTCTACAATTCTCAATTATTTTCTTCCATTTGGAATTATTTTCATTAATTTAAAATTATTTCTTCATTTCTCAATTATTTTCTACGATTTTCAATTATTTTAATCAACTTTTAATTATTTTCTTCAACTATAAATTATTTTTTTTAAATTGCCAATTATTTGATTCAATTTTCAATTATTTTCTTCAATTTTTAATTATTTTCATCAATGTTTAATTATTTTCTTCAGATCTCAACTATTTCCTTCAATTTTTAATTATTTAATTTAATATTCAATAATTCTCGACTTTTTTCAACTATTTTTTTCAATTATCATTTATTTATTTGACATCTCAATAACTCCTCTACTTTTCAATTATTTTCTTCTATAATCAATAATTCTCGGCTTTTTTCAATATTTTTTTTCAATTATCAATTATGTTTTTGAAACTTCAATTCAATTCATCAATTATTATTCAACAATTTTCATAAAATCACATTTTCTTCAATTTCAAATTATCTTCTACAATTTTCAATTAATTTCTTCAAATTAGAATTACATTCTTCATTTTTTATTGTTTTTTTCAAATTCTATAATTCCTGGGTTGTTTAATTTCTTTTTTCTTCAATTATCACTTATTTTCTTCTACTTTCAATCCAATTGTTCAATTCTTGAATTATTTTCTTTAATTCTCAATTATAATTTTCGACATTCAATTCCATTCTTTAATTTTCAATTTTTTTTTTCTTAATATTCAATAACTCTAGGTTTTTTACAATGATTTTTTTTAAATTCTCAATTATTTTCTTCAAATTCCAATTATTTTTTCATATTTCTTTCAGTTTCTCAATTTCTTTCAATGTTCAATTTCTTTTCAATTTTCTTCAATATTTACCAATTCTCAGCTTTTTTAAATTATGTTTTTCTTTCAATTTTTATTTAAATTGAGAATTTTTAAATTATTTTTATCAATTCCCAATCATTGCCGTCGATTTCTAAATTTTTCTGCTGTTTTCAAATATTGTATTTAATTTTTAAGTACTTTCTTAAATTTTTAATTATTTCCTTCAATTTTCAATTATTTTCTTTAATTTTTAATTATTTTGTTCAAATTTCAATTGTTTTTCAATATTGAGTAATCTCGATTTTTTTCAATTATTTTTGTTCAATTATCAGTTATTTATTTCATGTTTCAAAACCTCCTTCAATTTTCAATAATTTTCTTCTATTTTCAATTTAATTGTTGAATTGTTCAATTATTTTTTTCAATTCTCAATTAATTTCTTTAAATAACAATTCTATTCTTCAATTTTTAATGTTTTTTAAATATTAAATAATTCCTGTCATTTTCCATTTTTTTTATTTTTATTATTAATTATTTTCTTCTTTTTTCAATCCAATTGTTCGGTAATTTTGTTTAATTCTCAATTATTGTATTCGAATTTCAATTTTATTTCTCAATTTTCAATTTTTTTTTAATATTCAATAATTCTGTGTTTTTCTGATTTCAATTTGATTATTTAATTTTCAATTTATTTCTTTAATTTTGAATTATTAACTTAAATTTTAAATTATTTTTTTTTTATTTTCTATCTAGTTGACCAATTTTCAATTATATTCTTTGAATTTCTCTCTAAATCTGAATTAGTAGTTTTCTACTAAGAATTAGTAGTTTTCTACTATGAATTAGTCAAATTCATGGCTCATTTTTCTCTAATTCATATAGTAGAAAACTACTAATTCCTAGTAGAAAATTACTAATTCTTAGTAGAAAACTACTAATTGAAATAGTGAAACTTTACTTTTCAAAAAATAGATTTTTTTACTTATTTAATTAGTAGTTTTCTAATACAAGATTAGTAGTTTTTTACTAATTCTTAGTAGTTTTCTACTAAAAATTAGTAAAATTCTTACTATTTTAATAGTAGCTCACTTTTCGCTATTTTAATAGTAGCTCACTTTTCGCTAATTCATTAGTAGAAAACCACTAATTCAGATTTAGAGGGTTAATAACCATTGTTAAATTTTTTCAATTATTGTTCAATTGTAGATTAATATTTACTTTTTTTTTTAATTTTGTCTCTAATCGTCAAATATCTTTGTCATTGTTCAATTATTTCTTTTCATTATTAATTGTTTCTTTTAATTCTTAATTATTATTTTTTTTCTAAAGTTTAATATTTAATTTTTCAATTCTCAATTATTTTCTTTGAATTTCAATTATTTTCTTCAATTATCAACTGTTATATTCAATTTTTGTAGCTATTTGTAGGTCTATTTATACTTAAAATAAATTTTAAGTTAACAAGAGAAAAAACCGGGAAAAATAGGAACAAAAACCGGAAAATGACCGGGAATTTTGTGGGACGAAATTAGTAGACACCGTGACTAAGACACTAATACTCCTGATTCGTTGTCTAATTATATTGGAATTACACTAAAACTCCTGAAAAATCCGACACTAAAATTCCTATTAAATCCGGGTCTACACTGAAACTCCTAAAGAGTCCAGCACTCGTTTCTAAAGAGGATTCTCAACTTCATGTCCCTTACCGACAAGAAAATAAATTTAAATTAATAAAATAATCAAATTTTTAAGAGTGGACTCTTCAGAAGTTACAGTGTATTTAAAAAATAATCATACCCTTTTTTTTTTTAACTCGATACAAATTGTTTTAAAACAATTCAAACTTGATTTTTGCCCTCTCCCCTTCTTTTCCAAACCTCGCACAATATCGAGGTTACAGTGTACTTTGAAAATTTTATACAATTTATAATTACAGTTATAATTAAATGACACTAATTAATCAATTTTTGCAGGTATGGACGTGTGCAGAGCGTCAAGCTGCTGCCACGGGGTGAGGAATGTCCCGTGGACAGTGGTTCCCTCGGAGAGGGAAATGAGGGTGGTTCCGGAACTGGAGGTGGCGGCGGCGGTGGCGGAGTCTCGAATAGTACCGGGGGCGCATCAGCGACGGTGGCGTTCATGGATATCAAGTCCGCAGCGAAGGCCCACGCGACAGAACACACCCTGGACGAAAGAGCCCTTACCACCCAGTACTATGAACCTCAGCATCTCCAGCATAGATTTCCCACACACGGGTAAGAATCAAACTTTTTTTCATCTCTCTCCACTTTAATTTTATTTCTCCCATTTCTTGTTTTTTTTTCCCCCCTTTAGATTACACGCCGAACTCGTTTCAGTCAGTTTAAGAAAATATATAGATTTTGTTTTCGCACATTTTTAATTCAAACTGATTTTGATTTTTTGGCGCTAAAAATAAATTTTATTTTGAGGTTAGGTCAAGGTGTCGAAACCCACAACTCAGTATCTCAATCTAAATTAGTTAAAAATAACTAATTTTATTGGTAATAAATAATAATTATTACTAAAAAATAATTATTAGGAAAAAATAACTAAAAAGTAGTTAAAATTGGACTAATTGAATTAGTAAACAGAGTTTTACTAAAATATTAGTTGTTTTGATATAACCTAAAAAATGAATGAACCTAAAAACGAATTCAAGGATGTTTAAGACATTGACATAACCTCAAACTAGAAAATGGGTTTTTACATGTAAAATAAATATATTATTAATATTAATTTCATCCTAATTTGAAAGACAGAGTTGTAGATTTTCTTTAAAAAAGTAGAATGATGGAAAATTTCTCTCTAAATCTGAATTAGTTGTTTTCTACTAATGAATTAGCGAAAAGTGAGCTACTATTAAAATAGTAAGAATTTTACTAATTCTTAGTAGAAAACTACTAATTAAATTAGTAAAAAAATCTACTTTTTTGAAAAGTAAAGTTTCACTATTTCAATTAGTAGTTTTCTACTATATGAATTAGAGAAAAATGAGCCATGAATTTGACTAATTCATAGTAGAAAACTACTAATTCAGATTTAGAGAGTTGTTACTAAATAATAATTATTTAACACTTTGTGTTTTTTCTTTAAAATTTGTGAACAATTGTAATTTTTGTTGAAAATAATTTTACAATTCGTTTCTTTAATTAACAGTAATCTTTATTTAACAATCATTGTAATTTTTATAGAATTTTGACAAATAATAGCTCATTTTAATCTTTGAAACATTTTCTACAAATCTGTTTGTTAACTTTTGTTGAATTTTGTTGAAAGAAATATCTTTTTGTTTAAAAAATATATAAAAAAAAAATTGTATTTGTTTAATAATTTTTTAATAAAATATTATTAACATTATTATTATTATTTTCTTTTTTTATAACAAAATACTATTAAGATGTTCTCTCCGTTAACATAATCTCAAACTAGAAACTCGTTTTTCACCCAAAATAAAAATATTTAAATCAATTTCATCAAATTTTAAAATATTCAGTTTGTACACTTGTCAGAAAAAATTAGGTTGAACAATTTGTTGTCAAATAAAAAATAATAATTATTTAAAATTTTATATTTCTCTTAAAATTTATTTAAAATGTGTAATTTTCATTCAAATTTGACAAATAATAGCTCATTTTTCTCGTTGAAACATTTACTACAATTTTATTTGTTGGATTTTATTAACGAATATTTTGTTCCAAAGTTATTCAACAAATAAAATTTGATTTTTACATATTGTTTAAATGAAATAATATTTAACAAAATCTAACAAACAAAATTGTAGAAAATATTTTAACGAGAAAAATGACCTATTATTTGGTAAAATTGGACAAAAATTACAGATTTTAACTAGATTTAAAGAAAAAGAATAAAATTTTTAATAATTATTGTGTAGGAACAAATTTTAGCTCAACCTAATTTTTTCTGAGAAATGTACAGATGAGTATTTCAAAATTTAGTGAAGTTAATTTCAATAATATTTTTATTTGATGGGAAAAGCCATTTTTTAGTTTGAGGTTATGTCAATGGAAATAGCTTTCTTGGTAATATTTTTTTAAACAAATTATTAAACAATTTCTTTTATATATTTTTTAAACAAAAAATATTTCAACAAAATTCAACGAACAGACTTATAGAGAATGTTTTAATGCTTAAAATGAGCTATTATTTCTTAAAATTAGTTAAAAATTACAATTTTTCACAATTTTTACAAAAAGAAATACAAAATGTTAAATACCTACTATTTTATAATAAATTTTGTTTCAACCTACTTTTTTAAAAAAAATGTCCAGTAAGGTTTTTCAAAAGCGAGGGAAATTAATTTCTATGATATTTTTATTTTATGTAAGAAACAGTTTTCTAGTTTGAGGTTATGTCAATTTGTTGAACACCCTTAACTAATAATTATAGTTTACTAAACGGTCAGTGGAAATTTAACTACTTGATTATTAGTCAAATTCATTTTTAGGTTATGTCAAAATGACTAATATTTTAGCAAAATTCTGTTCACTAATTCAATTAGTCAAATTTTAAATATTTTTTAGTTGTTAATTTACTAATAATCAGTCATATTTTACTAATAATTAGTTATTTTTAACCAATTCAGTTTTACAGAGCAAATAGTTCAATTTCAAAAATTCATACCAAATTTGATTATTACATTCCTCAATTTTTTATTATTTCTTTAAAAAAAAAAAAAAATTCTATATATTTTGTGTTTAATTTCTTTTTTCTATTCTTTATTTTTGGCTCAATTCACTTTTAAATCTCGTCTCATGTCTCGTTTTCTTATTTTTTGCCTGCATCAATTTTTGTTTGGATTTAAAGGAAATATTCGGACATCGATCCTTGTGATTAATTTCCCCGGTGAATTGCAGAATCGGAACTTTTCCTGAGCTCACGAAAAACATATTATCATGGCCATACATTATCTTGGACGCGCGATGAATCAGCGTTGCGCGAATTATTTTCTCGACTCTGAAAATACACACACACACATATATATTTATATATAGATATATATATATATTTTTTTAAATACGTCTACATAAGGAAAAGTTTTGGCCGTTTTGTGATAAAAAGCGTTACTCATTTTGGGGCCACGTTGATTTACTGTAAAAATTGCCAGCCCACCAATCTCAAAGTATTTCGTTTTCTTTTTTGTTTTTTTTTTTGTTTTTATTGGCCTCGATAAATTTTGATTCGAGCTAGGAAAACTTTTGTCGTGAATTCAGCCAATGTCATAATCACACGTACTTGTCTCTTGTCACGAGCGAAGCGTGCTTTAGGTTAATTTACGTTCCGATAGAAAGAAAACAATTGTTGGAAGTGTCAGTTATTTTTTGCAATTAGCCGCAAAAGGACACAAAGTTTTTTTTCTTGTGTACGGTCTGCATTTTTTATTTTAATTCTTAAAAAAAAAAGGAATTTTAGTTTCTTTCAGGAGCTTTTAACAGTGCTTTGCCTTTTTTTGGAAAAATACTTGCTTTTTTTTTTAAATCTGGAGACACGAGAAACTCTTAAAAAATACATAAATTTAATACAAGGGTAAAATTTTATTAAACGGAGAAATAAATAATTGAAAATTTAAGTTGAGGGAAATAATAATAAAATTGAAATTGCAGAAATAAAGATAAAAGACAACTAAATAAATTGATTTAATAAGTAATTAAATAACGATTTTTAAATTGAGAAATTAAAAAAAAAAAGTCACTAATTAAATAAAAATAAACAAAATGTGTAAAACAGTGAAACAGTGAAATTGAGGAAAATTCAAAGTGCGCAAAAAGAAAAAGAAGAGAAAGGAATATTAGTGCAGTGAAATTTGGATTCCCACACCTTTTGGATTGATTTGGATGCAGTGTTGGAATACAGTGATTCAAGAGGATAATAGTGTGTTAAAAATGTTTAAAAAAAAGAAAAAGTTTTTAAAAAAACATTAAAAATAAAACAGAAGGATTGAAAATAAAATGTTTAAAAAATTTGTTCAGTAAAAAGTTTAAAAAAATTAATCAAAATTTTACCCTTAAGTTTACGAGTTTCTCGTGCTCGGAGCCACAACAGAGAATCGTCAAAAGAGGATTTGACACATCGAGGGTGAGTAATTTAAAAAAACAGATAAAAAGAACCTCTATTTCTATAATTTTCTGAATCTTTTAAAATTCTTTCTGCAGACCGTACAGTTGTTGATATTACGTTTGTTTTTATTTTGACACGTTGCGGCGCAAAAATACCCGGAAAATTGTCGATAATGTGAAATTCTCGATTGTATTGTGACTGAAGAAAAAAAAAAATTCCTAGATACATAACAGCAAATAGTTAATTCTGTTTTCCTTGTTGACAGTTTGTATCATCAAGAAGTTGATTATGATAACGTTATCGTTTTGACATTCGTCAAAGTCGTTGAGATTAAATGCACAATTTCGACGTTTGTGATATTTATTTTTAAAAAATGCTTTGGGAACTTATTTTAAAAATGTTGCCTTGTGGAACGAGGTATTTAGAAATATGCGCATATTGCGCATGATTGAGTTCGGAAATTATTTATTGTTTAGAATTTTCATTTTACAGAATTTCAGGATATTCTCTGTTTGCCGAATTTTAATTTGGCGAATTTCTTTTCAGTTGAATTTAAAGAAATCTGAATTTTTAGATTCCTGGATTCATATTCAGCAGAATTTATTACACTCGGCTTTTTAGTGAAAAGAATTTAAATTTGATGGAATTTTCGATTGACTGAATTTTAAGTAGAATTTTTAAATAACGGAATTTCGATTTGATCGAATCTTCATTTTTGGGAATTTTTATTTTCACGGATTGATATTTAATAGAATTGTTAAAACGCTCAATTTACTTTTATCCGAAATTGTAAATGGGCAAAAAAATATATGACATTTTTGCGCTAATTTTAAAATTAAAATTGTAATTTGTTAATTTTAAAATTCGCGCCAAAATCGTTCTGGGATATTTTTTCGGGCGCTTGCAATTTCGGACAAATGAATCGGTGTTTTGTGAATTTTTTTAAATTTTAAATTCGTGCAAATACAAATTCAGAAAAATGTAGATTCGATCAAATGGATAGGCTGTCATTGACAAATTTTACTCAAAATTATGTTAAATAAGAATTTTGTTAATTGAAAATTCGGTTAAATTCAAATTTTTGTAAATAAAAAGTCGGTTAAAAATAAAGCCTGTAAAATGAAAATTTTGTTAAATATGAATTCGGTGACATAATTTGAATTTTTGTAAATAAAAAGTCGGTTAAAAATAAAAGACGCTGAAAAGCGCAACGTTTCTGAGAAACGAACAAAAACTTTCTAAATTATATTTAAAATTGTATGGTTAAATATGATTAATTATTCATTGAATTAGCTATATAATAGAACTAAAAACAATTTTAAAAGTTTATTTGTCCAGAAAAGTATTAAAAATATTTTTTTTCTAATTTATTCTTTTTGTTTGTTTCTCAGAAACGTTGCGCACTTCAGCGTCATAAAAATAAAGCCTTTAAAATGAAAATTCTGTTAAATATGAACTTGGTGACATAAAAATTCTGTCAAGTAAAAATTCAGATTTTTTAAATTCGATTGAAAACAAATTCGAAAAATAAAAATTTGACAAGAAAGAATTAGTGAAAAAATCAGTTAGTAATTCAAATTAGTGAAAATTTTCACTTATTTTTAGTTGAGTTTTACTATTTTATTAGTAATTTTTAACCTTTAAATAAAGTTTTAGTGATAACTGATTAAAGATTAGTAGCAATTTTAACTAATTTGAATTAGTAACCGATTTTTTACTAATTCAGATTTAGAATGTAGTTTAAAAATACTAGTGTTGGTTTAAAGGCTTTATTTTCAAAAATCTCTAAAAATTGGGAATTTTTTTTTAAGTTAATGTTTTCGAATATTATTTTAAGATGCTGATTATAGTATTTAATCAAAAATACTATTTTTAAATTTATTTCAAGAATGTTTTGAAGAATTATTAAAAGATTGTTTTTTTTTAATTTGTCTATTTCTCTGTTTTTGAAATATTTCCAAACAACTGCTTTGGATGTTTATTTTAAGATTTTGTTATATAAAAAAAAAATTATCCAAAGAATATAAAAATGTAACTGAAATTTATTTCAAGAATAAGTTTTAATCTTTATCGAAAGATTCTATTTTTTTAAAATTTATTTTAAGAACAATTTTTGGGAATTGATTAAAAGATTTTGATTTTTTTTAAATTGAGTTTAAGATAAAGTTTTTAAAATTTATTTAAATATTTGAAAACTTTTTCAAAGTTTCATTTTTTTTCTCTCAACTCTGTTTTTTTTTTTCATTTAAAAAGACTGTTTCGGAAATTTGTTTTAAGAGACTATTCTCAAAAATTTTAAGAATATTTCCGAAAATTATTAAATATTTTCTTGAAACTTTTTTAAAAATTTATTAAAAATTTAATTAGAATTTCCAAGTACATAATATTTAAAATTTTGAAAAACACTGTTTTTAAAATTGATCTAATGTTCTCATTTCCGAAACTTTTTTAAAAATTCTGCTTTTTAAATTTATTTATATTTAGAGTTCTTTTTTTTCAATCTGTTCAGAAAAATGTTTCCAAAATGTATTGAAAAATTGCATTTTTTTAAAGTTTGTCAAAAAATGCCGTTTTTAATAATTGTTTCATGAAAATTGTTTAAAAATTTCATACTTTTTTGAAAATTCGTAAAAAAAACTAATAATTTAGTTTTTTTTTTCTTAATTTCGTATACTTTTTTGGAAATCTGTGAAAAGGTAATATTTAAAATTTTTGTTTTTGAAATTTATTTAGAAAACGTTTTGGATATATTCGTGTTTAAAGATTTAGTTTTTAAACAATTTTTAAAAAATACTGCTTTATTTTAAAATTGCATTTTCTAAAATTTTATCCAAATGTACTATTTTTATAAAAAAAATTCGGTTATTTTTAAAATGATTTTTAATTAAAAATTCTGATTTTTAAATTTATTTATATTTAGATATCTTTTTTTTAATCTGTTCAGAAAAATGTTTCCAAAATGTATTGAAAAATTGCATTTTTTTTAAAAGTTTGTCAAAAATTCCGTTTTTAATAATTGAGTCGAGAAAATTGTTTAAAAATGTCGTACTTTTTGAAAATCTGTTAAAAGGTACTTTTTAAAAAATTTGTTTTTGAAATTCATTTAAAGAATTTTTTTGGGAAATATTCGTGTTTCGAGATTTAGTTTTAAAACAAATTTTAAAAAATAGTTTTATTTTAAAATTCCATTTTGTAAAATTTTGTTCAAAAATAGTGTTATTTGTCATTATTTCATTATTTTTTTAAGGATTCTGTTATTTGTAAAATTTTGTCAAAGGCACTGTTTTAGAAATTTGGTAGATACTATTTTTGAAATTTGTTTAAAGATACTTTTTTCGAAAATTGGTTTAGAAAATTGATTTCGAAATTTATTCAAAGAAAATGATTGAGAAATTTATTCAAAGAAAATGATTAATAAATTTATATGAAGACACTGATTAATTTAAATTTATTCAAATACACTTCTTTTGTAATTTATTTTCCAATAAGTGCTGACAAATAATGGGACAAATCTAATAATCTAATATTTCATTTTTTTCTTCTCATGATTAAAAAAAAAATCTAAACTCGAAATACAAATACCGTATTTTAAATAAATCTTATTTTTAAATATAGACTTTGAATGATTGTTTTTCAATTATTTATCAGAAAAAAATATCCTTTTATTGGGTCTGTCCCGCTGTAAGCTTTATTCCCCTAAATTTTGACACTACGCTTGTTTTTTAAATTGTCGTTTTAAAAATTAAAATTTTTTTTTTTAACTGACCAATAATAATCTAATAATTAATAATCAAATCAGCCACATAATAAAAATTTATTCGAAAATAAATAACCAATCAATTATTGTGTTGTAAAATGTACCAATTTTAATAAAAAATAATACACTTCTTTTTTTTCTTTTTTACTCTATTTACAGATTATCGACTATATTTTAATAGAATTCTGTTTTCTTAATTTAACAAAAGAATTTCCCGTCAACCTTGACAATATTCTGTTTACTATTTCACTAATTCAGCCATCTTCGATTAAATCTGATCTAAAATTCTAAATCCTTGTTTGTCGAGTAAATTGTATTATTTTTTTTCTTTATTAAAAAGAGACAGATAGCGTTTGAAATACAAGAGTTAAAAAATTAGCAGTGAATTGAGAAATAGAATAGATATTGTGAAGGAAATTGAAGCCGATTTTTCCTGTCGATCGACTCCAGACTTGATCGACTTGAAATGCAGATTAACTTACATGTATTTGTCGTCGTCGTCCGGTCACAGTTGAAGTGTGGAGTTCCACGAAATGTCAGGTGACCGTGACGAGTCGACGACGTGTCTCAGCAACGTTGCCACGACACGCAACATCATGTGAACAAATTCACTATATATTTTATATATATATATATGTGTATGTACAATTGTACATTTGCCGTGGAATGACCCTGCGACCGATTTTCACGCATGCGTATTATCTCTCAAGTGCATCACGTGTTTTCACCAAATGATAACTTATCACTTATCAGTGTGTCACGTAACGACATATCCTGAGATTAAATATACATTGAAACTACTGAAAATTGCCTTCTTTTTTTCTTTGTTATTGGAATTTGTACAACCTTGACACTTTTAACGCTATTTTTTTTCTCTTTATTTTATTTTAAACTAACAATTTCTCTCATTTATATTCTTTTCTTTAATTTAGTTTATTATTTGTTTATTATTTTTATTTCTTTTTTTATTTATTGTTTTTATTTATTGTTGATCTCTAAATTTCGTGTATTACATCATTTATTTTATTTTATTTAATTAACTATTAATTTATATAATGGTATTTATTCCCTTTCTATTTGAATAGTGAAATTTCGAAACGAAACTTAAGGAGGTTCTTGTCTTTGACATAACCTCAAACTGAAAAATGTCTTTTTTGACAAGATAAATATTTTATTCCTTTTCTTTAAGTCCAGTTAAAATCTGCGATTTTCATCCAATTCTAATAAATAGTAGCTTATTTTTATTCTCTACAATTTTATTTGTTGAGATTTGTTGTAAAGAATATTTTGTTTAAAACTAAATCAGCAAATAAAGTTTGTTTTCTACGTATTGTTTGAACAAAATTTAATAAACAAAATTGTAGAGATTGTTTTGACGAGAAAAATAAGCTATTATTTGTTCAAATCGGATAAAAATCACAGATTTTAACTAGATTTAAAAAAGAAGCATAAAATTTAAAATAATTATTGTGTATCAATAAATTTTAGATCAATCTACTTTTTTCTGAAAAATGTACAACTGAGTATTTAAAAATTTAGTGAAATTAATTTCAATAATATTTTTATATTTATATTTAGTTTACATAACCTCAAACTAGAAAGTCGTTTTTCATCCAAAATACTAATATTATTGAAATTGATTTCACGCAATTTTAAAAAATTGAGTTGTACATTTTTCAGAAAAAATTAGGTTCAGCTACAATTTGTTGTTACCTAAATAATAATTATTTAAGATTTTATGCCGTTTTTTTAAATCCAGTTAAAATATGCGATTTTGATCTAATTTGAACAAATAGCTTATTTTTATCGTTAAAACATTCTCTACAATTTTATTGTTTGGATTTTGTTAAAGAATCTTTTGTTGAAAAGTTAGTAACAAATAAAATTTGTTTTTTACGCATTGTTTAAACAAAATAACATTTAAGAAAATCTAACAAACAAAGTTGTAGAAAATGTTTTTATGAGAAAAATCAGCTATTATTTGTCAAAGCTGGATGAAAATTACTGATTTAATTATTTAATTAATTAGATTAATTAGATTGAAAGAAAAAACATAAAATGTAAAATAACTATTATTTGACGACAAATTTTAGTTCAATTTAATTTTTTCTGCAAAATGTAATGAAATGCCTTTTAAAATTTGGTGAAATTGATTTCAAAAATATTTTTGTTTGGGGTGAAAAACGATTTTTTAGTTTGAGGTTTTGTAAATGAAGAGAACCTTCTTAATAAATTGAAAAATAATTTTTTCCTTTCGACCCTCGTGTTGAAAAGAAAACAAAAAGAGTCAAATTTTCAAAACGAAATTTTGAAAATAAATTATAAATTTCTAAAGTTTAAACTAATACAGAAAAAAACATAATTTCATTTTACAGAATTTTTTTTAAGCGACTTTTTATTTATTTATTATTTTATTTTTATCATTATTTATTTTTATTTTATATATTTATTTTCACCGAATTTGAATTTAACAGAATATTCATTTAATAGAATTTTAGATAAATCGAATTTTTAATAGACAGAATAGCCATTTGATCGAATTTTCAGTGGTCCGAATTTTGACTTGCAGAAATACTAATTTGATTGAATTTTTAAAACGCCGAATTTCCATTTGTTCGAAATTGCAAATAAAAGATTTCTGCGTAAATTTTAAAATTAACCATTCACAATTTTCTTGATAGTTTTTGATCAGTTAAATTTAAACTTCACGCTAAGATCTCGTTCAGTTGAGAATTTTTTTTTCTCGTTTGCAATTTCGGATAAATGGAAATTCGGCGTTTTAAGAATTCTATTAAACATGAATTCATACAAGTCAAAATTTGGACAAATAAACATTTGGCCAAATGGATATTCTGTTATTTGAAAATTCGGTTTATTTAAAATTCTGTCAAATGAATATTCCGAGAGACTCAAATTCGGTTGAATTAAAATTCTTTTAAATAAATTCGGACAAATGAAGATTCGGTCAAATGGATATTCTGTTATTTAAAAATCCGATTTATTTAAAGTTCTGTCAAATGAATATTCGGAGAAATTCAAATTCGGTTGAATTGTAATTCTTTTAAATAAAAAGCCGCTTAAAAGCAGATTCTGTATAATACAAATTATGTTAAATATAAATTCGTTGAAATCAAAATTCTATCAAGTAAAAATTCAGATTAATTTACATTCAATTGAAAACAAATTTTAGAAAATAAAAATTCTGCTAAAACAAAAACGAAAGAAGTAAAAAATATTTATTCAAAACTTGTAGTAAATAAAAAATTATTTATCCTTTTGACTATAATGTCAAAACAAAAACTTCAGTATCACGTAAAAAAATCAAAATTGTAAATCAATCAATTTTTGATGTTATGTTCCTTTCAAGAAAAATTCCCCGAAAATTCTATTTAGTTAAATTGGGAATAAAATTGGCACTATTTCACTCATTTATTTTTGTCCAAATTTTTAGTTATTTTTGCAAAAAAAATTCTCTAATTTAGTTGCATATATTGTTTTTTTCTGAAACCATGGTAAAAAGGAAGTTAAAATTAAATTTCAAAATTCTGTTTAGAACTTTTATTTAAAGTGTGAGACTCTGCTTAATATTTAATGGATGTTTTGGATTAATTAATGGTCGAGACACTGTACATAAAACACTTTAATTACATATTATATTGTAATTATAGAATTGAGAAAATTTCATAAATCTCGAGCGTGATTCTCGTTATCTTCGCGTGACCAATTTACTATTCAAAGTATTCACGCTTGAACACTGTTATTACCAACCTCGACTTAACTCTGTAAAGAATTTATGAATTTTTGATTACATTTGTCAAGTGCTTTTGTCCCCCGTAAACTTTCGCGACTGTCATACATAAATTTTTGTATAAAATGCGAAACAAAATTTAAATATCTGTATTAATTAACGTAAATAATAATAAAATTAGTTTTTAATATTTGATTTTAACATTATTGTGTTATTTACTATATAAATAAATTAAATAAATGATTTTAATGATGAATATATTTTACGTTCAAAGGGAATAAGAATCTAAAATTATAAATTTTAGTAAATTTTTTTGATAAATCTGAATTAGTTAAAAATTAAAATTAACTGGTTATTTTGAACTAATTCTTAGTCAGCGACTAACATTATGAATAAAAAAATTAATTATTAATTTATTTTTTATTATTTTTATTAATTATATTATTTATTTACTATTAGTCAAAAAATAAATAAAGAAACAGAAATTTGATTAATTGATTGAGTTCACAAAAATTTGCTAAAAATTTGAGATATTTTGACATAACCTAAAAACAAATTTAACTAATAGTTGGAATTTATTTAAATCAAATATTTTAGTTGTAACAATTTTTTTTTTTTTACAAAATTAAAAACAAAATCTAACAAAATTTAAAGGTTTTAAATAAACTAATATCGAAAAGACTTTTTATGTCTTTTCTAAATGTTAAAGTAGATAAATTAAACATAAAAAATTATTTAAAACACATTTTTATTAAATTTTAATACACGTGCACGCGTATTGATAAAATTACAATTCTGCTCTATTTTCAACAAATAAAATAGTTGTTTTGTATTATTTTATTTATTTAAAGTCACATGCACTTTGAAATAAAAAGTTATAAATAAAACAGTTGTTTTTTCAGTGGAAGTAAAATTGTAAATTGTTATTCTATTTAATTCTACACCTCTTTTCAATTATTTTTGTCATTTTTCAAATATCAATTTCATTTTTTTTTTCAGTATTTAAATTACTGTCCTAAATTAATGTCAGGAATTATTTAAATTTTCTACACAAGTTTTAATTATTTCTGCTACTTTTTAATTATTTTCTTTCAACTTTAATTACTTTCTTCATAAAATGTTTTTGCAATTATTAATTATTCTTTTCAAAATTTCAATGAATTTCTTTAAACTTTAATTATTTTTGTCATTTTCCAATTATTTTCTTCATATTTCTATTATTTTTGCCATTATAGAATTATTTTCTACACATTTTTTAATTATTTTATTCAATTTTTTTTTATTATCATGCATTTTTAAATTTATAACATCAGTCTTAAATCTTGAAGTTTCAATAATTTTCTTAATTCTTTTTACTATTGTCACGAATTTATTAATTTTTTACACCTTTTTCAAATATTTTCTACAAATTTCAATTATTTTCTTCAAACTTTAATTACTTTCTTTAAATTAAAAATTTTTTTACTACTTTTAAATTATTCTCTTCAAATTTAAATTATTTTCTTCAACTTTAAATTATTTTCCTCAAACTTCTAATATTTTATTTAATTCAATTGTCCATAAATTTTTAATTTTTATACCAGCTTTCAATTATTTATGTCATTATTCACTCAGTTTTTTATTATTTCAATTGTTTTGCCAATTTTTCAAGTGGTGTCTTTAAATTTTTAATTTTTTACACTAGTTATCAATTATTTTGGTCATTTCACATTTATTTTGTTCAAATTACATTTATTTTTGTCGATTTTCAAAATTTTTTGACAATTTAGAATTATTTTCTTTAAATGTAATTTTTTTAGTCTTTTTATTATTCTAATAAATTTATACACTTTAACACCAGTTTTCAATTATTTATGTCATTATTCAATTTGTTTCTTCACATTTTAATTATATCGTTCATTTTTCAATTTTTTAAAACAATTTTTCAATTAACGTATTACACTTTTTATTTTTTACGTTATTTTTTAATTATACTTATATTTCTCATTTTTGATGAATTTCTTTTCCAAATTTCAGTTATTTTTGTTATTTTTCAACTGTTTCTACATATATATAAATTTTTTTGTGGACATTTTTAAATTATTTTCTGGAAACTTCTGTTATTTTTTTCAATTTTCAAACTATTGTCTAAAAGGTTTAATTTTTACACCAGCCTTCAATTATTTATGTCATTATTCAATTACTTTCTTCACATTTTAATTATTCCGTCAATATCACAATTATTGTACTCAAAATTTTAATTCTTTACACCAGTCTCAAATTTTTTTTTTAATTTTACATATTTTTTATCATACTTTAATTATCTTGTAACTTCAATTGATTATTTTGGAAACTTTTTAATTATCAAATTTCACTTATTTCGTTTCAATTTTTGTCTTCAATTTTTTATTTTTAATCAATTTTTCAATTATTTTTGTCATTTTACAATTTTGTTTTCAAATTTGAATTATTTTTGTCATCTTTTAATTATTTTCTTCATACTTGAATTATTTTTGTCATTTTTAAATTATTTTTTTCATATTTCAATTTTTTTTGTTGCTATTTTCCATTTATTTTCTTTAAATTTAAATGATTTTTTCTGCTAGTGTGCCCCAAATAAATTAATATCAGTAATTTCAAACTCATTATTGCCTACTCACTTTTTTCACTTAAAAACTCACTTTTTTAAATTAAAAAGTCACTTTTTTTATTATTTTTAATCTTCACGTCCACTGGCAGCCCTGTAATACGTTTATTTATTATTTCTCTTTTCACAGGTCAATACTTTCTTATTTTTCTTCCCATTATTTACACTTAATCACACGTTACACGGAAACAGAAACAATTGTTTAAAAATTTATCTCCAATTATCTTTGAGTAGAAAAGAGACGCAATTACATTGAATAATTATAAAATTGATGCCCTAGACACTTTCTTGGAATTCGTTTTCTATTCACTAAATTACCCTTACTTTTGCGCTATTAAAATAATAATAGCGGCAATTTTAATTTCCATACATGAGACTCTATATCACGTTTTATAATCCATATTGCTTTTATATACAATGTCCTACAGTTGTAGAACATATCCTGACCTTGTGCCAGTGTATTTCCGACAAGATCTCCATTTTCCCACTAATTCCTTCCCATTTGATTAAATGCAATGATAAAAAAGGTAATTTCCAGGATGTTTCGTTTTTTTAAATTTGTTTCATAATCCGGAGTTTTGTCTGAAATTAACGTTTTGACAAACAGGAAATTAGGATTTTTTTTCTTTTTTTCAGACAAAACTTAGGAAGTTAAAAAATAATTTAAAATAAGATTTTTTGGACTTTTTTAAAAATTTGTTTTAATGAACAATTTGAATTAAAGAAAAGAAAAGAAGAAGATTTCTACAATTTTATTTGTCGGCTTTTGTTTAAAAATAAACAAAAATCAAGTTTTGTTTGTTTATTATGTTTTGACTAAAATGATATTTTAACAAAATCCAACAAATAAAATTGTCGAGAATGTTTCAAAGTGATGAGTAATATTTTTATTCTGGGTGAAAAACACTTTCTAATTTGAGGTTATGTTAATAAAAAGAACCTTGTTATATTTATTGTAATAATTATGCACATGCTTGAAAGATAGTTGGATACATAAAAAATTACAGATAATGATAATTATGTTAAATAGAGGTTAAATGATAATTCTAGTAAATAAAAATTACCATTAAATTCTATTTGAAAACTTGATTTTACGTCAGATAAACATTATTTTTATTATTTATTTGGAGAATAGTCATGAGATTCGTCCCTTTTTTTTCATAAAATGATAAAAGCCGCGAGATATTTGAAATGACGAAATATTGAACGCAATGAAGTTAAAATAAGAGAGATGCGATTGTAAATATGAGCCAATAAATAATGTGCAAGTTATTGGAAAATGACGAAATGGTTGTGGAAATTTTTCTATATCGAATCGTAACTCGTCGTCGTCGTCTCTCCTTGTGTCGAAGACCCTCGATTGTAGTCGATACAGTTTGATAACTCTGTCCTTGTTCGACTTTCTTACATAACACATGTGTGTATGCTCTTGCCGTCGTCGAAATGAACAGCATGAAATCGATATTGGCGTCTTCTATAGTTGCCAATATCGTTCATGCCATCGAGTTTGGTATGCACGCAATAAAGATAGGCCAATATATCAAATGCAATTCATCCAAAACTCTTAAACAGGTGCCAATAGCAAATAAAACTCGTAATTGTACACTTGAGACAAAAAGTGCTGTTTAATGTTAAATTTTGTACTCTCGAAACTAAGAAAAAGGGGCTACTTATTTTAATTAGTACACTGTGTTACAATATAAAAAAAGTAACAGAACTTTTTATCGGACCTAGTGGAGGTTGTAGGCAACAAAAAACTAAAAAGAATGGTGTATATAAAATTTTTGATACCCCCTCAAAATCTTGTTTTAGAGCCAAAAAACCGTTTTCAGGTATAGATTCATATACTGTTACAAAATAAAAAAGAACAGAACTTTTTATCGGACCTAGTGGAGGTTGTAGGTAACAAAAAACTAAAAATAATGGTGTATATTAAATTTTTGATACCCCCTCAAAATCTTGTTTTAGAGCCAAAAAACCGTTTTCAGGTATAGATTCATATACTGTTACAAAATAAAAATAAAAACAGAACTTTTTATCGGACCTAGTGGAGTTTGTAGGTAACAGAAAACTAAAAAGAATGGTGTATATTAAATCTCTGATGCCCCCTCAAAATCTTGTTTTAGAGACAAAAAACCGTTTTCAGGTATAGATTCATATACTGTTACAAAATAAAAAAAAACAGAACTTTTTATCGGACCTAGGGGAGGTTGTAGTTAACAAAAAACTAAAAAGAATGGTATATATCAAATTTTTGATACCCCCTCAAAATCTTGTTTTAGAGCCAAAAAACCGTTTTCAAGTATAGATTCATATATACTGTTACAAAATAAAAATAAAAACAGAACTTTTTATCGGACCTAGTGGAGGTTGTAGATAACAAAAAACTAAAAAGAATGGTATATATCGAATTTTTGATACCCCATCAAAATCTTGTTTTAGAGCCAACAAACCGTTTTCAGGTATATTCGTATACATCAAACCTTTTAAAACTTCGTCATTTTTTATTCAAATCAAAAAGTTTGTTTGTTTGTTTGAATGCTTAAAATACAGGCTTCCAAGCTGTACAAGAATTTTTTCATTATCATTTAAATTCATAAAGATATAAACCAAAAATTATGAAAAATTTCCATTGTTTGATTGATTTTTCAACTTTGAAGCTAATTTAAATCTCTTATCTTATTAAAATTATACTTTATCTTAAGGTACGTCAAAAGCTTAGTAAATTCAGTTTCAAATGCCCCCAAAATAAATCAAATTCGATTAAAATTGTCAAAGATATTGCACTTTTAATTTTATGGTAACATCATTAATTTTTGACTGTATGAACAGTTTGTCATTGTTTTCTTCCTTTCATAATTTTGACTATTTTTCACTTTCAATATATGTTGAAATATAAGGAACACTTTTTAAAATTTAAAAAATACCTGATAGTATTAATATTAATTTTATTAAATGTTACAATTTATTAGATAATTTTTAAACTATAAACATTTTTTTATTTAAACTTTTTTTTTACAATTAATAGTTTTCGAGAATAACAAAAAAAACGATATTTTACAAATGTACATTGTAAGTAATTAAAAAATTTACATTGTATGAATAATTTTCTTTTTTCATGTTTATAAATAACGACTTTTAAATATTGTATATACAATGTGAGTTAATAAATATATATAATGTATATTTATGAAAAATCAGTTATTTTTATTTTCTCGAAAACTATTGATTGCATAAAAAAAAGGTTGAAATAAAAAATATTCCTTGTTTTAATATCTGTAACTTTTGTATAAAAGGTTTTTTCTAAAATAGACATGTCTGAGACTTTTCGTTTTTTGAAAAATTTTAAGAAAAATTTAAATCGTCGTTTCTCAAAAACGGCTTCAGCGATTATTTTGATTTTTGGTGGAAAATCATGTATTTACACTCTATAATTAAAATAAAAAATAAACTCTCAGGTGCTAGGATATTTAGGTTAAATCAATTTAAAAATTACCGTAGAATAAAAATTAAAAAGCAGACAAAATTATCAATACGAGGGAAAAAATAATGAAAAAATATTCATAAAGTCAAAATTTATTGACGTTACTACGAATTTAAAATTGGAATATCTTTGACAATTTTAATCGAATTTTATTCAATCTGGGGTTATTTTGAACCTGCATTTATTAAGCTTTTGATGTGCATTAAGATAAAATATAATTTTAATAAGATAAGAGATTTAAATTATCTTCAAAGTTGAAAAATCAATGAAACGGTTTTTTGTCTCTAAAACAAGATTTTAAGGGTTCCTAAGAGATTTAATATATATCATTATTTTTAGTTTTTTATTACCTACAACCTCCACTAAGTCCGATAAGAAGTTTTTTTTCACTGTCACACAGTGGTGTAGATTCACATTATTTTTTAGTAATTTTTTGTCGGAGCTTTAGTCGAATAAGTAAAAAAGAAGTTTAACTGTTCAACATAACTTTAAAAGTAAAATGTGGTTTTTAACAACAAATTAAATAGTAATTAAAATTAATTCACCAAATTTTGAAAGATTCAATTGTAGTTTTGTCGGTAAACATTAGATTGGACACAAATTTAGAGTAAAATAAGAGAAATATTTGTTTTTTTTTCTTTTAATGTCAAAAACCAATTGTAATTTTCATTTTTAATCTTTCAAAAACTTGGTAGGATAATTTTAATTATGATTTTATTTACTAAATTACTTTTTAGTATAAGACTATGTCAAGCGATTAAATTTTTTGTTCGACAAATTAAAACAAATATTGGTTACTAAAAATTAATACAAAAATAATATTAATAATATATTTTCAATCTCTAAATTATGATAATTTGTTTTGTTTCTTTTTTAATGAGAAGAATTAGGTTTGATTAAGGTAAATTAAAGTATCTTAAGTTGAATTAAAGTGTAATTCATTCGTAAAATTAACTTTGTCTGACTCATGCTTTGAAAATGCGATTTTTGAGATTAGTAAAAATGTCAGAAAATGAATTTTTTCTAGATTCATTTCGAGCGGGTAAAAAACTTTTTTTGTATTAGTCATTGATTAGAATATTCACTAAAGAAGAATAAAAATTCAGTTATAAGTACTTTTTTCGAGTATACTTTTCAAATAATTTTCAAGAAATTTAAAAAATAAAACCAAATATATTCGAAATATTTTTAAGAAGTTTTATTTAATTAAATGATCATTTATCAGAAATCAAATTTATGCGAAGCTATATTTATCAGAAACTTTAATTCTCAGAAATGACAATTATAAAAAATTTTGATTGTCAGAAATACCAATTATCAGAAATTTAATTTAATATACAGAATTTAATATACTGTTCAATATACAGAGAATTATATTGACAGAAATTTTAATTGTCAGAGATCTTATTTATCAGAATTTACAATTGTTAAAATTGAAAATTATCAGAAATTACAATTATCAGAAATTTTGTTTGTTGGAAATGTTATTTAACATAAACTTTAATTAACCGAAACTTGATTTATTAGAAATTTAATTTTTACGAAATTTCATTTATCAGAAATTTTATTTATCCGAAATTGCATTTGTCAGAAATATAATTTTCCAGAAATCTTACTTGTACAAAAGTTCAGGGATGGGAAGCTCGTTTCAAATAAATTTTTTATGATAAAGGAATTTTTTATAAATAAATTCTCTTAATAATGCACTTTCGTATAACTGAGTTTTCTGGTAAATGATACTTTGGATAAATGAGATTTCTGATAAATGTAATTTCGAACAAATGAAAATTCCGATATGTGAAAATTAGTAAAAATTAGATTTCTGATGAGTATTATTTCTAGTAAATGCTATTTTAGATAAATAAGATTGATGATAAATAAAATTTTACACAAACTGAGATTTACGATAGATAAATAAAATTTTGAATAAATAAGATTTTTATTTTAAAAACATCGGATAAATGAGATTTCCAATATATTGTAATTTCTGATATGATTTCTGCTACATAACATTTCTGGAAAAATAACTTTCTCGTAAAATAACTTTCTGTATATTGAAACTTTGGTTAAATGACATTTCTATTATATGATATTTGTGACAATCAGCGTTTCTTGTAAATAAAATTTCTCACAAATGAGGTTTCTGATAAATGAAATTTCGTAGAAATTGAATTTCTGATAAATGGTCATTCGGTTAAATAGAATTCCAAGAAACGGCTATTCTGACAAATTTGTTTTTTGGGAGAAAATGCACAATAAAATATTTCAATATAATGTGTCTCATTTGGAAAATTCAAATACCGAAAATTCTCTACTAAAATTTTGTTTATTTATTTTTTCTTTCATCATCAAAAAAACATCAATAGTAAAAAAAAAAAAACAGGTTAATGAAAATTTGGAAAATGGAAATGTGAAGCTGTAAACTCTATTGAAAAGCCCTTACTGCATTTATTGATTCAACAAACGAAGGCTTGATGAGCGCTAGATTTTGTTGAATCGATGCAATCATGATATTTGTTTAGTCTTTAGCAAATTTCTATTGATTCAACAAACTGCTGATTTAATAAAAGATTCCTAATTTCTTGTTAACGAACAATGCTCTTTTAATTGCGAACTAAAATTTTTATAATTGTTGTACTTTTCCGAAAAAGTGCTTTTCTTTTTTAAAAACAGTCTTTTTCAGTTTCTTTATTGTTTTGTTCAGTTGTGCTTTATTTTTATTTATGACCACTTTTTTGTTCCAAAAAACAGTTTTACTACTTTTTTAATATTTTTTTTTGTCTGTCGATTACTTTTTTTATTTGAATATTTTTTTATATAGCAGTTTTTTTGTTATAAATCAATTTAATTGTTAACAAACAAATTATTAAAAATAAATCTAACAATTTTAAGAATTATATAATATTTACAAGAAATCTTTTTTTACCCTTTTAAAATGTTTTTTTCCCTTACTCTCTCTCTCTCTCTCTCTATGTATGAAAAATGTTGATTGTGTGTAAGTAGTTACGTATAAAATCCTGGAAAAATTCTCATTAACCAACACTTTACCGTAGTCGAGCAGAAATTGCGCAAAGTGCGTCTGGATGGGCGTTTCTGGGTCTGAGTAGTCAGTGGATGTATCCAAGCGAGAAACAGAAGGAAGGAAATGGAAGTCACTTGGAAGAGTTCTATATAACCGGAATTATACCAACTTCCAGATGAGAAAATTTTCCGATTTCAGGGATATTTTAACAACAAAATTGAGAAACGCGGAGAAGGAATTTCTCGACTAGACACGTCAATTTCAAATCAAAATCGTTTCGAGAATATTTGAAATTCTTCACATAGAAATATAAGAAATTTGCATTATTACTTGTTTCAAACTGAAATACTGCTTTTCTTATTTAGTAGGTGAATTTTGTATTTTATTAATCAATTTTTCGGTATTTTTGTTTTCTTCATTTGTTTGTTTTTTGTTTTGTTAGACATTATTTCTTTTCTGGAAACAATGATGTTTTCTCTATTTTTAACCACAACGAGGTTTAAAATAATTATTAGATTTTTTGTTTTCTGTGGTAAGAAAATTAATTTGGTTAATTTATTTTTATTTAGCCAATTCGATTGTTTTGTCCGCGATATTGGATCCGCCATTTTGAATTCTAAAAACCCGATACTAAATTCGTAATCAGCGATTGATTAATTAAATCAAAATTAATCAATTGTGATAGTAATTATTTTAATTATTCACAAATTAATTGTATTGAGTAATTAATTTAATTGGCCAATATTAAAATAAATTGACACTCTTGAATAAATAATTTTTCAAATAAATGCACAAAAAATTGATAATTTTACAATTTTTTGTTCAAACTGAACAAATCTTACTTTTTTTTTAGTATTTTTATTTAGGTAAATATTGAAAGTAAAAGTTAAATGTATATTTATTTATAATTCAATTATATTATATTTATCTCACAGTTTTTTTTTAAATTCTAAATAATACTATAAAATTGTTAAAGATTTCTTTAAGTTTTGTACAGTTATTTTCAAAATGTATAATTTCGGTCCAGTTGAGATTCTAAAAATAACCACAATTCTTAAATTTTTTTAGTGTTCGAGTTTCTAGAATGTAACAACTCTTTGTCTTTTGAAAGTCACTTCTTCAGTCTGACAAAGTTACACTACCTTTGTTTACGTAAATTGCTAAAATTCTTTGCAATAAATAAAACCCCAAGGAAAAGAATGTACGTACAACAAAACTGGATTTTTTGAACTTGATGAAATACAAAATATGTTTATAAAGAATTTTTGAAACTTTATTTTATACAAAGGAGTGTATTTTATGCAAAAAATATTATTTATTTATATTATCAATTGGTTTTTTGGATCATTTCAAAAGTAAGAATAGTTATTTTCAACGAAAAGCTTTTTTTTAAACTTGATTTGACAAGAATTGAGAATTTGTGAATATTTTTTTTTTGCGACGCAGAAAGTACTATTAAAATGCAGATTAGAAAAATTTATTATAACCCGAAGGTGCATTTGAAACGTCAACATTAACAGTCAAAGCACATGAAATACATGGATGTAGGTCAAAACACGTTTTGTCACCAGCAGTGAGAGCACTGAACTTTATTTACTGTAAAAGTGTAGGTGCTGTTGGTTGGCCTTTGGGTCAATACCCTTCAAGGGCATTGGCCTAATTTCTAGGCGAAACTCGTGAGTTTTCTTTTTCTTCCAAATCACTCACTAGTTACATCATTTTATTTTTATTCTCATGTTTATAAATATAGAGGGAGCAGAGAAATATAAATCTTTCCAATCGCTGACTTCTGGCTTCATTATTTATTGCCTATGGTCTCACTTGCTTTCTTTATAAAATGAAACGCATGTTATTGTGTCGTCATACAGGCGTTTCTAATTTGAAATTATTCTTTTTTTTACATATTTCTACTTTTTTCTTTTTAGGGTTCCGTACACATTCGATGTTTTTTGTTTTATATGTTTTTTCTTTGTTATTCTTCTTTTCTTTGATTTCTTTTTGTTTTTCTTTAATTTTTATTTTGATTTTTGAATTTTTTCTTTTTCTATTTCATTCATTGTCTGTATTATTTTTCTTTTCTACTTTCTTTTATTGCTTGTATTTGTTTCTTCTTTGATTTTGCTTTTTTTGGTTTTCTTCTTTTTTTACTTTTTACTTTTTTCTTCTTTGTTTTTCGTCTTTACTTATTCTCGTCATTTATTTATTTGTTTTTCATTTGTACTCTTTTTGAATACACTTGTCTTCTTATTTTGTTGTTGTTCACTTATTTTTTATTCTTCTTTTATTCTTCTATTATTTCTTATTTGTTTTTTCGTTTTAAGTACGTTTATCCGCTCAAGCGGTTCTCATTCTGATGGACCATAATATTTAATAACTTTTAAATTTCATTTCGTCTTATAATTTGGCTTCTAAATAGTATTTTATAGTTAAAATCATTACACAAACAAATTTTGTTGAAAAATTTGTCTTCTGTTGAGAATTTCAAGCTATTAAAATTTCTCCTTCCTGGTTATTTAAAAATAAAAAAAATAAAAAGAAGAATAATTACTAGCCTTAAATAATATTTTTTTAACAACAGTACAGTAAACTAATTTAATATTGTTGTAAAAGTTGTATTATATTATAGCTTAAAATATATTAATTTTTTTTTAAATTTGTAAAGCCTTTTTTTTAATTTATTAAAATATATTCATTTTTCGCATTTTGTTACTGTTTCCTTGTAAAAATTCTAACTTTATAAATTTATATCTTAAAAAAAGATCGGCAAATTTCAATAAAATTGCAACCATACATGTAAAATAATGTATTTAATATGTCATTAAAATTTTATAGGAATCTGTAGAAAATCGATTTTTGGATAAACCTTAATTTAGGTTTATTCTTCTGTTTTGTGTAGGTTTTTTTAATTTCTTTTTTTCATTTTATATTTAGTATTTTTCTTCATTTCTCATTATTTTGTGGTGCTTTTTGTCATGTTTTTTGTTTATCCTCAATTTCCTTATTTCCTTTTTTTTTTGATACTTTATTTTCGTCACTTTTCTTCATTTCTTTATTTCTTTTTTAGTTTTATTTTCTTTTCTTGTTTTTCTTCATTCCTTTTTTATCATTTTATTTTTGTAATTCTTTTAATGCTTCTTCCTTTTTTCTCATTTTATTTTACATTCTTTTTTCTATTTTGTTTTTTCGCGGTTGCTTTCCTTCCTTCATTTTTGTTTTTGTGTTTTACTCTTTATAAGATTATTTTTTCTTTCTTCGTTTCTTTAATTTGTTTATTTTTCTATTTCTTCATGGCTTTTTTTCGTTTTTATTTTTATTTCTCTTTATTTTGTTTGTGTTCATTTTCTTTCTTCACTTATTTTTCATTTTCTTCTTCTAGTTTCATTTTTCTTTCTTCTTCTCTTCTTTATTTTTCTCATTTCTTTATTTCTTCATGCCTCTTTCGTTTTATTTTTTTTCTTTATTTTAATTATCTTCGTTTTCTTTCATCATTTCTTCTTGTTTTTTAGTTTTGTTTTTCTTCATTTCTTCTTTTTTATTTTCTTTTTTCGCTTTGCTTTTCTTCTTTCTTCTTTATTTTCTCATTTTTCTATTTCTTTATGCCTCTTTTTCGTTTTTGTTTTATTTTTTCTGTTTGTTTCTTTTTATTTTGTTTATGTTCATTTTCTTTTTTCACTTCTTTTTCATTTTCTTCTTTTAGTTTCTTTTTTCTTTCTTCGTCTCTTCTTCTTTATTTTTCTCATTTTTTATTTCTTCATGTCTCTTTTTCGTTTTTGTTTAATTTTTTTTTCTTTATTTTCTTCATCTTGTTTATCTTCGTTTTCTTTCATCATTTCTTCTTGTTTTTTAGTTTTCTTTTTCTTCATTTCTTCTTTTTTATTTTCTTTTTTCGCTTTGTTTTTCTTCTTTCTTCTTTATTTTCTCATTTTTCTATTTCTTTATGCCTCTTTTACGTTTTTGTTTTATTTTTTCTGTTTGTTTCTCTTCATTTTGTTTATGTTCATTTTCTTTTTTCACTTCTTTTTCATTTTTTTCTTTTAGTTTCTTTTTTATTTCTTCATGCCTCTTTTTCATTTTTGTTTAATTTTTTTTCTTTATTTTCTTCATCTTGTTTATCTTCGTTTTCTTTCTTCATTTCTTTTTGTTTTTTTTTCTTTTTTTCGTTTTCTTTTTTTTCTTTCTTCTTTATTTTCTTATTTTTCTATTTCTTCATGCCTCTTTTCTTCATTTTTGTTCTCATTTTTTATTTATTTTGTTTATCTTCTTTCTTTGTCTTTCTTTACTTCTTTTTGTTTATTTACTTGTTTTTTGTTTCTTAATTTTATTTTTCTTCCTTTTTTCTTAGTCAAAACTTTTTTCTTGATCTTCTGTATTTCCTTATATTTCTTTACTCTCCTTTTCATCTTTTTTTTTTTTATTAATTAAAGATTATATTTATTTTTGATTCTTATTTTTTTCTTATTCTGTCTTTCCTTTTTCGCTTTTTTTGGTTTTCTTTATTTGGTTAAAATTCAGATATGCCATAATAATTTAAATTTGCAGATTGTATTCTTCTATTCTTTTTTATTTTATATTTACGTTTTTATTATTTTCACATTTTTTCTCATTTCTACATGTTTGTTTTTTATTCATCTTTGCTTTTCCGTTTTTATTTGTCTGGATTAATATGTTTTTCAAATTGTCATTTTATTTATCTTTTTTTTAATTTTTCTTTTTCTTGCACCGCTTCTTCTGTTTTTGTGTTTTTGTTATTCTTGTATAATTTTTCTTTTTTTTTAATTCCTTGTTTTATACTTTTCTTTTTCCACTCGTATCTTTATCCTTTCTCTCTTTTTAAATTTTCTTCTTTAATATATTTTAAAAATTATACTATATAAATTTATAAACTTTTTTTTTCTATTTCCTTGTTTAATCTTTTACTAAACTTATTTAAGTTTAACTTAACTTACTTTTACTTTTATGAAAAAAAAGAACTTTTCATTGATCTTCATATTTAGTTTTATTTTTTTTCCTTTTTTTTTATTTATAAAAAATATGAAATTTGATCAATGCCAATTTGCACATACAATAATAAACTACTAAATTATTCTTCGCCATGAATCACGAGTGAAAAGTAGTTCTAATTGTACGGGAATTTGATGATAAATGGAGTCATCGATCAGTTAAAATTCATTTGGATTCATTCAAGACCCTTGGCTTGTTCTCTTAATTGATATTGAGAGACTTCTGTACCAATTGATTGGTACTCTTTAAAAAAAAATTATTCCCCTTGTCTAAAAATAAAGACCCTCTCTTTTAAAACAACAATAAAACCATTTCCAATCAATTGATACATCATCTACAAAAAATTGTTAATTACCTTCCAATTGAAAAATACCTATCCTCCATAAAATATTCCACTGGCAATTCATAATATTATTATTATTTTCCTAATTACCCTCATCTTGTCATAATTTGCAAAATATGCAAAATATTTCTAATTTCAAGCGTGAAAAATGCGATAGAAATTACAGAAAAGAAAAAAAAACATGTTGAAAAGTTTGCCAATTGATTTGATAAATGAACGGTGCTGCTTTAAGGATAAAATTGATCTCACCGATTTAAAATGAGAAAAGTATAAACCAGTCTAAAACCAGATTTTGTAGAATGGTAGGAGGATGTTAGTCTGGAAAGTTGTTGAGCGCGATCTTTTTGCGATATTATCCTGTCCAACGTCGAACTTGGAAATTAATGAATATGACGACGACGAGAATTGCTTCCGGAATGCCGTCTAGTTTTACTTATCTCATTTTCAAAGTAAAACCTCTAGGACCCCAGTCATCCTTACCAAGTCTACGTGTTGAGCTTTCACAGCGTGATTCCGTTAGATTCTATTTCGCACATATACGAGAGCCACTGATCAAGATCATGGAAAATAAATCGCTGAGGGCGTGGAATTAGAGTTTATACCGTGAAGGGATCAGCCTTGAACATGATTCAGCAATTAGTTCAACGATAATTTACCTCTAAACAACATTTTTCATTCTCTAGAGTTTCTGTCTTTCAAGCCTCGTTTTTTCTTTTTCATTATATTTTTATTTGAAAACACAAGGTTATGTTTGACATGTAAACAAACCTACTTCATTTTATGAGATTAACACTTACCTTATAATTTTATTCTTAAATAAACTTCGGACATGACAATCACTTATGCATATGTGCATATTCAGGGATATGGAAATCGAACAAACCAATCAGAACTTGCTTTCCAATATGCGCAATTATCTGATTTGTCTATTCTGCTCGATTCTCCTAAGCCCCTGAACTTACGCCTTTGAGCGACTACAGAAATAGCTGACTATCTCTCTCAATCTTTAAGCTACCTAATGTATTTGTCTCTCTCGCCTTGACAGTGTCTATAGAAAAGAGCTAAGTAATTTGTTATATAGGATTCCAATTTAATCGAATTTATAGTTTCGGTAAATTTAGGAAGCTTTTGGGTTCATTCGGAAGCGTTCGGCTATGTTCGGAAACATTCGATATCACTCTGAAACCATTTCGGTACCATTCGGCAGTTTTCGGATTCATTCGGTACTGTTTGGAAACTTTCGGTTACGTTCGGAAGATTTCGGATCCGTTCGCGACCTCTCGGATACACTCGGCAACTATTGGCATCGTTAAGAATCTTTCGGCTATGATCGGAAGCACTCGGGAACATTTAAAAACCGTTCGGAAGCGTTCGGGACCTCTCGGCAACTTTCGGCATCGTTTAGAATCTTTCGGGTACGATCGGAATCTCTCGATTTTGTTAAAAGCTTTTCGGCATCATTCAGAATCTTTCGGTTATGATCGGAAGCATTCGGGAACTCTAAAAAATCATTCGGAAGTCTTCGGTTCCACTCGGCAGCTCTCGATTCTGTTCGGATATTTTCGGCATCGTTCAGAATCTTTCGGTTATGATCGGAAGCATTCGGGAACTCTAAAAAATCATTCGGAAGTCTTCGGTTCCACTCGGCAGATCTCGATTCTGTTCGAATATTTTCGGCATCGTTCAGAATCTTTCGTTTACGATCGGAAGCATTCGGAAACTCCTAAAAACCATTCGGAAGTTTTCGACTTCACTCGGTAACTCTCGGCATTGCTCGGAATCTTTCGGGTTCGATCGGAAGTATTCGGAAACTCTCAAAATCCGTTCGGAAGGTTTCGGTTCCATTCGGAAACTCTCGGCATTGTTCGGATTCTTTCGGGTATGATCGGAAGCATTCCGTAACTATCGACAAGGCTCGGAAAGTTTCGGTTCCTTTCGGAAATTCTCAGCTTCGTTCGGAAGCTTTCGGTTCCATTCAGAATCATTCGGTATTATTCGGAATCTTTCGGGTAAGATCGGAAGCACTCGGAAAGTCTCAAAAACCGTTCGGAAAGTTTCGGTTCCATTCGGAAACTCTCGGCATTGTTCGGAATTTTTCGGGTACGATCGGGAACTTTCGGAATCTCTTACCTAGAACCCGAAATACACACTTTTTGGTTACTTTTAGTCAGACGGACGGACACTAAAGTCCAAATTGTTCTCAAAAATTAAAATTTAATACTAGATTGTAAATTCCGTAACCTAAAAATTCTTTTACGTAAGAAAACAAATTAGAATTTTGTTTATGTAAATTATAATTATATTATTAGAATAAAATTATCAATTTGAATATAATACAATTGGAAAAATGCTTTACTTATCAATGGACATGTAATTTGCTAATTTTGCAATTAGGGCGAAAAGCCTTTAAAATAAAATGATACGTAAATAGTAAAATAGCAAGTGTGACCTATTTATTGTGATTATTAAATTAGAAAATTTATTCTCGAGTGTAACAAAGCTCATTTAAAGTGTCCTGGATTTCTTTTTCTTGAGTTGAAATGTTGAGAATTGCGTCCACTTTATACTGGGTCAAGCATCTATCTAAAATAGAGGTAAATCTAAAATGCACATTGAGGTACATTAAAGCTACATCATAAGTACTATAATTATGGGTTTCATGATCGTAGATATCAGGGTTAATGTTCATGATGGGCTTTTAGCGACGTGTCGTAAACATATACGTCAGTTTACGATTTGATTTTACTCATGTCTCAAGTGCTTTTTGGCAATGATTTTCATTTTATATACCAGGAAACAACCGACAAATTTTCAACACAATTGAATCCTGGAGAAAATATAAACATTTTATTCAATTCGTGGATGATTTTTCAAGTAGATTTTAGTCAATTTTTTCCAATCTGTACAGAAAGGGTAAAACTAATTAAAATACAAAAATTTTAGAGGTTTGTTAACTTGGACAATTTTTTTCTTTAAAAATTTAATAAAGAAGATGGTTAATTTAACTAATTTCTTGGTTAAGTTCACCGAGAATTTGGTTAACTTGACCGATTTTTTAGTTGAGTTAACTAAGAAATTGGTTAATTTTTAAACTTCTTATTTGAAATTGCTAAAAGAAAAAAGGAAAAGCAATCAAATTGTTTGTAATGCTGGTTTTAAAAATATAGTATAATTAGAAGATTTTTCTTAAAATTAGAAAGTTTCCTCATATTATTAACTAGTTTTTAACACTGGTTATTGTTTGAAAAAAAATTTCTATTGTTAAAGTTATTTATGAAGAATTTTTCTTCCTTAAATATTATTTTTTAAAATAGAGTCCAAATGAGCTTTAAATTGAAAAATAAAAGCTAAGGGGAAAATATTAATTTACAACAAAATTGTTCTTTTATGGGAAAAACTAGTTTTTGGAACTGTCTACAATTTTTTATGACAGAAATTTGATGTAATTATAATAAATTATCACAATTTTTGTTTTTATAAGATTTGGTAAAATTTCCACTTTTTTCCTAATTATTTTCTAATTTACTTTCATAATTTTATTTTTTAATGTACTATTTTATTTATTTTTAAGGTAGAGAATTTTTCTCAGAGCTTGTCTAACAATCGTAAATTCTGAGTTTTCTTGCAATTATTTTGGATATCAAGATTTATTTTTTCTTAATTCTTAATCTTAGTTTCTCTCAATTTCTAAATCTATTTCTTCTTCTGTTTTTTATTTTCTTGAATTTTTGTTAGATTTTTTTTAATTATCTTAAATTTTTTCATTTTACACAAACCATTTTCGTTCATTTCATGAATTTTTGTTTTCATTTTCTCTTCTTTTTTCAAACAATTTTTTACAAATTTGATAATCTCAAATATTGATTGTTTAATCCAAATACTAATTTATAAACTTTCAAATTTCATTTATCAATCATTCAATTACTAAAAAGTACCTAATTATATTTATAATTTCCCGACTTTTCTCTAAATTTTGTAGAGCTTTTCTTTTCAATTTTTCTGGGTTTTTTCTTGTTCGATTGTCTCTTAATTTTCTGAATATTTTGAATTTTTATCCAAACCACTTTAGTTTAAATAACTTTTTTCAAAATTAGAAAACTGAAAAAATATGTTTCATGTCAAAATTCTAGTATATTTAAGAAACATTTTATTTTATATCGTTAATTTTTGTTTTCATAACATTTAGTGTAATTTTCTAGATTTTTATTTTTTTTCATAATTTTTATTAGGAATCTCTGGTCATTTAATACATTTTTAAATTTTAGATTTACTTTTATATTCATTAGAAATTTTTACCCTTTCTTGAATTAGTTACATTTTTCTGTTTTGATAGTTTTTTTTCTCATTTATTGTGTTATCTTCTTTTACTCTTTTTCATAATTAGATATTCTTCCATTTTCTTAAAATATTTTGAAAAAGAGCTTTTTTTTTAATGAGACTAATATTGCTCGTAAATTATGCATTTTTTTGTAATTATTCTTGACCTTAGAATTTCACTTCCCAATTTTCTTATTTTTGAAGATTTTCTTTCTTTTGCCTCTTTTTTTCCTTTTTTTTTTGCCTAAATCTTTTGAATTTTGTAGATAAATATTTATTTAGGATTTTTCTTTTGTTACTTCTTATGATTTATAATTTTTTTTGTAAATCTTTGAATTTTGTAAAAATATTGTTGTTTTTTTAAAAAAAATTTCTCCCTTTTTTTACAACCTTGGATACTTTTATTTATTTATTTTTTTAATTTGATATTTTTTCGTAGATTATCACATAATGACTTTGTCCTTAAATTTAAGTTATTTAATGTTTTTTTTTAATTTTCAAATATTTTAAGATTTTCTCGTTCCTTGAAAGATTTTTTCATCCTTTACCTCTTATTTTTTCTTTCTTTTGTATTTTTTGTATTTTTGACATTCTTGGGTAGTTTTATTTGTTTATTTGTTTTTAATTTTGTCATTTTTTCGTTAATTATCATATAGTTTCTTGATTTTGTCTTTAAATTTAACTTTTTGTCTTAAGGAGGTTCTCTCTGTTAACATAACCTCAAACTAAAATCTAGATTTTCACACCAAATAAAAATATTATTCAAGTTGATTTCACTACATTTTGAAATGTTCAGTTGCACATTTTTCAGAAAAAAGTAGGTTAAGCCAAAATTTGTTGACAATTAATTTATTATTTTTAATGTAGTTTTTTTAAATCTAGTGAACATTTGTAAATTTTTTTCCAATTTTGACAAATAAGAGCTCATTTTACTCGTTGGAACATTCTCTACAATTTTTTTGTTGGATTTTGTTAAATATTTTTTTCTTTAAAAGTTATTAAAGAAATCAAACTTGATTTATGTATAATATATATTTAAAGAAAATAATATTTAGCAAAATACAAAATTTAAAATTGTAGAGAATGATTAAACGAGTAAAATGAGGTATTATTTGTCAAATTGGATGAAGGTTACAATTTTTCACTAGATTTAAAGAAAAAAGACAAAATGAGAAAATTATTGTAATTTGTCGATAAATATTGGCTTAGCTTAATTTTTTCTGAAAAATGTACAACTTGATTTTTCAAAATTCGATGAAATCAATTTTGTTAATATTTATTTTTGTGTTGAAAACTACTTTTTAGTTTGAGGTTATGTCAGTGGAGAAAACCGCCTTAAATTTTCTAATATTTTAAAACTTTTTTGCTCCTTAAGGATGTTTGACTCTATGACATAAGCTCAAAGTAAAATGTGAATTTTAACATGACAATAAAATAAAAGTGGTTTTTAACCAATTTTAAAAGATGTTATACAATTTTTAAATAAATTTATTTTGTATTAAAATATTTTGTCACAACAATATTTTATGTTTTTTCTTCAAATGTAATGAAAAATTTCAATTTTTATCCAATAATGTCAAACAATGGCTTGTTCTATTGTTTAAAACATTCTAAAAAATTCTAATCATAGAATTTTATAAAAAATATATTGTTCACAAACAATACAAAAAACAAAATTTTGTTTTGTCATTACTTAGAATATTTTTAATATGAGTAGAATTTTATTAAATATGTTTCAAAGAACAAAATGATCCATTATTTGACATAATTGGATAAAAATTGCAATTGTTCATTAGATTTGAAGAAAAAACACGAAATGTTAAATAATTAACAAATGACAAAATAGTTTAATACAAAATAATTCTATTTGAAAATTGTATAAGTAGATCTTTTAAAATTCAATAAAAACAATTTTTATTTTATTTTCATGCTAAAAAGAAATTTTTAGTTTGAGGTTGTGTCAAGGGTCAAACATCCTTAAAATTTACTTTTATATAATTTTTAAAAATTTTCTGGTCTCGTTTATTTTTAACTAATTTCTCTATTTCCTTCTGTACTTTTTTTCATTCTTTTCTCCTTTTTCAAACTTTAGTAGACTTTCCCCAACTTTTCTATTTCTCTATTCATTCAAAAGTCGTTAAATATTGTTTTTTAATTCCGTCCTTTTTTCAAATAATGAGAAAATTGAGTTCAATTTTATAAAGGTAGTAAAAGAACACAACATAGTCTCAAATAAGATTTTTTTACAATTTTTCACATTTACCCTCGAGCGTCACATATTTGAATATTTATTATATTTTATTTAATATTTTCATATTATATATTAGGTATATTTATATACCTATACTTTATTTTATATTTTTGTATTATCATTTTTTTTTGTTTGTTCCGTTTTTTTTTTTTATTATGATTAATAATTTTGAATTAAAATCAATGCTTGATAAATTAATAGAAAATGTTGATTTACAGGAGTACCGAGGATCATGGATCCAGCGGCGGCGGTGGAGGAGGAGGTGTCGGAGGAGAGACTTTTGAGTCGAGAGGGTCGCATGGTAGTTTCTATGGTGGCGACAGCAGGAGCAACCGCGTGGGTGGCGGCAGCAGCGGCGGTGGTAGCGTCGTCGTTGGCCATCAGGTTGATCCGAGTTCCGTCGACACCAGCGGATATATTTCACGAGGACGTCCACCACCAAATAGCAGTTACCACGTGACGTCAACTAGGGCGAGGGATCGGCTCTACCCGCGAACGGGTCCGTATTCCAGCGGGCCGCCACCCCCGCCCCATCTAGAACGTCATCGCAGTTCATTAACAACATCGTCCTGGTCCAATTACGAATCTGCCAGCTCTAGATACGGTTCTGGACCGCCTCCACCTTCTCCAGCCACCACAGACTCCTATCCCGATGAACCAGGTAAATATTTATCCCCAAAAACTAGGGAGAAAAAAATCCCAACTAAAATTGAGCATTTTGTAGAGAAAAAGAAAAAAATTCCGATTAAAATTAATAAAACTGTTCATAAATAAATAAATTCTGGTTAAATTCACTTAGAAATTCGAGTTTTATTTACGGGAATAATGTATTTATGTTTCTATGAGGCTGGTTAATGGAAATTTTGAAAAAAAACGTTATGATAAGCTAGGTTATGTTACTGCGCAGGCGTAGTAGTTGGTTGTCATGGCGACGGACTTTTGCGCAGGCGCAGTAGTTGGTTGTCATGGCGACGGAGTTTTGCGCAGACGCAGTAGTTGGTTGTCATGGTGACAAACTTCTGCGCAGACGCAGTAACATAACCAAGACTGATAAAAATAATTTAATTAGGTAAAAGTAACGAAAAGATAATAAATATACAAAAAGACAACATAGAAATGTAAAATGTTAAGAAAGAACAGGAAGAAATGAGAAAATTCTTTTAAATAAAAGAAGTTATGGGTATTATTAAAGAAATACAGAAAAATTAAAAAAAAAAACAATACAAGAATGAAACAGTTACATAAAAAATCAGAAACTCTTTTAAAAAAATTAAACTATTTACAGACATTTTTTTTAATTAAAAAAATAAATAAGAAGATATTGAAAAAAAAATTAAATTGGGAAAATAGAGAATTGTTTACAGAGAATTAAAGCAAAAAAGAAAGAATAAAGTTTTGGAAAATTTTTAAAAATTCTATGAAATAGAAGAACGATTTTTTTTTGAGAATATTTAGTACAAGATTAAGTTTACTTAATATAAAATAAAAGAATAAAAGTCTTCAAAATAGTAGAAAAATTAGAAATTTAAAAATGTAGATAAAAGCATGGAATAAATGTTTTCAAAAATTCGTAATTACAAGATACAAACAATTTATTTATTGTTTAATTATTAGATACTAAAAAGTTTTAGACAAAGAAAAATAACAAAAAAAAAAGGAACAAAATTACAAGAAATTGAAAAGACTTCTGTAAATTGAAAGAATTACTGAACAGTGAAAAAATAATTTAAAAATAATCACTAGAAACTAGAAAGTATAAAAACTAATCAAATGGAAGAAAAAACTAAAATATAATGACAATTTTTTCTAGAAAGTGAAAAAATAACTAGATATTAAAGAAAATAAATAGAATGTTGTGAAAAGTGAACAGAAAATTTTGAGAATAAGTTTAAAGTAAAGAAGAAAAATTGGGAAATTAAATAAATAATTGGAAAAAAATTGAAAATAAAGGGAATAACTAAGAATTGATAAAGCATAGTCTAAATTTGAAACAAAATTTACTGTAAAATAAAAAGCTTATGATATTAAAAGAGGGTAATTTGAAGGTAAAGAAATTTTACCAGAAAGAAAAAATAACTAAAAATTTTGACTAAAAAGTGAAAAGAAGAGTTGGAAATTGAGGTAAACAATTATGACAAAAGGTAAGATTATTAGATTAATAAATAAAAAGTGAAGAAAAAAGTACGAAAAAATTCAAAAATAACTAAAAATTGAAAAAAACTGTGAATTGAACAAGTATCTAAGTTTAAAGATAAATATAAGTAGAAAAAAACATCTAGAAAATGAGAATAATATTATTGGATAATGTACTTTAGATTAAAATATTTGGATATAAAAAAGAGTAAATAATAAGTAAAAATATCATTAGAATTTAAGAAAATAAATATATTTTTTAATGCAAATATAGATGATGTTTTAAATCTCTTGTACAAAGAACGAACTCGAAAATAATAAATTTTGAGCAATGTTTTGTAACTTAAAAATAAGTAAAAATCATTTAGAAATTGAAAAAATTCTTATAAAGTAAAAAATAGTTAAAATATATAAGAAGTTATTACAAGAAGCAAAAATCACTAGAATGTTTAAAAATAAAATGAAAATTAAATAAATGTCTATTGGGAAAAATGACCAGAAAGTAAGTTTAAAAAAAGCCCTACAAAGAAAGAATTAAAGAATAACGACTAATTATTATTAGCAAATGAATAAATAATTAATAAATAAATCTTAAATCTTAGAAAGTGAACAGTTTTTTACAATTCGAGAAAACTATGATTAAAGATGGATAACTATAGTAAATTTAGAAACATGAGACTTAAATGAAAATTAAAATAAGAAGAAAATAATTATATAATATTATAAATACTAAATTGGATAACTAAAAAGTGAGAAATAACATTATGAAATAGAAAACAATAACTAAATTTTGAAATTAAAACCTAGGGAATGCTAAGAAAACTTCTAGAAAGAAATAACTAAAAAACAAAGAAAAATTACTATAAAATAAAATTGTTGTTAAGAAGTCAGAGAAGTAACTGTAAAAATAAAAAAATATTTAATTGTAAAATTAACTCAAAACTCATTTTGAATAAAAAATTATAAAAAGTCGAAATTACTAACAGTGAGACCAAGTTTTTTCTGTAAGAAGACGCATGAATATTTTCCCAAAATTCAATGAGAATACTAAAATTAATTAATATGAAAAATAAAAAATAAAAATATTCCATTAAATAACTATTCTGATACACAATTTTTCTCTTTTTCTCATTGAACCTTGAATAATTATTACAGGCTTCACACGAGTCCCCTATTTTCCCTAAAAATTCCCTATTTAAAAAATTATTCCTTATTTTTCACAAAAATTTATTTAAAGTCAGGTTATCTAGTGATTCAAGAAATTGATGGCAATTTATTACATCAAGATAAAAACGAGGAATTTGTAAAATGATTAGAAAATTTTTTAAGTGATCCGGAAATTATTAGGAATTTCCAGGAATTCGTAGATAAATGTAGAAAAATTTAATCTTAATCTCGTATTCTTCAATAATTTGAAAAATTGAATTTAAAAAAATGTTGGGTGGAAAGAAAGTAAAAAAATATTAGATATATTAATAATTTCATGTTTCATTTAAGTAATTCTTTATAAATTAAATAAATCCCAAACTCCAGTTGAATCAAACTTTAATTTATTCAAACTTTTAAATTACAATTATTTCAAAATTTCAGAGTAAAAAATTAATTACTTTATGTTTCATTTTATCTTAATTGAAATATTTACCACATTTTTAAATTTTTTTTTACATTACTGTAAATTTTTTCCTTCCTTGACAATTTTCTTTTTTCATTCTTTGATTTTTTAATTAATTTTATAATGTAATAATCATGTTTCTATTTTTTTTTAATTTTTAAGAACTATCATTTTTTCAAACATTTCAATTTTTTGTGTCTTTTTAAACATATTTGTTTTTAAAATAGTTTTAAAAATGTGTCTATTTACACAATTTTATTCATTTTTTTTTTCTGTCAATTTGTAAAATAATTCTCGAACTTTTTTAATTTAAAAATTTTTTTCTCTCTAGTAATATATTTTAACGTTTTTTTTAATTTTAGGTATTCCTATTTACTTTTTTAATTTAAAAAAATGCCCTTTAATAATATATGTTTTTGAAAAGAGTTTCTAAATTTTATACGTTTTTATGTCACTGCTTCATACTTGTATTTTTTTAAAAAATTTTCTTCATTTCTTTAATAATGTCCATGTTTTTTTTTATTTAAAGAATTTTCTCATTTTTTTAATAGACTGTTTTCTTATCTTTTTACGTTTTTCTTTTCATATAATTTATTATTTTTTCGTTGCTTTTACATAAATTTCCTAATTTTGTGATCACACGAATTTGAAGATAATTTTTTGAAATTGTCTCATTTATTCGACACAACTTGTTTGATTTCGATTAAATGTTATATCTTTCAATATTTCTTATTAAATATTTTCAGTTTAAAAAATAAACTGCTTACAAATAAACATTTTAAAATTTTATACACTGATTTTATGTGATGGTAACGCAACGTTTTTAAGAAACAAATAAAAAGAATACATTTTTAAAAAATTTGTCAACAATTTTTCCGGGGAAATAACCCTGTAAAATTGTTTTTAGTTCACTTATTGAGTTAATTTTATAACTAATTAATAATATTTAACCATAAAATTTCAAATTTTTTTTTCAAAAACGTTGCCCACTTATGATTTTATGTATTAAAAAAAACAATTTTTGATTTTAATCAAAAAACCCCGATTTAAATAAAAAAAAATCGGATTTGTTTGATTTCTTTTAAAAAAATCATGATTTTTATCAACCCTGATTTTTTATCATAAAAGTTAATCTATAATAATAATCCGCAAGATTCATTCATTCTTTCATTCATTCTTGTCTGTCCGCACCTGAAGTTTGTCACTTAGATATTTTTTTGTTTTAAATCAGTTACGTTTGAAAAAATGTATCTTAAAAATAAAATTAGAGTCTGCTTTCATAAGAGTCTTTAAAATTTAATTATTTTAGACATTTTGTGAATTTCTTTCAATTATCAATTATTATATTGAAATTTCAATACAATTCTTTAATTTTAATTTATTTTCTACAATTTTATTCATAATTTCCATTAGTTTTTAATTGACAATTTATTATTCTCTTTCAATTTTATGATTATTTATTATATTGAAAAAAAATTTTAATCCCAATTATTCTTACCATTCTTCGATTTTTTTTTCAATTGTTAATTATTTTTTTTAATGGTTAATTATTTTCGTCATATTCTAATTTTATTTTTTTTAATTATCAATTATTTTCTTGATATTTTCATTTAATTCTTTAATTGTTAATTCATTTCTTCAATTTTTAATAATTTTCTTTAATTCTCAAATATTTTCTTTAATTTTCAATTATTTTTATCGATTTTCCATTAATTCCTTAATATTTAACAATTCTCGGATTTTTTCAATTACTTTTTTCACTCATCAAAATCGTTTTAAATTTCAATTCAATTGTTGTTATTATTATTAATATTATGGCCTATTTTCTATTATTATTTTGATTATCATTAAAATTCTTTAATTTTAAAATCAATTGTTCAATTATTTTCCTTAACAGTTAATTCCATTCTTCAATTTTTAAGTATATTCCACAAACTTAATTTCAATTCTTCAATTTTTAATTGCTTTCTTAAATTTGTAATTATTTTTTTCGATTTTTCATCCAGTTGTTAAATGTGCAATTATTTCCAACAATTATTCCTTCAACTTTCTTAATTTTTCAATTTGCAATTATTTTAAATTTAATATTTCTTGTTTAATTTTTTTCAATTTTTTTTTCAGTTGTCTATTATTCTAGTTATTTTTCGAATTTTGTTTTCAAATGACACTATTTCTTTCAAATATTAATTATTTTCCGCTATTTTCAATTATTTTCTACAATTATTTCAATGTTCCATTATTATCTTAAACTTTTATAATTATTCTTTGATTATTTAAATTATTTTGTTCGGTTGTATATTATTATTAATCTAGACATTTTTTTAATTCTGTTTTCATATGTTGAATATTTTGTAATTTTTGTTCCAGTAATCAACCATTTTTTTCAAATTTTAATTTAATTTTTAAATTGTCAATTTATTTCCTCGACTTTTTAAAAATTTTTTAAAATTAATTTAAATCAATTATGATATATAATTTATTTATCTTTATTTCAGGGTGTCTACTAACCGGGAAAACCGGGAAATAACCGGGAATTTAAATTGACCGGGAAAAACCGGGAATTAACCGGGAATTTTTTTCTGGGATAATAAATTCTTTCCAATTTTCAATTGTTTTCTTCAATTTCCAATTATTTTCTACAATTCTCAATTATTTTCTTCCATTTGGAATTATTTTCATTAATTTAAAATTATTTCTTCATTTCTCAATTATTTTCTTCGATTTTCTACTATTTTCTTTAACTGCCAATTATTTTCAATTATTTTCATCAATTTCTAATTAATTTATTTAATTCTGAAATATTTTCTACGATTTTCAATTATTTTAATCAATTTTTAATTATTTTCTTCAACTATAAATTATTTTTTTTGAATTGCCAATTATTTGATTCAATTTTCAATTATTTTCTTCAATTTTTAATTATTTTCTTTTATTTTTAATTATTTTGTTCAATTTTCAATTGTTTGTTTCAATATTCAGTAATCTCGACTTTTTTCAATTATTTTTTTTTCAATTATCAGTTATTTATTTCATGTTTCAAAACCTCCTTCAATTTTCAATAATTTTCTTCTATTTTCAATTTAATTGTTCAATTATTTTTTTTAATTCTCAATTAATTTCTTTAAATAACAATCCTATTCTTCAATTTTTAATGTTTTCTTCAATATTAAATAATTCGTGTCATTTTCCATTTTTTTTTTAATTATAAATTATTTTCTTCTTTTTTCAATCCAATTGTTCAGTAATTTTCTTTAATTCTCAATTATTGTATTCGAATTTCAATTTTATTTCTCAATTTTCAATTGTTTTTTTTTTAATATTCAATAATTCTGTGTTTTTCTGATTTCAATTTGCTTATTTAATTTTCAATTTATTTTTTCAATCTTGAATTATTAACTTAAATTTTAAATTATTTTTTTGGATTTTCTATCTAGTTGACCAATTATCAATTATATTCTTTGAATTTAATAACCATTGTTCAATTTTTTCAATTATTGTTCAATTGTAGATTAATATTTACTTTCTTTTTTTAAATTTTGTTTCTAATTGTCAAATATATTTGTCATTGTTCAATTATTTCTTTCCATTATTAATTATTTCTTTTCATTATTAATTGTTTCTTTTAATTCTTAATTATTATTGTTTGTAAAGTTTAATATTTAATTCTTCAATTCTCAATTATTTTCTTTGAATTTCAATTATTTTCTTCAAGTATCAACTGTTATATTCAATTTTTGTAGCCATTTGTAGGTCTATTTATACTTAATATAAATTTTAAGTTAACAAGAGAAAAAACCGGGAAATGACCGGGAATTTTGTGGGACGAAATTAGTAGACACCCTGATATTTATAAACTTTTTAAAGTACCCTAAATGTCCCCTATTTTTATTTATTCAGTTCCCTATTTGTCCTAAATTTTTTATATTGTCACTGTGAAGCCTGTTATTAAAAATTGATCTATTTATCAAATCTTGAATAACTCTAAATTGAAAATTTTTCAGGAAACGGAACAGGTGGGAATAGTGGTAACAGTTTAAAACAACACAAAAAACAGAGAAGAAAATCGCGAAGTGGTAGCAGTTCGCCAAGTGGTAGCAGCAGATCAAATAGCAGTAGTAGTAGTCGTAGTGGTAGCTCTGGAGGGAGCAGTTCCGGCGGTAGTAGTTCGCCGGGAAGTTCGCCTCATCGTACCGGAAACGCTTCAGTGACAGATGATCGAAGGCCACTGGCGATATGTGTGAGAAATTTGCCAGCACGTAGTAGTGACACCTCACTCAAGGACGGTTTATTTCACGAGTACAAGAAGCATGGAAAAGTCACGTGGGTAAAGGTTGTCGGCACTGCCGGCGACAGGTACGCGCTCGTCTGCTTCAAAAAACCAGAAGACGTTGAGAAAGCTCTCGAGGTCTCGCACGATAAGCTATTCTTCGGTTGTAAAATCGAAGTTGCGCCTTATCAGGGCTATGACGTCGAGGACAATGAATTTCGACCCTACGAAGCTGAACTGGACGAATTCCATCCAAAAGCGACGAGGACCCTCTTCATCGGGAGCCTCGAGAAAGACGTTACCGCCTCCGAACTCAGGAAACACTTTGAACCCTTTGGCGAAATAATCGTGAGTTTCAGAATTAAAAATTAAATTTTTGTTTTTTCTAATTTTCTCGGAGTGAAAAATCGCTGAAAAAAAATAGCTGAAGATAGGAAATTATGTTTTAATAATTGGCAGTTTGAATTTACAAAACGCCCCTATCGGTTACTTTGGGAACTGTCAAATATGGCCGACATAAGAGTGGAAATTTAGACTAATTTGTGCACGGTTAGAATTTTAAAAAGAAAACGATTTTGAGGTGTTTTGAGAAGTGAATGATAATTTTATAATAGTGATAATTATTCATTTTGTGTGAAAATAGTGGAATTTGAACAAAAATTCGGAAATTGCCTTTTAGCATATTTTTAGATGAGGGAGAAGCTTTGCAGAAAGAATACGAGCTACTTAAGTTTAAGGCTAAAGTGCTTTTAATTTATGGCACTTAAAAAAGAATAATTTATAGTAAAAATAAACTTCAAACATTGCTCTGTCTGAGAAACACTCTTATGGCGGACATATTTATTTTGAAACAAGTGGCGCCTCACTGCCCGCGGAGGTAATTTCCTTTGCCAATTGCAAAACTTGGAATTTTCTTTTTTCAAGATTTTGAAGTATCTAAATTCAGCTTCTGAAGTTGTTTTAGCTAAATTTTTTTATTTTTCAGGTGTAAATTGTAATTAAAGGAGCAAGTGTCAAGAAAAAATAGCGTTTTTAATGGATGTTTTACACGCTTTTAATTCAAATTTTTAATTTAAAAAACATTTAATTCCTGTGCTATAAAGAAAATCGACGCCACCCGTTAATAAAATGCTTATTCAATTGTCAAAAATGTATAATTCTAATTCAAAGCTTAGTTCAATATGAAGCTAGTTCATGGTTCGGGTTATATGATTCCTATTCAATGTTCAGAATAATATAATACTAGCTCAAAATTTCGTTTTTATAATTAAAATTCAAGTTTACGTAAAATAAATATTAAAATACCAATTAAAAAATATAATATTCTTTTATGCTCTTTCGTTGCAATAAAACTTTTCCAATTATTATCAATAATTTGATTAATGATATTTCTAATTTATAAACAAATATCTTAAAATTAAGATCTTATAAACATTTAGATTTAGACTAAAGAAACTAAGTGGTTTTTTTAATCTTTTAATAACAATATCAACATTTTAAACAGATCTTACTATAATTAATTCTAGATTATTATAACTATTTTAAATGCTTGATATTGAAAATATATATAGTTTTTAGTAAGTCTTTATAAATGATAAACAAATATAAGTTTAATAATAAATTTTATTAATTAAAAAAATTATATTTTAAATATCAAGCATTTAAAATACTTATAATCTAGAATAATAAATTTAAGAATTATCTAAATTATTGATACTTTTAATTAAAAGATTAAAAAACTTATTAGTTTCATTAAAAATCATAAATCTAAATTGTTTATTGGATCTTAATTTTATGTTATTTGTTTATAAACTAGAAATATCATTAATCAAATTATTGATAATAATTGGAAAAATTTTATTCCAATGAAAACTGAATAAAAGAATATTTTAATTTAATTGGTATTTTAATATTTATTTCACGTAAAATTGAATTTTAATTATTTTAAACGAAATTTTGAGTTAGCATTTTATTATTCTGAACATTAAATAGGAATTCTATTACACGGACCATGAACTAGCTTCATATTGAACTAAGCTTTTAATTAAAATTATATATTGTTGACAATTAAATAAGCATTTTATCAAAGGGATGCATCAAAATACGTTTATTCAGTATCGAAATATTTATTTCCATTAAAATAATTTTGTGTAAAATGAAAAATAATAGTAATAAAATTAACCTTAAGTTGATAACAAATCTGTCAATTTTTGTCACTTTTAAAAGTATATTTTTAGATTTTTATTTTTTTTAGAAATCTACTTAACAAATATTAACGAAAATTACCATAATTATTTATTTGTTCACTTTAATCATGTTTTCACTAGAAAGAAAACGAATATTTATTTTGTTATTGAATAATTTCATTTTGAAATTTTAAATTTATCCACAAAACACACATTTTTGAACTTACATAACTTTTTTCTGGATAAATTTAAAATATTAACACTTTCCACATATCTAGGTTTTTTAATATCTACAACATATTACATTTTCGCGAAGGTAAGTTGTCCAGTTTATGAATTATTTAAGTTTAAAATTCAATGAAAAAAAGGTTATTTTTTATATTTTAAAATACACTCGGAAGTTTGACAATTGATTATTGATTTTAAATTTAAAATTATTATTTATATTTTGTCAGTTTATAACCATTAATAGTAATAAAAAAAATTCTAAATTTGTAAATTTATATTTTTACAATTTTCTAAATTAGGACCAAAGTGGTGTAAGAAAATATTAATAAAATAAATAAAATTTACTGACTAGTGGATTGATTTTTGTTAAATCTTAATTTATACATAGAGAAAGTATTTAATTTTTATTAATGAATAATTTTCTATTTTAACTTCGATATTATTTAATAATTAATTTTTAAAAATCGTTGATTAATTTTTTTTATTATTTTGTTTTTTTGTCGATTATTTTCGCCAGATTTCGAATTTTTCTTTCGATTGTTAAATTATTTTCTTCATATCTCAATTATTTTCTTTAAAATAATTAATATTTAATTATTTTCGTCATATTGTAATTTTTCTTTCAATTATCAACTATTTTCTTAAAATTTCAATTTGATTCTTTAATCTTCAATTCATTTATTTAATTTTTAATTATTTTCTTCAATTCTTAATTATTTACTTCAATTTTCAATTGCATTCTTCGTTTTTAAATTATTTTATATAATTATAATATAATTGATATTATAATTATCAATTTTCATTTATTTTATACAATTTTTTTTCATAATTTTCATCAGTTTTCAATTGACAATTTATTAGTCTCATTTAATTTTATGATTATTCATTAATTCAAAAAATTTTTTTGTTGAAATGCCGATTATTCTCACTATTTTTCAATTTTTTTTTCAATTGTTAATTTTTTTTTTTTAATAGTTGATTATTTTCGTCAATATTTAATTATTTTCGCCATATTGTTATTATTCTCTTAATTATCAATTATTTTCTTTAAATTTCTATTTGACTTTTTAATTTCCAAATTCTTTCTTTAATTTTTAATTATTTTCTGTAGTTCTTAAATTGTCTTTAATTTTTAATTGTTTTGATCGACTCAATTAATTTCTTAATATTCAATAACTCTCTGATGTTTTAATTTATTTTTTTCACTCATAAAAATTGTTTTCAATATTCATGTATTTTTTTTTCACTTTTTTTTAATGATTCTCATAATTTTTCAACTATTTCCTATAATTCTTAATTATTTTGTGCAATTTTCAATTATTATTTTGATAATTAGGTTCAATTAATCGTTATAAACTGACAAAATATAAATAATAATTTTAAAGTTGTCATCAATAATCGATTGTTAAACTTTAGAGTGTATGCATTTTAAAATATTAAAAGTAACCTTTTTTTCATTAAATTTTAAACTTAAATAATTCATAACCTTACCTTCGCGATAATTTAATATGTTGTAGATTTTATAACAATTTAGATATGTGGAAAGTGTTAATTTTTTTAATCCATCCAGAAAAAAGTTGTGTAAGTTATAAAATGTGTTTTGAGGTTAAATTTGAAATTTAAAAATGAAATTATTCAATAACAAAATAATTATTCGTCTTCTTTAGTAAAAATATGATTAAAGTGCACAAATAAATAATTATGGTAATTTTCGTTAATATTTGTCATGTAGATTTCTAAAAAATAGACTTTTAAAAGTGACAAAAATTGACAGATTTTTTATCAACTTAAGGTTAATTTTATTTATATTATTTTTCATTTTACACCAAATTATTTTAATGAAAAAAATGTTTGGAAACTGATTAAACGTATTTTGACGCATCCCTTTGATAAAATGCTTATTAAATTGTCAACAATATATAATTTTAATTAAAAGCTTAGTTCAATATGAAGCTAGTTCATGATCCGTGTAATATAATTCCTATTTAATGTTCAGAATAATAAAATGCTAATTCAAAATTACGTTTAAAATAATTAAAATTTAATTTTACGTGAAGTAAGTATTAAAATACCAATTAAATTATAATATTCTTTTATTTAGTTTTCATTGGAATAAAAATTTTCCAATTATTATCAATAATTCAGGTAATGATATTTCTAGTTTATAAACAAATAACATAAAATTAAGATCTTATAAACATTTAGATTTATGATTTTTAATGAAACTAACAAGTTTTTTAATCTTTTAATTAAAAGTATCAATAATTTAGATAATTCTTAAATTTATTATTCTAGATTATAAGTATTTTAAATGCTTGATATTTAAAATATAATTTTTTTAATAATTAAAATTTATTATTAAACTTATATTTGTTTATCATTTATAAAGACTTACTAAAAACTATATATATTTTCAATATCAAGCATTTAAAATAGTTATAATAATCTAGAATTAATTATAGTAAGATCTGTTTAAAATGTTGATATTGTTATTAAAATATTAAAAAAAACCAGTTAGTTTCTTTAGTCTAAATCTAAATGTTTATAAGATCTTAATTTTAAGATATTTGTTTATAAATTACAAATATCATTAATTTAATTATTGATAATAATTGGAAAAGTTTTATTGCAATGAAATAGCATAAAAGAATATTATATTTTAATTGGTATTTTAATATTTATTTTACGTAAACTTGAATTTTAATTATAAAAACGAAATTTTGAGCTAGCATTATATTATTCTGAACATTGAATAGGAATCATATAACACGAACCATGAACTAGCTTCGTATTGAACTAAGCTTTGAATTAGAATTATATATTTTTGACAATTGAATAAGCATTTCTTTAACGGGAGGCTTGGATTACTGATTAAAAGCGTGTAAAACATGCATTAAAAACCCTATTTTTTCTTGACTCTTGCTCCTTTAATTACAATAAAATAAAAAATATAAAATAAAAACAAAATAAAAAATTTAGCTAAAACAACTTCAGAAACTGAATTTAGATACTTTAATAAGACATATAATACAGTTTTTAATATTTTTTAAAATATGTCAGCGACCACCTTTGATCGAAAATCAGTGTTTGTACCCAATCCAAAATAATCGTGATTCTCAATCTTTAATAGCCGACAAGATCTTTTTTTTTTAAATCTTAAACTGCCCGGAAATTCTTTTTCTGTCTAGTTTTAGTCACCCTGATCTAGTTTATGGTTCTAAACTCGTCTATTCTGTCTAATCAAGATAACAAATAATTCGAAAATAATTTCATTCGCAGGAAATTGATATTAAGAAACAGGGAGCTGTGACGAGTTACGCTTTTTGCCAGTACACGGACATAAATAGCGTCGTGAAAGCAATGCGGTCGATGGATGGAGAACATCTGGGCTCGAATCGAATCAAACTTGGATTTGGAAAGTCAATGCCCACATCCTGCGTCTGGGTTGACGGCATTGGAGGTATTTACTTTGATTTCAGTTTACTCTAAAGCTCACATTCAGCTCAAACGAACGTTTGATTAACGAATTTCTGTTTTTTGGCAATTGTTTGATTACAGAGTGTGTGTCGGAAAAGTATATCAACATGCAGTTCCATCAGTTTGGACCAATTACACAAGTGGTGGTAGACCGGGAACGAGGTCACGCGTTGGTTTTCTTTGAGCAAATCAGCTGTGCTCAGGCAGCGGTCAAGGAAATGAGGGGAGCGACTCTTCGGGGTCGTCGTCTGCAAGTTGATTTTGCATCGAGGGAGTGCCAGGAAACGTTTTACGAACATCTCGAGCGTCAAGGATTCGCCGGCGAAAAACCTTGGGACACGAGACCAACTCCTGCTGCCACTTTCGATGTTGCGTTAGTATTTTTTTGATTTTTAAAAAAATAAAAAAGAAGAAAAAATTAATTTTAAAATGTAGGATAAACGTGGGTAAGTTCGGATAGTATGAAAAGTCGGATATCTGCAGTTTTGAAGCTAAATAAATAATATTTATTTAGTATATTTTTCGAGTATTTTTACAATTTTAGGCCTCGGATTTTGAGAACTTTTCTACTGAAAGTTGTTTTATGACTCAATAATTTATCAAGAATTAAATCGTGAGTTTAAAAATAAGAAATACATTTCTGAAAAAGTTAATATTAAAGTTTTCAATGATTTTAACTGAAAAATTTTAAACTTTGAAAATTAGTTTTTTGTCATTTTGAGAATATTTGTAATTTTTGGAAAAATTTTAATTATTTGACTTGACAGGTTTCCAAGAATTAACCTTTGATAAGTTTTTTTAGACAGTTACATTAAAGGTTTTTCACCACTTCAATTAAAAAAATTATACTAAACATCTAAATTTCAGTAATTTCCATGAATCTTAACGGCAAAAATTAAAGAAAGTGTAATTTTCTTTTTAAATTTAAGTTCTTAAAATTTTTTCTTGAAGCGGAACTTTAAAAAACGGGTTTTAAATTATTTTTACAAATTTTATAGTGAAAAATACTGTTAAACAAATTTTTCGGGTATTTTTGAAATTTTAGGCCTCGGATTGTACTTAGTAATTTATCGTTATTTTTTACTTTTCCCTATAAATTTTGTGTTTTAATTAGATTTTTTTTTAAATTGTTATCAGTTCCAATCCTGAATTTTTTAACCTAAAGTTTCTTTAGTTGTACATAAAACTTAGTAATTTTCCAAGAATTAAATAATAAATACTTAAATTTCGTAAAAAGAAACTTTGAAAGTTCTTAATTATTTTTTAACTTAAGAATTTTACTGAGATCTTAAAAATTTTTCAGAAATTAAACAAAAATTAAATTTTAATAATTTTTAAAAATCTGTTTTTAAGACTTCTTTTTAAAAGTTTTATGAATTAAAGTCTTAAGATTATTTTTAAAAAAACATTTTTTAATTATTTAACTGAACAATTTTCCAAGATTTAACCATTCCATTTAACCATATTTGAGTTAACAAAATAATAAATAAGTTTTTATAAAGTATCCTTGAATGTTTTTAATAATTTTAACTCAATAATTTTACTCCCTCTTTTAGTCTATCATTTTTTTCCTTTTAATGTTAGAATTTAAAAAATTTTCTAAATTTCAATTTATTTTTCACTTTTTTCTCCATATTAGTTATATTTTATTTACTTTTCACTTCGTTTCGTTGTAATTCATAAAAATAAAGCTTCTCTTGTGGGGAGCATCAATATTCCCTAAAAGGTACAGTTTTCATTCTACAGAATTTAATTAGATTAAAATTTTTCTTAACAGAATATTCATTTTTCGAATTTGCTTTTAATCGAATTTAAATTACATTTCACTACATTTAAATACTCGACTTACTAAAAATGCATTTAAATGATAATTTTCCTAATTGAAAATTCCGTTTAATTAGAATCTGTTTAATTAATAAGTTCGTTACATAGAAATTCTGTAGAATGAAAACTCTAAAAACGAAAAATTCGGTGAATAAAATTAGGTTTAATTATAATTTGTTTAATTTAAATTTATTTACATTAAAATGTCTGTTGAAGATGAATTCTGTAGAAAAAACACTTTAATAAAGAAAAATTCGATGAATAAAATTAGGTTCAATTAGAATTTATTTAAATTAAAAAGTCGGCTAAAGAGAAATTCTGTGTAATAATAACTCTAATAAATGAAATTCGGTAATTTAAGCATTCTGTTCAGTAAAAATTTCGATTAATTAAAATTTTGAATTTGTGAAACTAAAAAGTTGGTTAAAAAGAAATAAAAAGAAATAAAAATTAGATGGTTTAAACATTTTGTTCTGCAATTGTTCCGAATAATTTAAATTAAGAATATATTAAATTAAAAGATTTCGTAAAGAAAAATTCTGTAGAATGAAAACTCTGATAAATAAAAATTCGTCGATTAAAATTTGTTTTAACTGCAATTTGTGTAAATTAAATTTCTTTAAATTCAAAAATCAGTTACTAGAAAATTTTGTAGACGGTAACTCTGATAAATAAAAAATTGGTGATTAAAATTAGGTTCAATTACAATTTCTTTAAAATAAATTTCTTTTAATTAAAAAGTCGGTTAGAGACGAATTTTGTGGAAAGAAAACTCCAGTAAATGAAAATTTGGAAATTTAAACAATGTGTTCAGTAAAAATTCCGATTTAAATAAATTTAGAATTTGTTAAGTTCAAAAGTTGGTTAAAGAAAAATAAAAACAAATAAAAATTCTATGATTTAAACTTTATGTTCAGTAAAAATTGAGATTAATTTAAATTTAGAGTTTGTTAAATTAAAATATCACTCTTTTATAAATAATTCATTCCAATTTTTCTACATTAAAAATATAATGTTATTTTTAAATTAAAGATAACAAATAAATACACTTGTTTAAATTTTTAAACTACCGAAAAAAAAAAGATTTATCACCTGCTGAAAACTTACTCCTGAAATAGATCATTTATTTATTTAGAAAGCTTGACTATGTAATTTTGAATTAAAAATTAATTTTTAAATTAAAGATCTAGAAAATTTGGAAAGTCACTTATTTTTTAAATTTATTTGAAAAATGATCTATATTTAAATATTTTTCTTGATTATAAATTATGTAGGTAGATATGTAGTTGAGATGTATCTAATTAATTTAGATACATTTTTTTGTACTTTTCAAAAAAATATAAATAATAAAAGGGAAAAGTATTTATAGTACTTCAAAAGATGAATTACCAACTAGTTTTCAAACTGGAAATTTTCTAAATTAAATATCATTTGGAATTGAAGTATTGATTTTATCTCAAAGAATATTCTCTAATGTTTGAAAATCTTTCATATATTTAATTGATATTTACTTTATATAATTAAAAAACGTTATTATATTAAAAATTTTATTTATATCACCAAATTTCCTAATATAGGACATTAAAAAGGTAGAAATTTTGCTTAAAATTCCTTAAAAAGTTGTAATTGAACAAGATAATTTGATCAGTAGTTAGGTTTTGGGGAATTTAAAAAAAGCCCTCTACCCTACCAGGCAGCCTAAGACGGGCTAAAATAAACTTTTTTTTAAATGCCAAAATGAATTGCCTTTTAAACAATTATAAAGGTTTTCATAAATTATAAAGTTATAAAGGTTTTTTCTTATCAATTATTTAGAGGAAATGTTAAAAATAAATGTAGGCGCATTCTTGTTTCCTTTTTATTTCACTAACTAAACAATTTTTTGCAAATTATGGATAGGGACTCGTCTTAGGCGACTTTCCCCTAATAATTTTGAATTTATTTTAAGTACTTTTTTATAAAACTAAATTTGAAGTTTTGAAAAAAAAAGTTTATGAAAACTTGTAATATTCATAGAATTTTTTTTTTTTAAATAGTATCAATCCTGTAGTTTTGAATAAACAAGTTATTTTTACTAGTCAAAAATGAATCGTTTGATGAATAATTTATTTGATTGATTGATTAAACATATATTAAATTGATTGTTTAGGAGGGAGCGAACCTTCGATTCGGCTGTGACCGTTCCAAATAGCGGTAGTAGATTTACTCGCTACGAAACACCACCAAGAGCGAGGGCAGCGAGTTACAGTCGAACTCCAGGAGGTGGCAGTACACCTGGAGCTAGTCCAGCCCATCCGACGGCAATGTCGAGAACGAGTCGACGATCGTATCAAGATCCTTATTACGAGAGCGATTATAGCGAGACAACGTCGAGGAGATTCCGAAGCTACGATGAATATAGCCAGGGTAGCGGTGCGAGTCACGACGACTATGAAGGCGCGGGGATTGGTGACAGCAAGCTCAATGACGAAGACTGTCCATCAACTCTGTCTCGAAGACACGCCGTTCAAAGTGTCGTTTCCAGTATCGACTCTCCAGCACCTCCGCCTCCTTTATTACCTCCGCCTGATATCAGGCATCTTCAAAAGGAGCGGGTGCATTTATTAGAACAACTTGAGGAGTGTCACAGCAGCGGTGATGAAATTGCCTTTGCTCCAAAAAAGAGGCCGAAACTCGAAGGAGGACCCGCGTCATCGATCCTCTGCGATGACGAGGAACCAGAAATCGCCTCGTTACTTGTTACCTCGCATTCCGGGAGGAAAGGAATGGAAGTCAGGAGGGTTAGTGATAGCAAGGTGATGATTCATCACAGCTCGAGGAGAGGCAGCTGTGAGGGAAGAGGACCTGGTCCCTGCAAAAGGCGGAGAGACGCGACGAGGTCAGTTTTCAATTATTTTTAAGATTTCGTGTTTATAGATTTCCATTTATCCAAATTTCGAATCAACTTCCCCTTTTTTAAAGCGAAAAATCTCCTATTTCCCCTTTTACAGACCTAATTTATGCTTTAAAACCCGATTTAATGGATTTTTTTATTGATTTACAGACATCACGATCATCACGATGGCTCTCGACCAGGAACACCACTTGTTGACGAGAGGCCGGAAAACTTGGTTCCCAGTGAACCTCGTAGATTTCGCGAACGAAGTCAAGAAGGCCCTTTATCCTTGCCTTTGCCGAGATTTGCCACACAAATGCTGAACAACAACAACACCAGTAACAGCAACAACAACAACAGCGGCAACTCGAGGTCAAGTCACGTGTCTCTGTCGAAAATAGCCAGTCCACCTTGTGCAACAAGTGTACCAACAACGAGTCCGCGAACGGCGCCTCAACCTCCAGCCTCGCCTCCACCAAGGCACGTAAGTCCGAGTCCCACTAGTTCCGATAGTGAGGCTGCGCCTCAGTCACCGAGCCTCGAGGAAAGGATACGATCTTTGGACGAAAAGTACGAAAAGTGGTCGGGATCAAGAGCTTTAAGTGCAGCGGGCGGCGATGCTCTTGCCAAATTAGACGCGTCGGCCTCTGAGCGATTTAGGTTTCGACACAAACTTCTGGATCTTGATCTTCACGAGGTGCAACCGTCGGACATTGTTAAATCGGTCCTTGCGAAACGAAGTGTTTTCGATGAGGACTCCAAGAGGCTGGAGAACTTTAATGAGAAATACGAGCCTCGAGAGTTCACGGGTGTGATTGGTGTGAGCTCCATGATTGGCAGTAGCGGGAATCTTGCGAGTGTCGGCTGCACCAGCAAGGTTTGCCTCCAGTATCCGTTTCCTAGTCATCCGCCAGTTCAAACTGCCACGTCCAGCAGTCTGTCCAGTCTTGGCGCCACGACTTCAGCTACAACGCCGACGTCCACGCCAACACTCAAGAACGACCCGAGAACAGCGGCGCCGCACAATTGTGTGCATCCGACAACCCCCGTCACACCTGGAACGTCAATTAAGACGGTCAGTCCAGAATTGCCGCCAGTTTCATTACCAATCACGGCCCTGGGTAGTGCAACTGCGGCCAGTAGCAGCAGCGGTAGTGGTTTAGCCTCAGCGAGTAATCTTCTTAGTAGCAACGGTAGTGTAGCCAATTTAAATAGTGTTCATTCCCTGAACGCTTCGACCAGTCGGGCGATAAATCCCGTTGTCACTTGCCCTGTGATGACATCCCTGGCAACGGGAGTAATTACCTCGACGATAAACACGACGACCGCGCCTATTGTGACGTCTACGGTCGCGATCTCAAGCGTATCGACCCTAGCGTCTAACGCCAGTCATCAACCTTCCACACCTTCGTCTACCTCGTTATCAACCCTGTCTTCTTCTTCTTCCTCCTGCTCGTCGTCTTCATCATCGTCTTCGTCCTCGTGCGAGGCTCCCAAAAACAAATTAAGAAAAGATATTATGAACAGTAGTCGAGAGAGTCGCGACTCCAAGGATGGTAAGGATTCCAGACATGTGAAAAAGGAAACGTCCAGGAAAGTGAAGAAGGAAGAGTCAGAGGAGAAAGAGGAACGACCAAGCCTGGCGGAGAGAGTCGAGTCCGAGAAGGAGATTAAAGAGACCAAATATGAGAAGAAGGAAAGGGAGGAGAAGGAGAGGCGAGAAAAGGAGGAATTGGAGAAACAGGAGAGAAGGGAGAAGGAGGAGAGGGATCGACAGGAGAGGAAAGAGAGGGAAGAAAGAGAGAGGCGAGAAAAGGATGAGGAGAGAAGGGAAAGAGAGAGGTTGGAAAAGGAGAGACAGGAAAAAGAGAGGAAGGAGAGGGAAGAACGGGAGAGGAAGGAAAGGGAAGAGATTGAATTAAGGGAGAGGAGAGAAAAAGAAAGGCGAGAACGGGAAGAAAAAGAGAGAAGAGAACGGGAGGAGAAAGAGAGACAAGAGAGGAAGGAGAGGGAAGAGCGAGAAAGGCGAGAGCGAGAGGAACGGGAGAGGAAGGAAAGAGAGAGGCTGGAGCGTGAAAAATTAGAGAAGGAACGACTCAGGAAAGAACGGGAAGAATTAGAGAAGCGTGAGAAAGAGGAGAGGGAACGGATAGAAAAGGAGAGAAGACGAGAGGAAAAGGAACGACTCGAAAAAGAGAGGAAACGAGAAAGGGAGGAGAAGGAACGGCTAGAGAGGGAGAGGAGAAAAGAAAAAGAAGAGAGGGAGAAGCAGGAGAAAGAGAAACGAGACAAGGAAGAGAAGGAAAAATTAGAGAAAGAGAAGAGGAGGGAACGAGAAGACCAAGAGAGAAGAGAGAAGGAAAAGGCTGAACGTGAGAAGAGGAAGGATGAGAAGGAGAAAAGAGATCGGGAGGATAGACGACAATCAGTCGAAAATCATATTCATCAGTCCTCTACTCCGAATCCAGCACCGATTCCCATCAAACGCCGATGTTCTTCTCAAGATACTCCCATTGAAGACGACGCCAAGCGGATGAAAATTTCCGATCACAGAAGAGACAGCAAGGATCGCTCGAAACAAAACCGAAGATCCGAGGATCGTAAACATCGAAACGATTCGCATCGATCTAGTCGAGACAGCAGAGACAGTCGTGAAAGTAAAGACTCTCCTGTTCAAGAAAGTAGGGACAGTGTTCAATCTTCCTGTGATCTTACCCGAGAATCGAGTCGAGAAGGCAAGGAAAATAATCGCGACTGTGTCAAGGAGAAACAGCGGAAAAAGAGTCGTTCAGAAAGATCAGAGAAGGAACGAGAAAGGAGTCCGCGAATTTCTCAAGAACCTGACAAAGAGTTTCTCGCGAGGCTGGAATTGGCCAAGAGAAACGATTCGAATATTACAAACGATCAGGACATGATTGGGCCTCATCACGTTAAGGATCTACATCATCACCATCATCATCATCACCAGCAAAGTTTGCATAGCGATGTTGATGAAGGTGCCTTGTCCACTCACGAAATGCAAGGAATGCGTCATCCTTCCGCTACCGACACCGACAGCGATGAGCCCAAAAAGCACTCGATTTTCGACATTGTCGACGATGAACCTGCCTACATTAGTATGTACGATAAAGTAAAAGCCAGATCGACGAAAAACATGCAGAAACTCGAGGAGGAGAAGCGTCAAGTGAGATTGAAAGACAAATTTTCCCAACTGAAACAAAGTCGCGCGAGACGCGAGGAGAAGAAGCAGAGCACTTCCTGGGATGGTGACTCGGTTAGCAGCAAAGCCCTCACCGAGGACGAAGCTACTTCCGAGTCGGATTCAACAAGAGCGAAATCCGTCTCCAGGAAAGGTTCTCGATCTCGTATCCACTCGGACACAAGCGAAGAGGACGAATCATTCAACAAACGTACTGTCATCAAAACCGAGAGGTTTCACGAGAGTGATGTTGATCTCGGTTTTGCTGATTCGGAAGAAAAACACAATCCTCTCGATACGAAATCAACTGTCATGGTGAATAACGTCAGGGTGACTATCAAGGAAGAACCGAAAACATCGGATGACGAGGAGAGAATATCCTTCTCGACCAATCATCCTGTGACCAACAATCACGAGCGGGATTCGCGGAAAAAGTCACACAAGAAGAAGCAAAAGCGGCAGAAGAACTCGATGAGCAGCGAAGATGGCATTAAACTTGAACCGTCCGAAAGTATAGAGCACAGAAGTATAAAGACCGAGATTGGTCTTGAATGTCGCAACCACTCGTCCGAATTGACCAATCCCATGAATCCCAAGTCGCTGAATAGTTCCATTAGCGATAATCCCGAGGAGAGGATGCGAGCAGACAAAAACAAAAGGAATAAGAAAGAGAAACGAAGAGAGAGGAATGGAGATGAGAAGACCAAAGCTAGAAGAAAGAGGCTTAATAGACAAGAAAATAGAGATAGTCAAAGGATGGAAGATATCTTCGGACCTCTCTCGGACGACGTTGACGAAGCTCCCTCCAACGCATTCTTTAATCGGCTCGGGAGCATTCCAAACGAGAACAATGTTTATCATTCCGACAGTGATGGAGCTCGCAGTCCAGACGTGGAAACAATCAGGCGAAAATCCGAAAAGAAACGAAGACATCAGCCTCAGGATGAAAACAGCGTCGATCTCGCCGAAGCGGGTCGGGAAATTGAAGCGAAACTCCTCGGTTTACCAAATTCACCAAAGTCCGCTGTCTGCACCGAGTCCACTGATCACGACGTCTTTCGATTTACCGATGATAATGACAGTGTTGAACCCTCGACACCCACCACTGTTCCTGAAAAGATCAAGGAGAAAAAGAAGAAGAGAAAGAAGTCGAAAGAGGAGCGAGGACGCAAGGATTGTCACCATCACCACCATCATCATCATCACCATCATGACAAGAGTGGTGGAGCCTTGCCCTATCTTGGATCAGAGTCTAGTCCACCAAGAGCCAGCAGTCCTATTCTTTCGAAAGACATGTCACCCACTCTACCGCCGTCCAGAGAATCAATGCCGAGTCCCATACCAAAAATTGACACCAGCATTACAGACATTGCTTCTCCTCCATCTGTTAATTCTAGTATTCAATCCAAGGATTTCAAATCCGAGAAGAAAAAGGATAAATTCATTCCCGGTTACGGAATCGAGATTGACGAGAGTCTACACGACAATGCCGTGAAAAGTATCTCCGAACCTGATGAAAGAGAATCCAGCAATCGAGACGAATCTGAGGAACCAACACCTTCGTCTCCTCCTTCGCAGGCTGAAGACAAACCTCGAGTCGCCATCTCACAAGAGGAAACCGAAGTCGCAGTTGCTGCTCTCATGGCAGAAAACTTTGGCGGTCCAGCCGAAGATTATTCCTACGAGTGTGAAGACGATGAACCCGAAGCCGACTCGTCCAACGAACCACCACCTGAGGCTCCTCAGGAAGACGTTGAGGAAATGCAGCAGGCCGTCGAAAGTCTGAATGCCACTTCCGGTGAAGCAGAGGCCGACTTGAAACCCGACACTCCTCAAAGCGAGCACGATCTCCAAATTGATACCGACACCGAGGAGGATCGCAATTATGAAAACTTTGATCTTTCCCAACCACCGAAGACGCCAGACATTCCTTCTTTCTACAAAACACCTGCGAAAAATCCCGCCGAAAAACCTCAAGAAAATTGCCAACCAGAAACAAACATCAAACCCTCCAGTCCACTCGGTTTGGTCATCTCGCATTTTTGGAATATTTCCGATCCCAAGGCGCGAGAGGTTCCCAAAATTCCACAAGGCGAACCTCTCAAACCCAATTCCGGAAACGAGAGTGTTACACAGAACATTACACAAAATCTGAGTCTGCCCCAGACTCAAAATTTACCAATTCCTTTGGCACAGACAGTTTCTCCAAACTTACAACCAAATATCGCCTTGACAGTAGCTCAAAATTTGCAGCCTATCACTGTTTCTCAAAATTTACAGCCAATCACAGTTTCTCAAAATTTGCAGCAATCTTTGCCGATAAACGTCTCTCAGTCCATGTCGCAAAACATCTCGACGCCTATGCCTCAACCTCTAGTTTCCGCGGGTCGAAGAACTTCACCCTCACCACCTCCACAATACAAAGCATCAACACCTTGTGGAATTCCAGTCTTGAATCAAGTCCCAAGGATTCCGGCAGTCAGTCCAAGACCCACTCCTATTGGTTATCAACCTCTCCATCAACGACTGCCGGTGACTCCCCAGAGTCAAATGGTGCCCCTCCGACAAGTTTCTCCCAGAATGCCGAACGTGTCAGCTTCGTCTTCGGCGAATTTGGCACCTCTACCACCTCTGGTGCCGTCGAGAATGCCGCCCTTGATCTCTTCTCAATTATCGCCGAGAGTCTCGCAGCCTCTATCTCCGAATGGTCAGTGGTCTCGAACTCCAGTCATGGCTCCTCACGCTCCAGCTGGAGTGAAACCCTCATCGCCACCTGTCAGGATCCCAGTGAGTGTTCCCATCTCCGCTCACAGACCCGACACCCCGATGCAACACATCTACTCCACTGCTGCTAGTCAACAGCCTGTGATACAACACGCTCCGGGAATGAGAGCCCTGGCTCCAAATTATCCACGCGGAGGCTTGCCACCTCTCACTCTCAATATTCCACCGAGACCTTACATGCCGAGTGTTCCACTTCTTACGCCCGGAGTCCAGGTCAAGAGTTCGAGAGATTCCAGCCTCGGTGGCAAGTCCGTGATCGAGACACTGATTCCCGTCAATCCCAACGAACCCCAGAGACTCGAGGAGCCAAAACTCTCGCCTGCAGTCTTGCCTGAACCCACCAATAAGGCCTCCACGTCACCAAAAGTACCATCGCCGAATCAACCGCCGACCTACATTCCCGAAACTGCCAAAATTGAAATCAATGCCAGCACCTCGAGTCCGATCTTTGGCAAACCGGCGAGTATTGATACGATGATGCTGTCGCCGAGGCAGAAACAACATCCTCTTGATGGGAATTTACTATCGCCGAGACAGAAGCAGGAACTGGCTAATTTGCAACTTTTGACCACTCATGTGCCGAGGGTTTCGACTCCAAGTCCGGTTATTGTCGCGCATGGACCTCATATGGTGCACAAGAACTTGATCCACCCTCTGGGTCCACCAACACCTTCGCCTAATCAGTCTCTGATTAAGACCGTTGTGCCCATCTCGCACCCAACTGATAAGGCTCTTCTGTATGAGCAGAAATTGGCCGAGCAGAGGTTTAGTCAGAAATTCCGTGAGGAGCATCAAAAGTTTAGGGAAGAGCATAAATTCCGTGAGGAGCAGAAATTGAGGGAAGAGCAGAAGTATGAGAAGATGAGGGAGGAAGTGAAATACGAGAAGATGAGAGAGGAGCAAAAGTATGAGAAGATGAGGGAGGAAGTGAAATACGAGAAGATGAGAGAGGAACAGAAATATGAGAAATTGAGGATAGAGCAGAAATACGAGCTGAAGTTAAGGGAAGAACAGAAATTACGAGAGGAGCAGAAATACGAGAAACTGAGAGAAGAGCAGAAACTAAGAGAAGAGCAGAAATACGAGAAATTACGAGAAGAGCAGAAATACGAGAAACTAAGAGAAGAGCAGAAATACGAGAAATTGAGAGAAGAACAGAAATTAAGAGAGGAGCAGAAATTACGAGAAGAGCAAAAATTCCGAGAAGAGCTGAAATATTCCATTCAAAAGCAAATTCCCCAGAGTATTTTGCTTGGCAAGTCACCGCACGTTCCTCTCGTTTCAAGTCAGACGATTGTGTCGAGGGTCGTGACCTCTGTTTCTCCCTTGTCCAAAGAGGGCAAGGATATTAAAGACATGATTGATTTCCCTGAATTTAAGGAGATAAAGGAAGTTAAAGAGATTTCGGAAAAGATAATTCAAGAGAGAACTGAAACTGAGGAAGCGCAGCCGATGTTGTTAACTCCTCCGGTTCAATCAATGCCATTAGAAGATCGTTCGGTTAAAGAAATTAAGGAGCAGAAGGAAGGAAAGGAAGTGAAGATCAAAACGGAACAGGAACACCCGGAGGAGACGTTGATGAAACAAGAATCGCCTGCTGAATTTAAGATTGTGAAGAAGGAGAACGTGAAGAAGGAAATTGTGGACAAGGAATGTGTTAAGGAGCATATTTGTTTGCCTAAGGAGCACGTTATTGGACCTAAAGAACATGTTGGAATTAAGGAACATGGAATTAAAGAGCTTGTTGGAATTAAGGAACATGTCGGAATTAAGGAAAATGTCGGAATTAAGGAACATGTTGGTATTAAAGAACTTGTTGGTATTAAAGAACTTGTCGGCATTAAGGAACATGTTGGCATTAAGGAACCATTCGGGATTAAGGAACATGTCGGAATTAAGGAACCATTCGGGATTAAGGAACATGTCGGAATTAAGGAACCATTCGGGATTAAGGAACATGTTGGAATTAAGGAACCATTCGGGATTAAGGAACATGTCGGAATTAAGGAACATGGCGGAATTAAAGAACAAGTTGGCATTAAAGAACATCTTAGAATTAAAGAGCATGTTATTCCATCTCAAGAACATGCCATTCCATCTCAAGATCATATTATTTCTTCTAAACAACACGTAATTTCCAAGGATCATGTCGTGTCTAAAGAACACGGATTTTTAGCCAAGGAACCTTCTTCCAAAGAACATGTTGCTTCATCTAAAGATATTTTGTCTAAAGATCATGTCATTTTGTCTAAAGATACTGTTATTTCCTCTAAAGATCACGTTATTTTGTCTAAAGATCATGTTATTTCGGCTAAAGAATTTGCCAAGGAGGATGTCATTCGATCTAGAGAATTTGGACAAGAGCAAGTTATTTCTAAAGAACATGTCAAGGAACTTGTTATATCATCCAAAGAACAAGTACCATCTAAAGAACCTGTAACTCTAGGCAAAGATCACGTGATCAAAGATGCTCCAAAGGAGGAGATAAAGCGAGAATTAGAAGGAGACGAGGATACCTTAACGGAACCGAGTACAGATCCTCTGGCTCTTGATATTGGAAAGGAAGATCCAACGGATAGTAAAGAGGACAGTGATTATTGGTCAGCCAAGGAAGTGAATATCGAGAGCGTGATTAAGAAAGTGGACGCACTCTGCGATGGAGAGGAGAATGACATTGATGAGGAAGTGGAAAATCAGGATTCTCGTGATCATCATGATTCCCGTGATCAGCACGATTCTCACGATCAGCACGATTCTCTTGATCATCATGACACTAGCAAGAGCGAGGCAGACTCGTGGTTCGACACGGAATCTGTCGAGGGAGACAGTAAAAAGAGTTTCTCGAATGATGATCAAGACGAGGGGGTCGAGACCTGCGAAGTCGAGAAGCGATCTCGAAGAGGAAGATCTAGAGCGAAACGAGGAAGAGGTGGAGTCACGACCAGAAGAGGAGCTAAAACAGCGAGTGCAGCTCCTAAACGGGGAGGAAAAACTGGTAGAGGTGGTAAACACGCGGAGAAGAATAAACCTACTGATGTTTATGAGTTCCATGATGACAGCGAGGAGGACAATGCTGGTCGTCCAAGGTTGATACTCACCATCAAATCACCCGGACCCAATGCAATCGGACCAAATGCCCAGCCTGCAACTCCAGTCGCTGCTGTCAAAGAAGTTCCTGCCGAGGAATTCGTCTCGCCAGCAGTCAACACTCGGAAGTCGAGGAGATTGGCTGAAAAGGATGGAAGTCGAACAACTGTCGATGATGTGATTGAGGACGTTGTTCGTGGAACCGCCAACAAGGGATTGGCCGCGACTAGAAGAAGCGCCAGGCACAATAATCTACCAAAAGGTCTCCAGAATCTCGTTCCACCATCAGAACCGAGAAAATCGACCAGAGGAGGCAGAAAGGGTCCGAGGAGAATATCAGAGAACAACGACGAGTCTGAAGAAAAGGTCAAGAATCTAGTCGTCGAGGCAGAAAAAGACCCGCCAGTCGAGAAAATCGAGGAAAAGATCAAGCCCGAGGAAAAGAAAGTAAACCCAGTACCAGTTCTGCAGAAATCCACTCCTCTTGAACCCATGACTCTCATCGATCCAGTCACGGGAATGTTGATTCCAATGAGAGAGTCCGAGGAGGGACAGTACATTCCTGTTTCCACTTCCGGACAAGCTGCACAAAACGCCTCGAAAATCACCGTCCAGTCGAGAATCGGAACCACTTGTGTCATCAGTTCCGCTCAATCTGTCAAGGCTAAACCAACCCCCGACAAGAAGGAACACACCGAGGAAATTAAACCCGAGAAACCGAAAGTTAACGAACCCAAGCAGGAAATCAAGGAAGTCAAACTCGAGCCAAATTCACCAAAAGCTCAAGTTTTTCCTCCAACTTCCGTTCCAACCACAGTCATCACCAAACCTCATTCTCCAGTTACTCAAGCTCCAGTTGTCACTCCATCTCCACCCGTTGTCGTCTCTTCCGTTATTTCTTCAACTTCCACCGTCGTCACCACTCAACCTTCAATCAACTGTTCCACCCAAGCCAAACCCCAGAGCCTGAAAGCTCACGTTCTCAATGCCAGCAAACTCGTTACTCCTGCTCAACCTCTTCAACACCCGATCGTCGTCTCGAAAGCTGTTGTTCCGAATGTTCCTAGTCAGGCGATTGTCCAGAATATCGCCAAACAACCAGCGCAAGCTGTTCAAGGTCTTCATCTGCAAATCCCGAGCAATAGGGTCGCATCGCCCAGCCTGAGTCCTCACGCGAAACACGTGCAGCAGCCACCCAATGGAAAACAAGGTCAGCCTATGTCTCCAGTGTTGAATAGCGCCGGAATTCCGCCAAATCCGAAACAACATCTTCTCCAAGCGGCCAAACAACAAGTTCCGCCGGTAATCAACAATCTGCCGCAAAAACTACCAGCCAATGTGCATCCGGGAACGATGGCTGCTGCCCCGACTCAGAGAATCCATCAGGCTATTCCTCAGCCAACTGCTCTTAAGGGAATCAATGGACAATTGCATCCACTCAATCCGAAGGCTCATCTTCTTCAAGCCGTGGTCCCTCCTCTGATGACCGGCGCGGTTGCAAGTCCACCAGCTCAGCCGCACTTGATTGGACCTCAGCCTGTCGTCGCGGGTGCCACTTGCTCAAGATCCGCGCCTACCAAAGCTCAGGTTCGTTTTGGATATCAATTTTTCGAAAAACAGTCATTTCTCGTTATATTTTATTCAGGGCTGTTATCGATTTAAATCACTTTGGAAATTTGCATTTAAATCATGATTTAAATCAAAAAAACTTTACAATTCTCCGGATATCTAATACTGCATGTAAAACATCTCAAACCATAAACAAAACCCACAAATTTGTGGATAAATCTTAAAAATTTCAATTTTAATATTTTAATCTTTAATTTTAAAAATTCTGCTAATCCATGTGATCAAAATAACTACGATTTACAAATTTTTGGTATGAGGATAGCAAAAAATAGTATTACATTTTCATATCTTAAAGTCGTTACAATTACCTATATAAATTTCAAACGTCAATTAAGTCATATTCCAATTTGTTCCAACTTTTAGATTTCAATTAATTCAAATTTAAATGCATATTAATTAATGCAAAATAATTCAATAATATTAAACAGGGTTGCCACAGGTCAGGGAATTCAGGGAAATCAGGGAAAAGTCAGGGAAACTGAAATGGGTCAAGGAAGTCAGGGAAAAGTCAGGGATTTTCATAAAAAATACTGGAAAAATGGAAAGAATCTCTAAAAAAGTTGAAAAATTATATTTTTCTGAAATTTACTAAACAAATTTTTGGAAGTCATATTTTAAACATACTAAAAATAAGTAATGTTTGCAATCTGAAAAATAATTATATTTCACAATTTATCAATTTCTTCAATTTTTAACAGTTCTTTTCTATTATGATTCTATTAATATGATTCTATTATGAACTAAAATTTTCAACATTTTTATTACTTTTCAATTATTAACTTTAATTTTCAATTATTTTCATTATTTTTCAATTTCTTCGTTAAGTCTTAAATTTACTTTACGAAAATTTCAATTATTTTTTTTTCAATTTACCATTATTTTCATCATAATGCAATTATTTTCTTCCACTGCACTTCAAATATATTTTGTATTTTTTCAAATTATTTTTTTTAAATTAAAATTATTTTCTTCTTTTTCAAATTATGTATATCATCTTAAAATTATTTGTCTCAATTTTTAATTATTTTCATTATACTTCAATTAATTTTCTCAAATTTTAGTTTTTAATTAATTACCTCAACCTTGAATTGCTTTTTTCAATTTTTAATAATTATTTAAGGATTTCATTTTGCAAGTATTTATTCCAATTTTTCAACATTTTTATTATTTTTCGATTAATTTTCTAAAATTTCAGTTGCCTATTGATTCTAATTTTAAGATCATTTTTTTTTCTTATGCAATATTATTTTCTTCAACTTTTAATTAGTTTTATTCAGTTGTAGTCCAAAATTTCAATTTATTTCTATTATTCAATATATATTCTGGTATTCTTTTTAATGAATTTCTAAGATTTTCAATAATTTTATTGAAAACTCAATTGTTTTCTTCTATTTCATAGATATTTTGTAATTTTTTCAATTATTTTTCCAAACTTTTAATTATTTTCATTGTATAATCTAGTTTTATAGTAAATATACGAAAAATTGGTTTTAAAAACTCAAAAAAGGCCAGGAAAAAAGAAAAAAATTGATCTGGAAATGAGGGAAAAGTCAGGGAAAATTATAATAAAATATTTGTGGCAACCCTGTATTAATTATTTTCCATATTCACAATAATCCTGCTTTTATTTCTAAGAAATTTCACTTTTTAAAATTTTTTTAATTTTTATCTTATAATTTTTTATTTTACAAAATTTTAATATTTTATCTCCTTTTACTATTGATTTTTTTTTGCATTTGTCTTTTTATTTTAGGATTTTTTTTAATTTTCCTCTTTTTATGCAAACTATTTAATATTATTTTACACAATTCGTTATTATAACATTCACTAAACTTTTTTTTCGTTGATTTTCATAATTATTTTAATATTTTTAAAAATAAATACTTTCATTTTTTTTTTGTAAGTTTATTCAATTTTTTTCACATCTTGGCTATTTTTTGCGAGATTTTTTGCAAATTTACTTGTTTTTCCATAAAGTTTTTAGATTTTCTTTATTTTTCTAAATTTACTGTTAAGTAAATGGACTTATTTTAAGTGCAATAATATAAAAATATATTTGGTTTAATTTGCTTAAACTTTTGTATTTTTAAAGGATTTTTAAATTTTTTTTGTCGATTTTCTTTTTCTTTATTTATCTTGATATATACATTTTTAATTTTATTTTTTTCACTTTTACATTTTTTTAGTTTGTTAGTTTAAGAAAAAAAAACATTTCTCTATTTTCTTCTTATTTATTTCATTTATTTATTCTTTAATTTTTGTCATCATTTTTCCATTTCTAAGAAGCATTTCTCCTTCTTTTTAATTGTTTAGTTTTTATCTTAAAATTACGAATTTTTTAAAACATTTATTTGGTGCTTTTATCTACATTTTTTAACTTTCCTAATTTTCTACTCTTTTGAAAGCTTTTATTCTTTTATTTTATACTATGTGAATCTAATTTTGTACTAAATATGCTCATTTTAACATCGTTCTTGTGAATTTCATAGAATTTATTTTCTTTTACAATTTTTTTTAATTTTACAAAATTTTATTCATTCTTTTTTTATTCATTTTGTAAAATAATTTTCTAATTTTAAAAGTCTGTTCTCTTTAGTAACATATTTTAACGTTTTTTTTTTTTATTATCTTTTTATTTATTATTTTAATTTAAAAAAATGGCCGTAAATAGTTTAATTTTTTTAAAAGAGTTTCTACTTTTTTATATATAATTATGTCACTGTCTCATTCTTGTGTTTTTTTTTTTTTATTTTTTCTTCATTTCTTTAATAAACTACTTACAAAGAAACATTGTAGATATACTGATTATATTTTTAAAAAATCAATTTTTTATTTACATCAAAAAAATCTTCCGGAGAATTATGAACAGCGTTTTATAAAAATTATAAAAATTGTAATTTCTTATTTCAAAGTTATCAACAATTGTAAATATTTTAACTGTAATATTTTTAAAAAAATAATGGCGAATTTGACAAATTAATTGAAAAAAAAATAATAATGAAAATGATTAAAATTGTCAAAAGTAATTTAAGAAATCATAGAAATGTTTTAAAACTAAAGAAAATAATTTAAATTTGAAAGAAAAACGGCAAAATCTTAGAAATAAATTTAAAAAAATTAGAATAATGAAAAATTAAAGAAAATAATTGAAATTTTAGAAAAATATTTGAAAATCTGGAAAATTAATTAAAAAAATTAAAATAATCAAAAATTTAAGAAAAGAATTGAAGAAAACTAAAAATAATTGAAATTAAGATAATTAAAAAATATTTTTGGAAATTATAAAAACAAATCAAAATAAATAAAAATTGAAGAAAATAATTGAAATTTGAGAAAAATGCTTAAAAGTTTTAAAAAATAATTTTACAAAATTGGAATAATATTTAAAAGTTAAGGGAAACAGTTGAAAAATATGATAACAACTAAAATTTCAGATAAATAATTGAAATTTTTGAAAATTATGACAAAAGAATGACAGTAATTAGAAACTGAAAAAAATAATTATAGATAGGTAAATTACAGAACTTATTTAAAAAAAAAAAAAAAAATTACAAAATTGAAAACAATCTAAATATGCGATAATAACTGAAAATTTATTAAATAAATTGAAAAATAATGAAAATAATTAAAAGATAAAGAAAAAATTGCAAAATGATAAAAAGAAATTAATTTTAAACAAAATAATTTAAAATTGATGAAAATAATTTTAAATTTTTAAAAATAATTGGAATAGTATGAAAATAATAAAAATTTCAGATAAATAATTGCAATTTTTGAAAATTATGACAAAAGAATGACAGTAATTGGAAACTGAAGAAAATAATTATAGATAGATAATAAATTACAGAATTTATTAAAAAACAAAAAAAAAATTGAAAAATTGAGGACCATAATCTAAATATGCGATAATAACTGAAAATGTATGAAATTAATTGAAAAATAATTAAAAGATAAAGAAAAAATTGCAAAATGATAGAAAGAAATTAATTTTAAACAAAATAATTTAAATCAATTTCAGCCCTGCAGTAACATTTCATTTTTTTACTATTCAGTATTATTAATATATTTGATTAAAATTTTAAAAATTAAATTTTTAACATAAATTGGATTTTTTACAGGTCTCGGGTACAATGGAGCCGCCAAAAGTCGAAATATCAATGTCTGGCTGTATTATGGTTCCCTCTCCAGGTCCTCAACCTCGAGGAATTCCAATTTCAGCCTACGAAGCGTCACTGGTAAGCAAAACGTGATCTTATTTTCCAAGCATGCTTTATTATTACTAAAATCGATTTTTTTCTCTTTCTAATCAATTAGTTTCATCTTACAAATATATAATAAAATACTTCCTCTATGTGGAAGCAATAATAATAATTCACTTAAATTAACGATTTTGCTTTGGAATGCATTTTATTGATAACGCATTAATACAAAGATGAAGCAGAAGCCAGTCTCTACTTTTTAAGATTTTTTAAAATCTTTAAATATTAAAATAACGTTAAATATATTTTTAATACAATTCATATAATGTAATTTTTTATACATAATTTAAATTAATTGACACATAATGAAATTGAATCACATGAAAATTGATTAACCTTTTTTTTAATAATAATTAATTAATAAAGTAGTGGCTAGCTTCAGTTTCATTTAATAAAAAATACTAAAATATCTAACTTTGCTTGGTTTCGGTTAGCATGGAAGTGCGAGTGCAGCTCCATCGCCAGGGGGACAGTATGGACTGGTCCCCCCTCATCGCTCCCAAAGCCCTCCATTGCCCCCACCTGCCCATCATCATGCTAATGCTTCTCAGGTACTTACAACCCAGGCTTTTACTAAAAAAAAAACTTCTTTTTGTCTCTTAACACGTCTTCTTTGCATTCTTGACTTCTAAATTGGTTTCTTGCTCTCATTTAATGCCATCATCACATTTTTATGAAATAATCTATTGTTTGGAATAGAAATTCTTAACTTTATAAGATATTATTAAAAATTAGGAAAATTATTAGAATTAGATCTAAAAAACTGAGAAATTTATCATCAAATTTTAGAAAATCGTTTTGAACTGAAGAAATTAATTAGAGAAATAATTTTAATTAGCTGAAAAATAAATGGAATTAAAAATTAAAAGTTGAGAAAATAATAAATAAATGTAGAAAATTTATAGAAAATTAAAAATGCAACTGTCGATCTAGAAAAGGTAATTTCAGTTACAATAAATAAGTGCAATAAAAAGAAACTTTTGAAGATAAACATTGAAAACAGATTAAATATATAATGCAAAATGTAATAAAAAACTATAGAAGTTAGTAAATTATAGAGAAAAATCACTGAAAATTAAAAAAAGAAAAAAAAGTTTAAAAAAAACTTAATGAAAGAATATTTAAGAAGGGGAAATTTTTCCAAAAATAAAAGAAAATGACTAGAAGTGCAGCTAAAATATGCACAAAAATTTTGAAAGGAATTTGAAAATACACAGAAAACCTTGAGATTGTAGAAAAAATTATAATTCAAAAACAATAAAAAGTAAGAAAAATTAAATAAGGAGATCAAAAGAAAAGAAAATTTTCTAAAATAAGAGAAATTAACAAAAAATTAGTTTAAAAAAAGCTTGATATTTTGATAATAACTTTTAATGTGTATAAATTAGTGGATAGAAATTGAAAAAGTCCTCTAAAATTTAGGAAATGTCTAAATATTGTAAAAAATGTCTAAAAAATAAGTGAACAACAAAAATTGAGAAAATTATATGAATCAGTATTTAAAATACGAGAAAAATATCTTCGAGTTTGAGAAAACCACTTTAAATCAAATAAATAAAATAAATAAATAATAATTCGCTAGAAAATACATTAATAAAAGTAAAGATTTAAATTGAAACGGAAGAAATGAATATGGAGAAAATTTATAAATATATAATGAAAAATATAGTTGTAGTAATTTATTTGTTAAATGGCATAAAAGCCAATATAAAAAGGTTGCCGCTTTACAAATTATGAATTGAAAAATATAATTGTTCATCTACAATAAAAAAATTACTAGAAGGAAGAAAAAGACATTTTTAAAAATAAAACTGTTAAAAACAGACTAAATAAAAAATTCAAAATGTAACATAAGGTAATGAAAAAAATTTATTAAAATAAAAAAAAATTCAATGAAAATTAAAGAAGAGAAAAAAAGAAAAAGAAAATAATTTTTCATGAAAGAGTTTAAAGAGAAGAAAGTTTTACACAAATAAAGTAAATAAACAAAAAAACAGATATAATTTACACAAAAGACTATGAAAAAAATAGAAGATAAAAAAACCCTTAAAATTGTAAGAACATAAATAAATTAAAAACAATAAAAAACAATAAGAAAGTTTATAATTTTATCAAAACATTAAAAAGGAGGATATTTTTTTAGAAATAAAGAAGGATAATAAAAAGTAGATATTAAATTATGGGACAGAACAATTGAAAATTTTTATAATAACTTTTAATGTGAAAAAAATTCATCTATAGAAATTTGAAAAATTTCTTAAATTAAAGTAGAAAACTGAAAAATTTGAAAATATCTAAATAATGGAAAAGTATGTGGAAATTTTGAAAATAAAATTTTTAGAAAGCAAGTAGAGAGACAAAAATTGAGGAAATTACAAGGATAATGTAAAAATGATAAAATTACCTTCAAATTTTAAAAAAATCATTTAAACTAAAAATTAAATAAAATGTAAAAGAAAGTATTTTTATTTTATTAGAAAATCCAAAAAAATAAGGACTGAAATGTGAAAAGAAAAAATATGAATTGTATTTAGAAAAATATTAGAAAATGAAAAAAGTAAAAGTGAATATATGAAAAGCAATTTGGAATGTAATAAAAAATATAGAAATATCATTAAAATTTTGTAAAAATTATAGTTTTTATATTTTTTTATTAATCTTTTTAAGTAGTTACTTTAGAAGACTAGTTAAAAAGGTTGATAGAACTGAAGTAAAGTGAAGAAAAGAAGTAAAAAATGGATTTTAAAAAGCTAAAAGAGAGGACATTTTTTGAATGAAATAATTTGTAAGAAAATAAGAAATAGAAATTGAAAATTATAAAAAGAGAAAATTGTAAAAGAAACTAAAAGATGAACAAAAAACCTGAGAATTCTACAAACTAAGATAGAAAAACAATATTAAATGAAGAAAAATATCAAATATTTAAAATAAAGAGAAATAATTAACAAGGAATGGTACACAGAATCGGACAAAAAGTTAGTCCAAATGCATTATTTTAATTTTTGAAATAGAAACCTCATATTATTTTCATGTAATATTTTTCATCAAATTGCAATTTTTAATTACTCATTTTGTGAAAAATAAAATTGGTCACAATTACACTGTCTGTACCATTCCACATTAATAGAAAAGAAAATAGTTAATAAAAAACTGAAAATTTAAGAAAATAACTTGGAAATTAAGGAACTATGTTTCAACTAAAAAAAATTTTAAAAAAATTCAACTAAAAGAATTTGGAGAAAATTCTACAACTTTACTGGAAAATTAAAGAAAATAAATTTAAACTGAAAATACCTAAATAATGGAGAAACTATTTTAAAACGAAGAAAATGCCTTGGAGTGACAAATTTTTAAATAAATTATTTCAAAATAAAAGAAAAGCGCCTGAAGTGATTTGAAATAAAAAGAGAATAAAATTTTAGTGTTAGAAACTTACTACATTTAGAGATTATTTTTTAAAAAAAGAACAACATATGCACTCTAATTTATCAAATTTAATCATTTGATTTTAGACTATCTACTAAAAGTAAAGTTCTAGTTTCTACAAATTTCTCTTAAAAAATATAATAAATATTCTTTAATACTTATAATAACTCTTCCTTCAATATTTCTTTCTACGATATTATAAAAAAATATAATAATAATCTCAGTATAAAATTTTTTCCTATACAAGAAAACATTTTTTACTAAACTTGTCAGGGACCGTCACGAAATTAATTTGGTTTCTGGAGTTTTTTCAAAATATTTAGTAAAAGCCAATAGATTTTACTTAAAGATTCAAATCAAATTTAAGTACGGTGATAAAATTTCAAAATTGGAAATTAATTTTGAATTTTTAACAACGTACAACTATTTATTGTCTTAAATTTGATTTGAATCTTTAAGTAAAATCTAGTGACTATTACTAGATATTTTGAAAAAACTCCAAAAACCAAATTTACTTTGTTACAGTCCCTGAAAATTGTCCTTTAACGTATTTTTTCTGCCCCGCTAGATTATGTTTTTTTGTAACACAATTTTCCGTTTCAGGGTGATGTCGTGAATCATTACGGAAGCTTATCGAGACCTGCAGAATTACCTTCTCACTATATACATCCTTATCAGTACCAGTATCTTCGAGCGCAACAGGAGGCACTGACAGCTCCTCGAATGGCCTTCCACGTTCCGGGCACAAGATCGCCCCACTTGCCTCTAGATCCAAAATTGGAGGCGGGTGGTGAAGAGAGTCACAGTCCACCTTTGGAATTGAGACGCAGCACCAGGACTCCTCAGGAAAGAACAACAGACAGTCCTCAGGTTGCCCAGGTCTACATGCTCCATCAGAATGCTCGTCTTCCTCCACCTCCACCTCAGTACAATGCCGGAAGTGCCGTCCAACGAGGATACTACGATCCACCACCGGCTCACATCCGCTCTCAATATCCAATGGCTGCCAGCGAGGCTCCAACTGATCGAGCAATCACTCCCGACAGAACCAGGAAGCTCCAGGTCGCGACTCCACCTCACGCTGCTCAAGTTCCACCTCAGGCCGATTCTCTACTTATGCTTCTGCAACGATATCCCGTCATGTGGCAAGGATTACTGGCTCTGAAAAATGATCAAGCTGCCGTGCAGATGCACTTTGTCTTTGGCAATCCCAACGTCGCCAGAGACAGTCTTCCCTGCAACAGCGATGGCTCGACTCCACCTCTCAGAATCGCTCAAAGGATGAGGCTTGAGCAGACGCAGGTTGAGGGCGTTGCGAGAAAGATGCAGGTTTGTGCTTTTTTTTTTTTTTTAAAGAATCTTTATTTATTTTTAGATCATAATTAATTCCATTCAGCAGGCCTCGGATTGTACGACTTTTTTTAGTTTTACAGTCTAAAATTTCAATGTAATTTTATAATACTGCTTAAATGCCTTTTTTAAACTAAAAAAAATCTTTATAATATATTTTCTTTTAAATTGAAAGCTATTTTACGAAATAAAAACTGAAATATTAAACAAAATGCTTATAAAAACAAAATACATAATATGTGGATTCTAGATTCATTTTAAAATTGGAGAAGATAATTGTAATCTGATAAAAATAATTGAAAATTGTGAAAAATAGTTGAAAAATGATAAAAATAGTGTAGTATTTGAAAGAATTCCACAGTTAAATACTAATTTGCAAGAAATATTTAATGTTTATTTAACGTTTACAAATGTCAATCTTGACAGAACTCACATCGACGATCAACTAACTTTTTTTATTAACAAAATTTAATCATATTCATGAACCCTTTCTTTTTTTATCCGTGTGCCAAATCCGGTTACACACATATTGCAATGATTATTAATATTATATAGATAATACTACAATAGATAATACGAAATTGGAGGTGAAATTGATTTAAAAATGATAAAAGCAATTGAAAATTGAAGAAAATAATTAAGAAATTTAAAAATGGGTCAATTAATTGAAAAATTATTAAAATAATTGAGAAAAAAAATTTTAAATAATGAGAAAATTAAAAATTGAGACAAATATTTGAAAAATGATAAAAATAATTAACAATCCATGAAATTAATAGAAAGATAAGGAAAAATTAAAAATTGGAGCAATTAATTGAAAAATTATGTTAAAAATTGAAATTGAATTAAATAATTGATATTTGACAGAAATAATTGGAAGTTTTTAGAAATTAATAAAAAAAATAATGGAAAAATTATGAACAAAATTAAAAATGAAGGCAAATAATTGAAAAATGCTTTTAAAAAATGAAAATTAAAAAATTAATTGAAATTTGACATAAATAATTGGAAGTTTATGACATTAGTTGAAAAATAATGAAAATAATAAGGAAATTGGGAAAATTAATATAAACAAAAAGGATAAAAACAATTGCAAAATTGAAAAAATAATTTAAAAATTAAAAAAAAATGAACAATTCATGAAATTATTTTTAAACAAAATTTTAATTGAGTCAATTAATTGAAACATGATAAAAATAATTGAAAAATCAGGAAATAATTAAAATCTGACAAAAGTAATTGAAAAATACTATTAATTATTAAGTTTTGATTACGTTAATCAAATGTGTGGAAGAATATAATAATTGTAATTTAAAGAAATTATTTTTCAATTTATGAAAATAATTGGTATATGAAAAAAGAAACTGAAAATAAACAAGTTTAATTTAAATAAATAAAATAAGGATTATAATTCATTATTGAGGAAAATAATATAATAGTAAAAAAAATAATTTAAGAAGAATATAATTATAATTTATGGAAAGTGAATTTTAAATTTTGGGAAAAATTGGAAAATAATCAAAATACTTATTAAAAATCAAGAAAATAATTTAAAAATATTTTATAAAGTTGAAAATTATTGTAAATAAGTGAAATGACAATATAAAAGAATTGGAATTTCAAAAAGATTATTGATTTAGTAAATTTTACTCTTGCTTTAAAGATTCTTAATCTTTTCAACTTTGTAATATATTAAAGAATTTAGATCTTATTTTACAAAGTTTTCTGTATGTCTTCTGAAAAAGGAGTCATTTTTAAGGGTTCAAAATAAAAAATTTCAATACTTTAAAGTGTAAAATCAAAAAATTGCAATAATAATTTTTCAACATGATTTTTAATAGGGTAGGGAGGGGGTGTGTCAGGAAAATGTGACGTAATTTTAAAGGGGGGTTGACAAATATGTGACAATTTTTGAAAAGGGGAGGGGGGGGTTAAATAAAGGAAAAGGTGTGACCTAATTTATGGACGGCCTCCAATACGATTTTTTATAAAATTTTAATATTAAATCCTACATAGTTAAATTCTACAATTTAAATTTCTACACATTTATACTCTACACAGTTAAATTCTACACGTTAAATTCTACAATAAGTTTTTTATAAAACTTTAATATTAAATTCTACATGGTTAAATTCTACATGGTTAAATTCTACAATTTAAAATTCTACAAATTTAAACTCTACAATTTTAAATTCTACACATTTAAACTCTAGAATATTAAATTGTACACGATATTCAATTTTGGTTTTTTTAAAAATTCTTTTGTTTAAAAAAAAATTAATAACCTTCTTATTGTGTAAAATTTAATTATGTAGTATAAATATTAATGTTTTATAAAAAATTGTATTGTAGAATTTTAATGTGTAAAATTTAAAGTGTAGAATTTAAATTGTAGAGTTTAATTGTGTAGAATTCTAAATTCGAGAACTTGAATTTAATATGTTTTATAAAAAAATCTTATTGTAGAGTTTTAATGTGTAGAATTTATCGTGTAGAATTTAACATTGTAGACAATTGAAAATTGTAAAATTTTAACTATGTAGGATTTAAAGTGTAGAATTTTACCCGCCCCTAATTCTAAAATAAACTTTTTTCTTCGTAATTTTTGGTTCAAACTAAGTAAATTCTTAATAAAATGAGCCCAGGATGAAGTCGCTTTGTCCACTTAAAAAAAATTTATTATAAAAAAAGTGTAACTTGCAGTGTTTTTTTTAAAATTTTAAATAACTTTTGAAAGAATAGAGATTTTTTTTATGTTCTTAATTCGATTTTAGAGATAATTTTCAACAGAATTAAAAAGTCATAATTATTGTTGCACAATTTCTATCTAAGATTTTTTCTGAGGCTAAAGTGAGCACAAAAAAATGCAAAAGATTTAAATAATATAATTAGAGAGAAAAATATGTTTTAAAATTATATTGAATTAATTTTTTCAAAGATTAAAGAAAAACAGAACCTTAGCATTTTTTTTAGGTCTGTGAAAATTTTGAAAATATTTCTCAGAGCCGTATTTAAAAGTTTTTAGTGATTTGAACTCAAAAATTTTACTCGTATTTGAATGATTTGCATAAATTAAACATCAATAATATTTAAGAAAAAATAAATTTGCAATTTTTTATTTATTTTAAAGTCTTGACAATTTTATCCAAGTTGAATATATAAATATTTAAATACAAATTTTTGTGCCCTAAAGTCGATCCGAGGCCTGATCCAGTCATCAATTTATTATTAAAGATTAAATTCCTCTTTATTTATCATTGATTTTGGTTTTCACTTGATTAATATTATTATTTATTTGATTTTCATCACATATTTTTAGTTTTAACAATATTAAAATAATTTCTTTTCAATTTTTTTTGCAGACTGATAATGAGCACTGCATGCTGCTGGCACTTCCTTGTGGTCGCGATCATTTGGACGTCCTACAGCAGAGCAAAAATCTTCAAAGTGGATTTATAACATACCTTCAACAAAAGCAAGCAGCCGGGATTGTTAACATCGCCGTTCCCGGTTCACAACAGGTTTGTACTTTTTAAAATGATTTCAAATCCAATTCTTATTTTGTATTTATTTCATCTCAGAGTGTCTAGCGATCCAGAGAATTCAGAAAATTTAGTAAACATGAAAAAAAAACGAAAATATTCAAAATTATCCAGGAATTTAATCTCCAAAATTTCAATCTTTAGCGATTTGTTTAAAATTTGAAAAATGTAACTAGAGATGGTCAGAATATGATCTAAAAATTTTAGGTAGAATTAAAGAATATATTTTAATATTTTTTGTTGATAGGATTGCTTTAAAAACTTTTTTTCTTACTCTTTCATCAAATCTTTAGATTTTCTTCAAATTTCTAAAGTTATTATTGTTAGGATTATTTAAAAAATTCGTCTAATTTTGTTATATTTTTTTCCACTTAGTTTTCCTAAGATTTTTTTCATTTCTTTTGTTATTTTTTCAATTATTTATAGTTGGTCAAAAATTTTAAACGTTTTTCCTCATTTTTTAAATTGTTTTTTATTGGCTGCTCTTTTTATTCTTTCAAACTTTTCGATTTTACCTTAAAAGTTTCTTCCCTTTTCTTTAATGTTTTTGCTTTTTTTAATTTCTCTATCATTCTTTGAACTTTTGATTAATTTTTTAAATTTTATGATCATTATTCTATTTCTTAAAAATGTTTTCCCTCCTTTGAAATTATTTATTTTTTCTCTCGATAATTTCTAATTCTTCCAAAACACTGACTATTTATTTTTTCCCGCATTCATTTCTTAATTTTTATGGTTTTTAAAGACTTTTTTTCTTTTATTTTCTTTTATATAAATTTAATCTTGTTTTAGATTTTCTCATTTTATCCATATTTTTCTATTGCTTATTAATTATTTCATTTTTTTTTAAACTGTTTGATTTCTTTCTTTTAATTTTCTGGGAATTTAAAATTGACCTTTCGCAAGACACCCTGTATGAATAAAATATGAAATATACGAATATGAAATTTGTAAAAAAAATTGAAAAAAGCCAAAAAATTATGAATATTTCAAATTCTTTCTCTCTCTCTAAAATTATTATTTTTTATTTTTGCAGCCTGCTTACGTAGTGCACATTTTTCCATCTTGTGACTTTGCGAACGAAAATCTCGCCCGAATTGCTCCAGATCTTCTTCATCGAGTGGCAGAAATCGCCCACTTGCTTATTGTGATCGCCACTGTTTGAGAACAATTATCTGTTTTCTGGATTTTAATCGTTTTTAAACTCTGTTCTTTTATCGCGTGGCAAGACGCTTCTCCTACTGGCATGAAGCCTGGAGCGTCTATACGTGTGAAATTTTTACCGAACGAAATCAGCACGAGGGAAATTGTTCAATTTCTCTCCTCTCAGTTGCACCGTGACAATCAAACGGACAAACTGGCCAAATAAGTCAGATACGCGTCACTTCTGAACCACGAAGAAAGAAAAAAATTTAAAAAAAAAAAAGAAAAAAAATATCTCAAAGAGATTAAATGGAATTACTCCTCTTTGTCTCCGAATTATTACCGATCTCTCAGAATGCGTAGGATCTAAAATCAAAAATTGCCAATTTCGGAAATTAAAAGTACCCACCTTCTCCTTGACGGTAGAATTTAATTTGAGATTTTGTAAAGTGACAATATATTTTAAAAGTACCTTTGGTGATTTTAAATTCTGTCGGTGATTTTAATACGCCTTTGACATTTACGAAAATCTTGGATTTTAAAAACACCTCTGTTTTTTTAAAACCACCTTTGGTGACTGACGACAGTTTTTAAAGATACCTTTAGTTTCCGAGAGGATATTTTTATATCCTATTCATTTGAAAATTGCTCTGTTTGGTTGAAAGCTCGTGGCGAGGAATGAAAAGAAGCGTTAAAAAACCTGGATTAAGAAAAAACCACTTTACCCTCTATATCTATACGCGAGCTATATTAAGGCATAGTCGTTAATACTGTACCAATTTAAGCGAGCCGGCAAAGGCATAACTACTGTGATTTTAATTATTTAACGATATGTATCTGCATAAAATTATAAGGAAGACCGACTCTGGTCCGCGCGATTTGTGATGTGTTTTTGTATAATATTACTCTATATAAATACCTATGTATTATATTACTGTATGAATAGTCGCCGACGCCGTTGCTGCTCTTGTTGAGAGTTAGAAAGTAAATTAAAACAAAAAAAAAACCTTACCTCTAGAAGGATTGAGTTAATGAAAAGTAAAAAGGAAAAAAAAACAGGTGAAAAAAAAAATTAAGAAACGGGAGAATACAGAGGACTACTACTTATGTAGCTTTATTGTATCATAAATTCCATAGCAGGATGTAACATATTATTCTAGCGCTATGTACATTATCGGAAGATTTGTAATATTAATTCTCGATTCTTTATTATCGATATTATTGATACGATTATAATTATCTATTAATTATTATTATTACTACTTCTACTACCGAATACTACGTTACTATTCTATGCTATTACTATACTACTACTACTACTATCGAACCTACTACTACTACTACCGCTGCTATTAATTATCATTAACGTTGTTACACAGGCTAGTTAGAAAAACGTATTGAGCGTTGAGAAAAAAAAATAATTCAGGGGCTTAAAAATGTCGTACCAAAGGGTTCGACTGATCTCATTGAATATTGACGTCGCTCCTCGAGATACACTTCCATCCCATTAATTCTACGGAAAATCCCGCGTCGTTTGCAATTCGCCACGGCGCATTATAGACTTTAGAATCGTGTCCAAGGTAATAATGCGCTTATGTGTATAGACAAATTACATTATATCACACAAAGCCGTGAAAAAAAATACGAGTAATTGATAAGTAATGAGTTATTTACAATACTATCGCTGACGCGCATAGAGCGCTCGCCTTTAGTGAGTAATGTAATGTAAAGAAGAAAAAAATAAAATAAAATAAATAATGCAAATTTAGAAATGAAGAGAGCGTTTTTTTTGGATACTCGCAATCGAAGACGGAATTTGCATAATGTGCGTTTTTCTTTTAGTTTGAAATTACTCCCAAGCTTTTGGGATAATTTGAAAGGAATGTATATCTTCTTTTTTTGACTGTGATTTTATTGTAATGAAGTCTTTGTATGCGATTATCGTCTTATTAAGTTCGTCCAAAGAACGACATATTCTTAAAAGAGATCTGTTTTTTTTTTTCTTAAGTTTTCTTTTCAAAAAATCATCAAGGTTTTCTTATCCAAGCTTCGTTTAGTTTTTATGAAAGATCGGCTAATTTTTAACTAGGGGGAATACCGTTTTTAGGGACAAAGTTTTGTAGGCAGACTACAAAAAAATTTTTGCAAATTTGAACGCTCTCTCCATTTTTTTGTAATTGATAATTTTTAAGGCAGCGCAGATACTCGTTGAGCGTGTGCATGTACAGTGTAAAAGATGCGTTGTGCATATGTACAGTTTAGAATGCGAGCGAGATAATGAAAAAAAAAACATATAATATGGCGCACCCGACGTGTATATCGTGTAGATTTTTTTCAATTTATATTTAATTGTGAACGAAGTCGATCTTTTTTTTTTGCTGTTTTGCGGATGTTTGATTTAGGTAATACACAATATACACGTCAGCCGTGTCGAAAAAAAACCTATCGTGTAAAATATCTGTGAATATTATGATTTAGTTTCTTCCTATTTCTAGGCTACTGGTATAGAAAAAATTATGTTATTCGCATAAGGAAAATGTACAGATATCACATTTTTGTTTTGTGTTTTACTGTAGGTATTGATAAATATATGGATATTAACGATAATAATAACTATGATTAAAAAACTTAATATTTTGTCTTGTTTATTTCGATTTTTTCTAAATCCCAAATAATCATTTTTTTATTTTTTCGATTTCAGAAGTAACAGAGCTTTTTTGCCTTAAAAAAAAAGTGCTCCTCATATTAAGGACAAGATTTATAAAATTTCAGAATTAAAAGAAATTGCGAAAAATAATTGTAATCTAAACAAATAATTACAAATTTTGCAAATTAATTGAAAAAAAAATACTGAAAACAATAAAAAATTGGCGAAAGTAATTTAAAAATTCATAGAAATGTTTTAGAACTAAAGAAAATAATTTAAATTTACAAAAAATACTTCAAAATCTTAGAAATAAATTGAAAGAAATCAGAATAATGAAAAATTGGAGAAAGTAATTGTAAATTGAAAAAAATGATTGAAATTGTGATAAATAATTTAAAACTAAAGAAAATAATTAAAATTTGAGACAATAATTGAAAAAATTACATAATATATTTTAAATAAAGTAAAGTTAAAAAAAATTTCAGAAAAATACTTGAAACTTTTAGAAGTTCATTTAAAAAAAAAGAAAATATGTAATTAAAAATTAGAAAAAATAAATGAAAAAAAAGAAAAATAATTTAAAAGGGAAGAAAAAAAATTTTAATTTACGAGAAATAATTGCAAAGAATATTGAATATACATAAAATACAAGAAGATCATATATATAATTGAAAATTGAATAAAATAATGGGAACATTATTTTATAATATAACATTATGTTATATAATTATTATAATACTTATAATTAAATAAAATGAATGAAAATGAATGAATTTTAAAAAGAATTATACAAGTTGAATACTTATCTCGTAAAATTTTGACCAGCAAATATTAAAAACCTATCGATTCCATATAAAAATAGTTTGGTTTTTTATACTTTGAATCTAAAATAATTATCGTTCACAAAAATACATTATTTTTATCTTTCTCCAATCGAAACACGATTTAAAATTAAACCGACGAATCATGGAGGTTATAAAGTAACCGCTTATTTTGTTCTCGTTTTCGCAGTTTCGTTCAGTTTTGTTTTGGTTTTTGGATGATGGAGAGTTAACATTATGTTGGAATTTTCTAATAAATCTTCTCCTGCTCTGGTCGTTAAGGAAATATGAAAAGATATTGATTAAATATAAATAATCATTTTATAAAAACAATTGAAATTTGGAAAAAAATGCCGGTTCGAAATAAAAATTTTGTTTTCAATGTCCCTTCTTCATGATTTTGATAAGTAATCCAATTAGAGGAAGTAATGAATTAAGCAATGCAAAAAAAATAAAATTTCAGTTATAAATAACGAATTTTTGTGAATTTTTGTAAATTTTTGTAAATTTTTGTACTAAACCTCTTGAAAGAAAGTCTAGGAACTCCGAATTATCGTTTATGTCAACGTTCATACCAGTCCGAAAGCACACGTTCTCGTCCGATCACGTAAGTTAAGCGGAGTTGGGCGCGGTTAGTACTTAGATGGGTGACCGCTTGGGAATACCGCGTAACGTTGACTTCTTTTTTTTTTAACTTTTAATGTAATTGTAAATGTTTCATACAGTTCATGTAAAATAAAAGACAAGCTCTAATTTTATTTTTAATTTAAAATTTTCGAAAATATGTTTTTTGCCATTTTTCTTAAAGTTTTAAACGGACAAATTTTTCCTAAACCAGTGACGTCATAATAATGATATTCTTAAATACTTTTTCGCTTTGTTTTCATTGTTTCATTCTTTTTCAGTTTATATACTTTCTTTTAAGAGTTTTTACTACTTTTTTTTTCTTATTGTTTCACTTATTTAAAAATTTCTCAATTTTCCTAAGTTTTCTTTTTCACCATTTTTCCATTGAATTTATACGAGATTTATTTTTTTCTTAAAATCTTTAGTTCATTCACAATATTCCCAGATTTTCAAAATTTTTTTGTTTTTCGTCATTGTTTCCATAGAATTTTTCTACAATGTTTTCTTTTTTATTTTTCGTTTCAAATTGTTTCATTTATTCACAAAGTTTTCAGTTTTTCCTGTATTTCATTATTTTTGATCTTCATTTTTTAAAAAGAGTTTTCCACTTTTCTTTGAATTGTTTCATTCTTTCTGAGTTTTCGGATTTTTTTGTTAATTTACTTTTTTCGTTTATTCACAAACTTTTTTGTTTTTTAAAATAATTCTTTGACATGTTTTTCTTGAATTGTTATATTTGTTCTCTCTAATTTGAATGGTTACCAAAATATTAGTTATACATTTTGGAATTAGATTATTTTTCATATTTTTTAAAAATAAAAACCTTCTAAGAATAATTTTTGCTAGATTTTAATTTAGATAAATTCAATTGTTTGCAGAAATTTTACTTCTTTATTAATGTTTTAATGAAAAAAAACTATGTTAGACAATTTTGAAAAGTTATTTGTTATTTGAATAATACATAATTTATTTTTGTTTTGAGAAATGACACATAGGTATTGGTTAAAAGTAGAAATAATCAATTCTGTATTTTATCTTTTATTCACCCAACTTTCAATTAATCAAAATCTCAATTTATTCAAATCTCTAAATCTATTAACATTCAGGGTGTCCAGCGCAATTTAAATAAAATTTTCTCTGATTTCTCGACACCCTAAACATTTGCATCGATTCCAATTTTAACTAAAACAAGCTTTAATTTATCAAAACTATAATCCTATAAACTTCTTGATCTATTATTATTCATTTAACCTCGATTGAAAAAAAAATTTTTTTTCTGATGAAGGATGAGTCTTGTTTATGATATTACTTTGCACGAGGAGAAATAGTTAACAAATTTTAGAACAATATTTTTTCGATTTGGCGACAAAGTGCCAAAAAGTAAAATTTTCATGTAACTTTCAAATCTATTTCTCCCAGACAATTGACAATCTTGATATTACGCAAAATTTCTCTATGTGTCCAATTTGTTTACATTCTGTCAAAATCATAACCATCAAATTTAACTTCATAGTTGTGTTACTTAGAATAACAGCCGTCTTTAAAATCCAACCAATAGGAGCTTATGTTCTACATCGATACTCCTCTAACTTCATCTTATCTTGATAATTTGCAGGGATTTCCAGTGTTATTCGGCTGATTTTCCATGCTTTTAAACGGCGAAATTTGATTGGTCCTTTAATTTTTATCAAAGAATTTCTCCATCATCATATTATCCTGATATCATTTTGGGATTTTCAATGTTTGCTGATTTTGCCGTCTTGAAATTCAAATAACCCTTCTATTGTCCTGTTATCCTGATACTTTTCTGGGATTTCGAACCTTATTTAGTCGATTTTAACACTTAAAAAAGTAATATAAATTTTGCTTCAAATACTCTTGTTCAACATGATTTCCTGATACTTTTTAGGTATTTTCAAACGTATCAAATTGAAAGAGTATTTGGAACCTCCTGTTTTAATATTTATATGTTCTTCTGGTACAATTTTTAAATAATAATATTTATTATATGTGACTTGGAAAGTTAAAAGGGACCTTATTACGTCAAAAAAATCGATTTTTTGCTGTTTAGTTCATTCAAATTCAAAAGAGTGAACTTTTCTCTTTCAGAATCACCTATCAATAAAAAGAATCGATTTTTTGACGTAAGGTACTTTTTAACTTTCCAAGTCACTTATATATGTTGTAAAACACTTTTAAAATTCAATAAGTTTTAAAGAACAATTCTTTAAATTATTCAAACTTTTTGAATTTAAATTTGTATTTCAAAATATCGGCGGCCATTTTTTAAATTTCAACCAATAGGAGCCTCTCTACATTTGGACACTCCTCTACCATCATGTTATCCTGATACTTATCTGAGAATTTTTAACCGTATTCAGCAAGTTTCATGCTGAATGTATAATTATGTGATACACTCTTCATCACACATGTTCTCCTGATACAGTTTCATAATTTAGAATAAATGTCTGTTATTTTCACCTACAACATAGCAGTTTCAGCAATTCAAACAGTTATTTTCACAATTCTGGTTAAAATTATTCATTAAATGGGTTTTTTTTCTTTTTTACAGTAAAATAAATAGCTAAGCTAGTTTTTTTTCTTATTCATAACGATACTTATTCAGAATTTAATTTTAATTAATATTAATTATTAATTGTATGAAATATTGTACAATATTGTATGAACATAACCTTTAAAAATAACATTCTACCATACTTAATTACTAACTGTCATTTTTACGAACAATTTAATAAATTCTCTAATAAAGAAATAAATAAATTGTATTTTATTTTTAAACATTGCTATTTTATGATAAATAATAGCGATAATAACCATTTTCAATGTTTATCAGTCGTTGGCAGCCATTTTTATAAATTCAACCAATAGCAGCAAAGAATGCTGCGCCACCTCCTTCATGGTTATTTTATCCTGATACATTTCTGTGGTCTTCAGTGGTATTTCGATGCTTTTTAAGACGCCAAATACCTCCATTCTGAATATATTCTCCTGATAACATTTCAAGTGTTAGAATGAAATTCTCTTAAAGAGCAAGAAATAGAATATTCTAAGTAATATTCTTCTTAATCTGAACGATAGTTTTATTATTCTTGACAGCTTTCTTTATTAATTTACAATAGATTTATGATCTTTTAACATTTAAATAAAAAATATTAATTAATTGTTGACAAAAAAAATAAAAAACAAAAAAAGTAATTGAAAAATTTGTTTTTTTAATAATACCTATTCCAATGTAAAAGTAAAGAGGAGAGGCTTAATTAAACTTAATCTTCATCATTTTTTTCTTTATTTTCGGAATTTACATATTTTACATAGACATCTTGCCCAATAAAAGACAAAAATGAATATAAAGTGAAAATTATTTCCACTTTAAAATGTTTCACATAAACGTTGAATTCGATTTTACGAAAAATCAAAAGTAACTACACACACGTCTTTTTTAAGTTCACACAACCATTTAAATTCTTTTATTTTCAGAACTTATTTCTTGTTTGAAATTCAAATATAAAAAGCCGCTATAATCTTTCTTTTAATTTATTTAAAATAACTTTAGCTAAGCGCAAAACATACTACTTTCGCTCTGACATTCGAATAAAATTCAGTTCAATCAATATCGATTTAAATTTTATTTGAATTGGAGTAAAGTTTCAAATTCCTATCTACAACATTTACAAGTTTCATAAAATACTATTATTTTATAAATGATTAGTCAATTCGGTGGAATGTGATCTTTGGTTCAATTTTAACAGGACTTTAACATTATTCTGAGCGGCAAAATATAATAATTTAAGGCGTCTATAAATTAATAACGAAGAAGAAAATTATAATTTTTATCTTATCTGATAAATAAAAGTTTTAATCTTTACTGACAACTTTTCTAATTAAACAAAAAAAATTTCGTTTTTCATTGATTTACAGACGCTCTTTTTAATTTCTATCAAAAATTCATTCGGAATAAATATGAATTTTTGTTACTCGCAAAAAATTTAAATTACTATAATTAAATGTAAATTAAATGCATTTTTCGTTAGATTTTAACAATTCCTCCTTCACTTTCGGCAAATTCCAATCCTATCTACATTTTATTTAAAAGGCAAGATATTTCCTTCAGTCTCCACGGAACCCATCTGGACATCCTACCAGATTTTGATATAGACAATCTTTAAATATTAACGATATACAAATGATAAGTCTGTCGCGCTTATATTCAATTCGAAGAAAGGCAATACTTGTTAAAACTTTAATCTTACATTAAATTTTATCATCACACATTTGCGTAAACTAAGAAATTTCACATTTTAAGACATTTTTCATCAATTTAATTAAATATTACAATATTAATCCGAATTGAAAAGACAAGTGAAAATTCTCTTTTTCGTTTATTTTTGGTAATTATACTGTTAATTGGAATTTAAATATATTTTTAAAAAAGCATCTAATACTTATAGAAATATCATCTATTATACAGTAGAGGCAATTTGCGTCATTCAGTGCTCAGTTTTTTTTTTTTTCGTTGCATCAGTGATTACAAATTTTAGACAAATAAATAAAAATAAATAAATAACAATGCCTTGTCAAATTTTGAATGCGAAAAAAATTAATAAAAAGCTACGAATGAAATGAATAGAATACATAAATTAAATAAATAATTTTCATATCACAGTTTCTAGATCGATTGTCGGTAAAAAGGGTTAGAGGAAATTAATTCCTGCAAATACTATAATAAAAGGAAATTTTAAGGAAATTTATTAACAATGAAAAAAAAATTCCTTCTATTAATTAAGTTTTTAATTTACGAAATTCACTTCTCAAAAACTGCACCGAATGTCGCTCACAACGACGATGAATTGCTAAGAAGGCAAAAAGTTTTACTTCAACTTTTTTTAGTTTTTAAACTTTTAATAAAAAAATTACTTTCTTACCGAACGATAAATCTTATCGATATTTGATTTCTCATTTTCGGTGAAGCCTAAAATGCTCTCAATTGCATTCAAATGACCTTGATGATTCTCCTTATCCGTGAGAAAATAATAAATCGCTGATTTTAAAAATTGTAGAGTAATTTCTGGATCGAGAACTGCTTGTGTGTTTCTGGATTCCACGATTCTTCGATACATCGCCTGTTGAAAAATAACTCAATTAGTACGATATTTTGAAGGATGTTGAAACTGATTTTTTTTTCTAAGTGACTGACAAGTCACAACCAAAATCCAAGTGAATTTGACTTCTAGAAATAAAGTGACTTATACCTAAAAAAATACATTCGCAAAAAATAAGGAAAAAATAAATATAAAAAAAGAATAAGGACAAAAAATTATGGAATAAGGCAAATAATAAATGAAGAGGCTGTTTCTTTCAAGTGATTTTTAACTTTTTTAATGTGAAATATAATGTAGCAAGTGTAAAACAATCAAGTAAAAAGCAATATGCATTGTGTGTATTATTATTATTATTATTATATTTATCATGCAACATGAAAAAAGCTATAATAGAAGGCAATGCACATGCAAATGAGACAATATTCATTTATTACGACAGTCGAGAAATGGCCAAAAACCGAAGTCGAAAATTTTTATAAAACTAATATTTTCTCAGTGAGGAAGCAAAATTAAATAGAGAAAAATTAAATTTAAATATTGATTTAGAAATAAAAATTTGGAAAATTTCAACAAAAAAGTAGTTTAAAAATAAGTCAGAAATTCTTAAGGAATAAGAAAAAAATAATATTTTATAAGAAATAAGTAAAAATTAAAAAAATCTTGTATAAAAATCAAGCAAATTATAAATAAATGAGAAAATTAAAAACGTTATGGATATTATTAAAAAAAAAAGGAGAAATTTTAAGAAACTGTAGAAGAATGAAAGAAATATAATAAAAAATATATGTTTAACAAAATAGAAAATTCTTTTATAAAATTAAAACATTTACGGACACTTTTTCTTAAACTAAGAAAATAAATAAAAAAGTCAATGAAAAAACGGTAAAATTTTAGAAAAATATTTCATTTTTTTGAAAAAAGAAATAATTTAGTATAAGATTAAAGTTTAAGAATTCAGAACTAATAGGATAAAAAATTAAGAATTTTAAAAAATTTCAAAAAAAGGAAATTAAAAGAAAAAAAAGGGAAATTTATGAAAAAAATAAATGATGATAAAATTTAAATGTAAAAAATTTAATTGAATGTTTAAACAATGATAAAAAAATAAGAAAAAACAGGGAGAATATTCAGACGTCAAAAACTTTAAAAGAATTTGAAAAACTAAAAAAATTAAAATAAAAAAATCTTTGAGAAGTAGAGAAAAACTTTTTTAAAAATTCAACTGACTATTAAAAAATTACAAAAAATATAAAATTTGGCAAAAATCTACTAAAAAATAAAAAGTAGTAAAAGTAAAATTACAAAGGTTTTGTAGACAAAATATCTACTAAAGAAATTAAAAATCCCTTTAAAAATCAAAAAACTTTAGAAAATCTGAACAAAAAAAAATGTTTATGTGACATTAGGCGAATTTTTAAAACAATACTAAGAGTAATGACTTAAAAAAAATTATAAATAGTTAAATCCCTTAAATAAAACCTATAAATTAATTTTAATAATATTCTTTATTATAATATTTTATGGAACAATTTTTATTAACATATTCTAGTTTTAATCATTAAAATCGGAATTTAAAGAAAATTAAATTTATATTATATTTAAATTTATATTCTGCAAATTCCCAGATCTTTTTGTAAATTTTTTGGTTTTTTTTTCAAAATGTACCAAATTTTTGGCAAATTCTCGATTTTTCTGGATTTTTATTCGAAAAATTAAAGTATTTAAATAGAATTTTGAACTGGGTCCTAGAAGAAATTAAATAAATCACCATTTTAGAAGATGAATGACTTTTAATAGGAAAGCCGACATTTTGACCAAAACTCAATTGACAGAATGTGCAATAGACCGAAATTTAATTATCCGAATATCCCGAAACTTTATTTGTCGGAATATTTAACTTTCTGAAAATGCATTTTCCAGAAATTGTATTTATCAGACTTACTTTTTTGTTCGAAAATTAAAAAGAATCAAAATTCTATTTGTATATATTTTATTTATATTCAACTTTCCGAAAATACTTTAACCAGAAATTGTATTTATCAGATTTACCGTTTGCCCTCATATTTAATTTCCCGAAATTTAATTTTACAGATTATTTAATCTCTCGAATTTTCACTTCTTAGAATGTTTAAAGAATGAATGTACATTTTCCTGACACACGGAATGTAGAGTTCCTAAAGGAGCTATCTGATTGGCTGGTAATCTCTCCGGAAATATTACCGGCCAATCAGCGAGCTTTTTTAAAAATTCCACATTCCGTGTGTCGGGCAAATGCATATTCTGGAATTTTTGTATTCAGGAATCAATTAATTCCATAATATTGAATAATTCTCAGATGTTTTCAATTCTTTTTTACGTATAAAAATTGATTTAAAATTTCAATTCAATTGTTCAATTCTACAACTATTTTCTTCAATTCTCAATTACTTTCTTCAAATTTCCATTCCATTTTTAAATTTTCAATTATTTTCTTTAATAATAAAAAATTCTCGACTTATCTCCAATTATTTTTCTCTACATCAATAAATTTCTTTAATTTTAGATTTAAATTTTTTTTTAACAATCATAAAAATAGTTTTAAATTATCAATCCAATTATTCAATTCTAAAACTATTTTTTAAAAATTTTAATTATTTTTGTTTATTTTCAATACAATTTTTCAGTTTTTAATTTTTTTTTTGTGTATGATTTTCTTCTGTATTTAAAAAATTTGTGCTTTTTTAAATTAATTTTTAAAATGTTTTATTATATTTTTTAAATTTTATTTACATTCTTCAATTATAAATTATTTTCATCAATTTCAACTTTTTTTCCTTTTTCAATTCAGTTGTTATATTTACAATTATTCCTATAATTTTCCTAATTTTTCAATTATTTAGTTTAACTTTAATATTTATTTTAAAATTGAAAAAATGAAGTAAAAATTCCGGAAAATTTCAAAAAAAATTAATATTTTGTTTAATTTTTTTTTAAAATTATTTATTATTCTATCCATTTTATAATTTTGTTTTCAATTGTCAATTATTTTCGTAATTTTTTAGATATTTTCTTTAATTTTGCAGTTGTTTTCGTTATTTTTCAATTATTTCTTTCAATTATTTCCTACAATTTTCTTAATTTTCATTTATTCAAATTTTAAAATTTTAGAATTATTCTTTAATTTTTTTTTGTTATTTTTCTCTCTTGTCGATTATTCTTGCCAATTTACGCTTTTTTTTCAATTGTCAATTATTTTCGTCATTTTGAAAAGTTTTTTCAATTATTTTTCTAAAATTTTAAATTACTTTCTTCAATTTTTAATTCCTTTCATTAATATTTTGAAATTCTCGTATTTGGTTTTTTTTTCAATTATTAAAAAGTTTCTTTAATTTTAAATTCAATTATTCAAATATTTTCTGCAATTCACAATTTTTTTTTTTCAAATTTCAATTCCATTTTTCTGTTTGCAATAATTCTCTTCCATATTCAATAATTCTCGCCTTTTTTCAGTTACTTTTGTCAATCTTTTATTATATCCTTCAAATTTCAATTCCATTCTTCAATTTTTATATATTTTCTTAAATTTTTAATTGTTTTCTTTAATTTTCAATTATTTTCTTCAATCTCAGTTTTTTTCTACTTTCAATCCAGTTGTTCAATTTATTTTTTATTTTTAATTTATTCTTTCCAACAATTATTCCCATAATTCTTTTAATTTTTCTTTTTGCAATTATTCTCTTGAAATTTAATTTTTATTGTTTTATTTTAAAAATTTTGTTTAGTTGTGTATTGAACTAGCCATTTTTCAAATTTTGTTTTCAATTGTCAATTATTTTTGCCTTTATTTTTGTAATTTTTTTTTCAATTATTAATTATTTTTTCAAATTTCAATTTAATTTTTAAATTTACAATTATATTCTTCAATTATAAATTATTTTCATCAATTTCAACTTTTTTTCCTTTTTTCAATTCAGTTGTTATATTTACAATTATTTCTATAATTTTCCTAATTTTTGAATTATTTAGTTTAACTTTAATATTTATTTTAGAATTGAAAAAATGAAGTAAAAATTCCGGGAAATTTCGAAAAAATTTAATATTTTAATTATTTTCTTTGATTTTCAATCCAGTTTTTCAATTTTCAATTATTCCCAACAGTCATTCCTATAATTTTCTTAATTTTTAAATTATTTTGTTTAAATTTAATATTTGTCGTTTAATTTTTTAATTTTTTTTTGTTTTAAATTATGTAATTTTCTAGTTATTTTTCGAATTTTGGTCTATTTTACATTCTTTGAATTGAGTTTTAGTCAAAATATCGGCTTCCCTTCTAATTGTGAAAACGCAGTGAATGGAGGCAAGTGTACATGAGAAAAGGGTGCACTGCGTGATCAGATGCAAACTAGACCAACACCCAATAAATTTGGCGAGACATTTGAGTAAGGAATACAGACCTTACGTGTACCAAGCACCCAGAGAGAAACAGCCTCCTGAGCACTTAATAAACACGGACTACGTTCTGCTGAACAACAGGGTTCAGACGCGTAAAAAGTATCCTGGCAGCCAAAAAACAGTAGCTTCGTTAGTACAAAAACAGTGAGTTAAGTGATTAAAAAGTGTTAGTGAAACATTAATCAAGGGATGCGAAACTGTGAGAAGCATTTGACACGAAATACAATCACGAGAGTTTTTTTTTTTTATGAAGTTAGCATTGTATCAGATTTAGCGTGGAAACTTTAATGATATTAAAGTTTTAAAGTCGAACGTGAGAATCTTTACCTAATTAAAGAAACGAAATTATTTTCTTTTAAGGAAGATAATGAATTTCGGATAAATGACTTGGGAATTAAGTTGTAGATTTCAAAGTGTTTCAAAATATAACAAGATAATTCAAAACATTTTGAAATATTTTATTTATATTAAAAACATTTAATTTTAAGTGCATTAAAAGACATTTTTGACAATTCGAACTTTTAATTAAGTTCTTAATTCTTTTTCAATTGAATGTTAAAGTTAAGAAAAAAACTTGATTTTAAATTTATGAAAAAATTATTTAAATTGTGGTATTTGGTTAAGTGAAAAAATTCGGAAATTGATAAGTAAACTGACCTTAATATTTTCTAATTCAGCTTGCGTGACTGTAAGTTGTTGAAGAAGTTCGGCTACTGTTACTTTCGGCGGCGTTTCATGGGCGTGCTCGAGAATCTATGAAAATTCAGGTCAAGAATCAGTGATTGTCTTGCTAAAAAATATTGCTCTAGGGCTTGCTCTTCAAAATCTTTTGTTTCAGTAAAATGAATTTTTTAAACATTTCACGTTTTGTTCAGAAGCACGAAGAATAGTTTTGTGTTAAAACACGAAATTGAAATACAAAAGATAGTTTTATATGACAAGACAAAAAATAGTTTCATATATAGAAATACAAAAAATTGTATAAAAATACTATTTATGTTAAATTTTGTAAACTTTTTTGTTTAATTAAAAAAAATCTATTTGAAAAATCGTAAAAAAACCATTTTCGTTACCTGATCAATCTGTTCGATCCGAGCAGCTTCTTGACCTTTGGCAAACATTTTAAGGTACATTTGCTTATTTCTCTCTTCTTGGTCACTTACTAAAGCCTTTTGCTCCGTAAGTTCGGACTTGACAGCTTCCAGTTCAGTTTCTAATTCTCGAACTCGAATTTCAGCTGTGTCCAAGGACGGACGAATTTCGCAATACCGGGTATTTATCTCTGCGAGTTGATTTAACAAACTCTCCACCTGAAAGCAATGAATTTTAATATCCTAACAATTCCAGGGATCACATCAGTTTCTTTGTTGGAATTTAGATAAATAAGGTGATTTTTCTTTAAAAAAAAAAAGGAGATTCTGTTTCATAAAAAAGAGAAATTTTTTTTTCTATGAATATAATGTTCAGAAAACTATAAACACAATTATTTCACATCGAATTTTCGTTTTTAATATCACAGTGACAATGAAGAATATTTTAGGGGAAATAGGGAACTTTTAGGGTACTTTAAAAACTTTATAAATAAAGATAAATGAATTATATACAGTAGAATATCGATTTTATTTGAGTAGGACAAAATTACAAAGTTGTGGTACAAAAAAAAATATAATTAAAAAATATAATTACAGAATTTTCAAATTAATAAAAAAAAAAAAATAATAATAATAACTACAAATTGTGAAAAGTCATTTAAAACTGACAAATAATAATTCAAAATTATAGAAAATGAATGCAGAACTTTAAAAATAATTAAAAATTCAAGATAATAATTGAAATATAAATTATGGGAATAATTAAAAATTGAAAAAAAATAATAAAAATAATTGACAATTGCAGAATATAATTGATAAATGAGAAAAATAATTTGAAAGAGTACGTATATGAACTAAGAGAAAATAATTGAAAAAAGATAAGAAAAATGGTAAATTAAAAAAGAAATTAAAAATTTAAGTACCTAATTAAAAAATAATGAACATAAATAACAATTGACAAAAAAAACAATTAAAAAAGATTATACAATTAATCAAAATTAAAAGAAAGATTTCAAATTTGAGATAAATAATTGAAGATTCAATAAAACAATTTAAAAACAATTAAAAAAATTAACAATTGTTTCTGTAATTGCAAAATTATAGGAACAACTGAAAATTGAAGAAAATAATTGAAAATTGAGAAAATGATTGAAAATTGAAAAAATTAATTTAAAAATGATGAGAATAATTGAAAAAAAATTCAAAATTTATGAAAACAATCGAGAATTGAGAAAAATAATTGAAAAATTTGGAAATTAATTAAATAATGAAATTTAAGATTAATAAATGAAAATTAAGTAAATCAAACTGAATATAATTTTAAAAATTAAAGAAGAAAAATTGCAAAATTATAGAAATAATTAAAATTGAAGACAGTAAATTAAAATTAAAAAAATATTTGAAATTTAAAGAAAAAAATCGAGATTTGAGAACAATAATTTTAAAAAATTACAGAATATACATAACTATATCAAATTAAAGGAAATAATTGAAAATTTAGGAAATTATTTACAAAATACCGAAAGTAATTGTAAATTTGAAAAAAAAAATATTTAAAAATTCTAAAATACATAAAAAATGTTTTTAATCAATTGAAATTTGAAATAAATGGTTTAAGTTTTAGTAAGTCAGTTAAAAGATAATTTTAAAACTTATGATTTGGAGAAAAAAATTGCAAAATTTTAGAAATAATTAAAAATATTTGATAATTAAAAAAAAACAATTGTGAATTGAAAAAAATAATTGAAAAATGGCAAAAATAGTGATAAATTTGTTAAAATAATTGAAATTTAAGATAAATAATTGAAAATTAAGAAATTATTTGCAAAATAGCGAAAGTAATTGTAAATTTGAAAAAACAAATTTTTAAATTATATAATTTATTAACAATTTTTTGAATTAATTGAAATTTGAAATAAATGATAAAAGGTTTATTAAATCAGTAAAAAAATAATTTTTAAAATTATAATACGGAGAAAAAAATTGCAAAATTATAGAAATAATTGCAAATTGAGGACAGTAATTTAAAATTCAGAAAATATTTGAGAATTTAAGCAAACAATCAAGAATTGAGAAAAATAATAATTAAAAAAATTGCAAAAATAGTGATAAATTTGTTAAAATAATTGAAATTTGAGATAAATAATTGAAAATTTAGGAAATTATTTACAAAATACCAAAAGTAATTATAAATTTGAAAAAAAAAATTTTTTAATTCTAAAATTCATTAAAAATGTTTTTAATCAATTGAAATTTGAAATAAATTATTAAAGGTTTAGTAAATCAGTTAAAAAATAATTTTAAAAATTATAATTCGGAGAAAAAAATTGCAAAATTATAGAAATAATTGAAAATTTAGTAAATATTTGTGAATTGTAGAAAACAATCGAGAATTGAGAAGAATAATTGAAAAATGGCAAAAATAATGATAAATTTTTTAAAATAATTGAAATTTGAGATGAATAATTGAAAATTTAGGAAATTATTTACAAAATACCGAAAGTAATTGTAAATTTGAAAAAAATAATTGAAAAATTCTAAAATTTATTAACAATTTTTTGAATTAATTGAAATTTGAAATAAGTAATTAAAGGTTTAGTAAATCAGTTTAAAAATAGTTGAAAATTTTATAATTTGGAGAAAAAAATCGAAAAATTAAAGAAATAATGGAAAATTGAAGACAGTAATTTAAAATTTAGAAAATATTTGAGAATTAAAGAAAACAATCCAGAACTGAGAAGAATAATTTAAAAATGGCAAAAATAATTATAAATTTGTAAAAATAATTGAAAATTTAGAAAACTATTTACAAAATACTGAAAGTAATTATAAATTTGAAAAAAATAATTAAAGGTATAGTAAATCAGATAAAAAATAATTGAAAAATTTATAATTTGGAGAAAAAAATTGAAACATTAAAGAAATCACTTTAAAAATGATGGAAATATTGATTTAATAGGTAACAAAATAATTTAAATTGAATAAAATAATTTAAATTTGATGAAAATAATTGACAGTTTATGAAATTAGTCAAATAATAATACAAATAAGTATGAATGGTAGGAAAAAATTAAAAAATAATGATAAACATAATTGTAAATTGAAGAAAAGAATTGGAATTTGAGATGAAGGATTAAAAATTCAGGAAATCTATTTAAATATAATTTAATAAATGAAAAATTGGAGAAAATTATTTAAAATTGATAGAAATAATTGAAAATTGAAAAAATAATAAAATTTAAAAGAAGGTTGAAAATAATTAAAAATCTCTAGATACCTTGACTTTAAATATACTTTCGTGAAAAATAGGGGATTTTAGAGTAAAATTTTCTAAATAGAGGGGAAAATATTTTTATTTTTTTAAAAAAGGGGTTAAGGTGAAAAAGGAGATAAACTGTGATCCTTATAATTCGTCACTATTGTCGAAAAACGACCATTTTAATAACTAGTTAGAAAATAACCATTTTCAACACTAGTTGCGAAAAAAAACCACCTCCGTAACTAGAGACAAAAAAACGATCATTTCCGTCTCCAGAGTGAAAACGACCATTTAAATAAATTATAAAACTATTAACCTTATCATTATGTTTTTCCTTAAGATCCTGGAGTTCATCTACATGCCTTCGGTGCATTTCCTCAATTCTGCTCTCGTAATGATCAACTAATTTCCTCCTTTCTTCATCTAAATCGGGAATCTCAGCAATTGAGGTGAAAGTGATATTGGGCGAATTTTCAAGCGGCAAACTGCTGTTGACTGTGGAAGTGACACTAGTATTAACAGCTGCCCCTTGCAGAAAGACAGATTCTTTTGAATGAATGGAACTATCATCAAAGTGTCCAGAGTCAGCCAGCGACGATGGCACTTCCGAAGGTACTTGTTTCTCCGGACTTCCTGGACTCGTTTCGAATCCTCCATCTGGAAGATCACTTGTGGGCGATTGTGGAGAAAATGGATCATTTTCTCGAATCGTTGGTGCATCGCTGCTGTCTGTCTTTTCCTCGGGACTATTTAATGACGCCTTGTAAAGACGCAATTCCACCACTTCTTTTGTTAACCGAAGAATTTCCTGGTTCTTCTCATCGATCTCTTTTCTCGCCTCTTTCAGGAGAGTCTGCACAAAAGGAAATAAAAAATGTCATATATAATTGTTATTTGTCTCTTTTCTTTTTTTTTTAATTGATTTTATTATGTAATTCTACTTTTATTTATTCAGGATTGCTTCGACTTTCTTAGAACGAAATTTCATGACTTTTCCAGATTTTCCAGACCCAAAATATTTTTTCATATCTCACAAAAGTATGGTCTGGATAAAAAATAGTTACCAACCGATATTATTTAACAGAATTTTTGTTTAATCAAACTTTTTATTTTTAAAAGAATTTCAATTCAACCGAATTTTCTTTTAACAGAATTTTAAGTAAGACGAATTATTAAATATGCCAGAATATCTATATCGCCAACTCTTTATTTTTACGATTTGATATTAGGTAAAATTTTTAGAATTTCGAATTTTTATTTCTTCGAGATTGCAAATATCAAAAAAAAAAAAAAATCTCACATTCGGCCATTTGTAATTTCATATATAAATAGGAATTTGCCATTTTAAAAATTATATTAAATAAAAATTCGTGTAAATAAAATGTAGAATAAATGAAGATGCTGTGAAAGGGATATTCGAACATTTAAAAATCCGACTGGCTTAAAATTCTATTCAATAAGAGTTTTGTTTAATAAAAATTCGGTTAAATTAGAATTCTTTTATTTTAAACAAAAAGTAGGTTAAAACGAAATTGATTAAAATAAAATTTTCATTAAATATAAATTCAGTGACTTGAAACTTATGTTAACCAAAAATTCGGATTTATTGGATTTCGATTAAAAACAAATTCGAAAAATGAAAATTGTGCTAAAAAATTATTCCTAATGATATTCTGCCAATTGAAAATTATATCTAATGAATTTTAGAACTTATTCACTATATAAATTCCTATTCTTATAAAACATAAAAAGAATTAAAATTCTTAAATCTATATAAATTAATATATAAAATTTAGGAGATATTAATCATATAGTTAAAATAATTAATGGAAATGAAAAATGATCAATAAAGAAGTTTCAATAAATTTTAAATATAAAAAAATAAGGGTTTGTTAATTCAAATTAATAAAGTTAATATAAATATAATATTTTGAACCATTAGAAATATTAATTTTTTATTAACTAATAAAATTTGAATAAATCTAAATAAAATTGTTAAATTAAAATTATTCATAAAATTGAGCTTATTAGATAAAATAAATAATTTAAATTTCTTATACAAAAAAAGTATTTTCTTAATAAATCAATTGCATCCCTAAAAAGTTGAAACACTCCTTTTATAAAAATTTTATTTGGGTCTTTACGAATTTGCATGTACTCTAAAAGTTTTTGTTCTAATAAAGTTAAAAAGCTAAACTAATTAAAATTATTACAATTTTATTTATGAATCTTAAATTCATCGCACTAATCTGCCATTTTAAAATAATTTATAAAATATTTATTATTTCTTTAACTTTGAAAATTATTATTAACTTAAAATTATAACTATTAATGTATATAATAAAAATTATTAAAGATAAGTTAATAATAAACTCTTAGACTCATAATCTAATAATAGACTCTAATCTTCTTTAAATTTAAATTTATTTTATTAAATATTATTAATATAATAAATTTAATTTTTTTTATTTAATTTCTAAAACCTCTTCTCATAATCAAAATTACTAAAATTATTAAATGTATCAACTCAATTTTTATTAAATTAATAAATTTTAAGTTTAAATAAATATTTCCTTCTCTAAAAAAAACTCTAAAAAAATTACATTGGAAACATCCTTATTCAGAGGCAGGAAGGAAATCCAGAATATTTTTTCTGTTGGGGCGATTGTATTTTTCGAGCAAATAAGTCGGTTGTATTAAAGTTATTCTGTTGAAAAACAGGGTTGTCATTGGTTTTAATCACTTTAATTTAAAATCATGATTTAAATAAAAATACTTTACAAATTCTTCGGATGTCTAATACTGCTTGTAAAAAATCGAAAACCATAAAAAAAACCCACAAATTTGTGGACAAGTCTTGAAAATTTGAATTTTTATATTTTATTCTTTATAAAATTAAAAAAATGGTGCTAATTCAGATGATCAAAATACCTACGATCTACAAACTTTTGGTATAAAAATAGCAAAAAATGGTATTAAATTTTTATATCTTAAGATTATTATAAGTTAAATAAAATCCAAATGTCAATTATCTCATATTCCAATTTATTCAAACTTTTAAATTTTGTATGCAAATTATTTAATATTATTTTACACAATTTTGTTATTATAACATTCACTTAACTTTTTATTTTGTTAATTTTCATTATTATTTCCATTTTTTTTGTAAATTTATTCAATTTGTTTTCATATCTTGTCTATTTTTTGCGAGATTTGTGAAAATTTACTTATTCTTTCACAAAATTTTTAGATTTTCTTTATTTTTCTAAATTTATTGTTGAACTTGTTTTAAGTGTAATAATATCATAAAACAGTTTTTGGTTTAATTTGCCTAAACTTTTTAATTTTTAAAGGATTTTAAAATTTTTTTTGTGGATTTTTTATTTATCTTTATACATACATTTTTTGATTTTATTTTTATTCATTCTAATTTTTTTAGTAGATTCTAACCAAATTTTATTATTTTTTGTACTTTTTACATTTTTTTCACAGTTTATTAGATTAAGGAAAAAACATTTCTCCAATTTCTTCCTATTCATATGATTCTAAAATGCGCAACGTTTCTGATAAAAAAAAAAAAATTTTTTTTTACTCTACTTGAAATTTTATGGGTAAATATGATTAATAATTCATTAAACTATAGAACTAAATAGAAAAATAGAAATAGAACTAAAAACCATTTTAAGAGGTTATTTGACCGGAAAAAAAAAAATTTATTTACTCTACTTTTCGTTCGTTTTTTAGAAATGTTGCACACTTTACCGTCATCTATTTAATTAAATTTCTTGATGTTTCACTATTTTTTAGTCCTTTCTTGCGTTTTAATTAATTCTTTAATTTTTGTCATAATATTTTCATTTCTTTGAAACATTTTTCCTTCTTTTAAATTCTTTAGTTTTTTTCTTATAATTACGAATTTTTAAAATTAGATGCTTTTATGTACAGTTTTTAAATTTCTCAATTTTCTACTGTTTTGAAAACTTTTATTCTTTTATTTTATATTATGTAACTTTAATCTTTAACTAAATATTCTCATTTTAACATCGTTTTTTATTTAAAAAAAAATGTATTTCTTTCCAAAATTTTATTCATTCTTTTTTATTCAATTAGTAAAATAATTCTCTAATTTTTCTAATTTTAAAGTTTTGTTTTCTTTAGTAATATATTTTAACGTTTTTTTTTTTCATTATCTTCTTATTTATTTTTTTAATTAAAAAATAAATGTCCGTAAATAGTTTAACTTTTTGAAGAGAATGGCTACTTTCTTATATATTTTTATGTCACTGTTTCATTCTTGTATTGTTTTTTTTAATTTTCTTTTTCATTTCTTTAATAATATCCAGGACATTTTTCAATTAAAAGAGTTTTCTCATTTTTTTAATTGACTGTTTTTTTTTATCTTTTTACGTTCTCGTTCTCGTTTTTTCTCTGCTTTTACCTAATTTTCTTAAATTTGCGATCATACGAATTTGAAGATATATATTTTTGAAATTTTCTCGCTTATTCGACATAATTTATTTGATTTTGAATAAATGTTTTATTCTTCATCATTTCTTATTAAATGTTCTCAGTTTAAAAAATAAACATTTTATACCTACACTGATTTTATATATTAAAAAAAGCAGTTTTTGACCTAAATAAAAAAATCCGATTTAAATAAAAAAGATAGGATATTTTTTGAAAAAAATCATGATTTTTATCAGTCCTAGAAACATTATTTTCCAGTCGTATTTTACTATTTCCCCGACTTTTTTTTCCATAACAATTAAAATTCCCTTTACAGGTTTTCCAGGTTTACGGAAAGCGTAGCAACCCTGAATATTGAAATTAAATGTCACTGAAGCTTCACTTATTTAACCTCGTCTTCTCAATTCCATGACCAAAGTCGCACTTATTTTAACTTGCATTTACTTATAGAGAACTTTTCTGATTGGCCGATCCAATTCGCAACAACCAATGAAAATGTTAGTTAGTTTTAATTGGCCGACAAGTTAAAACAAATGAGACTTCGAACTGTTAAAATAAATGCGACTTCAAATAAGCGATACTTTAAATAAGTGAAGTTTCAGTGTATTAATGTAATTTGCTTTTGTAATTTAAACAAAAAAAAAGGATCTCACCTGGAATTTGCGAATTTGCCTGGCTGCCCTTTGAGTTGGTGTGAGATATTGTTCCGTGTCGTTATTGTGATTTGTGCAATGAACGACGTATTTTCGTGATCGACCGGACCAAGTGGTGCCGTTGAGGGCGAAGGTTGCATGATCGCAGGCACTCGCAGTACTGCAGGCACTTCCGTAGCTTTTTACACTGTCGACGTCGCTGTCGTCGAACCCTACAACACAACTTGAGGTTGTGTGTATTGGCCGCGGCCTTGCCGGTGTCAGTGATAAACTCTGAATGAATAAAAAGTTACATATATATCAGTGTACAAAAGAGACAAATATATATTTACTGTCATCGATCGTATTAACGGAACTCGCATTCAACATTCCATTAGATAATGCAACTAATTTTATATTGGTTCAATCAATACTACTCAAAATTTATGTTTCACTTATTTCTTAATTTTATATTTTTATATATAATAATCAATTGATATCAAAAATATAACATATTTTATGTCTGTTGATACCTATTAACATTCGTATTAAATCAAATTTAAAATTTGATAATTGAATTTTTTTGAATTTAGATGATTTTGTAATTAGTTGAAATAAAAAATTGGATTGAAATTAAAATTAATTGAAGTGTGGATCAATTAGATTGAATTTCCCACTATTGAAAGTATTTTATCAATAAAAATTAGAAATTTAATTAAAATTCCAATCGATTAAAATTTGGATTCAATGAAATGTAAGTCAATTAAAAATTCCATCAATTGAAGTTTGAAACCTTTAAAATCAGGGTGTCTACTAATTTGGTCCCACAAAATTCCCGGTTTTTGTTCCTATTTTTTCCGGTTTTTTCTCTTGTTAACTTAAAATTTATTTTAAGTATAAATAGACCTACAAATCGCTACAAAAATTGAAGATAACAGTTGATGATTGAAGCAAATAATTGAAATTCAAAGAAAATAATTGAGAATTGAAAAATTAAATATCAAACTTTACAAAAAATAATAATTAAGAATTAAAAGAAACAATTAATAATGAAAAGAAATAATTAATAATGGAAACAAATAATTGAACAATGACAAAGATATTTGACAATTAGAAACAAAATTTAAAAAAAGAAGTAAATATTAATCTACAAGTGAACAACAATTGAAAAAATTGAACAATGGTTATTAAATTCAAAGAATATAATTGAAAATTGGTCAACTAGATAGAAAATCCCCAAAAATAATTTAAAATTTAAGTTAATAATTCAAAATTAAATAAATAAATTGGAAATTAAATAATCAAATTGAAATAAAAAAAACACATAATTATTGAATATTAAAAAAAAAACAATTGAAAATTGAGAAATAAAATTGAAATTCGAATACAATAATTGAGAATAAAAGAAAATTACTGAACAATTGGACTGATAAAAGAAGAAAATAATTTATAATTAAAAAAAAAATGGAAAATGGCAGGAATTATTTAATATTGAAGAAAATATTAAACATTGAAGAATAGAATTGTTATTTAAAGAAATTAATTGAGAATTGAAAAAAATAATTGAAGAATTAAATTGAAAATAGAAGAAAATTATTGAAAATTGAAGGAGGTTTTGAAACATGAAATTAATATCTGATAATTAAAAAAAAATAATTGAAAAAAGTCGAGATTACTGAAAATTGAAACAAACAATTGAAAATTGAAGAAAATAATTAAAAATTAAAGAAAATAATTGAAAATTGAAGAAAATAATTAAAAATTGAAAAAAGTACTGAAAAATTAAATACAATATTTGTAAACAGCAGAAAAATTTAGAAATCGACGGAAATAATTGTGAATTGATGAAAATAATTTAAAAATTCTCAATATACATAAAAATTGAAAGAAAAACATAATTTAAAAAAGCTGAGTAACTGAAAGAAATATGAAAAAATAATTGGAAATTGAAGAAAATAATTAAAATTTAAGAAAAAAATTGGAATTTGAAGAAAATAATTGAGAATTTAAAAAAAATCATTGTAAAAAGCCTACAGTTATTGAATATTAAAAAAAAATTGAAAATTAAAGAATGGAATTGAATGTTGAAAATTATAATTGAGAATTAAAGAAAATAATTCAAGAATTGAACAATGGGATTGAAAGTAGAAGAAAATAAGTGATAATTGAAGAAAAAAGAAATTGAACAACCCAGGATTTATAGAATTTGAAGAAAACAATAAAAAATGAAGAATGTAATTGTAATTTGAAGAAATTAATTAAAAATTGTAGAAAATAATTTGGAATTGAAGAAAATGTGATTTTATGAAAATCGTTGAATAATAATTGATGAATTGAATTCAAGTTTCAAAAACATATTTGATAATTGAAAAAAAATATTGAAAAAAGCCGAGAATTATTGATTATAGAAGAAAATAATTGAAAAATGGAGGAGTTATTGAGATGTGAAATAAATAAATGATAATTGAAAGAAATAGTTGAAAAAAGTCGAGAATTATTGAATATTAAATTAAATAATTAAAAATTGAAGGAAATAGTTGAGATCTGAAGAAAATAATTAAAAATTGATAAAAATAATTAAAAATTGGAGAAAATAATTGAAAATTGAATCAAATAATTGTCAATTCAAAAAAAATAATTGATAGTTGAAGAAAATAATTAAAAATTAAATAAATTAATTAGAGATTGATGAAAATAATTGAAAATTGAAGAACATAATTGGCAATTGAAGATAATAGTAGAAAATCGAAGAAAATAATTGAGAAATGAAGAAATAATTTTAAATTAATGAAAATAATTCCAAATGGAAGAAAATAATTAAGAATTGTAGAAAAAAAATTCCCGGTTATTTCCCGGTTTTCCCGGTTAGTAGACACCCTGTAAAATTGATTAAAACTAGGATAATTGGATATTTAAATTTTCAAATTGTATTGAACATTAAATTTTTTTTTTAATATTTAATAATTATTGATATGTTAAAATTAATCTTCAATTATTCTATTAAAGATGTTTCTCATGATTGGAAAATAAGCAAGGAGCACTTTTTTAAAAGTTGATAAATCCGTTTTCCAAAAATCCAGAAATAATTACAAATTTAACACATTAAGAACAAATCAATCTGTCACTGTTGAATTCAAGAACAAAAATTTATTAACAAAGAATTTACAATTTAAAACAATCTCGTCTTAAACAAAATGATTTAAAAATTTTATTTTCCTACCTAGAAAAATTTACAAACACCTTTAAATTCCTAAATTATTAGAAACTTTAATTAAAAATAAATCGCCTCAAGTCCAAAAAACATTTTTATATAAATAATTTAGGATAGTTTTTCTATTTTATAATTAACTCTATACGGATAAGGTTCGTGTTTAATTTTCTCGAAATATCAAAATTTGGATTTATCAACTTTTGAAAAAGTGCTCCTCAAATTATCTTTGAAAATTGAGAAGAATCAAAAATCACAATTTTGTTCCAGAAAGTTGCGTGAAAATAAAAATTAAAAAATAATCATGATACTTTTTTCGAGAATAAGTGAAAAAATCAAAAATGTCTTTAAAAATGGTGACAAATAATTATTGAACAAAATAAATTTACTTTTTTTTTTATAGTAAAATTGTACAATTCGCTTCTTTTAAAAAAATAAATTTATATCTCAAATATATGTCTATTGATATTTATTGATATTTGTATTAATAAAATTTGTATTATTTGAAATTTACAGAAATTGAATTTTTTTGGATTTAGTGTAGAACAGATTCAAGTAATAATAGATTGGAATTAAAATTAATTGAAATATGGATCGATTAAAATTAGGAATTTAATTGAAACTTTAATCAATCGGAATTTGGATTTAATTAATTAATTATTTTGTTTATTTACTTAAGTTTTATGAATTTAATGAAATGTAAGTTGATTAAAAATTTTTGTGAGTTTTGGCCGAGTTTTCCAAATTCAGTTTAATTTTTATGTACCATTCAAAACAATTTTTAATTACTGATAATTTGATAATTATTGATAAATCTATATTCCTGATAATACAATAAATTACTGATTATTTTTTCTATAATTTTTTATTATCTTTTCCGTGGAAAATAAATAAATAAAATATTTTCACATATTTTTCTCGAACTTTAACAGATATTTCATAAATCTTACAAATGATTCGTAAACTTTGAAGTTTATTTTAAAATTTTCAGTTTTCTCAAATCTAGTTTTAAAATCCGGCGAATGTATTTTTTATTTATTTTCTTTCAATAATGAAATTCAATTTAATGAAACATTCAAAATGATTTTATTGTCAATTTAATTATTTTGATGCACAACACATCTTTCTATTAATTATTTTTCTGTTTTTTAAATATCATTTACGAGAATTTTAATCATGTGAAATAGCCAAAAGTAGTATTTTGAATAATTACTAATTATTCTTAATTTCACGTTCAGATGTATCACCAGTCTATTATTTTATTTCATTAAAAGCTAATCTCGCTGAGTACTCGGAATAATCAATTAATTAACCCTAATTAATGAAAATGACTAACCCAATTGTTATATATTCGCCCTAAAATACGTTTCTGAATTTTTTTTTTTAAATTTCTGATTCTTCATTATTGACAATAAATTTCAGTAAATAAATAAATAATAAATAAATATAAATAAGAATAAATAAACAATTTTAATAATTTTAAAAATAGATCAAGACGGAGAATTTTTTAAAAAAACTCATAAAAAAACCTATCGTTTTTCTATTTCTACTATCCCAGAAAAAACCACTTTTCTTAAGACGCAAAACGTGACTTTAGAAGACCTTCAAGTTTGAAAAGCTCTGGTTAAAAAGGTAATAAGTCAGTGACACGAGGGAGTATTTTATGTAATTTGAAGTCTGTCAAATTTCCAGATTGTGTTATTTGGATTGAAAAAAAAAGAAAATAATTCATTCTCGTTGACATACCGAAGGACAACTGCGAGAATTTCTTTCGTCGTGCGAATCCATGCGATATCGACACTAGATAAATGGAAAAAGAACGTATTTCCATGAAGAGAGTTTGAAGCACTTGATCATTTTCTGGAGTGTTTTTTTTTTGGACGGAAGGAAACGAGCCCCAGGTTGGGATATTGGACGTGCGAGACTCGCGTGGACGATATTACAATCGAGGACGACACACTGTTCACCACTGACTAGGGAACTACGTGTATCGTGCGATGATAGAAATCTGCGCCGACGCGTTCGTTGGTAAAGGTCAGGAGCTCCTCTCCTTTTTTCCAAACACGACAAGCGACTCTGAAATTGGAGCAAAGGAAGCCGAGATCTTAATTTCAAGAAGTGGGTCTTTTTGCACGATTAATTCAAAAATCCATTTTGAATTATTTAAATTCTCTACTTTGAGCCCAATTTCCCAAGTTCAGCTAATTCAACGTCGAGAATTATTTTCTCTGTTGAAAGAAAAAACGGAAGAAAAGAAAAATTGCACTTGATCTGCAACAGGTATCCAGAGCTAGATCCTGGGAAATCGATCATTTTCTGCCTGCGCTTTGATTCGGGTCGTTTTGGAATTTAAGAATCAGGTCGAAGAGTAAAACTGCGAGGAAAATAAAATTCAAAATAGAAATTATTTTATAAAAAAGAGTTTTTTTTAAATGTGCGATTCTCAGTTAACATTTCTAGAGAGATTAATTTCAATTTTAGTAATTAAAAATAATAATAATTAAATTAAAGAAAATTGAAACTCGATTTAGAATAAAGAAAAAAAAAAAACTTACGGAAGATCGACTTCGGGAGGAAGCGGCTCCATTTTCGTTAATAATGGGAAAGAGATCGTGTTGATTGCATTGTGATTGTAGAAGATAATTGGAGATGTGGTTGCCATTATTTCGGATTTGGTGATTATAACTCGTTGAGCTGACAATGGGTGATCTTAGATGAGTTCCGCGTTCTCCTCGGAGTCGTAAACTTGCGGAACGTCGTAAAGCCGTCGGAGAAGGTCGAGGAATTCGGGATTCAGTTGGTGAAAGGGCGGGACTTCTTCCGGTTTCTGCTGCACTTCCGGAAACAGTGTTCGATGAATGGCCATTGGATGATGTTGGCGTGAGAACATTTCCGGAATTCACGGATAAAGAATGCAGAGACAAATCTGATCCTTGACGAGCCATTCTGCTCGTCCAGCTCATTCTATCTGAAAATTCAAAATTAAATTAAAATTAAATTCAAAAAGCGAGTATCTAGCGACATTTAAAAAAAAACTGGATAAAATAATTATTAGAAACTTTTAAGAAATAATTGAATTTGAAGAAGTGAAAAAAAATGTACAGGAAATTTAAACAAAATAATTTAAAATTGAAAAAATTAAATGAAAATTAAATGATACAAATAATAATTTAAAATTAGAAAAATAGTAGTTGACAATATAGTGGATGTTAAAATTTCATTGAAATTTTAAGAAAATTGCAGAAAATAAACAGATAATTATAAATTAGGAAATAACTAGAATTGATCAAAATCTTTGAATTAATTAATTATTAAAAGTTAAAAGAAAAAATTTTGAACAGAAGGAAAAAAAATTGAAAACTAAGGGGAAAATATAATGAAAAATTAAAATTTTTTATACTATAAATATTTTATATACTAGCAAAATAAAACGTGCGCAAGCGCGCGATTAGTTTCTCATACATTTTCAAATTATAAAATACAATAATAAATATAAAAAATCGGTAAATACTATTTATCTAATAAGAAAAATAAATATTTTAAATATAATATTTAAAAATCAGTTAATATAAATAAAATAAATATTTATTTAGGACAAAATTTATAATATTTTAGAATTAAAAAGAATTGCAAAAAATAATTGAAATTAAACAAATAATTGCAAATTTTGAAAATTAATTGAAAAACAATTAAATCAATTAAAAATTGGGCAAGTAATTTAAACAATCATAAAAATGTTTTAAACATAAAGAAAATAATTAAAATTTGCGAAAAATACTTGAGAATCTTAAAAGTAAATTACAAATTGAATAATGAAAAATTAGAGAAAATAATTGAAAATTGAAAAAACACCAGACTGAAGTGGGAAACGTTTCTGAGTAACGAATGAAAATTTATTTTTTTAAACAATTTTTTTTAGGGGTTGCGACCCTTAAATGTATTATTGAATGTTTTTTTTAAACATTTTTGAACTGAATTGTGTCTTTGTAACAAAAAGAATGTGAAAAAAAAGAAAAAAAAAGAAAATTTTTCATTCGTTACTCAGAAACGTTTCCCAGTTCAGTATGGTGTAAAAACATGGTTAAAAATTGAGATAACTTAATTAAAAAAAAAAAAATAATAATTAAAATTTGAGAAAATAATTAAACAAATTACATAAAATATTTTAAATAAAGGAAAGTTAAACAAAATTTGACTAAAATACTTAAACTTTCAGAAGTTTATTGAAATATAAAAAATAATTAAAAATTAAAGAAAATAAATGAAAAAAGATAAAAATAATTTAAAATTGAACAGAACAAGTTTTAATTAAAGAGAAATAAGTAAAAATTTTCGGCAATTATAAAAAAGAACGAGAAAAAAATATATAAAAAATAATATAAATAATGAAATAGTTGAAAAGTCAGATAAATAATAATTAATTTTTGAAATTATGAAACAAATTTAAAGAATTGAAAATTGAAGGAAATAGATTTTGGAAAATAATTGAAAAATGTTTTTAAATTTTAAAACTTGACGAAAATAATTAAAATACGATACAAACAATGATAAGTTGTAACAAATAAATGATATTTAAGTGTGATAATTGAAAAAACTACAGAATTTTTTTTAAATAAAGAAAAAATAATTGAAATTTGAAAAAAATACATGAAGATCTTAGAAATCAATTAAAAAAAAAGAAAATAAATAAAAATTGAAGAAAACAATTGAAATTTTAAAAAAAATTCTTAAAAATCTTAGAAAATAATTTTAGAAAATGTGAATAACTAAAAATTAGAGAAAAGACTGGAAGAATGCTAAAAATAATTGAAATTTACGATAATTAATAAATTTTTTTGGAAATTATGAAAACAAATAAAAATAAATAAAAATTGAAGAAAATAATAGAAATTTGAGAAAATTACTTGAAAAATTTTAGAAATTAATTTTATAATCTGAGAAAAACTAAAAATTGGAGAAAAGTCTGGAAGAAAGCTAAAAATAATTGAAATTTACGATAATTAATTTTAAAAAAATCTGAAATTCTGATAACAAATGAAAATAATTAAAAATGGAAGAAAATAGTTGAATTTTCAGAAAAATACTTGAAAATCTTAGAAAATAATTTTAGAAAATGAGAATAATGATTAACAATCGAGAAAAATATTTGTAAAATGATCAAATTAATTCAAAATTGATAAAAATAATTGAAATATGCTGAAAATAATTTAAGATTGGGAAAGAAAATTTAATTATGATGAAAATAATTTAAATATGAAAAATTGAAGACATTCAATAAAAGTTGAGAGAAATAACTGAAAAAATCATAGAGTATATGTTTAAAAAAAAATAATAATTACAAAATTACTTGAAAAATTTTAATTAAAGAGAATAATTAAAAAATCGCAGAAATAACGAAAATTTATGAAAATAATTGCAATATCGGATAAATAATTGAAAGTTTTAAAAGTAATGACAAAATAATGAATTTAATTATAAATTGTTGAAAATTCAGAAAAATTGCAGAATTTATTTTGAAGCAAAAGAAAATAATTAAAAAATCGTTATGTAATTAAAAAATTGAAGACAATAATTTAAATTTGAGATAATAACTGAAAATTTAGGAAATTAATTGCATGTGTACATATTTTCAACTTCTTCAAAAACCATAATAAATTTTTAAATCATTTTTCGAAACTTTTTTTTTATTCAAATGACAATTAAAATCCAGCACAAAATAAAATAACAGGGACTAACTTCACTTCAGTTTTTAAAACGTGGACAGAAAAGATGAATGAATATTAATACTAACTAACTTCAGGAGTTTACGGAGATTATTATTATTTAATTATTTAATAATAATAATTAATAATAATAATTAATTAATTATATTTTTTTTATTTTTTTTTTAAATTTACAAGAATTGGTAAATTAATCGTTATTGAAAATTGAAAAAAATAATTGAAGAATGACAACAGCAATTGAAAAATAATTTAAAAAAAAAGGTTGAAGACAATAATTGATAAATGAAAAAAAAATGTCATATTGAAAAAAAATTATTGAAAAATTTGAAAGATATAATTGAACATTTAAAATAAAAATTTTTTCAAATTAAAGAATACAATTAAACATTGACAGAAAAAATTGAAAAATATAATTGAAAGTTTGGACGATACTTTTAAAAATTGAAGAAAATAAAAAAATTTGAATAAGAGAAAAAAGGAAATATGAAGAAAATAATTTAAAATGGAAAAAATTAATTGAACAATAACGCAAATAATTGAGAATTAGGAAAATAGTAGATAATACAGTAAAAGTTGAAATTTCATTGAAATTTTAAGAAAGAAATTGAAAGTTGAGGATAATAAGTAGATAATTAAAAACTAGGAAATAACTAGAATTGAGGAAAATCGTTGAATTAAATAAATATTAAAAATTAAAAGAAAAAATTTTGAACCGAAAAACAAATAATTGAAAACTAAGGAAAAAAATAATAAAAAATTAAAGATTACAATTGTTAAATTGAACGTTATTGAAAAATGAATAAAAAAAAATAATTTAAGAATAACAACAGCAATTGAAAAATAAGTTTAAAAAATTAAGACTTGAAGACAATAATTGATAAATGAAAATAAAATGTCATATTGAAAATTTTAATTTCAAAATTTGAAGTATATAATTAAAAATTTAAAGAATAAATTTTAAAAATTGAAGGATAAAATTAAAAATTTACAAAAACAATTAAAAATTAGAGGGAATAATTGAAAGGTTAGACAGAACTAAATATTAAGAAAATAGTTGATTCATTGAAATTTTAAGAAAATAATTGAAAATTGAAGAAAATAAATAGATAAGATTAAGAACTAGAAAATAACTTGAATTAAAGAAAATCATAGAATTAATTAATGAAAAAAAAATAATAATAAACCGAACGAAAATAACTAAAAACTAAGAAAAAAAAATTAAAGATAATAATTGGAAAATTGAACAACGTTATTGAAATTTTGAAAAAATAATTGACAAATGACTATACAGAAATTAAAAAATAACTAAAAAAACATAGTGAATAACGTATAAATGTAAATTTAAACAAAATAATTTAAAAATCGGAAAAATTAATTGAACAATAACGAAAATAATAGAAAATTAGGAAAATAGTTAATAATACAGTGGAAATTAAAATATCATTGAAATTTTAAGAAAACAATTGAAAATTGAAGAAAATAAATAAATAATTAAAAACTAGGAAATAACTAGATTTGAGGAAAATCATTAAATTTAATAAATATTGAAAATTAAAAGAAAAAATTTAAACCGACGAAAAATGATCAAAAACTAAGAAAAAAAATTAAAGATAATAATTAAAAAATTGAACGATATTGAAAATTGAATAAAATAATTGAAGAATGACTACAGAAATTAAAAAATAATTTTAAAAAATACAGACTTGAAGACAATAATTAAAAATGAAAGTAAAATGTCATATTATTGAAAATAATAATTGAAAAATTTGAAGCATATAATTGAAAAATTTGACAGATATAATTGGAAATTTAAAAAAAAAATTTAATTTAAGAATATAATTAAATTTTTACAAAAACAATTAAAAATTAGAGGAAATAATTGAAAGGTTGGACAGTATTTTTAAAAATTGAAGAAAATAATTGTATTTGTAGAAGTGAAAAAAATAAATAAACATATACAGGAAATTTGAACAAAATAATTTAAAAATTAATAAAATTAATTGAATAATAATGCAAATAATTGAAAATTAAGAAAATAGTTGATAATATAGAAGTTAAAATATTATTGAATAAAATAATTGAAGAGTGACTACAGAAATTGAAAAATAATTTTAAAAAAAAATAAAATAGTTGATAATATAGAAGTTAAAATATTATTGAATAAAATAATTGAAAAGTGACTACAGAAATTGAAAAATAATTTTAAAAAATAGAGACTTGAAGACGACAATAATTGATAAATGAAAATAATAATTACAAAATTTGAAGAACAAAAATTAAAAATTTAAAAATACAATTAAACATTGACAAAAACATTTAAAAATTGGGAGAAAATAATTCAAAGGTTGGACAATGTTTTTTAAAAATTGAAGAAAATAATTGAATTTGAAGAAAAGAAAAAAAAAGAAAATTATAAACAAAATAATTTAAAACTGAAAAAATTAATTGAGCAATAACACAAATAATCGAAAATGAAGAAAATAGTTGATAATATAGTAAAAGTTAAAATAGCATTGAAATTTTAAGAAAATAATTGAAAGTTGAAGAAAATAAATTTATAATTAAAAATTAATGAAAAAGCAATAAAAATTAAACATAATAATTGAAAAATTAAACAACGTTATTGAAAATAGGAGAAAATAATTGAAGGATGACAGGAGCAATTGAAAAATAACTAAAAAAGAATAGAGATTTGAAAACATTAATTGATAAATGAAAACAAAATATTATATTGAAATTAACTAGAATTGAAGAAAATCTTTGAATTTATTGATAATTTAAAATTGCCAGAATAAATTTTTTACCAAAGAAAAAATAATTAAAACAAAAATAAATAAATAAAATAATAAAAAATTAAAGATAATAATTATAAAAAATTGAACAACGTTATTGAAAATTAATGAAAATAATTGAATAATGATAACAGCAATTGAAAAATAACTAAAAAACAAATAATTGATAAATGAAAATAAAATGTTATATTGAAAAAATAATTTAAAATTTTTAAGTTTATAATTAAAAATTTGAAGAACAAATTTTAAAAACTGAAGGATAAAATTAAAAGTTTACAAAAACAATTAAAAATTAGAGGAAATAATTGAAAGGTTAGACAGAACTAAATATTAAGAAAATAGTTGATTCATTGAAATTTTAAGAAAATAATTGAAAATTTAAGAATATATTAGAAAATATTAAAGAAGATTAATAAAATAATTGAAAAATGTCGAAAAAAATAGAAAGTTGAGAAGATTCTACAATATTATTGATAAGAAATAATTCAAAATCTGAGAAAATCATTGATAAAATTAAAAAATTTCATTGTCATTTCAGACGAAGAAAACGATTAAAAAAATTAAATTAATTGAAGTAAAAAAAACAGTTCTTTTTAATATTGAAAAATGAAAAAAAATGAATATAGATGACAATTATGGAAAGCTGAATTGAAAATAATAATTGAAATGTAAGAAAATTAACTGAAAAAGAGGAAAATTAAAAAATGACAAAGTTAAATAAAAAATAATAAAACTGCGGTTTAGTTTTGATAAAAAAATTGAATATTCTTCAATTTTAAAATTTTTTTATTTATAATACATTATAATTTAAAGAAAATAACATAAAATATATGCAAATAATTTAAAAATGAAGAAAAGAATTGAAAATGAAAGACAATAATTGACAAATAAAAAAATAGATTTAATATTGAAGAAAATAATTGAAAAGGAAATAAATTTGATAAAATTAAAGAATATAATAAAAAATTGCGGAAAGTAATTTTACATTTAGGAAATTATTTGAGAAATAATGAAGATAATAAAAATTTGTAGAAAACAGGTAATTTAAAAGTGATAAAAATAATTAAAAATGGAAGTTAAATTATTGATACAATAATTGAAAAAAACAAAATTTTCTAAGAATTATTAAAAATTGAAGAAATTTATAATAAAATACAATGTAATTAAAATGAAATTAAAGAAATAAAACTAAAAAATAATAATACTAAATTAATAATTAGAATAATACATTTATTTCAAATGAAATTTGGACAAATTAACAACTACATATATTTTCTGTAAAAAATTAATTATTATTGTTTGGGGAAAACAACCTATTAAAATTCCATAACAGAAAGTGATGAAAAATAGTTATTTTTTTGAATTGTTTCAATAATCTGTAAAGATAACAAATCTTGTACTGATATTTTGTGATAAAAAATTAAGAGCACGAATTCCGCATTATCTTTGAACTATAATAGAACTTTTTAAATTTAATACAAGAAAAAACCATTTTTTTAAAGTTCCCAAGATCTTCATCCAAATACAGTTAATCGTCATTAGATTTTCATAACAGTTAATTCTTAACTATAGCGTGTGAAAGATACGGTATCTTTAAGGCATAAAAAGGAAACGTTACGTAACGAACGTTCTTTTAATAAGGTTCATCCAGAAATAGATCAAATTTTACATTAATGTGTAAATTGCACAGATTTTTTTCCTTATATTCTCTAAAAGTTATAACTAATTTTCACCGTATCTGTTTTTAATTACTTTTGTTGTAAGTGCATTGAAAAAAATAAATAAAGGGACAAAAAAAAAAACAAAAAATAAAATTTAAAAATTTTTTTTGTCCCCCGTTTATAAACTAAATAAATAAAATAAAACAGAAAATATAATAAAGAACAAAGAACAAAGAAAAAAAAATAGAATAGAATAGAAGAAAATTGAAAGAAGAGAGTAAAATAGAAAAGGATAAATAAAGTAGAAAATATAATTGAGAATAAAAATTCAGAACAGAATAAAGTGGAAAAAAATTAATTTAAAAAAAAATCATGATCTTGTTAAAATATTTAAATTACCCTTGAAGCAGAAAACTTTCATTTGTGGCCTAATTCCTAATGACTCACGATTAATAGATATTGTTTATTATTTTTAATCTTGCAACCAATTTTATGAGTTTATTGACTGGAAAGGTAATCAGTTATTAAAAGTTAAAAAATTTTATCCACACTTTCAAATCCTGTAAAATACTTTTATAAAATTTATAATTTATTTTCTCTCTGTGTATTATTTAATTCAATCATAATTTATTCGGTTTCTTATTTACTTTATGTAATATTTGCTTTATTTAAATCCACGTAATAAATACAAGTATGTATTTTAAATTAAATTAAATGTTAATTTTTTCGTACTTTCTCTTGGAAAATAAAAAAAAATTGAATTTATTAAAAACACGAGAACAATCGAGCCTTTGAAACGTTGTAGTTAGTCTTTATTTGACGTACGAGTTAACAGCTTATAAATGCAGTTAAAAGACATAATATAAGATAAGAGGTCAAGAACTGATCGATCATTTCGAGTCAATGCTCGGAGTTGTAGGTTTTAACTTACTCTATTTCATTTATTTCAATAATACGTCAGATCACAATTTATTCCTCTTATTAAATCCAAAAATGCTCGAGTAAGTGCAAAAATCTGTAAACAAAAATTATAAAAGTATAAAAAAATAAAATTCTCCAAGATCTAAATCAATGAAAAATTTACCTAATTAAAACTACTTTTGAATTTTTGTTCTCTCATTGAAATTTAGAATTCACGTTCTTTTCCAGTTTTAAAAATTTTTTCCATTGAAATAGTTGTGAGATTTTTTTTATTTCAGTACACGTTCGAAATCACACGCCTTTCGCTGAGTTTAAAATCATTGACCGAATCGCGATAAATTACTTTTCAATGCGGATCGTTTGTCATTGGGAATTAGAAACAAGTTTAGCGGAAAAATAAATTGCTGCTTTACGTACAATTAGGTAATTTGATTTTCTAAATAAGATTTCTTCGATTATCTGAACTTTTCGTTAAGACAGGTAATCATTAGCATAAAAGGTATAATACTTCCGGGAACCTTGAGAAAAAAAAACAGCACTGGGAACATTCTTATCTTCAACGCTCGTCGATAAAAGTATTTTAAATAATTGCAATCCATAAACTTAAAAAGTACATTTTCTGAAAGATAAATGAGAACATTAAAAAATAATCTGTATTTTGGGTAATTTCGTTTATTTACCCATTAAGTAAAAAATTAAAAATCGATATTGAAAAACTAAATTATAAAAAGAAAATAAAAGATACATTTTTATAATAAAAAATAATAAATATAAATATCAGCTTAAAAAGAATTTCAATTTTTTTTTACATATTAACAAGTTTTAAACAAGCTATAAATAAATTTGTAATATTTTGTTATACTTGACAGTTATTTTAAACCCTTTGTCATTGAAAGAAAATTAAAATAACCTCAAATTTAAACAAATTATCTCAGATTAGAAAGAATTTACCTAAAAATAAAAAAGGTAATATATTTTTGTAAAATATTAAAAATTAATCATTTCTATTGTGTCAATCAATATTTTTTTTCCTGTCAAACAGAAGAAAAATCGATCCTATTAAACAAATTACGAATTTTCAACAACAACTGTCAATTTATGCCACGTAGCTTTTAAAATATAAATGACATTTGTGAAAATTTACATTAAATTCCCAAAAATTGAGCCACCAGATGTAAAAGAAAATTGAAACTCACCATTTGTTGAAACGCAGTCAAAACATTTTTCACTCTCGAGATTTCACAACAGGAACTGGATCAAACTTTTTTAAATCACGGGAGAATCTGACTGAATCGTGAAAAACGACTGATTATTTCAGGAAGTCAGCTGGTTGGAGAGATTGTAAAATTATACAACTTTTACAAAAAAAAACGTCAGATCAGATGTCACTATTACCTTGATAAAATCACTAGTGCCCTCTGTTGTTTATCACAGACACAATTTTCAATTTCCACTGTTGGTATATAACAAAATTCTCGAAATTTATAATTTTTTGAAATTGTTTCAGACTGCAAAATGCAAGAATTTTTTACTTTTGATTTAAAATTAATTTCTCTGCAGGCCATTTATCAATTCCATCAAACTTTGTCTTTTGTCGGAGACTATTTTCTGAGCACTCTCTAAATTATGACCCTGAATTTTAGAATAATTTAAAGCATATTCTGTCAAAATATCGGCAAAACACATAACAAAGAGGCCACAATCGTAACAATTGTCTTGCTGCGGGCAATTTGTATTAATAAATTTTCCCTCTTTGCCAATCAGGTATCTATCGAGATTTTTAGCAAATTTTCGGCCAGTACTCTCGTTTGATTTTCCAAATGAATCAAAGTGAAAATACGTACTTTCTTGTTTAGAAAAGACCAATAAACTCCAGTGTGTACCTCCTGCAGAATTTCGTTTGTGACAATCGTTTAGAGGAAAGAAAATAAAATTTCTCTGCGTTGCGTCGAGCGGATCGAGAAAAATTGATATTTCCGATGAATCGGTCAATTTTAGTAATTGAGTTAATTCGGGACTTGCGTATAAAATTTTTGCAGAGTGCGGAAAGTCAAGATTCTTGCCCAAATATTCAAAGTAAAATCCAATAAGAGTGTCATTCATCCAATTTGGTCCTAATAATAAATCAAAATCAGACTGACGCAGCAAACAATCATGATAACTGAGAACTATTTTATTTTCTTGGCTCATTATTTGTTCTGAAGACTATCAACTTTTAAATCCTAAAATAAAAATGAGGTTTTTTTAAAAAAATTTGAGGTTATGTTCCTGGTGCACGAAACATATTTTTCGAAAATCTTTGTTAAAATTGTATAAAAAGTAAAATTTGTAAACATACGTTCAATTGACCGGTTTATTGTGATTATTTTCATTCATTAATTGTATTTAAATGTAAATAAAATACTATTTATCGATGTTTTTTTGAAGAATTTGAAAAATGTATTTTTCCGTTGTCAAAATCGAAGCTTCCACTAAATCACGTTTGATGGCGCTTAGAGAATTTTCAAAAAAAGGCGCCACTTTCTGAATCGAAATAAAAATTAGGTATTTCTTATTTTTAAATAAGGAAAAACATTTATATTTATTTATTTCATATTTAAATTGAAATAATTTTTAAAATATGTAACAATTTTTGGAACTTTTGTAAAAATAATCTACATTTAACATTAAATCTTTTTTTTTAAATAGATAATAAAAAATAAAATAAAAAATACAAGTATTTTTTTAATTTTAGAAACAATAATGCTTGTGTTTTTAAATTAAAATGCGAGACTGAAGAAAAACTATTTTTCAACTCTTACTGAATTAAATGTCGCTCAAGAATTTAACGGAAGTGAAGATCGTAAAAAGGTGCATGAGTCAAAAAGAAAGTGACATGCATATCATTATTTTCTTAACTTTAGACAGAAAGTTACTTTATAAATCCACTATACAAACTGCACAATTTCACTAAAATATTCTTAAAATATTATACTGAAAATAGACATAAATAATTTTTTAATATTTATTATTTTACAATTAATTTTATTTATTATTCTTTAATTATTTATTACAGTTTAAATTGATTAAAAGTTTTAAAAAATTCAAATTTATTGTCATGCGTAGGTTTCAACAAAAAAAATTTTTTAATTCGATCAAAAATTTGTAATACGTGAATTTGAGGTTAATTAAAAATAATCAAACAAAAATAAAAGTAGGAGTAATTGGAAATTTAAATCTTTTAAAGTTTTGGTAAATTAAATGTAGAAACAATTGAAATTTGGTTGATTGAAATTTGGAAAAAAAATTGATGAGTTTAATTTTTGATTAAAATTTGGAAAATTTAAATTGTGCAAAAAATATAAAAATGTTGTATCTTTTAAAAGAACAACATTAGGGAATAACATTAAAAAGGAATTGGACACCTAACTCGAGAACAATAAAAATCTTTTAATTTCGATTTCATTTATTATTGACAATAAAATATAGTAGCAAAATTGAAACAATTCAAATTTACACATAATTAAAATTAATATCACAAAATATTAAAATCTAAATTTTTGGACAATTATTTATCTTAAACTTAAATTTATCTTAATATTTAAAAAAGATTATGTACCTATTATAATTCCACTAGCAACATTAACGACAATTTTTGCATTGTGGTTGGTCATTTAAAACCATAAATTTTTGCAAATTCAAATAAAGAAAATTACGAATTTTCAAGAATATCTGAAAAATGACGAAAATAATTGACAGTTGGAAACAGAATTCGAAAAAGGGCTACATAATTACACAATTGCAAAAAAGATATTTTAAAAAATTATACAATAAATATTAAATTATACAAAATATTTAAAAAATTATAGGAATAACCGTTTGGAACAATTGCAAATTGAACAACTGGATTAAAAATCGAAAAAACAAATTGAAATTGAAAAAAATAATAAAAATAAATTGAAAATTTAAGAAATAAATTAAAATTTGAAAAAATAATTGATAATTGAAAAAAAATTACAAAATGACGAAAATAATTGACAATTGAAAAAAAAATTAAATAAAATGGCTAGATTAATACACAACCAAATAAAATAAATTCAAAAATCAAAGAATAATTATAAAAATTTAACATAATACTTGAAAATTGAAAAAATTGTACGAAATAATTGAAAATTGCGAAAAATAATTAATAATTGAAAAAAATAGTTGAAAAATGACGATAATAATTGAAAAATTGAAGAAAATATGTGAAAAATAACGAAAATAATTGTCAATTGAACAAAAAATTCGAAAAATGACTAGATTAATAGACAACTGAAAAAAAAATTTAACAAGAAATATTAAATTTAAAGAAAATAATTGCAAATTAAAAATTTAAGAAAATTATAGGAATAAATGTTAGAAATAATTGCACATTTAACAACTGGATTGAAAATCGAAAAAACAAATTGAAATTGAAAAAAATAATAAAAATAAATTGAAAATTTAAGAAATAAATTAAAATTTGAAAAAATAATTGATAATTGAAAAAAAATTACAAAATGACGAAAATAATTGACAATTGAAAACAAAATTTAAAAAAAAAGCTAGATTAATACACAACCAAATAAAATAAATTCAAAATTCAAAGAATAGTTATAAAAATTTAACCTAATAATTGAAAATTGAAAAAATTGTACGAAATAATTGAAAATTGCGAAAAATAATTAATAATTGAAGAAAATAGTTGAAAAATGACGATAATGATTGAAAAATTGAAGAAAATATGTGAAAAATAACAAAAAGAATTGTCAATTGAACAAAAAATTTGAAAAGTGACTAGATTAATAGACAACTGAAAAAAAATTTAACAAGATATGTTAAATTTAAAGAAAATAATTGCAAATTAAAAATTTAAGAAAATTATAGGAATAAATGTTAGAAATAATTGCACATTTAACAACTGGATTAAAAATCGAAAAAAATAACTAAAATTGAAATAAATAATTGAAGATTGAAGAAAGAAATTAAAAATAGAAGAATGGAATTGAAATTTAAAGAATGTACTTAAAATTGAAAAAAATAAATTGAAAAAAGCCGAGAATTATTGAATATAGAAAAAAAAACAATTAAAAACTGAAGAATGGAAATAAAATTTGAAGATTGGAATTAAAAAGTGAAAAAAATAATTGAACAATTGTATTTAAAATTAAAGTAACTTAATGATAATCCAAAAATTGAATAATTTAATTGAAAATTTAAAACAATTTTAATCAGTAGAAAAAATAATTGAAAAAAATCCAGAATTATTGAATATTGAGGAACTAATTGAAAATCGATAAAAATAATTGGAAATTAAATAAAATATTTGAGAATTGAAGAAAATAATTAAAAATTGAAGAAATAATTGTAAATTAAATAATTAAATGGAAAATAAATAAATTGTCAATTGAAAACTGATGAAAATTATGGAAAAAATGGTAGAAAATAAAATTTAAAAATGCCAAAAATAATTCAAATTTGAAAAAAATATAAAATGACAACACTAAATAATAAATTTATTAAAAATTAAAACAAACTTTGAAAAATTATAATGAATAATTGAAATTACAAGAAAAAATTGAAGAATTAAAAAGAAATTAAAATTTGAAAAAATTGTTTAAACTGGTGTAAAAAAAAAAAATTTTCAGTACGATTAATTGAGATATTAACGAACAAAAAGAATCATAATTGAACATTGTAGAAAATAATTGAAAAAGGTGTAAAAAATTTTAAAAATTCATGCCAATAAAAAAATTGAATAAAATAATTGGAATTTGTAGAAAACAATTTTAAAATTGCAAAAATAATAGAAATATGTAGAGAATAATTGAAAAATAGCCAAAATACTTAAACAATGACAAAAGTAATTTAAGTTTGAAAAAAATAATTGAAAAATGACAAAAATAAATTGAAAATTGTGTAATAAATTGAGAAACTGATGACCATAGAAAAAAAGATTAAAAATAATTATTGAAATTTGATAAAAATAATTTTTAAATGTTAAAACAAATAGAAATATGCAGAAAATAATTAAAAAATGATAAAAATAATTTAAATTGGATGGAAAAATTGAAAGACGACGAAAGTAATTGGCAATACTGATGTAAAAATTAAAAATTTGTAGACATTAATTAAAAAATTGAAAAAGTAATTCAAATTAGAGGAAACTAATTAAACAATGTCAAAATTTATTGAAATTTGAAGAACATAATTGTATATAATAATAATAGATAATTATTATTTTACTAAGAAAGTGAGAAAAGTGATTTTTTTTAAAAAGTGAATAAAAATGAGAAAAGTAAGTCACTGGCAGCCCTGAAAATGCTCAAATTCGCTTGAAACTTGTTACACTTGTACTATTTTGAAAATCTAACTTCAGATTAGTAACCAGGAACATGGATTACCACCGAGTAACAAGTTCGAAGTGAATTTGAGCAATTTTGCAAAATATGTCTGCCATATTAGACCCGCCATTTTGAATTTTAAAAAATTGGTAAACCGTTTTTACAATCAGAGACTTCAAAAACGAGTAATAAGTTTCAAGCGAATTTGAAGAATTATGAAAACGAATTAGCTGAAATTTTTAGAAATTTACGGATATAATTTTTTTTCCGTCAATTTCCCGGTCGAACGAAAATCCCGGCAAATTCCCGGAATTCCCAGTGAGTAGACACTCTAAGATAAAATCTTCCGAATAATTCTGTTCTTGAGTTAATTCAGCCACTATTATTAAATTATTTTTTCCGTGTAGCATAGCAATTTTTTAAAAATCCTACAACATGCTAACTGAACCAAATTATCCCGTAGAGCGTGTGTTTGTATTCTAGTTAAGTTAAAATTTACGGAGTGTCTATTTCGCCAGACGTCTGGCGATTTAAGCAACTCAAATTAAATCGACAGTCATCTGTCTGGCGATTTAAGAAAAATGAATTAGTTCGCCAGTTAAGAAAAATACACAGCAAAAACTGGCGATTTAAGACGAGTAGCTTATTTCGACAGTAAAAGAAAAAATATATCATACACAATAAATTTAGGTTAAGTTACGAATATGTCAAAAGCGTAAAATAATTTTATTTTACTCAATTTTTTTTTAAATAATTTTTTTCTTTTTCTTCTATTAATACAATTTTTAAATATAAAATTATTTCGCATTAAAGTCCCTGTTAAAGAAGTAGTCTTTTAGTTTTATTGTTTTAAAAATAATTCTTGAGTCGTTTTCTAGAAACATTTATCAACTGCTTATTAATAATTTACAATAACACTTAGCTGTTTAATAGAAATTGACTTGACATTCAAATTCGATATGAAAAATTATTTTTTAAATTTAATTCCAAACAGAAAATAATCCTGGGGTGTAAAAAACACATTAAGAAGTCGAATTTAAATCTTTATTTTAATTGTAATATAATCAGGGTGTCTACTAATTTGGTCCCACAAAATTCCCGGTTTTTGTTCCTATTTTTTCCGGTTTTTTCTCTTGTTAACTTAAAATTTATTTTAAGTATAAATAGACCTACAAATGGCCACAAAAATTGAAGATAACAGTTGATAATTGAAGCAAATAATTGAAATTCAAAGAAAATAATTGAGAATCGAAAAATTAAATATTAAACTTTAAAAAAAATAATAATTAAGAAATAAAAGAAACAATTAATAATAAAAAGAAATAATTAATATTGAAAAAAAATAATTGAAAAAAGTCAAGATTACTGAATATTGAAACAAACAATTGAAAATTGAACAAAATAATTAAAACTTAAAAAAAAAAATAATTGAAAATTGAAGAAAGTACTTAAAAATTAAAGGCAATATTTGAAAACAGCAGAAAAATTTAGAAATCGACGTAAATAATGGCGAATTACGGAAAATAATTAAAAAATTATTAATTTAAATAAAAATTGAAAGAAAAGCTTAATTTAAAAAAGTTGAGAATTTTTAAAGATTGAAGAAAATTGAGAAGAAATGGAAAGAAATATGAAAAAAATAATTGGGAATAATTGAGAATTTAAAAAAAATCATTGTAAAAAGCCTAGAGTTATTGAATATTGAAAAAAACACTTAAAAATTGAAGAATGGAATTGAATGTCGAATATTATAATTGAGAATTAAAAAAAATAATTCAAGAATTGAACAATTGAATTTGAAAGTACAAGAAAATAAGTGATAATTGGAGAAAAAAGAAATTGAACAACCCAGGAATTGTATAGAATTTGAAGAAAACAATAAGAAATGAAGAATGTAATTGTAATTTAAAGAAATTAATTAAAAATTGTAGAAAATAATTTGAAATTGAAGAAAATGTGATTTTATGAAAATTGTTAAATAATAATTGATAAATTGAATTGAAGTTTCAAAAACATAATTGAAAATTGAAAAAAAAATATTGAAAAAAGCCGAGAATTATTGATTTTAGTTTAAATTCGCTTGAAACTTATTACTCATTTTTGAAGTCTCTGATTGTGAAAACGATGTTAGATTTACCAATTTTCCAAAATTCAAAATGGCGGTTCTAATATGGCAGACTTATTTTGAAAAATTGCTCAAATTCACTTCAAATTTGTTACTCGGTGGTAATCCATGTTCCTGGTTACTAATCTGAAGTTAGATTTTGAAAATAGTAAAAGTGTAACAAGTTTCAAGTGAATTTGAGCATTTTCAGGGCTGCCAGTGACTTATTTTCATGGTTGCTACAGAACCTGGAAAACCTGGAAATGTCAGGGATTTTAGAAAAAGGTCTGGATAACCTGGAAATGTCAGGGAATTTACAAATCCAACCTGGAATTTCATTCATTTATACAAAAACCATGAATTTTTTCTTAAATTGTCCTAGAATTTTCACAAAATTTTTTTTTTTAAAAACCAGTAAAAGTTATGGACTTTTTAATTTAGAGACTTCTGTAGCAACTATGTAATTATTGTCATGAAAATTTAAAATTTCTACACAAGTTTCAATTTATTTTTGTCATTTTTCAATTATTTTCTTCAAACTTAAATTACTTTTGTCATTGTTAAAGTATTTTTGCTATTTTTCAATTATTTTCTACATATTTCTATTATTTTTGCAATTTTAAAATTGTTTTCTACAAATTCCAATTATTTTATTCCATTTTTTTATTGGCATGAATTTTTAAATTTTTTACACCTTTTTCAATTATTTTCTACAAAGTTCAATTATGATTCTTTTTGTTCGTTAATATCTCAATTAATCGTACTCAAAATTTTATTATTTTACACCAGTCTAAACTTTTTTTTCAAATTTTAATTTCTTTTTAATTCTTCAATTTTTTCTTGTAATTTCAATTATTCATTCTAATTTTTCAAAGTTTGTTTTAATTTTTAATAAATTTATTATTTAGTAGTGTCATTTTACATTTTTTCAAATTTGAATTATTTTTGTAATTTTTAAATTATTTTCTTCAAAATTTAATTAATTTCTTCATATTATTATTATTATTATTATTTATTATTATGAAATTAATAAATATTTAAGAATCTTTATATTTTCGAATTATTCTCTTCAAATTTTAATCATTTTCTTCAAACTCCAATTAATTTCTTTAACTTTCAATTATTTTCCTTAAACTTTTAATATTTTGTTCAATTTTTTAATTATTGTTTATAAATTTTTTTTTTTTTACACCAGCTTTCATTTATTTATGTCATTATTCAATTAGTTAATTGAATTAACTAAAATTAATAATTAATTTGCGATTGAAATTCTCATAAATTTGCATCGTGCAAAAAATCTCGTATTTCTCTCCCAAAATTCGGGAACAACATTAAATTTCTTTTCATTTTTATGCCAAACTTTTGAATGCCACTATTGAAAAATGTCAATTTTTACAAATCTCGAGAATCATTTTCAAGGTTGATCGGATTAGGAAGTTCCATTGTACGTACTTGGCTTCTAGTTACAACGCACATGGGTTTTTTGTAAATACGCGAACGGGGGCCTCGTGACACACATCAATGGCAACGCTTCTATAACGGTACCACCGAGTGACCTACTCTCGGAAGCTCTCTCTCTTTTCTTCTTCATCGAGTTGAACTCTTGGTGCGTGTTGTGCCTCGACTGCTCTCTCTTTTCTCCACCTGTCTCTCTTGGGCCTTTCCTTTTTTCCCTGAGGCAGGTCTCCTTCTCTTTCTGGCCATCACTTGGCTCGATCCGAGCAAAATGTGTGGTCAGACTATTTCAGAGACTCGACGATCGGGGTACACTTTTTCCTCTGAGGAACTTCCTCCGATGGCTATAAACTCAACGATTATAGGCAGAGGCAGTAATGAAAGCGCCCTGGCTCGCGAAGGTGCTGTCATGAAGCTGCATCCACTCTTGAGCTGCACCCTTGCTTACAAATTTTCATTTCCGGTATAATAAAAAGAAAAAAAAAACCAAGAAAAATAAAAAAATAATCAACAGCCAGTGACGACAGTGATCAACAGTTGGTCGAAAGGATTATATTTTCAATTTCTAGATTGCTCGATTTCCAAGATCGCCGCAAGATATGAGAGTTCTAATAATCTTGGCTCTTTTGGTGAGTCGATAAATGAAACTGGACCATCAATTTCCAAGTGAGACCTCTTTTTGGGATTTTGTGAAGTGACGAGGTTCCTGAAAAAGAGAAAAATCAGTTTAAAATCTTTTTGAAAATTAAATCTAATTCTAGGGAGTGATTTGAGTAATTTTCGTAAAACGATACTTTGATCTGTAGATTTCAATATTTTGATTTCTAGATCTCGATATTTTTAAACGAAGACCACCAAGTGTTCAAAAAATTGCCGAAATACGAAAAATTTTGAAAATACGGCAATTTTTCAAAGAAAAATATTTTCGAATCGTTTCAGTTTTGATTTAATTTCTGAAATTGAAAATTTGCCTCTATGAGTGAAAACATTATTTTTACGTCGGATTTAAAATTTTTTTCGCTAAACATGAAAATGTTACAAATTTGTTAAGATTTTTTTTTCTCGAGACATAAAAATGATAAAAATTTGATATAATAAAAAAAAAAGTTGAAAATTGATAGTAATTTTTTAAAAGTTAATAAAGAATCATTTCTGGACAAATATTAAACAAAATAAATATAATATATATAATATAATTTAATAAATATTTAAATTTTGATATTAAAACATTTATTTCTAGAACTACAAATTTTTATTTTTAGTTATTAAAATGATAAAAATTTATTTATTTTAAAATTAATAATAATTTAGAAAATGGTCAGAATTAAAAAATACAGTATAATTATCTATACTCGTAAGATAAAATTGATTCTACGAAAAATAAAAAACAAATTTGTAATCGTTCAGTTTTCGTCGAATTTAAAAAGTTTCTTAAATTCAAAATTTTCTTTTAACATTAAATAAAATTTTTCCCAAATAACCCTTTTTCTTTAGTATCAAAAATTTGATCTTTAGATCTCAATATTTTTTACCTCAAACCATGAAAAAAAAAAATAGAAATTATTCCTGGAAAAATGAAGCCGATTAGAAATAAAAGTTAATAAAATAAAATATAAAATAGAGAAAAGAAATACGGCAAAAAATAATATAATAAAATATAAATATAGACACGAATTATTTATTTATTATTTATTTGTATTTGTTAAATAAATAAATAAATTATAAATCATTAAAATTAGATTGAATTCAATCAGTTTATTAAATTAAGAACTATTTTCTAGAATTAATTAATTTTTTATCTGGTAATTTCTGTCTCTAGATGTAAATATTTTTCTCTAAAAGCGTCAAAATATCAAAAATTTATCAGAATTCAATAATTTCAAAGTGCAAATAATTTCCAAAATATAAAAAATACAAAATAATAAAAATTCTCATTCCTTAAAAATTAAAAAACCATTGAGAAATCGTTCAATTAAATTTCATCACTTTTTGAAACTTGTTAAAAAATAGGAACATTTTGGCCCCTGAATTTAAAAATTTCAATTTTTTTCTCTAGACTTGAGAATAAAAATAATTCGAAAAAGAATAATAATTTAAAAAATAAATAAATGTTGTCGATAAAATTAAATTAATTTGAAAAGTATTTTCTATCGATCTTCCTATAATCAAAGAATAAGGTTTTATTGAATTAAATTAAGTTAAAATTTAAAATCGCTTTGATAAATATGTGAGAATTGTATTCATTTAATGAAAGAGAAAGTGAAGTCAAATTCAAAACCCTTTTTTAGTTTCAGTCGAATTATAAAATTCGCCAATGACAAAATAAATAATTTAATAATTGTATAATTTAACTAAATGCTTAATAAATACGAAAAAATACTTATTAACAATATTATTTATAAATAATTGAAAATAGTTAACGTTTTTTTCAAGCATCAGAAAATCATTTAAAGTGTTGTACACGAGTGAAAATTATATTTAATTTCCAGTTGCATATCAATCGACAATTTCCTTCGAAAATCAACTTTATCGACAAGATTGAATAAACGAGTCTAACGGTATCCTGATATCTTGTAGTATGCAGAAATGCATGTTTCGTTTTTTTCAAAAATTAAATATAATTTCTTTAAACACGTCTGAAATATAAATGTTATTATAAATATCTTTTGAATCTCATTCTAAAAAAACCCTCAAAATATAATTAATTCTAAATTTAATGTAAGTTTATAAAAAAAAAAAACTTGGTAGTTTTAAAAATTTATTTAAAAATCGGCAATTAATATCTAAAATTAAGAACTAAAGTAATAAATTTGCTAGTTTAAATTAATATTCCTATTATTAGAAAAGGTTTTTGAAAAAAGGATTTAATTGACAATTTTTGAGGAAAATCGATTAAAAAATCGATTTTCGCTTACGTTTTAATGACAAGAAGAAAGTACGAGAGTAAAAAAAAAGAGGCATAAAAGAGAAAGCAAATTAAAAGAGATAAAAATAATTTGATTGCAGGTAGTCAGACTGCGATTTGCAAGATGTCAGGGATTTGGAGGAGGTGGTCCAAGCACTTTCGGATACGATGCATCCTCCGCTTGTAGTAAACCATACTCTCGAGATGCTCGGATTTTATTTGAAAATCTCCCTTGCGACTTTCGCCGGCAAAACTGGTGCACAGTCGCTGGCAACACCTATCCATGGTTAGTAAATTGAAAAATTTAAGAATAATTAACATATTTCAGAATATTTAAGAATATTAAGAATATTATTTAATAATATTTAATATTTAATAATATTTAACAATTTTTACCGAAACTTTCAAACAAAATATAAAATTGCAATTCGACACCTCCCGTTGATACAATGCTTATTCAATTGTCAAAAATATATAATTCTAATTCGAAGCTCAGTTCAATATGAAGCTAGTTCGTGGTCCGTGTAATATGATTCCTATTCAATGTTGAGAATAATATAATGCTAACTCAAAGTTTCGTTTAAAATAATTAAAATTCAAGTTTACGTTCAATAATAAAATTTAATTTTGTAATTCTGACTTTAGATTCGTAATAATAATATAATTAATTAATTAAAAGATTTAAAAATTGGTTTTTTTTTCTATTATTGTACATAAACTTGAATTTTAATTATTTTAAACGAAACTTTGAGTTAGCATTATATTATTCTGAATATTGAATAGGAATCATATTACACGGACCACGAACTAGCTTCATATTGAACTGAGCTTCGAATTAGAATTATATATTTTTGACAATTGAATAAGCATTTTATCAACGGGAGGCGTCGAATTGCAATTCTAATCATATTTTCCAAATTTTCATAATCAATTTTCAAAAACCGAGTCCAATTATAATAAAAATTAATTACAGGCACGCGGTACGAAGATTTGTGAGAGAAAATCAAGGTCTGATGAGAAGAATGTACGGGGACGAGAAACACATAAATATTCTGAAATCTGAGTTCGAGAAGAATGACATTGAAATCGAAATTGAATACGATTATCAGAGATATCCCGAAAAGTCGAGGTGAGTTTGTTTTTAAATTACTTTTACTAACTTTTGTTATAAAATCTGTAACAATAATCCAAAAGATTCATGCATTCATTTATTCTTTCATTCTGTCCACACATAAAAATTTGTCACCTAGATATTTTTTTGTTTTAAATCAGATACTTTTTAAAAAAATGCATTTAAATTGATAAAAATTAAAATTTATAAATATCAGTTCAAATAATTTTAATTTCATTCATAAATAAATCTATAATTTTTTCTATAAATTATTATTATTATTCTCTTTAAAATTTATAATTATTCTTCAGTTTTGTTTAATTATTTTTTTCTGTTCTCGATTATTCTCGACAGATTTCGAATTATTCTTTCTATTGTCAATTATCTTGACAATAGGATTATTTTCTTTAATATTTAATTATATTTTAGTTATTTTATAATTTTTCTTTCAATTATCAACTATTTTCCTAATATTTCAATTTCATTCTTTAATCTTCAATTTATTTGTTTAATTTTTAATTATTATATTCAATTGACAATTTATTATTCTCCTTCAATTTTATGATTATCCATTAATTTAAAACATTTTTTTGTTCGAATGCCAATTATTCTCACCATTTCTTAACGTTTTATTTTTAATTGTTAATTATTTTTTTTAATAATTAATAACTTTCCTCAATATTTAATTATTTTCGTCATATAGTAATTTTTCTTTTAATTGACAATTATTGTTTTGGAATTTCAAATTTAATATTTTAATTTTCAATTTCTTTATAAAATTTTTAATTATATTCTTCAATTTCTCAATATTTTCATTAATTTTCAATTATTTTTATCGATTTTCAATTAAATCCTCAATATTCAATAATTCTCTGATTTTTTCAATTACATTTTTCACTCATAGAAAATATTTAAAATTTTCTATTCAATTTTTCAATTCTAGAACTTTTCTCTTCAATTCTCAGTTATTTTCTTCAAATTTAAATTCCACTTTTCAATATTTTTATTTATTTATTTATTTATTTATTTCACATGTAAACGGGCGTCAGTACAAAAAACGAAAAATATTCAATTATTTTCTTTAACATTAAAGAATTATCGACTTTTTTCTATTATTTTTGCGATTATCATTAAGTTTCTTTAATTTTAAATACAATTGTTCAATTATTTTCTTTAATTTTTAAATTCCATTCTTTTATTTTTATTTCTATTCTTTAGTTTTTAATTGTTTTCTTCTATATTAATTAATTCTCGACTTTTTTGAATTAGATACTATTTTTCAATTTTTAAGTATATTTTTAAAATTCCAATTCCATTCTTCAATTTTAATTGCTTTTTTTAATTATCAATTATGTTTTGGAATTTTTATTATTTTCTTCGATTTTCAATCCAATTGTTAAATGTGCATTATTTCCAACAATTATTCCTATATTTTTCTTAATTTTTCAATTTGCAATTATTTTATTTAAATTTAATATTTCTTGATTAATTTCTTAATTTCTTTTTCAGTTTTCTATTAATCTAGTCATTTTTCGAATATTGTTTTCAATTCAAAATTATTTTCGTAATTCTTTACTTATTTTCTTCAATTTTTTAATTATTCTCGTCATTTTCCAACTATTTCCTTCAATTATTATTATTTATTTTCCGTAGTTTTCAATTATTTCCTACAATTTTTTCAATTTTCAATTATTATCTTGAAATTTTATAATTATTCTTTAATTTTTTAAATTATTTTGTTCAGTTGTATACTAATCTTGACATTTTTTTAATTTTGTTTTCAAATTCTCAATTATTTTCGTCATTTTGTAATTTTGTTTAATTATCATTTATTTCTTAAAATTTTAAATTCATTCTTAAATTTTCAATTTATTTCCTCTATATTTTATTATTTTATTCAATTTCAATTATTTTTTTCGATTTTCAATCCAGTTATTAAATGTGCAATTATTTGCAATAATTATTCCTATAATGTTTTTAATTTTTCAATTTGCAATTAATTTCTTTATATTTAATATTTCTTGTTTAATATATTAATTTTTTTCAGTTTTCTATTAATCTAGTCATTTTTCGAATTTTTTGTTCAATTGACAATTATTTTCGTTATTTTTCACAAATTTTTTCAATTTTTTAATTATTATCCTCATTTTTCAACTATTTCCTTCAGTTATTAATTATTTTTCGCAATTTTCAATTATCTTCTACAATTTTTTCAATTTTCAATTATTATGTTAAATTTTTATAATTATTCTTTGATTTTTGAATTTATTTTGTTTGGTTGTGCATTAATCTAGCCATTTTTTAAATTTTGTTTTCAATTGACAATTATTTTCGTCATTTTGTAATTTTGTTTTCAATTATCAATTATTTTTTCAAATTTTAATTAATTGCTTAAATTGTCAATTTATTTGTTCAATTTACATTCATTTTTTTTAGTTCTCAAATATTTCCTTTACTTTTAGTTATTTTTATAGATTTTCAATTAATTCCTCAATATTCAATAATTCTCGGGTTTTTTTTAATTCTTTTTTCCCCTGATAATTTTTTTTTAAATTTAATTTCAATTATTCAATTGTAGAACTATTCTCTTCAGTTCTTAGTTATTTTCTTCAAATTTAAATTCCACTTTTCAATTATTTTCTTTAATATTAAAAAATTATCGTTTTTTTCTATTATCTTTTTTGATTATCATTAAGTTTCTTTAATTTTTTTAAATACAATTGTTCAATTATTTTCTTTAATTTTCAACTTCCATTCTTCAATTTTTATTTCCATTCTTCAGTTTTCAATTGTTTACTTCTATATTAATTAATTCTAGACTTTTTTCAATTACTTTTTTTTTAATTTTTAAGTACCTATATTCTTTGAATTCCAATTCCATTATTCAATTTTTAATTACTTTCTTCAAATTTTCAATTATTCTCGTCACTTTTCAACTATTTCCATCAATTATTAATTATTTACCGCAATTTTCAATTATTCGCACAATTTTTTCAATTTTTAATTATTATCTTAAAAATTTTATAATTATTCTTTGATTTTTTAAATTATTTTGTTCGGTTGTGTATTATTCAATTGCCAATTTATTATTCTTTGACAATTTTATTATTATTTATTAATTTTAAACATTTTTTTGTTCACATGTCGATTATTCTCACCGTTTCACGATTTTCTTTTACAATTGTTGATTATTTTTTTTAATAATTAAATATTTTCGTCAATATTTAATTACTTTCGTCATATTGTAGTTTTTGTTTTAATTGGCAATTATTTTCTTGAAATTTCCATTTAATTCTTTAATTTTCAATTTATTTCTTCAATTCTCAAATAATTACTATAATTTTCAATTATTTTTATCGATTTTCAATTAATTCTTCAATATTCAATAATTCTCGGACTTTTGCAATTTTTTTCCACTCGAAAAATTGTCTTAAAATTGTAATTCAATTATTTAATTTTCAGTTATTTTCTTCATATTGAAATTTCACTTTTTAATTATTTTCTTTAATATTAAAAAATTGGCGCCTTTTTTCTATTATTTTTTTCGACTATCATTAAATTTCTTTAATTATAAATACAATTGTTCAATTATTTTCTTCTATATTCATTAATTCTCTGCTTTCTTCAATTATTTTTTTCAGTTGTCTATTAATCTAGTCATTTTTCGAATTTTGTTTTTAATTAAAAATTATTTTCATCTTTTTGCACATATTTCCTTCAAATTTTCAATTAATCTCGTCATTTTTCAACTATTTCCTTCAGTTATTAGTTATTTTCCGTAATTTTCCATTATCTTCTACAATTTTCAATTATTATCTTAAAATTTTATAATTATTCTTTGATTTTTTAAATTTCGTTTTCAATTGTCAATTATTCTTATCATTTTGTAATTTTTTTTTCAATTATCAATTATTTTTTTCAAATTTTAATTAATTTCTCAAATTTTCAATTTATTTTTAAATTTTCCATTTATTTCCGCAGATTTTTATTATTTTTTAGATTTTCAATCCAGTTGTTCAATTTGCAATTATTTCCAACAGTTATTCATATAATTTTTCAACTATTTTGTTTAAATTTAATATTTGATTAATTTTTTAAATTCTTTTCAATTGTGTAATCATGTAGCCATTTTTCGAATTTTGTTTTCAACTGTCAATTATTTTCGTCATTTTTTCATATATATATTCTTCAATTTTGAAATTTTTATTATATGAATTTGCAAAAATATGTAGTTTTAAATGAACAACAATAATGCAAAGTTCGTTAATGTTGCTAGTTATAATTAATAAATTTATTTACTATAATTGACGATTTTAGACGATTCAATTACGAAGATTGGGAGTACAATGATCCGAGATATCCCAGCATCCTGGACGAAAATTCAGAAAGACGAGGATTCACCAGCAGATCATTAAATGACGAGAAACCCGACAAGTTTATAAAATTAGAAGAGCGTGCGAAACCTCATTTTTATCCCTCAGAAACCTCAACTACTACTTTTTCAACTCCTGTCCAAACTTCAACATCGACAACTACAAGTGACAAAATTTCGACGACAACAGTAACAACTACAACAACAACAACGACAACAATTCCAACAACATCGAGTGCAACTATATCTACTGATTCACCAGATTTAAATTCAACTTCTCCGAATAAGGAAAATAGTACCGAATCGCCTTCAACGTCAGCTCCCATTACTTTGGCGGATATTGCAAAAATTCAGAATTTTAGCATTAATGAGATTCCAGGTCCGATTGAGGAATTTAATGAAGAGGTTTCTGAAGAAGAGGCGACGACGAAATTCGCAAATTTGGCAAGCATCGATCGGATCGATGATGCTGTTGATGTTGAAATTGAAGATGAGGATTCTGATCAGGAAGCAGCCGAGAGTGAAAAGCACCAGGAGTTCAGACCTCGACCTGAGTATCGTCCTTCCGAGTCGAAGAATAATGGATCCAGTATGCAAGGACAACTTTTTCAGGATGTCGCCGCCAAGGAAAAGCAGAAGCAGCCTGTCTACAAGGGCCAGGGAATGTAAGTTTTTGCAAGGATTAATATTTCTGGAAGAAAAATACGAGAATTTAATTTTTAAACTGAAGATTTTTTAGCGAATGAATTTCTAAAAAGTTAATTCAGTGAAATGAGTGTTTAGAAAGTTAAATTTGAGAAATAAGACTCAAAAAAGTAAAATTAAAAAAATTATGACTAAAATGTTAAGTATAAAAGAATTTTTAAAAAAGAAAATTCTAGGAAAAAAGTTTTTAAAACAAGTTAACATTTTTTTAAAAATAAGATATACCTAAGAAATGAATCTTTAAAAAGTAAATTATAGGAGCATATTTTTGGAAAGAAAAAAAGAAATAAAGAAAAAGTAAATAAAAATAGAAATAATTTGTTAACAGTTAGATTTAAGAAATGCTTTCTTTTCAGAAAATAAAATAATAGAAATTTTTATAAGTAAAAATAAAAGAAATAAATATCTAAAAAGTAAAATATAAGAATCTAATTTTTAAAAAAGAAAATTATAAAATAACTTTTTAAAAAGTGAAATATGTACCTATTAGAAATCAATCTCTTAAAACTCAAATTTGAAAAACAAATAATAAATAAATAAAATAACATCTTTATCAAGATGTTTTTTTGAAGAAGAATTTTCTTAAGAGAAAAGTTTTTAAAACAAGTTAATTTTTTTTAAAATAAGATAAATATTAGAAATGAATTTTTAAAAAGTAAAATATGAGAAGCGAATTTTTGAATAGAAAAGAAAAAGGAAATAAAAATAACTTTTTTAACAGCCAAATAAAGTAAAACATAGGCAAATTTTCAGAGAAGAAGGTAATAGCAATTTTTAAAAGTATAAATAAAAGAAAGAAATATCTAAAAAGTAAAATATTCGAAGCTATTTTTTTAAAAAGAAAATTTTAAAACATAAAATATAGATGATTTTTTAAAAAATAAAATATTTATAAGAAATTAATATTTCTTAATATTTCTTAATTTGAAAGGCAAATAAAAAAAAAATAAATTTACCTTTAACAGTCAAATATAAAAAATTGATCTCTGAAAAATAAAACACTAGAACAAATGTCCAAAATTTTGAAAAAGAATAATACAAAAATAACTTTTGAAAGAACAAATTTCTAAAAATTTAAAAAAATCATTATTAAGGAAAAAAGAATGTTAAACGAATCTAAAAAAAGTGAAGTAAAAGAAATTAATCTCAAAAGAGTAAAATCTAAAGGTGAATCTCCAAAAAGTAAAATATAAAAAAATAATTTCTAAAAAGAAAAACATAAGTATCATGAGAGTCTAAAAAGTGAAAACCTAAAAGTATATTTTTAATGTGTATAAAATGAAAAATGAATCTCATGAAAGTAAAATAAAACAAATTTGTTTCTAAATAATAAAACATAAGACAATTTTTGAAATAAAAATATTATAAGAATAAGTATTTCGGAAGTAAAATATAAGAAAGGAATAAAAAAAATACGAATAAAAACAATTTTCTAAACAGTTTATTGTTTTCTCAAATTAGTATTTTTATTTTAATCTGCTCGACTTTTATTTATTTAATTTTCAATTTACCTCAATTTTCATAGATCCATTTTTCAATTCTAGGGTTAAATTCACTCAAATTTTAACTTTATTTTAATTTTATTTAACCAAATGTCAATTGATTTTAATTAAAATTGATTAAAAAAATTCATTTAATTGAAATAAACTACACAAGTTGGTTCCATTCAAATTTGGATTAAGTGTACCTTAAAATCAGACAATTTTAAATTAAATAAAATTTTAATCAGTTGGGTATTATTAGAAGCGAATGCAATTTTTTTCAATTAAAATTTGATCAAGTTTAAATTGAAATAAATTGAAGTTTGCGCCGATTCAAATTATAGTTGTAGTTCATTAAATTTTTGATAAAATGAACGTTAGTTTGAATGAAAAATTCATCTATTAATAAATTGAGATCAATAAAAACTTGCGAAAGCTGCAGTTTAAATAAATTAAAATTGAAAAATATTAAAATTTTGATATAAATCGAGATCCTTTTAAATTAAAACTTCTATTTATTTTAGGTTTCCATTTATTCAAATTTAAATCAACCTCAATTTTAATTAAGATTTAAACTTCAGTTTCTTTCATTTTTAATCTACCTAAATTTTAAATGATCACAGTTTCAATTAATAATAACTTTATTTATTTAATTTTCAATTTATCTCAATTTTAATAGATCCAATTTTCAATAATAAACAAAAATTTTAATGCGAGAAAAAATCTAAAAAATGTAATATAAAAAATAAATCGCTAAAAAATAAAATTGAAAAAAATATATAAAGAGTAAAGTTATGAAAAGAATAGCTAAAAAGTAAAATCCTAAGCATAAATCTTTAAAGATTATAAAACAAAAAATGGATCTAGAGAAAGTAAAGTAAAGGAAATCATTTGCTAATTAATTATGTGTAAATAAATTAAAAGTAAAATAAAAAACATAAACTTCTATAAAAAGTAGAAACCTAAAAATAAAGCTTTAAAGAGTATAAAATAAGAAATGAATCCCGAGAAAGTAAAATAGAAGAAATTAACATCTGCCCAATAAAATATAAAAAATAAAGTTATGATAAAGAAATCTATAAAAAAAACTTTTTAAAATGTAAAAAACAATTTCTTCTCTAAAAAGTGACAATATAAAAGTTTTAGCTTTAAAATGTAAGATATGAGAAACGATTTTTAAGAATGAAAATTATAAAAATAACTTTTTATAAAATAAAATATTAGTTTAAGGGTTTTTTTTATAAAGTAAGGTATAAGAAAATAAAAAAAAAATTAAAACATAAAAAGTGATTTCTAATTAATTGAAATTCGTATTAAATGAGGCTTTAATAATTTTAAATTTGGACAGATCTAAAATGCCGGTCAATTTAAATTCGAATAAATTTAATTTTTGACCAATTGAAATTCCAATCAATCCTTTGAATAAATTTAATTTTCGATCAATTGAAATCTAAACTAATTAAAATTTCGATAAATTAAAAGTAGGTATATAATTTGAATTTAGATAAATTAATATTATATAAAATATGAAATCAATTAAATACTTTAGAATAAAATATATTATAAATATATTATAAAATCTAAAAATTTATTAATATTTTTATTATGCCATTTAGACAAATTGAAATTTCAATAATTTTAAAGTTTCGATAAACTGAATCTACGTTTGATTAAAATTAGAATAAATTGAAATTTACAGAATTTAAAATTAGGACGATATTTAAATACTAAATATTTTCATCAATAAAAAATTAGACAGTTCAAAATTTAAATTAATTAAAATTTGTATACGATGGAAATTCTAAGTGCTTGAAATTTGAATCGACTGAAATTTGGTTCAACTAATGCATCTAAAATTAAAAAATTGAAATTAAAAACTTAAAATTTGTAAAAAATAAAATCCGGTTAAATTTAAACCGAAAAAAAAAATTTTGTACTCACTTAATTACGATTCTCCTAAATTAAATTCTCCTCTTTTTCCTTTTCCATAAGAACATCTTGATAGAAAAAATTTCTATTTTCAGAAACGCCTGTCCAGTGAAAGAAGAGGTGGTTGCTCCTTTTTGGGCAAATAATACTCGCGGCGAAGTCCTGGCTTTATTAAATCTTTATCCTTTCGAGCAGTACGTCCATTGGGAAAAGTGCACGTAAGTTTTTCTCTTATTTGCCATTAAAAGATATCCTGAAAAAAATAAATACAAGTTTTAATTTTAAAAAACTCACTAAATAAATAAAAGATATAATAAAAAAAATTAATTAAATTGTTTACAGAAACGAAGATAAACAAATGAACTGCAGAGATGGTTGCAAATGTGAACAACAATACAGACTGCACAGATTATTGGCTTATGATCCAAATAACGAGTGTCGTGGAATTTTCAGCGATTGGTTCAAATTTCCCAGCTGCTGTTTGTGTCGTTGTTACAATATACCTGTCGAATTTCGAGTTACTTCTCGATCTCCTCGAATGCGAAAACAAAAAGTCAAATTACGAGTTTCACGCAATTAACACCTAAAATTCTAATTATTTTAACCGAAGTAGAAAATTGAAATTAAATAATAAAACAAAATTTTTTTAACAATAACTAAATAATACATATTTTTATATTTATTTATCTCTCTTATTAATTTTATTTCTACTTCGATTGAAAAAAAAATCCGTTTTCTTCTCTTGGTATAAGTAAATATCCACAAAAAAATAAGTTACAATTTTTTCTTTTATTTAGAAAAAAATGTCAACTCATTTTTTCGTGGCTTTTGAATTTGTTCAAAATGCAAGGCTCGTGACAAATAATTTCGCCATTTTCTGTTTCTTCTCTTACGTTAATTTACATTTTATTTATTTGATAAGTGAATATAGGTGCAGAAATATTTTTAAGATAAATGAGGAGTAAGTTTTCAAAACCTAAATCCATGTTTTGTTATTTCGAGAAAATTAAATTAACACATAACACCTAAAGTTAATTATAAACATTATAAAGAAACAGAATTATAAAATAATGTCTTTTTGGATTTAAAATAATTTGCTTTTAATTAATTAATCACTAATTGCTCCTCAAATTCTTTCTCAGAATACTTAATTACTTTAAATATAATAATATTTTCTTAACAACCTCTTATTTTATTAATTTGACACTTGTTTTTTGCACCAAAATAACTTATTTATCACAATTATTACTAAATATTTATTTAAATATTTTAAGAGCCTCGCATTTGGTATTTAAAACTAAATAACACGATGATCTGAAAATTGAATAATAATATTATAGGTAACAAAATTTTTCCAACTAATGCCAAAAAATTGGCGTTTTTGACAGATTTTTAACTTTTTCGAAAAGTGAGGTTACGTTTTACAATTTTAAAAATGCAGGAAATATTTTTTGCACTTGCGAACAGAATTTTGAAAAAGGTCACTTTCTGACAGTTTTACTATCCTCGAAAACCGTATTTTCAAAGCATGAGTTGGAAAAAAAAGAATTAAATTCAAAATATTACGATAAAACATAATATTAAGAAGGTTCTCTCCACGCGTTGTTAATCAAAACAAAGACCATCGATAAGTTTTCATTTGAACAACTATTGATAAAAATGCGCGCGCTGATTTGAAATATTTTTTTTTAAATAAAGCACTTTATAATAATAATTTTTAGCTTAAAATATATGTATGTTTTTTTAAATACTAAATATACCATTTCAAGCTTTTTTGTCTTAAAATAACATTATTTTTAGTATTATAATATACTTATTATTAAAAAACCGTTTCAAATCATTTCGAATCAGCGCGCGCTTTTTTCTCCAACAATTTAACTGAATTTTCTATCAGAATATTTTTAATAAAAAAAGTTTTATTAAAATTCACCAATGATTTTTTTTAAAGAGAACCTCCTTTAGTTGAGGAATAATGTTAAGTTCCAAAATATAATGTTAAATTAAAAAGAAAAAAACTGTACGATTGAGAATTTATTGTAATTGTCTTCTACAATAAGAGAACGTTATAAACAATAACGAAAGTTAACGTTAATACTTTTTTTTCTGGGCGTCCGCTCAAAATTGAAGCAGCTCAACAACTTATGCGCCTACATTACACTTTTAATCAATGTCACATATACATATATAATAATATATATTTTAAAATAATACAAACGTCGTGTTGTCATACCGTTTTACAACATATGTATGTACATATAAAATAATATATACACACATATCTATATATACGTATGTATGTATAAAGAAGTCGTATGTAAATAGAAGTTTATTTATAAATAATGGATTAAAACATTTTTTATCAAAACAATTGCAGGAAAAACCTCTGAAAAATTTCCATCTCAAATAACCTCAAAAGTAATTTGTCTTCACAATTCTTTTTCATTTTACTAGTTTTATATTCTACAAGCACGTAATAAGAATAGTTTTTTAGTACAAACTCGTGTCCCAGTAGAAAAGTGGACTTTCTAAACTCACCTACTTTTTATCATTTCATTTCTTTTTCTACAAAGGTGACGATTCATTTCCCCATTCGTCTCACTAATTATTTCTCTTTCTCTCTCTCTCTCTCTCTCTCTCTCTCTCTCTCTCTCTCTCTCTCTCTCTCTCTCTCAATCTCTCGCTCGATTTAAAAAATAGACCGATTTTTAACAAAATTTGATTCTTTCAAAAAAGAATCTCACTTTTTTCGAAGAGAAGAAAAGATGAAAAAACAATGACTTGTAAAAATATTCTTTGCAATTTTCACTTTTGTGTAAGTTGAATTTTTGAGGCAGTGAAAACCTTGGAAGGAATTGAGGAAGACGGTAAAAGAATTCGACTAGAATTTCAAAAGCTCAGATTTTTAATACAAAGGGCAAATTTCCTCTTAACAAAGTACTTAAAATTATTTAACAAGAATTCTGGAAATTATTAAAGCACCGAAAATTATTGAAATTGTTTTTTTTTTAATCTGAGCTAATTCTTTTAGTCGACTGTGCAAATTTTTTGTAACAATCTAATAACTATTTTCAATTTCAAATAAGAAGGCACCGATTAAGCTAAATTTTTCAATTCCTATATCGAATTTTATTTTCATTTTCTAGAAGCTCGAATTAGTTTTTGTACATTTTTCCTGTATCAAAAATACCTAATCGAATTCTCAACAATTAACCAGCAACAATTTTTAAAATTACTTTATATTTAACATCTTGACAGGCTTTTAACTTCGCCGAAAAGTGAGGTTAGGTTTATTTTTATTTGTTAAATATCTTGACAATTATTTAAAAAGTACTCGAAAAAAGTACTTACTACTCAATTTTGTTTTATTTTGTTAAACATTTTACCCAATAACTGTTGCATAGGGATTTTTTGCATGAGAAAAATGAATAGAAAAAGTGAACGTGGAAGAAGTTCACTTTTTGATAAAATCACAACCGTTTCGAGGGCTGGAAATTTGACAAAAGTTTCACTAAATATATTTCCTAATTTGCAATTTCTAAGACTATTTTTTCTAACCTTTTGGAAACAAATTCCAAAAACCTACACAAAATTTGAGCGTATTTTCTTACAAAATCAAACCACAAAATTTGGCAATGACGAATTTTTCGTCTTTTGAAAAATTATCTTCTTCTAATATTATTTTCACCTGCAAAAGTGATGATCTGCTATGTACTCTCATAAGAAAAGAATTTTTTCCAGAATCTTTCAATCTCTAAAAAATGATCTAAAGCTTGGAAAAATAAATTTTTTAAAAAAATATTATGCAGATTATTAAAATTAAAGGAAATCGATCAAAGAATACTTAAGAAACTATTTGAACGGATTTAATAAAAAGTGTCTTAAAATAAAAATAAAAAAAAGTAATAAAAATAAAAAAGAACTAGAACAAAGAAATGCATTAAATATACAAACTTAAAGAATATAAATAAAATGTTTTTAATCTCCAAATAACGCAATTTTTGGTAAATATTACAATTATTTAGAAAATAAAGTCCAATTTCCAGAACAATTTCAAGAGACAAAGATTTATTTTGTTTTTTTTTCTTTTTTGTTTTTAAAGAACCTACACTGTCTAGCTACAACAAGAATCAAGATGAAATGGTCCACCGAGAAAAATTCGAAGAAACCCGAAAACACCAACTATAGAAGAATAAGAAGAAGAACAAGAACAAGAACAAGAATAACAAGAGCATAAATCCCGGTAAAGTGAGAAAAAACACGAAAGAGAAACGTATGTAAATTGTAGAATACTATTCGAAGACTAGTCGTGATTTCCGTAATAACGATCAGAGTCAGACTCTAAAATATTTATTAAAATCTGAAACTTGGATCAATAAAACGTAATCTCCGCTTCTTAGCTACGCAGTATATCACCATTAACGCTTTAATGATTATTGTAACAATAGTCGTTTTTTTTTAAGTCGAGATGAATGCACCTGGCTTTTATGCTAAATTGAGTTTAAGGTCGATATAAATTATCGCGACATTAACTTAACTGGTTTTTTTTTTTTTTTTTTCTTAAAAAAACAAAGAAAGAGCTGATCAAATCGTGCTTGATGCAGAATATCAAAAGTGCGTCACTAAATATATTTATATATATAATATTTATATATACACAAGGCGTGACAAACAAGTTTCCGGGGAAAAAGTTTACAAATTTTAATTTGTCCAATAAATAAAACGATGAACTCTCATTTGACTCGCCTCGTTTACAATTATATTTATCAATAAATATATGTGTTTTTTTTGTTAATATTTACACACACTATGTATTTGTGTCTGTATACGATGCCGAAAATAAGTGAGTATGGTCCGATTTCAAAGATGATATGTCGTCAAGTATTTTATTTATCACAGTGATGTGATTGAAAATTCTTATTATCACGTTTCTATTTGTTTTTTTTAAAGGTTTCAGAAAATGTTTACTTCAATAATTCGGAATTATTTCGTATTTTTAAATTACAGTGAAATTATTAAATGTTATGAAGGTTCTCTCCTAGCATTGTTAGTCAAAACAAAATCCAAGTTTGTCATTTGAATCACGTTGTTACTCGAAAAGCGCGCGTAAATTTGAAATGTTTTTAAAATCTCTTTTTAATCCAAATAGAGATTCTGCTTAATTAAATTATTTAATTTTTAAAAATCAAAAAATTACCGGTAAACATTCTCGAAACCAATAATGTGTAAGTTAACTTCGGTAAATCTCGAGCCAGCGACGAGATTCAGATTTTTCAGCACGAATCGAAAAACTAAATTTCTAATAATCTCCCCTCGCTGCCAATAGAAGTTAAATTAAATCATAAAATCCTTATCAATATTCCGTTAATTAAATATCAATAATCTTTTAATTTTTGGTCTCGGACTTACGTCTACATATTGTCTGGATAGAAAACTCAATTTGATGGTGAAAAAAAATTCACAATCTTGACAAATTCGAAGAAGCGCTACCGAGTTGCCTCGATCACAGATTATTATATTAACTTTTTCGGATAATAAAAGCTAATAAAATTCATTAAAATCGAGAAAATAAAATGAAAAATTACAAAAATAAAGACTTTTGTTTAAATAAAATGTACAATAATCATATATATATATATATAAATAAATTGGAAATTTGTCAATAAAACAAATTTCTCGATGATCGAGGAAACTTGAATAAAAGAAAAAAAATTTGGTAGGCTCTTCGATATAACAGTAACAAGTACCGTCAAGAACGGTATAAAACAATTCTTATCTTTAATACGTATTAACTTGCACCATGAGGAGCGCTTTAAGCTCGTTTAAATCCCCGTATATATAAATAAACGATCGAGAAAAAAATTTCTGGATCGTGTGTAATTCTGTACAAGCTAGCGGCGAATTTATTTTTTAAAATCAATTGTTAGTCGCGTTTAATGTTCGAGTTAACGATGTCTACATACACAATATTTACAGGAACCGAGTGTCACAAATCAATTCCATTAATTCGTCTCTATACGTTCATAGTCAATTTCTTGATTAAATGTTTGATAAATTCGAAAAATTGACGACTGTATCTCTTGTTGCATAATTCTGATTAAAAAACGAGTCGCATTTAATCAATACAGTCCTTCACTTATGGTCTCTTTTTAATTTCACAGACTGTGCTTTTCTTCACTAATCTAATATTGTTTATCTCCTCTTGTGAAAATTAAGGAGATGGCAATATGTCAGTCTCAACGGAATAATTCAGGGATCACAGTGCCTCTTTTTTTTTCTCTTAAATAGATTTTTTTAAGATCTAAAATTACAAAGAAACAAACAAATTTTGTTTAGAAAAGTTTATGATCCCTGAACAATTGCAAAACTGCCAAAAAAAAAAAAAACTGAGTTGGCATAAATTTAAAAAGTAATAGAATGAAGAAAAAAAAACTATAAGATAAATAATGAGAATACTGCCATCGTGGTTAGAAGTGAGAAGTAAAATACTGCGGATGAGGAGATAAAATTAAACGAACCAGAAGAACGGAAAATCTGAAATCACAACCATTTTAAGAGCAAGAAACAATTCGAAAGATTAAAATTCGGTATGTTCTTGCTCGAGACCATAAATAAAAAATAATAGAAAAAAAACCTGTTTGTGAGAATTGTACGCATAGTTGAGACGAAAGGGTCCCCCGATGGAATTAGATTGATTTCCACTGCGGTTTTTGGGGACCCCCCCTTAAATGTCAGGGAGGCCCTCGAGGTACCCATAATGCCTTTCTCTGCTCGTCGTCGACTGCTGCTTTCACCTGCGTTACGATATAAGCAACACTCACTCCAGCTTGAATTATTGCTGAAATAAAAAATAATAGACATTAGTTCAATATTTTTTTTCAATTAATTTAATTCAGGATATCCAGCGAATTTAAAAAAAACACAAGGTTTTCAAGATCGAAAATAAATCATTTCATGGTCTAAACTATCATTATTTAGTAACGATTGACTGAAAATTTTTACATTAAATATTTTGTTTTTTTGTTTAAACAATTTAACAAAAAAACAAAAAAAATCTAATTTTTAGATTTTAGCTAAAACTTCACAATTTATTAGACTTTTTTAATGAATTTGAAAAAAAAGAATTCTTTAATAAATTCAAGAACAATTAATATTATAAAATAGACTCTAAATAATTTTGAATTTATTATAATACATAAGTTCTAAAATATCTTCAATTTTCTATTGAATTTTTTCGAATCAAAATAAATTCCAGAACATATAATATTCTAAAAAAATATTCCGGAAAATTTTAGATTACATTATAAATTATAGAACATTTAAGATTTTTTTTACAATTTTGGACTCTAAATTAAAAGATCCAGATTTTTCTTTAGAGTTTGGAACAAAAACCAGAATATTTAAGATTCTAGAGTGCAGAAAACTTTAAATGTTATAATAAGTTTCCAAATATTTAAGACTTTTTTATATTTAAATTCTGAATTAAAATCCAAAATCTTTTAGACTCTAAAATAAATTTCAGGTGACTTAATGCTTTAGAATAAATTTTACAGAATTAAAAATTTTATAATAATTTCTAGAATATTTGCGATTTTTCTTTTATTCTAAAGTGATTTCAGAATATTTGAGATTCTAATATAAATAAAATTACAGAAAAGTTTAGATTTAAAAGTAAATTCCAGTAGATTAAATTTCTTTTTTTAATTTTTAGATTTTAGATAAAAGGGCAGAATTTTTTTAGACACTAATCAAAAATCCAGAACATTTCAGGTTCTAAAATAAACTTCAGAAAATTCTAGTTTATTTATTAAATTCCTAAATTTTTTAGATTTTAATTCTTTCAGATTTTTTTTGTTTAGATTTTATTTTTATTTCTAGAATTTTGATAAACAACCTCAATTTTTACATTCTAAAATAAATTTCAGAAAATTGTAGATTTTATAATAAATGAACATTTCGATTTTATTTTTATTTATTAAATATTCCATTAGAGACCAAAATTAATAGACTAATATTTTTAGAATTTTTAAGGTTATAAATAAATTGTAGAAATGTTTAGTTTGGAAAATAATTTCTACAAAATTATACAAGTAATAAATTTCAGAACACTTAAGATCTTTTACAAAATTCCGGATTTTTTAAATTATGGATTAAATTTCAAAACTTTTTTAGATTCTAGAATAAACACCCAAAAATTCATATTTGTTTTTTCCATTTAAACCTTTTTTTCTGTAAAAATCAATATAAATTCTAGATCATTTTAGCTTTATTTTTAGATGTTTTAGATAATAGAATAAATTGCAAAGATTATTTGATTTATTATCGAGTCAAAAATTATTTTATATTTTCTCTATAATTTTTTAATTTATGAAGTGAATTCTAGAACATTTAATATTCTAAAAAAAACATTCCAGACACTTTTAGATTACGCTTATAGATTATAGAACATTTAATATTTTTTTACAATTTTGGACTCAACATAAAAAATTCCAGAATTTTCTTAACCCTTTGCTGCACACATTTTTTGAAAACAAAGAAAATAATTTTATCGGTACAAATAGTGACTTTTTGATCCAAGGAACTAAAAAACATCAAAATTAAAGAATGCGAAAATTTCGACTTTTATGAATTTTTATCTCGTAAATTAAAAATGATATTTATCTTCAAAACCAGAGTTTGGAATCGTAAATTTACTGGAAAATATAAAAAATATTTTACTATTTTGATAGGATAAGTCGTACTGAAGGTATTCACAAAAATCTTAAAAATGAAGGTGGTAATCTGGGTTACCACTATGCCGCAAAGGGTTAAGAATTTGTAACAAAACAAGAATATTTAAGATTATAGAGTGCAGAAAACTTTAAATGTTATAAGTTTTGGAACATTTAAGACTTTTTTATATTTAAATTCTGGATTAAAATCCAAAATCTTCTAGACTCTAAAATAAATTCCAGTTGTCTTAATACTTTAGAATAAATTTTACAGAATTAAAAATTTTATAATAATTTCTAGAATATTTGCGATTTTTTTTTTAGATTCTAAAGTAATTTCAGAATGTTTGAGATTTAGATAAATTTGCAGAATTTTTTTACACTAATCAAAATTCCAAAAAATTTAAGATTCTAAAAAAAATTTCAGAAAATTGTAAATTATTTATTAAATTCCTAAATTTTTTAGATTTTAATTCTTTGAGACTTTCTTTGTTTAGATGTTTTTTGTTTAAACAATTAAAAAAAGAGTTCAAAAAAAATTTCCGAATTTTTAGATTTTTAAACATTTACAATTTCTTAGACTTTTGAATAAATTTTAAAAAACAATATATTCTGTAATAAATTCAAGAACAATTAATATTATAAAATAGACTCCAGACAATTTTGAATTTGTTATAATACGTAAGTTCCAGAATATCTTTAATTTTCTGTTGAATTTTTTCGGTTCAAAATAAATTCTAGATCATTTTATATCTATTTTTTGATTTTTTAGATAATGGAATAAATTTCAAAGATTTTTTGAACTATTATCAAATTCCAAAGTATTTTATATTTTGTCTATAATTTTTATATTTCTAAAGTAAATTATAGAACATTAACAAATTTTATAGATTTAAATTTGGGATTAAATTCCAGATTTTTTTAGACTTGAAAATAAATTCCAGGTAATTTAATATTCTAGAATAAATTTCACAGAATTACAAATTTAGTAATAAATTCTAGAACATTTAAGATTTTATTTTATTATTTAGATTCTAAAGTATTTTCAGAATGTTCGAAATTTTAATAAAAGTTACAGAAAATTTTAAATTTAAAAATAAATTCCAGAAGATTTAACAAATTTCTTTTTTAATTTTTAGATTTTAGATAAACTTGTAGATTTTTTTTAGACACTTATCAAAATTCTACATTATTTATTAAATTCAAGAACTGTTTTGGTTTTAATTCTTTGGGATTGTTATTGGTGAAATTTTATTTTTATTTTTAGAATTTTGAGAAACACCTTCAAATTTTACTTTCTAAAATAAATTTCAGAAATTTGTAGATTTTATGTATAATAAATATTTGAATATTTAAAATTAAAATATTAATTATTAGATTTTCCATAAGAGTCCGAAATTATTGGATTATAATATTTTTAGAATGTTTGAGATTATAAATAAATTACAGAAAAGTTTAGTTTGCAAAATAAATTATATTATACAATTTATTTTTCAAACTAAACTTTTCTGCAATTTATTTATAACCTCAAACATTCTTAAAATATTAGAATCTATTAATTTCCGACTCTTATGAAAAATCTAATAAATAAAAATAAAATCGAAATATTCAGATCTTTAATATAAAATCTACAATTTTCTGAAGTTTATTAATTTTAGAATCTTAAATTTTTTGGAATTTTGATTAGTGTCTAAAAAGATTCTGCAAGTTTAACTAAAATCTAAAAATTAAAAAAAAAATGTAAATCTCCTGGAATTTACTTTTAATCTTAACTTTCCTGTAATTTTATTTATATAAGAATCTCTAACTTACTTTAGAATCTAAAAAAATAATCTCTCAAATATTCTAGAAATTATTATAAAATTTTTAATTCTGTAAAATTTATTCTAAAGTATTAAGACACCTGGAATTTATTTTAGAGTCTAAAAGATTTTGGATTTTAATCCAGAATTTAAATATAGAAAAAGTCTTAAATATTCTGGTTTTTTTCCAAACTTTTAAAAAAATTCTAGAATTTTTTATTTAGAGTCCAAAATTGTAAATAATTTTAAATGTTCCATGATTTATAATGTAATCTAAAATTTTCCGGAATATTTTTTTAGAATATTAAATGTTCTAGAATTTATTTTGAATCAAAAAAGACGTTAAAGTAGTTTAAAAATAATAAATTAGTTTAGTTGTTTAATAAATTACAATCTTACACGAGATGAAATATTGATATTCAGCCTCTGATTTGAGCGCTTGTTCGTGCATCTCCTTAGCTGCCTTATTGTTGACTTTTTCACCCGGATACCTCGAATCTTTCAGTTCCTTAATTTGCTTTATGTTCTTAAATTTGATCAAAAGGACAATTGGATATATTTGATGCCTGTGAAGTCTTTCTATCGAAGCGATTGATATATCCAGAAGGCAGTGTGAGTTCTACAAAAATATAATTTATTTAATTTGTTTAGTAATTAATAATAATAATAAAAAATAATAAATTTACAGTATTTAAAATTAAAATTTAAATAAATTAACCGCATTTCATACAAATTTTAAAATTAATTCCTTTACCTTTTCACAAATATCCTTGACAGCTTGTACGGTTGTGCATTCGAAGTAACTACCTTTTTTCCTATAATCAACGTACAAAGAATCTCGCAATCCTTGTTCTAAAGTCGCTTGTGAACAGCGCATTGCTTCCGGAAGACATCTCGTAAATTGTCCAGGAAATTCTTGCAATAATCTTCCCAGGACACATTCACTGAATGGACCAATTATCAAAATCGGTCTCAATGCTGGATCTGGAAAGATAAATATAATATAAATATTATAAATAATGAATCTTTTTACAATTAACAGAATTTTTATTTTTAACATTCAACAGAATTTTTTAAAAGGAATTTTTCAAATTCTTGAAAAACTGAAACATTTTGCAATATATCTCTTACTAAATGTTGAATTTTAAAATTATTAATTTAATATCTAGACAGATTAGAAATACTTACAATCAAGTCTTTCAACTCGTTGGTAACTAGCAGGCAAATTTTCCTCATTGAGAGTTCCACTGTCACTGTACCATCCCATATTGACGCCCGTCAGATGCGAAAGCTCTTTGCTATCTCTACTGGAAGATCGTTGATGTTGCTTTTTTCTGCGGAAGAAACTGCGCCTGGCACTAGTAGTTCCTCTTCTGCCGGCGTCAGTTTCTAAATCTCCGAGAGATCTTCTTAGCAGCATTTCCTCCTCGACTCTAAAAAACAACAAAGTATTTTAATAATTATAAATAAGGGAAAATTTACACAATTATTCAAAAATTAACGCAATTATCACAGAAATTGAAACGAGTTTATAATAAGTTTATATTAAAATTAATTATTAATTTTGGATGATTTATATTAAAATTTCAACCCTTAAAGTTTTTATCGACAAATATTAATAATTATTAAATTTGAGATGAAAAATTTAAATAATGACAATTTTAATCGTTTGGATTTTTAATGAACTAAAAATACAAAGGATCAAAATCTGGATAAATCGAAATTTGGGTACGACATAAATTTATAATTTATGTTCAATAAATAAATAATACAGTAAAACCCACATATATCGGATTTTAAGGGACCAGGAAAAATATCCGATATAGACGGGAATCCGATAAATCCGGGAAAACACAATAACTAAAATTTTTTATTACATTACTTAAATTTAAACAAAATAAAGAAAGAATTTTTATAAAATTTTAAGAGAATAATTGAAAACTGAAAAAAAAATTAGAAAATAATTTATAATTGAAACAGTTGAAAAATGTCGAGGATAATTGAAAATTAACGAAAACATGTGAAAGAATACGAAAATAATTGTCAATTGAAAGCAAAATTCGAAAATTAACTAGATTAATAGACAACTGAAAAATAAATAAATAAATAAATAAATAAACAAGAAATTTTAAATTTAAAGATAATAATTGCAAATCGAAAAATTAAGAAAATTATAGGAATAATTGTTGGAAATAATTGCACGTTTAACAACTAGATTGAAAATCGAAAAAATAATTAAAATTGAAAAAAATACTTGAAAATTGAAGAAAGAAATTAAAAATTCAAGAATGGAATTGATATTTAAAGAATATACTGAATAATTGAAAAAAAGTAATTGAAAATGGCGAGAATTAATGAATGTAAAAGAAAACAATTGACTGAAGAAGGGAAAAAAATTGAATGATGGAAAAATTAAAGAAAATAATTGAACAATTGTAATTACAATTAAACAAACTTAATGATAATCTAAAAAAAATTTTAAAAAAAAGCAAAAATATTTTAATATTAAAGAAAATAATTAAAAATTGAAAAGTGGAATTTAAATATGAAGAAAATAACTGAAAATTGAATAATGGAATTGAGATTGTAAAATAATTTTTATGTGTGAAAAAAATAGTTGCAAAAAGCCGAGAATTATTTAAATTTCAAGAAAATAATTGATATTTGAGAAAATGTGAGACTTATTGAATATTGAATAAAATAATTTAAAAACGAAGAATGACATTGAAAATTGAAGAAATAATTAAAAATTAAATAAATAAATTGAAGATTAAAGAATTAAATTGAAACTTTAAGAAAATAGTTGGTAATTGAAAGAAAAATTACAAAATGACTAAAATAATGAAATATTAAAGAAAATAATTGAGAAATAAGGAAAATAATTGACAATCGAAAGTATAGAAAAAAATTACAAATTTTTGGAAAAATGGCTACATAATTACACAATTAAAAAGAAAAGTTTAAAAAATTAAACAATAAATATTAAATTTAAACAAAATAGTTGAAAAATTATAGGAAAAACTGTTGGAAAAATTGCAAATTGAACAGCTGGATTGAAAACCGAAAGAACAATAGAAATTGAAAAAAATAATAAAAAAAACTAAGAAAAAAAATTGAAAATTTAAGAAAAAAATTAAAATATGAAAAACTAATTGATAATTGAAAAAAAATTACAAAATGATTAAAATAATTGTTAATTGAAAACAAAATTCGAATAATGTCTAAATAAACAGAAAACTGAAAAAAATAATTGAAAAACTTAAACAAGTAATATTAAATTTAAAAAAAATAACTGCAAATTAAAAAATTAAGAAAATTGAAGAAATAATTGTTGGAAATAATTGCACATTTAACAACTGGATTAAAAATCGAAAAAAAATTAAAATTGAGAAAAATAATTGAAAATTGTAGAAAGTAATTAAAAATTGAAGAATGGAATTGAAAATTTTAAGAATATACTTAAAAATTGAAAAAATTGAAGAAGACAATTAAAAATATCCAAATTTTCTACAAAAGTTCAATTCACTTTCGTTATTTTTCAATTATTTTCTTCAAATTTCAATTTACTTTTGTCATTAATCAATTTTTTTTTCATATTTTTGGTATTTTGGCCATTTTAGAATTATTTCTTACAAATTACAATCATTTTATTTAATTTTTTTTATTGTCATGAACTTTTAAATTTCTTACACCTGTTTTTAATTAAAAAATTATCGCCTTTTTTCTATTATTTTTTTCAATTATCTTTAAGTTTCTTTAATTTTAAATACAATTATTCAATTATTTTTCTAATTTATAATTCCATTCTTAAATTTTTATTTTCAATTATTTTCTTCTATATTAATTAATTCTCGTCATTTTTCAACTACTTCCTTCAACTATTAATTATTTTCCCCAATTTTTAATTATTTCCTACATTTTTTTTCAATTTTCAATTATTATCTTAAAATTTTATAATTATTGTTTGATTTTTTAAATTATTTTGTTCGGTTGTGTATTAATCTACCCATTTTTTTTTCAATTATCTATCCTTAGTTTTTTATTATTTTCATCAATTTCAATTATTTTTTTTTTTCGATTTTTAATCCAGTTGTTCAATTTCCAATTATTTCCAACAGTTATTCCTATAACTTTTCAACTATTTTGTTTAAATTTAATATTTATTGTTTATTTTTTTAAACTATTCTTTTCAATTTGTCGAATTTTGTTTTCAACTGTCAATTATTTATTCTTTTTCAGATATATTCTTTAATTTCCTAATTTTTATTATTTGAATTTGCAAAAATTTATAGTTTTAAATGATCAATAACAATGCAAAGTTTGTTGTTAATGTGGCTGGTAAATAAATAAATGAATAAAAGCTAAAAGAAAATAGGTAAAACAAGTAACTAATAAACATAATAGGTTAAAATAGTGACAAAATTTTCGACAAATTGAAACTAGACTTAGAGTTGCAAAAAAGTAATATTACCTGGAGAACGGTAATGAGAACGATGATATAACCGGGAATATAACAGACCAAACTTCTAATCGAGAATTTATAAGAATTCAAGTTTTTTATTTATTTATCAAATTAAGTCGAATTTTCTCAATCAATGTACGAAAATAGAATCTATAGTGTCATTCTTATTAGTAATTATTTGAATTTTAATGTTAATAGTAAGAATTAAATATAATAACAATAGCAACATTAAAGACAAACTTTGCATTGTTGTTGGTCATTTTAAACTATAAATTTTTGGAAATTCAAATAATGAAAATTACGAAATTGAAGAATATATCTGAAAAATGACGAAAATGATTGACAGTTGAAAAGAAAATTCGAAAAATGGCTACATAATTATATAATTGATAAGAATAGTTTATAAAATAAAACAATAAATATATTAAGTTTAAACAAAACAGTTGAAAAATTATAGGAATAACAGTTGCAAATAATTGCAAATTAAGCAACTGAAAATCGAAAAAAATAATAAAAAATTGAGGAAATAAAATTAAAATTTGAAAAAATAATTGATAATTAAAAAAAAAAATTATAAGATGACGAAAATAATTGACAACTGGAAACAAAATTCAAAAAATGGCTAGATTAATACACAACCGAACTAAACAATTTAAAAAATCAAAGAATAATTATAAAATTTGAAGATAATAATTAAAAACTGAAAAAATTGTAGGAAATAATTGAAAATTGCGGAAAATAATTAATAATTGGAGGAAATAGTTGAAAAATTGAAGAAAATATATGAAAAATTACGCAAACTATTGTCAATTAAAAAAAAATTCAAAAAATGACTAGATTAATAGACAACTGAAAAAAATGATTGAAAAACTTAAATAAGAAATATTAAGTTTAAAGAAAATAATTGCTAATTTAAAAATTAAGAATAATTATTGGAAATAATTGCACATTTAACAACTAGATTCAAAATAAAAAAAAAAATTTAAAATTGAAGAAAATAATTGAAAATTGAAGAAAGCAATAACAAATTGAAGAATTGAATAAAAATTCAAAAATTGTATTGAAAGAAAATAATTGATATTTGAGAAAATGCTGGAATTAATTGAAAATCGATCAAAATAATTGAAATTTAAAAAAAAAATTTGTGAATTGAAGAAAAAAATTAAAAATTGAAGAAATAAATTGGAAATTAAAGAATTAAAAGTTAATTTAAAGAAAAATTACAGTATGACGAAAATAATTAAATATTTTTTTAAATACATTAAATACATATTGACGTAAATAATTAAATTTTAAAACAAATAATTAACAATTCAAAAAAAATTCAAAAAGTGGTGAGAATAATCGACATTTGAAAGAAACAATTTTTAATTGATGAATTATCATAAAATTGAAGAAGAAAAATAAATTGTCAATTGAAAACTGATGAAAATAATGGAAACAATTGTGAAAAATAAATGAAAATTAAATTAATCATTTGGAAGTTGATAAATTGTATTGAAATTTTAAGAAAATATTTGATAATGGAGAAAATGCGAGAATTATTGAATTTTGAATAAAGTAATTGAAAAACTTAGAATGCAATTGAAAACTGAAGAAAATATTTGAAAATTAAATAATTAAATGGAAGATTAAAGAATTAAATTAATGATTAAAGATTTAAATTGAAATATTAAACAGTTGTTGATAATTGAAAGAAAAATAACAAATTTTTTTTCAACTTATCATTGCTTTTATCATATTTCAATTATTGTTTTCAAGTTTAAAATTTTAAAATCATTTTCCAATTATTTTCCACAAGTTTTAATTATTCTCATTTTTTAAATTATTTTCTAAAATTTTTAAATATTTTTTTGAAATTTCCCATTATGTATTTTCTTTAATTTTTAATCATTTTCAATTATTTAATTTAGCTTTCAATTATTTATATTATATGTTTTTTATTTTCAATTACTTGCGTTCTTTTTCATAATTTCCAAAGAGTTTTTAATTATTTATCTGAAATTTTCATTTTTCTATTCAATTTTCAATTATATCTACGATTTTCTTGTATTTTATGTACCTATATTTTGTATGCTTTGCAATTATTTCTCTCAATTTTAAATTCTTTTTTTTTGCAATTAACTTCAAAAGTTTCATGTATTTTTCTGAAATCTTCTTTAAATTTCTTTCATTTAAAATATATTATGCAATTTTTTCAATTATTTTCTCTAATTTTAAAATCTCCAATTTTCTTTAATTTTAAATTATTTATATTATTTCTTCATAATTTTCTTAAATTTTTTATCATTTTCATTATTTTCTGAATTAATTTTCTAAAATTTTAATTATTGATCTCAATTTGAATCATTTTTTTCAATTTTCAATTATTTTCTCCAATTTTTCATTACCCTAATTTTCTTCAATTTGTTTCTAAGATTTTGAAGTATTTTCTTCATATTTAAATTACTTTTTTTCAGTTTAAAATTGTTCATAATTGTTATATTTAATAATAATTTGCACACTTTATTGATTTATAGTTAATTTGTAATGATAATTATTTTGTTATTTATCCATTTTTTTTTCTTAATAAATTGTTTGTGTTTTAAAATAGTGGGGCTCATTCAAACATAGAAAATTCTCATAAATTCTCCGGAAGGAGAATATTCTCGGTTATATTCTCGAGAATGTAACCGGATTTTAAATTACCGAGAATTTTGCAACTCTAACTAGACTAATAACAACTGATCCAAACTCACTTAAATTTGCTCGGAATAATGCCGCAAGTTTGTCGTCTTCCAGTTTGATCGACAAGCCAGGCTCTCCAGTGACCGGGCGTTCCATTGAACATGGTATTGTCAACATAAAGGATATCATCCTTATTAAACCTCAATTGCAGACTATCTCCAACATCTCCGGTTCGATCGAACATCGCCTTTACGTAAAAGCTGTCGCCAGGTTTGTCCTTGACCTCGTTGTACCTGTCAGGTATGTACTGAGCGATTAAAGTCACCTTGTCCGTGGGTCTAGCCAGTTCCAAGGCAGCTTGCTCGGCAGTTGCTTGTCTCAGATCAACCCCATTGTACTCGAGGATTCGATCTCCAGTTCTTAATCCAGCTTCTTCAGCCAAACAACCCGGTTGCACTGAATGAACGAAAATCCCGACTCCGTTGCCTCCAACCAGAGATATTCCCAAATTAGAGCATTTTCTCGTCTCAATAAAGAGGTATCTGGGTTCGCTGGGCGGCGGTGCTTTCTGCGTTTGATCCTCTTGCGTTGGACTTCGAACAGTTGCGTTTTGCCTCTGCAGGGTGGTGACAGCTTGATTGATTTGAGCCCGGGTCAGGGTGCCAGTTGCACTTCGAAGCGAGTCAAGTGTCGCTGAATTTCTCATATTCTCGAGAGTCGCGGAATTTCTCAATTCGGGCTTTCGGATGTTGATGTCAAGAGAAGCGGAACTTCGAACTTCCCGTTCTCGTTCCTGAGTTGTTCTAACATCTAGAGAAGCTGAAGCTCGAACCTCGCGTTCCCGTTCACGTTCCCTGTCTCGGTCACTTCTCATTGTATTCAGGTTTGAGGAGCCGTCTCGTTCTGGTTCCGAGGACTCGAGAGGTTCACCGGTCGTCTTTCTGGGAGCCTCTGGACTGTTACAAGGTGTCGGAGATCCACTGCGGCTTCCAGCTTCTTCTCCGCCTGCCTCGGATGAACTCGAGGATGCCGAACCGTCTTGCTCGTTGAATTCTTTGAAAAGAAGAATAAATTAGTATAAATTTGAAGATAATTGTTACTAGTGGTGATTATATTTCAATGTTAAGTTGTTTGTGAAGATTATTGTACGGTACAAATTTATCAGTAGTGAAGATTATTAAAAAATTGTTTAAAGGGCCTTTTGAGGTATTTTTATATTATAATATTAAAACGACATGTTTCGACTCATTTGAGTCCTTATCAGATTAAGAGATTTATCACATTTATCGGATTCTTAAAAATTCCTGTGATAAAATGATGAAATTAAAATTTGAGGTTATAAATAATATTATATTAAAATAAACATGTATTTAATTATCAGAAAATATAAACTTAATTTTAAAAACTTCATTAATATTGGATGTTATTAAATCCAAATAGAAATTTATGGGTTATATTTTGATTTTATTTGTGTGAATAATCCATTTTTAAGGATCAACATTTCAATTTTAAAAGGAAAAATTAAGAAATAAAAGGGGAAATGAAGTTAGAAAAGATCGTTTAATCGATTAAATGATTTAATCTCAATTAGCGGGAAATAATTTGAGTTTTAAATGTCTGAATTTCTAAATTTTTTTAATTATCCCGCTTATTGAATTAAAATCATTTAATCTATTAAACGATCTTTTCTAACTTCACTTCTCTTTACCCCTTTCTTTTTTAATAATCTCCCCCAACATTTCTCCTTTAATTTCTCTTTTAAAATTGAAATGTTGATTCTTAAAAAATGGATCATTCATACAAATAAAATCAAAATGTAATCCGTAAATTTCTATTTGGATTTAACAATATCCAAAATTAATGAAGCTGTTAAGTTTATATTTTCTGATAATTAAATACATGCATGTTTATTTTGATATAATATTATTTATAACCTCCGATTTTGATTTCATTATTTTATTACAAGAATTTTTAAAAATCCGATAAATCTCTTAACCTGATGAAGACTCAAATGAGTCGAAACCTCGGTCAAAACATATTTTAATATTTTAATATAAAAATACCGCAAAAGGCCCTGTAAAAAGTTTTAAACAAAATTAATAAATGCGTATGTAAAAAAAATTATAAAAAGTGAAGATTATTGTTTAATACAAATTTATCATTAATGAAAATTCTTCTAAGTAAAGAAGATAAACACGAAGATAAATAGAAAAAAAAAATAGCAAGTTAAATAGGTAGAAAAATAAAAAGATAAATAGATAGAAAAATAGGAAGCTAAATACACAAAACGATAAAAAAGAAGAAATATAGAAAGATAAATAGAAATATAAACAAAAAGAAAAATAGAGAGATAATTTGAGACTTTATTCCAAAGATTTATAATTTTCGGATCAGGATCTTTTTACCTCTTGTAACACATTAATAATTATTAATTAAAATTTATTATTAATGAAGATTTTCAGAGGCGGATTTACTCCTAGGCTAAAAAAACTAAAGTCTAGGAAAATTTTTTTTGGCGAAGGAACAGCGACAGAATTTAGTAGATTATTTAAAAAAATTCTCTAGCGTTAAAATTTCGTAATAATATACTTTTATTGAATTAAATTATTAAATTCTGATAGCCAATACACGTCAAATTTGTAAATCTACCGCCGAAGATTTTTCTTAAATATAAAGATAAATAGGAAAATAAATAGACAGACAAATAGAAAGATAAGAAAAAAGATAAATAAGCTGATAAATAATCAGACAAATAGGAAGATAAATATAATAAATAGTCAAGATACATAGAAAGTTGCATAAAAAAAACCAGGGACATAAAAAATTTTTGATCTTCTAATTTTTACGCTTTTTAAATTTATTTCCATATCATAAAATATCATTTGTGCTAGTTAAAATGTTTTTTTTCTTTTTTTAAAAGTTTGTGCGATTAATACTTTAAAAGAAGTGAATTTCTTAAAAACTATAAATAAAAATAGACATAAACATACAACATTAACTTCTTCATCCAATAAATCGTAAAGATTAAAGTTTATTGAAATAAAAAAGAAAGATTGTTAAATGGATGAAAAAAAATGTAAATTTAAGGGAAAAAATAGAAAAAAGAGAAAATTTTTTATAAAAAACCTTTCAATACGTTGTGGATATTTCATCCATTAACCAATGGATCCAGCATGAAGAAACTTTACATTTAGGATTAGATTAAAATATCAAACTACTATTAAATGTTCTCAGAATGATATAATACTGTGAAGATGATATTCAGAAAGTGTTAGATACTTTGAAGATGATAAATGCTTTAAAGGTGATAAACACCTCCAAAATAATAACAAAGTGTCTACTAATTTTTAGAAATTTAATTTTCTTTTCTTTATTAATTTTTTGTTATTAAAATTAAATTCCTTTCAATATATTTACCGAAATCTGAAATAGCGATTTTGACGAATTTTCATTTAATATAATTTTTATTTTATGGAATTTTGTATAATCGAATTTTTCCATCACAGAATTTCTTTATTTTTACCAAATTTTCAGTAAACGAGGTTTCGTTTTGTAGGATTTTTATTTAAACGAATTTTTGTAAGACAGAATCTCTAATTCAATAAAATTTAAAAATTTCAGAATTTTTAATTAGTCGAATTTCCATTCAACAGAAATTTTATGTAGATATTTATTTACACTGAGAATAAAATTAGGATAAATTTTGATAAACGAAAAATTCGACCAAATATAAATTCTGATAAATAAAAATTCGATTAAATAGAAATTCTAAAAATGAAAATTAGGTTAAATATGTATTCTCTAAAATGAAAACTCAACTAAAATAGAACAACTATTTTGTCAATTAATTCTTTCAAATGTTATTTATTGTTTTCAATTTTTTATATTTAAATTATTTTCATCATATTTCAATTTTTTTCTCAATCTTTAATTATTTTCAGTATTATTTTGTTCAATTTTGAATAAATTTGTTCATTTTTCGAATATTTTCCTCGATTCTTAATTAAATTATATTTTTCTCATTTTCTAAAATTATTTTCTAAGATTTTTAAGTAGGATTTTTCTAAAAATTCAATTATTTTCTTCAATTTTTAATTCTTTTCATTTGATTTCATAATTTCCAAATTTTTTTATTAATTATCGTAAATTTCAATTATTTTTATCTTCAATTATTTTTTCCAATTTTTAGTTATTCTCATTTTTTTCAAATAATTTCTATCATTTTCATGTATTTTCCTCAAATTTTAATTATTATTATTTTTTTTTTTTATTTAAAAGAAATTCTGCAATTTTTTCAATTATTTCACTCAAATGTCATTTATTTTTTAAAACTTATAATTGTTTTCATTATATTTCAATTATTTCACTCAATTTCCAATTATTTATACTATTTTTGATATCATTTTCTTCAATTTTTAATTAAATTTATCTTTTTCATTTATTATCTCCAATTAAAATTTTTTTTTTTTTCAATGAACTTTTGAAAGTTTCAACCATTTTTCTGTAATTTTTATTAACTTTCCTTTATTTAAAATATATTATGTGCATAGTTTTTTCAATTATTTTCTCAAATTTTAATTATTTTTTTCAATTTTAAACTATTTATCTCAATTTTCAATTATTATCTCTAATTTTTCATTATTCCATTTTTTTCAATTTATTTTTAAGGTTTTCAAGTATTTTTCACAAATTTAAATTATTTTATTTATTTTTAAAACATTTATTTAGTTTTTTAAATTACTTTCTTTAATTTTTAATTGATTTCATTATTTTTGTTCAATTAATTTGCAAAATTTGAAAATATTTTGTTTCTATACAATTATTTTTTGCAATTTTTTTTTAATTCTAAAATTGTATAAATTTTATCCTAAATAAATATTTCTTTTATTTAGTTATTCATGTAGGTGTATAAATTTATTTTCAAATTTTGTATAATTAAAATACTTATACGTTATTCAATGATTTTGTCAATTATTTATCTCAAATGTTATTTACTTTTTTCAATTTTTCATATTTAAATTATTTTCATCATATTTCAAATAATTTTCTCAATCTTTAATTTATTTCAGCATATTTCAATGATTTTTTTCAATTTTGAAATAATTTGATTATTTTTCGAATATTTTCCTCCATTCAATAATACTCTCATTTTCTAACATTATTTTCTTTAATTTTTAATTATTTTCATTTGTATTCATAATTTCCAATTTTTTTTTGATTAATTATCGTAAATTTCAATGTTTTTTAGCCGTCTTCAATTTTTTTTTCCAATTTTCAGTTATTCTAATTTTTTTCAAATAATTTCTGTGATTTTCATGTATTTTCCTCAAATTTCAATTATTTTTTTTTATTTGAAAGAAATTCTTTTTTTTTTATTTATTGCACTCAACTGTCATTTATTTTTTACAACTTATCATTGTTTGTATCATATATATAAAATAATAGTATAGTTATAGTTTTAAAATATTTATCAGAAATTTCAATTATTTCATTCCATTTTCAATTATTTATATTGCTTTTTATATTATTTTCTTATATTTATTTTTATTTTTCAATAATTTTCGTTCTTTTTCATTATTTCCAAAATTCTGAAAGTTTCAACTATTTTTCTGTAATTTTCTTTAACTTTTCTTTATTTAAAATATATTATGTAGGTAATTATTCAATTATTTTCTCAAATTTTACTTATTTCTTTCTATTTTTAACTATTTATCTCAATTTTCAATTATTATCTCTAATTTTTCATTATTCCATTTTTTTCAATTTATTTTTAAGGTTTTCAAGTATTTTTCACAAATTTAAATTATTTTCTTTATTTTTAAAACATTTATTTAGTTTTTTAAATTACTTTCCCCAATTTTTAATTGATTTCATTTTTTTTTCCAATTAATTTGCAAAATTTGGAAATATTTCGTTTAATTTTATTTATTGTTTGCAAATTTTGTTAATTTTAAAATTTTATAAATTTTATTCTAAATGAATATTTATTTTATTCATTTATTTATTTATATAAATTTATTTTTAAATTTTGTAATTAAAATATTTATAATTGTTGATAATACAAGAAACTAATCGCGCGCGAGCACGCTTTGTTTAATTTAGTAAAACTTTAAATTACTACAATTAGAATAAGGTTTTTGATTTTTTTTTTAAAAAAAAGGTCTATTAGCAAATTTTCCCCGTAACAGTTACGTCACTAGGAAACAGTAAAATTAAATTGTTTTACGTTTCTAATATAATAGTGTGAATTAACGTTCAAAATAATTGCACAAATGTGTCTATGCTGATATTAAAAAAAGATTTTGCACTAAATATTGAAAGTAATTCTGAATAAAAATTCTAGATCACGGAAGCTTGAACAAGACTTCTATTGTCCATAATTTTGAATAAGACTTGTATTGCCCTGAATTGTGAATAAGACTTTTATTGCACGGAATATTGAATAAGACTTGTATTTCACAAAATTCTGAATAAGACTTTTATTGCACTGAATTTTGAATAAGAATCATATTCCATTAGAATTTCAATAAGCATTATATGAACGGGAAGCGTTTTTAGTTTTCAAAAATACAAAATCAGTGACAAAACATAAAAATCTCGCTATGGGAAAAAAAGTTCAGAAATTTAGTAGACACTCAAGATTACTTGGAAGCGGTTAAAATGCAAATCCGACAGAATGATTAGGCTACTTTCTACAGGATGAACCAAATACTCACTTTCAGGACTATACTGCACCAGCATCGTAATTGAATTACCACACTGTCTTAAGACACTAGCTGCCAGTTGATAGGTCGCGCTCCTCATATTAATACCGCAGACTTCCAAGAGTTGATCGCCGATCTGTAGGCCAACTCGGGACGCCAAACTGTGCTCAGAAACAGTCGACACAAAGACACCTCCGCTGTCCAGGCAGGATATCTGAATCCCCAGAGGTTCCACCGACTTATCAATATAAACCCTTCTCAATTCCCCGCTTCCGCCGCCCGTTCCCGGACTCAAAACTTCCACATGAAAGGTCGGCATTGGACTGCCTCTCTCCGAGGTCCTCTCTATACTCCCAGTCGAGAGTTTACCCACACTATTCTTGGGCGTGACGCTCGGATTCGAGGGTATTCTGAATCTCTGATTCTCCTTTTTCCTTGGAAAAGTACCTCCTTCGTATCCATGTGTATAGCCCGGTTCGTCGTAGGTGGTGAGAGGATGTGCTTTGCTTTTGTGATAGTGAAGATCTGCGGATGGTGTGTGCAAGTGTCCAAACCCCGGCTGAGGTCCGGGACTATAGGGAGGTTCAAAACAGAAGGAGCGTGCATCGGGAAGTCCGATAGACTCGCCGGACTGGGCCGAGGGTAACGAGGGTGGCGAGGGATATCTCGAGAACAAAGAATTTTGCTGATGGGGATGCGGATGCGTGTGCGTGTAAGGGGGATAAGAGAAATTACCAGCGAGCTGTTGTCTGGGACCAGTTGAAGACGCCGAGGAGCTTCCAATTCCGCTGTAAAGCTGCGAGTGAGCACGATTGTGCTGAAGAGTGTCCTGACCGTCGCCGGCATGATACTTGGGAGTTCTCTTTTTCGTGTAGTAATCCAGATCCTTACCGGCATTTCCTGATTTAACGGAGAAGTCGATGCTGGTTTCGGAGGGCCCGAGTGCGGAGCTGAGACGATTCTCGTTAGGATCAAACTCGAGCTGTTTCTTGTCCTTGGAGTCCTTGAACTGGACCGCAGGCGTGAAGGATTTCTGGCTGAAGAGCTGGCCCGATTTGCTGGTATCCGAAATAAAAACGGTGTGCCGATTACTGGCATTGGAAAAATTAGTTAGGGGAACGGGATTTGAGATACGATTGTAGTTATAACTCTCGTACTTTGGAGGCTGATTGAGAAGAACGCTGAGTGGAAGACGCTCCTTGGTTTTTCGGGGATGGAGAATTGTCCCGGTGCCGTTCTGAAGAAGAGGTCCTCCCCGAGCCTTGGGCCAGGTGCCGCCGTTCTTCTCGACTGCTTTCTCGGTGCCGCGACGCTTGCTGCGTTTTAGAACGCCGTTGTTGGCCTTCTTGTGATAGCTCTCGATGACAGAGTCGAGTTCTGCGATGGCGTCCTGCTCCTGCTCGAAAGTGCTTGGACTAGAGTTCCGGTGTCGTTTCTTTTTGTCCTCGCGGTCCTTGCTGTGTCTTCGGCCGCGAACTATGTCAATTTTCTCGCGGATATTGTCCCAGGCGTGGCTGATTCCGCTGGGTTTCTCGTTGCTGATTGACTTGGAAACTTTGTAGACAGTTCGATCGCCGAAATTGGAAGCGATATAGCGTCGATCGTAGTCGTCTGAGGTGGTTTTTAACATTAAACGCTCATGCTCGGTTTGTGAGCAGCTGTTGACCATCTTCTGTTTCTCGGGACTGAAGCTGGTGTCGAGAGGCATTGAATCGGAACTCGTCACTGTTGGCAGAGGAATTCCTTTTAGAGTCGTGATGGTTAGGACATCCGAGGAATTGTCGTTGAGAATTGTCATCGCTTCGTGTGAAGATGTTATGTTGTCCATTGGCTTGCTGTTTATCTGCAAATTTTGGATTTATTATTATTAAATTTATTCTGGATATCAATGCATTATTTATATTTTTTTACTATAGGCAAGAAACAGTATTTTATTGCTGAATGAAATAAACCTTGTTCTATTCTTCATGGGACATTCTTTGGATAATTTACATTCAAAAACTAAATTTACCTGAAATAATCTTTTTTGGGATCAATATTGAAAAATAATACGTGTGTATTTTTTGTTTTTCGTGATTTGATGAAAATTAGAGAAGTTATAAAATATTGAAATTTGATTATTTCAACAAAAGGGTATTTCTTGAGAAAGATGCAGGAAAATTCTTGAATTTTTCAAATAGCACAAATAAAACGTAACTAAGTTATATTTTTATAAAATAGAGCTCGAAAATAATAAATAAATGAAGCTTATGAAAATAAAGTGAAAAATTTAGAAACTACAAAAAATATCCAAAGTTAAAAAAAATTTACTAAAAAAAAAAGAAAAAAAATTAAAACGATAGATTGACAGTTGATTATTGAAGAAAATAATTGAAATTCAAAGAAAATAATTCAGAATTGAAGAATTAAATATTAAACTTTACAAAAAATAATAATTAAGAATTAAATGAAACAATTTATAATGAAAAGAAATAACTAATAATGGAAAGAAATAACTGAACAATGACACAGATATTTGACAATTAGAAACAAAATGAAAAAAAAAAGGAAATATTAATCGACAATTGAACAATAATTGAAAAAATTGAACAATGGTTAATAAATTCAAAGAATATAATTGAAAATTGGTCAACTAGATAGATAATCAAAAAAAAATAATTCAAAATTTAAGTTAATAATTCAAAATTGAAGAAATAAATTGAAAATTAAATAATCAAATGAAATCAGAAAAACACAGAATTATTGAATATTAAAAAAAAAATTGAGAAATAAAATTGAAATTCGAATACAATAATTGAGAATTAAAGAAAGTTACTGAACAATTGGATTGAAAAAAGAAGAAAATAATTTATAATTAAAAAAAATGGAAATTCCAGGAATTATTTAATATTAAAGAAAACATTAAAAATTTAAGAATAGAATTGTTATTTAAAGAAATTAATTGTGGATTGAACAATTAAATTGAAAATAGAAGAAAATTATTGAAAATTGAAGGAGGTTTTGAAACATAAAATAAATAACTGAAAATTGAAAAAAAATAATTGAAAAAAGTCGAGATTACTGAATATTGAAACAAACAATTGAAAATTGAACAAAATAATTAAAAATTAAAGAAAATAATTGAAAATTGAAGAAAATAATGGAAAATTGAAGAAAGTACTTAAAAATTACAGACAATATTTGAAAACAGCAGAAAAATTTAAAAATCAACGGAAATAATTGCGAATTGATGAAAATAATTTAAAAATGATGAATTTAAATAAAAATTGAAAGAAAAACAAAATTTAAAAAAGCTGAGAAATGTTAAATATTGAAGAAAATTGAGAAAAAATAGAAAATTGAAAGAAATTGAGAAACTGAAAAAAATATGAAAAAATAATTGGAAATTGAAGAAGATAATTGAAATTTAAGAAAAAAAATTGGAATTTGAAGAAAATAATTGAGAATTTAAAAAAAAATAATTGTAAAAAGCCTAGAGTTTATTTATTTATTTAGAAATCATATACAGGCGACAATAGATGCCCATTATACAAAAGAGTTATTGAATATTAAAAAAAAATTGAAAATTAAAGAATGGAATTGAATATCAAAGATTGTAATTGAGAATTAAAGAAAATAATTCAAGAAATGAACAATGGGATTGAAAGTAGAAGAAAATAAGTGATAATTGAAGAAAAAAGAAATTGAACAACCCAGAATTTATAGAATCTGAAAAAAAACAATAAAAAATTAAGAATGTAATTGTAATTTGAGGAAATTAATTAAAAATTGTAGAAAATAATTTGAAATTGAAGAAAATGTGATTTTATGAAAATTGTTGAATAATAATTGATGAATTGAATTCAAGTTTCAAAAACATAATTGATAATTGAAAAAAAATATTGAAAAAAGCCGAGAATTATTGATTATAAAAGAAAATAATTGAAAAATGGAGGAGTTATTGAGATGTGAAATAAATAAATGATAATTGAAAAAAATAGTTGAAAAAAGTCGAGAATTATTGAATATTAGATGAAATAATTAAAAATTGAAGGAAATAGTTGAGATCTAAAGAAAATAATTAAAAATTGATGAAAATAATTAAAAATTGAAGAAAATAATTGAAAATTGAATCAAATAATTGGCAATTCAAAAAAAAAATTTATAGTTGAAGAAAATAATTAAAAATTGATTAAAATAATTGAAAATCGTAGAAAGTATTTCAGAATTAAATAAATTAATTAGAAATTGATGAAAATAATTGAAAATTGAAGAAAATAATTGGCAATTGGAGAAAACAGTAGAAAATTTAAGAAAATAATTGAGAAATGAAGAAATAATTTTAAATTAATTAAAATAATTCCAAATGGAAGAAAATAATTGAGAATTGTAGAAAATAATTGGAAATTGAAGAAAATAATTGAAAATTGAAAAGAATTTATTATCCCAGAAAAAAAATTCCCGGTTTGACAGAAAATTCCCGGTTAATTCTCGGTTTTCCCCGGTCAATTTAAATTCCCGGTTTTCCCGGTTAGTAGACACCCTGTTTGATGAAAATTAAAGGAGTTATAAAATATTGAAATTTGATTATTTTAAACAAAAGGATATTTCTTGAGAAAGATGCAGGAAAATTCTCGAATTTTTCAAATAACACAAATAAAACGTAACTATGTTATATTTTTATAAAATAGAGCTCGAAAATAATAAATAACGGAAACTTATGAAAATAAAAGAGAAAATAAAGTGAAAAATTTAGAAACTACAAAAAATATCTAAAGTTAAAAAAAATTTACTAAAAAGAGAAAAAAATTAAAACGATAGAAGAATTATTTAATAAATGAGTTAATTGGCATAAAACTTGGAAATTAAATTATGAAATTATTTGAAAAAAAAATCAAGAAAATTATTTAAAAAATTTCAGAACAAATAAAAGAAAATACGTGACAATCTTGTTAATTGTTATACATAAACAAAATGTTTTAAAATAAATTAAAAAAGGAACATCTTTTTAAAAAAATGCGAAAAAATTATAAAACAGAAAATATTTTAAATAATACGAAACAAATGTTTTGAGAAAATTAGACATTTTTGTAAAAAATAAATAAGTAAACAGTTTGAAAAAAATTATAAATCCTCTTCTAGGATTTCCTGTAAATCCCTGGAAATACCTCAGAAAATTCCTAGGAGCCTCTAAAAAATTCTTGGCAATCCCTGGGAAGTTTTTGGGGTTTCCTGGAAAATTCTTAGTACGTCCTGGAAATGACTGGGAAATAAGTAGGAAATTCCCTCGAAAATTTCTGTCAAATTCTTGGAAATCCATAAAATATTGATAGAATCGATTCGTGAAAATCCCTCAAAAATCGCTGAGGATTTTCTAGGAAATTCTTAGGTAATTCCCTTGAAAATTCCTGGGAGATTTCTGGGAAATTTTTGGGTATTCTTGGGTAACTCCTACAGGGTGTCTACTAGATATCTAATTCAAAATTCTAGTAGATTTCCAGGACAAATTTCTTATATTTTCTAGACATTAAATTAAATCATTTTTATAGGAAACACATTTCCTTCACAGAAAAACTAACAAAAATAATTGATCTAAAAAGAAAAACTTACATTCAAGACTCGATCTCCAACAGCGAGATATCCATCTTTCGCCGCAAGACTGCCAGGCGAGATTTTCGAGATGTAAATTCCAGTCTCCAAAGTGATGCCATGTGGCACAGAACCAACAGGAAGTTGTGTAGTTCTGAGAGCTCTTCTGCTCATTCTTCTCCTCCTGATGGTGAGGGTCGCTGGTCCAACCGTGGAAGAGCGCAACGTTTCCAGAACCATTCTGGTCGAGACCGAGGTGCAGTCGACATTATTAACCCTCATAATACAGTCGTTAAGTCTCAATTGTCCCTCCATAACACTGCCCTGTATCACTTGCGCCACATAAACTCCAGTATCATTCGGATAATGTGGATTCTCCCGTCCTCCAACTAGCACCAGGCCCAAATCTCTATCAGAATCTAAGCAAAGTCTACCTAAGTCTAGATGAATAGTCAGCAGATCCCATTCATTAACTTCCGTCTCAATAGCACCATCGTGTCCATACTGACTCGTTCTTAAAGCGTGATCACCCGACTCGATCTTCTCCTTAAGATCCTTCAATTCCTTTGAAGCTTCGTTTCTCTGCTTTTTAATATTATCCGAATCTTTCAAGGCACTCGCCAATTCCGAGACAGCGCGATCTCTCTCCTTTCGCAATCGATCGCAAAGTGTCCTGATACTCTCTCTCTCGAGGACTATTTTGTCCCTTTCGCTGAAAGCCCAATCTCGTCGTCGTTTCGAAACCTCGGCTTCCTGAACCGCTTCCTCAAGATCCGCTTGCAGAGTGTCGACAAATTTGCGAAGTTTGTCCAACTCGAGATTAGCTTGATCCAAATTATCCATTCTTTCTTTCTCTCGCTTGGCGTAATCTCGAATACTTGTGTCTTTCTCTGCTTCCTTGTTTGAATTGTCTCTCTCGCGACTGTAGGAATGAAGCTCCAGGCGATTCTTGTAATCTCTATTAGCTCCTTCCGAGAAGTCTCCAAACTTCTGTCGAAGTTCGTTGCATTCTTTCAAAGCTTCATCCCGGTCATGCAGAGCAGAGGATATCTCTCGTTGTAAAGTTTCAATCTGATAGGAAAGAGTCTTTTTCTGAAAAGATTGAATAAAAATGTAAATGAAAAATTGTATTAAAATGTAACAGGGTGTCTACGTGACTTTAAAAAAAAAAATCAAGGCCTTTTTAAGGTACAGGGCTGCTAGCAGACTTGCAGATTAAAAATAGTAAAAAAGTGTGTAAAATTTGAAAATTCATAACAATAATATAAAGATTCAGGAAAGCCATTCAAATTTAAAGAAAATAATTCAAAGAAATGAAAAATAATTGGAATATGAAGAAAATAATTGGAAAATGACAAAAATACTTAAAGAGTGAGAAAAGTATTTGAAACTTGAAGAAAATAATTAAAAAATAACAAAAGTAAGTTGAAACTTGTGTAGAAAATTTAAATATTCTTGGCAATAATTTAAAGATTGAAGAAAATGCCTTTTAAAGAAAATAATTGCAAAATATCAAAAATAATTGAGAAATGACAAAAATAACTGATAACTGGTATAAAAAACTAAAAATTCTAAGACAGTACTTGAAATATTGACGAAATAATTGAAATATTTAAAAAGTAATTAAAGTTTGAAGAAAATAATTGAAAAAGAAATAATTAAAATTTGAAAAAAATTAGTTTGAGACTGGTGTAAAAAATTTCAATTTTGAGTTATTTTTTTTTAATACTTGAGATATTGAAGAAATAATTAAAATGTAAAGAAACTAATTAACTGATGATATAAGTACTTGAAATCTGGTGAAAAAATTAAACTTCTTAGACAATAGTTGAAAAATTGAAACAAATAACAGAAGTTTCGAGAAAATAACTGAAACTTGAAGAAAATAATTAAAAAATGGCAAAAAAAAAATTTATATATGCAGAAAACAGTTGAAAAATGACAAAAATAACTGACATTTTAAAAAAAAATTAATGAAAAATTAACTGCATTACTAACTCAAGAATAGAGTAAAAAATAAAAAATTTAATAGATTAATTCAAATATTGTATAAAATAATTTAAACATGAACTATATAATTAAAATGTGAAAAACTAATTGAATAATGACATAAATAATTGAAAGCAGGTGTAAAAATTAGTAAATAAAATCATAAAACAGTGATAAGATTAAGGAAAATGCCATAGAAAATAATTCCAAAATATCAAAAATATTTGTTTATTGACAAAAATAATTGAAAAATGACAAAAATAATTGACAACTAGTGCAGAAAATTAAAAATTTGTAGACAATACTTGAAAAATTGACGAAAAAATTAAAAAGATAAGAAACTAATTAAATAATAATTTATAGACAATAATTGAAAAATTGGAAAAAATATTAGAAGTTTGAGGGAAATAATTGAAAGTTGAAGAAATGAAGTGGAGTTTCAAGAAAATAATTGAAACATATAAAAAATAATTTAAAAATGTCAAAAGAAATTTATATATGTAGAAAACAGGTGAAAAATGCCAAAAATATTTGAAATTTGGAAAAAAAATTAATAAGAAATGAGAAGTATATTCCAGAATGGAGTAACAAATAAAGTAATGTAATTATTTAATTAAAAAATTGTTTAAAAAAATTGAAAAATTTACAATGTAATTGAAATGTGAAAAACTAATTTAATAATTACATAAATAATTAAAAGCTGATATAAACTTTAATAAAATCTTGACAATAGTGATAAAATTAAGGAAAATGACATTTAAAAAAAAATAAATCCAAAATGCCAAAAATAATTGAGAAATCACAAATATAATTGATAACTAGTGTAGAAAATTAAAAATTTGACTATAAAACTTAAAAAAATGACGAAACAATTGAAATGGTAAGAAACTAATTGAATAATGACATAAATAATTGAAAAAAATATTAAAAGTTGAAGAAGTTAATAGAAGTTTCAAGAAAATAATTGAAACTTGAAGAAAATAATTCAAAAATGTTAAAAAAAATTATATGTAGAAAACAGTTCAAAAGTGACATTAAGTTGAAAATTGGAAAAAAAAAATAATGAGAAATATAATTAAAAAATAGGGTAAAAAAAAATTAAATAGATTAATTAAAACGTTGTATGAAGTCATTGAAACATTAACTATATAATTAACGTGTGAAAAACTAATTCAAGAATCGAAAACTGGTGTAAAAGCGAATAAATTCATGACAATAATAAAAAGATTGACGAAAATGAAATTTAAAGAAAATAATTCAAAATTTTCAAAAATATTTAAATAATGTCAAAAATAATTGAAATTCGAAAAAAATGATTGATAAATGACAAAAACAATTGATAACTGGTGTAAAAAATTAAAAATTTGAAGACGAAACTTGAAATATTGACGAAACAATTGAAATATTAAAAAACTAACGGGAATATGACATAAATAATATAAATCTTCTGTAAGAATTAAAAATTTCTATACAACAATTGAAAAAAATATTAAAAATTTGACGCTAATAATTTAAGTGGGAGAAATTAATTGAAGTTTGAAGAAAATAATTGAAATTTGAAGAGAATAATTAAAAAATGACATAAAAATTTAAATATTAAGAAAGTAGTTAATTACATTATTTAACTAATTAAATAATGATATAAATAATTGAAAGCTGGTGTAGAAATTAAAAATTTATACGTAATAATTGAAAAAAGAAAAAAATGTTGGAAGATTGAGGAAAATAACTGAAAGTTGAAGAAATTAATTGGAGATTTAAGAAAATAATTGAAACATAAAGAAAATAATTTAAAAATGGAAAGAGAAATTTATATATATAGAAAACAGATGAAAAATGACAAAAATATTTAAAATTTGGAAAAAAAATTAATAAGAAATGAGAAGTATATTCAAGAATGGAGTAAAAAATAAAAAATTTAATATATTAATTAAAAAATTGTTTAAAATAGTTGAAAAATTAACTATGTAATTGGAAAGTGAAAAACTAATTTAATAATTACATAAATAATTAAAAGCTGATGTAAACGTTAATAAATTCTTGACAGTAGTGATAAAATTAAAGAAAATGACAGTTAAGAAAATAATTCCAAAATGTCAAAAATATTTGAATGTCTAAAATAATTGAAATTCGAAAAAAATAATAGTAAAATGACAAAAATAATTGATAACTAGTGTAAAAAATTAAAAATTTGAAGACGAAACTTGAGAAATTGACGAAACAATTGAAATATTAAAAAACTAACGGGAATATGACATAAATAATATAAATCTTATGTAAAAATTTAAAATTTCTATACAACAATTGAAAAAAATATTAAAAATTTGAGGTAAATAATTCAAGTTAAAGAAACTAATTGGAATTTGAAGATAATAATTAAAAAATGACAGAAAAATTTAAATATTAAGAAAGTATAGTTAAAATTTGAAAAAAGTAATTGAAATTTGAAGAAAATAATTGAAAAAGGTGTACTAATTAATAAATTCATGACAATAATAAAAAGAATGAAGAAAATAATTGAAAGCTGGTGTAAGAAATTTAAAAACTCATGACAATAAAAAAAATTGAAATTATATAGAAAATAATTCTAAAATGGCAAAAATAATAGAAATATGGAGAAAATAATTGGAAAATGACAAAAATACTCGAATAATAACAAAAGTTATTAAAATTTGAAAAAAATAGTTGGGAAATAATAAAAGTAAATTGAAACTTGTAAAGAAAATTGAAATATTCCTGACAATAATTTCAAGATTGAAGAACATAATTGAAATTTTAAAAAAATATTTGTAAAATTACAAAAATAAATCAAAATTTGTGTAAGAAATTTAAATATTCATGGCAATAATTTTAAGACTGAAAAAAATAATTGGTATTTGAAAAACTTAAGTTCATAATTGCAAAAATACTTGAAAATTGATCAAAATAATTTAAAGAATGATAAACTTAATTGGAAAGAGATGTAGAAATTAAATATTTGTCTATTCCTGTTTTTTTAATGTGAGTAATAGTGAACGATTTAAAAAAAAAAGTGAGAAAAGTGAGTCACTGGCAGCCCTGAAGGTATTCAAGAGCAAAAATAAATTATATCGAGTAAATTAAGCGAAACGATAATTTTCCACCCCTTGAATTAAATTAATACTAATTGATGGACTATAAAATTAAACATAAATCGGAAAATTAATCGTTTTAAAGAGAAAATCGTTAAATAAAATAAATTCTCACTTCGTCTACGAGTTGTTTATTCTGATTTTCCAGATGCGTGATTTTGGTATAGGCTTGAGTGAGATCATCGCCGAGTTTTTCCATTTCTTTGTGCACCGTGTCTCTTTCTCCCATAATCAGACTATACTCTTGTAAAGCAGCATTTCTTTCTTCTGTTAAACGTTTCATGTCTTTGCTCGCTTTCATGCGAAGAACCATTGCTTGATTAATTTCCTTGACTGCTTCCTCGTGCTGCTGCTGTAATTTAGCAAGAGCTTCCTGATATTCCTTTCTTTCACGAAGAGCAATATCCCATTGACGAATTGCCGCCGTACACTGTTGCTTAAATCCATTTCGTTCGCGGACAACATTATTCCTCTCCTGAACCACTTCTTCGTTCTGTTTCTTCAGTCTTGAAGCCTCTTCTTGTGACAGTTCCAACTGTAATGAAATAAATAAATTAATAAAATAATAATAATACATCCTCTATGAGGAAGCAATAATAAAATAAAAATATATAATAATAACAGACTTTAAAGCGTAATAAAAGACTAAAAAAAGTGTGAAAAGTATCCTTAAAATGAGAAGCGTAAAAATGTTCTGAAGCAAATTTGTTAGAATAATGATTTGATAGAATCTTAATTTTACAGAATATCAACATAAAAGAGTATTTTACTCAATGAAAGAATATTGATTTTGCAGAAAATCAAATATACAGAATATTAATATTACAGAATTGTTATCTAATCGAAAATTAATTTTATCGAAAGTCATTTGGACCGAATTGAAATTTGTGCGAATCCAATTTTAATAGAATATTAATTTTGAACAATACTAATTTTATAGAATCAAAATTTTGCAGAATGCTAAATTTACAGAAAATTAATTTGGCCAAATATTAATTTTGCAGAAAACCAAATGCACAGAATATTAATAACGTAGAATAGTTATTTGGTCGATAATTAATTTTATCGAAAGTCATTTTGATCGAAAATCAATTTGTGCGAACCGGATTTTGATAGAGTATCAATTTTGCAGAATATTAATTTTGCAGAATGCTAATTTTATAGAATATAAATTCTACAGAATATTAATTTTGCAGAATTGTAATTTAATAGAAAATTAATTTTACCGAAAGTCACTTTCACCGAATCTCAATTTGTGTTAATCCAATTTTAATAGAATATTAATTTTACAGAATCAAAATTTTGCAGAATGCTATTATTACAGAATATAAATTCTACAGAATAATTTGATTCTGCAAAATTGTTATTTTATCAAAATTCTAATCGCAAAAATTGAGATTCTATCAAAATGACTTTGGGTATATTAATATTCTGTACATTTGATTTTCTGCCAAATCAATATTCTTTCAAATCATTATTCTAACAAATTTGATTTAGAACATTTTCATGTTTCTCCTTAAAATTGGAAAAAAAAGATCAAAAAAGTAGCATATGTGAAATAAAGTAAAATTAGCTTTTAAGTAAGAAATGTAAATAAAACTATTTATTTATATAAAAAAGAAGGCCCATGATTAACTTCTAGAATTTATTATTTAGAATTTATTACTTATAATTTTCATTTTACAAAGATTTATAAGACGTCCGAAGTTATAAATTTACTTTGACAATATTTAGTGTATTTTTGACATTATAGGTTAGTTTTAGATTTGAAATTATGACAGAAAGAAAATTAATATTTCTAAGAAAAGTGAGATTCGATCTATTAAAAATTTAGCTGAACTTGTCTTTTAACAGAATTTTTAGGTGACCGAATTCGTATTAACTAGAATTAATATCGTACAGAATTTATTTAATCGATATTTAAATTACTTATTTAAACAACATTTTATTCAAAAGAATTCGAATTTATCTAAATTTTCATTCAGCAAAATTCTGAGTTCAATAAATTGAAAAAAAATGTTTTTTTAATTTAATTCACTTGTTTTACATTATTATTATTAATATATATTTTTTAAAGTATCATTTAGTAGCTGTTGATTGAAAGTAGGGCATTTTAACGTGTGACGCACGTATTTTTTTACGATAATTTTTATTACTTTTTCTTTTCTGGTAACCTTAAATAGTTTTTTTTTAATACTAATAATATACTAATACTAAAAATATTTCTTCAATTCTCAAATAATTTCTTTAATTTTCAATTATTTTTATCGATTTTCAATAATTAATTCCTCAATATTCAATAATTCTCGGATTTTTTCAATTATTTCTTTCACTCATAAAAATTGTTTTAAACTTCCAATTCAATTATTCAATTCTAGAACTATTCTCTTCAATTCTCAGTTAATTTCTTTAAATTTGAATTCCACTTTTCAATTCTTAATTATTTTACTTTGATATTAAAAAATTGTCGCCTTTTTTTTCGATTATCATTAAGTTTTTTTAATTTTAAACTCAATTGTTTAATTATTTTCTTTACTTTTTAAATCCATTCTTCAATTTTTATTTCCATTTTTCAGTTTTCAATTGTTTTCTTCCATATTTATTAATTCTCGGCTTTTTTCAATTACTTTTTTTCAATTGTTAAGTATATTCTTGATATTTCAATTCCATTCTTCAATTTTCAATTGTTTCTTTCAAATTTAATTTTTTTTTTTGTTTTTCAATCGAGTTGTTAAATGTGTAATTATTTCCGACAAATATTTCTATAATTTTCTTAATTTTTCAATTCGCAATTATTTTCTTTAAATTTAATATTTATTGTTTAATTTTTTCAATTAGTTTTTTGAATTGCCTATTAATCAAGCCATTTTTTGAATTTTGTTTTCAATTGTCAATTATGTTTGTTATTTTGTAATTTTTTGTTTCATTATCAATTATTTTTTCAAATTTTACTTTTATTTTCTATTTATTTCTTAACTTTTCAAATTATTTCCTTAATTTTCCATTATTTTTATCGATTTTTAATTCAGTTGTTAAATGTGCAATTATATTCAACAATTATTCCTATTATTTTCTTAATTTTTTTCTTTAATTTTAATTACTTTTTCGATTTTAACTCAGTTGTTAAATGTGCAATTATTTTCAACAATTATTCCTATAATTTTCTTAATTCTTTAAACTTAATATTCCTTGTTTAATTTTTTCAATTATTTTTTTCAGTTGTCAATTAATCTATTCATTTTTTGAATTTTGTTTTCAATTGACAATTATTTCTTCATTTTTCACATATTTTCCTCAATTTTTTAATTATTCTCGTCATTTTTTAACTATTTCTTTCAATTATGAATTCTTTTCCGCAATTTTAAATTATTTTGTACCATTTTTTCAATTTTTAATTAGTATCTTAAAATTTTATAATTATTCTTTGATTTTTTAAATTATTTTGTTCGGTTGTCTGTTTTTAATTATCAGTTATTTTTTCAAATTTTAATTTAAATCTTACATTTTCTAATTATTTCTTAAATTTTTAACTCAAATTGCAATTATTTTCTTTAAATTTAATATTTCTTGTTTAATTTATTAATTATTTTTTTTAATTGCCTATTCATCTAGTATTTTTTGAATTTTGTTTTCAATTAACAATTATATTCGTAATTTTTTACATATTTCCTTCAATTTTTCAATTATTCTCGTCATTTTTCAACTATTTTCTTCAATTATTAATTATTTTCCGCAATTTTCAATTATTCCCTACCAGTTTTTCAATTTTCAATTAGTATTGTAAAATTTTATAATTATTCTTTGATTTTTAATTATTTTGTTCGGTTGTGTATTAATCTAGCCATTTTTTTAATTTTGTTTTCAATTGTCAATTATTTTTGTCTTTTTGTCATTTTTTTTGTTTAATTATCAATTGTCTTTTAAATTTTACTTTAATTCTTTAATTTTCTATTTATTTCTTAACTTTTTTTGATTTTCAATTCTGTTGTTAAATGTGCAATTATTTTCAACAATTATTCCTATTATTTTTTTAATTTTAAACTTTTTTTTTAATTTTAATTATTTTTTCAATTTTTAATCCAAGTGTTCAATGTGCAATTATTTTCAACAATTATTCCTATAATTTTCTTAATTCTTTAAATTTAATATTTCTTGTTTAATTTTTTCAATTATTTTTTTCAGTTGTCTATTAATCTATTCATTTTTTGAATTTTGTTTTCAATTGACAATTATTTCTTAAATTTGCAATTTATTTCCTCAATCATCAATTATTTTTTACAATTTTAGTTATTTTTTTCGATTTTCAATCCAGTTGTTAAATGCGCAATTATTCCTATAATTTTCTGAATTTTTCAATTTGCAATTATTTTCTTTAAATTTAATATTTCTTGTTTAATTTATTAATTTTTGTTCAGTTTTCTATTAATCTAGTCATTTTTTGAATTATGTTTTCAATTGACAATTATTTTCGTAATTCTTCACATATTTCCTTCAAATTTTCAATTATTCTCGTCATTTTTCAACTATTTCCTTCAATTATTAATTATTTTACGTAGTTTTCAATTATTTCCTACAATTTTTTCAATTTTCAATTATTATCTTCAAATTTTATAATTATTCTTTGATTTTTTAAATTATTTTGTTCGGTTGTGTATTAATCTAGCCATTTTGTGAATTTTTTTTCAATCGTCAATTATTTTTATCATTTTGTAATTTTTTTTTCAATTGTCAATTAGTTTTTCATATTTTAATTTTTTTTGTTAAATTTTCAATTTATTTCCTCAAATTTTTATTACTTTATTCAATTTCAATTTTTTTTTCAATTTTCAATCCAGTTGTTAAATGTGCAATTATATTATATTATATTATAAAATATTATATTGCATTATATTCCTATAATGTTTTTAATTTTTCAATTTGTCTTTAATTTTTTTAATTTTAATATTTCTTGTTTAATTTTTTCAATTAGTTTTTTGAATTGCCTATTAATCTAGTCATTTTTCGAATTTTATTTTCATTTAACAATTATGTTCGTCATTTTTTATTTATTGTCTCCAATTCTTCAATTATTCTCGTCATTTTTCAACTTTTTTTTCAATTATAAATTATTTTTACGCATTTTTTAGTTATTTCCTACAATTTTTTCAATTTTCAATTAATATCGTAAAATTTTATAATTATTCTGTGATTTTTAATTATTTTGTTAGGTTGTGTATTAATCTAGACATTTTTTTAATTTTGTTCTCTTTTTAAATTTTCAATTTATTTCCTTAATTTTTTATTACCTCATTCAATTTAAATTATTTTTTTCGATTTTCAAACCCAATTGTTCAACCCAACAGTTATTCCTACAATTTTTAAACTATTTTATTTAAACTTAACATTAATTATTAAATTTTTTAAACCATTTTTTTCAATTGTGCAATATGTATCCATTTTTCAAATTTTATTTTCTATTATCAATTATTTTCCTCCTTTTTCAGATACATTCCTCAATTTCGTAATTTTCAATAAATTTCCAAAAACTACAGTTTTAAATGATCAACAACAACTCAAAGTTTCTCTTGCAATGTTGCCAGTAATAAATTATAAACAAGTAGATATACGTGACAAAATTGAAAGGAAAAATAATGAAAATACCTAGTTAAAATTTCTAATTGAAACAGGAGAATAAACTAACGTAAAGATAGAATAAAAAATAAAAGCTATAGAGAGATTATAAAAATAGATTATTGAAGAGAAATTATAAATAATTGTTTATATAGAACACGAACCTTGTTTACAACTGAAGAATGAGAAGATACGAGGTCGTCGTATCGTTTTCTGAGGGCATCGTACTCGTCCTTGACAGCCTCGTATTTCCGAAGAGCCGATAAGTAGTGTTGATTTATACTATCGCTATTGCTTGAGTCGGCGACCAGCACTTCCTGATTTTGCAGTCTCAATTCCGAAACTTCTTTCTGCAAGCCCTGAACTTCACGATCAAGACGTTGATTATCATTGACAAGCTCGCCGTACTTTCCCCTGAGAGCTGAACTCTCCTGAGAATTTGCCTCCAGTTGATTCATGGCTGCTCTGTGCTGTGTTCTGTAGTACTCCAATTCTTTCATAGTATGCTCATACCTGTAGAAAATGCGTTACGTTAGACATTTCTTCAATTATTGATTTTTTTCCAATAGCCGCTCTATTTTTATACAGCAGCAAAAATAGCACTGTAAAACGATGGTCATGAGCAACAATGGATTATGACGTTAACATTAAAATTGAGAACGGAAAATCAAATCATATTAAATACTTTTTAAATTGAAATAAAAATCAGATTTAAAATAACCTTTTATCGAGTAAAAATTAAAAGAAAGAGATAATAATAATAGGAAAGATTTTTAAAAGATAATTAAAAGTAGGAGAGAAAAAGTGAAAATAAAATGGGAACAAAATTGACAAACCGTCGAATAGTTTCGTTGTGTTTATGTCTAAGAAGCTGAAGTTGATGCATTGCTTGTTCGCATTGATTTTGCAAACCTTCATAGTCCCTGCATTCGAGGCCCCGGACAGGACTTCCGACACCGCCGTAGCCTCCGCTATCCCTCTCTATACATGCAGGAAATAAAAATCCAGGGAAAACGCAAAAGGTGCAATAAAAAGATAACATAACAATTTTTAAAAATAAGAAAATTAAATTAATTTCTAGGTTTAAATAGAAAATTTACAAGGATTTTTAATTTAATGGTATTATTTAATAATTCGTACTACGATTCTATAACTAGGCTCGTGATTATCCGATAAAAAAGTAGAATTTTCAATTGACAGAATTTTAATTAGATGGAATTTTCTTTTAATCAAATTTTCAGTTTTTGAAATTATAATCCATATTTTAAGTTTGTTTAATTTTGGCAACATTTTTAGATCCCCGAATTTTTTTTAAGGATCAGTTTAGTTAAACAGACTTTTTTTATCAGCAAGTTTTTGAAACTGTTTAATTGTTTTATAAGATTAGAGACAATTTTTTCACTTAAAAAATAGAATTTTAAGAATTTTATTATAAAATGCTCAGCGAATTTGAAAAAAAAACAATTCAAGGTTGAAAATAAATTATATAAAGGTTCAAATTTCAATAATTGTAACAATAGCTGGATAGATTTTAAGCTGGATAGAATAATTAGAAACTTGAATGAAAATAATTAAGTTGGAAGAAAAAAAATGTTTAAAATGCAGGATATTAATGCAAATTGAAGAAATGAAAAAAATCAAAAATTAAAATATAACTGGAATTTAGAAAAAACTATCAAAAACTGAAGAAATTAATTAAAGAAAGAAGAAAATAATTAAGGATGATGAAGAATATTTGAAAATAATAAAAATAATAATTATTCATTGGAGAAGGTAATTGAAAAATTGAATACTATAATTTGTAATTAGAAGAAAAATTTCAAATCAAAAGAAAATAATTAAAAGTTTTAAAGAAATTTCAAGAAAAAATTTAAAAAATTTACAAATATAAAATGGAATTGAAGAAATTTATTTAAAAATGAAAAATTTACTTGTGAAATGATGGAAATAATTGAAAATTAAAGAAAATAATTAAAAATTGAAGAGCTGTATGAAATATTAAAAAAAACTAATTACAAATTTACAAATATAAAATGAAATTTAAAAAAACCAATTTAAAAATGAAGATTACAATTGAACAATGACGGAAATAATTGAAAAAAAAAAATTAAAAAATGTATATATCAAGATAAATAAAAAGAAAGTCCACAAAAGAAACTTAAAAATCCTTTAAAAATAACAAAGTTTGAAACCAAACACATTTTTATAATATTAAAGTTAAAATAAGCCCAACAATAAATTTAGAAAAATAAAGAAAATCTAAAAACTTTATAAAAGAATAAGTAAGTTTGCAAATAAAGTGGAAGCTATAAAAATAATTGAAAGTTAAAGAAAATAATTAAAAATTGAAGAGCTATATGAAATATTAAAAAAACTAATTACAAATTTACAAATATAAAATGAAATTTAAAAAAACCAATTTAAAAATGAAGATTACAATTGAATAATGACGGAAATAATTGAAAAAATACAAAAAAATAAAATTAAAAAATGTATATCAAGATAAATAAAAAGAAAGTCCACAAAAGAAACTTAAAAATCCTTTAAAAATAAAAAAAGTTTGAAACCAAACATATTTTTATCATATTACGGTTAAAATAAGCCCAACAATAAATTTAGAAAAATAAAGAAAATCTAAAAACTTTATAAAAGAATAAGTAAGTTTGCAAAAAATAGACAAGATGTGAAAAAAATGGAATAAACTTACAAAACAAATGAGAGTATTTATTTTTAAAAATATGGAAATTATTATGAAAATCAGCGAAATAAAAAGTTTAATGAATGTTATAATAACAAAATAAATAATTTGCATAAAAAGAGGAAAATTAAAGAAAATCCTAAAATAAAAAGACAAATTAAAAAAAAAAAAGTATCAAAGGTAAAAGTAGAAAAATTTTTAAATTTTGTAAAAATAAGAAATTATAAGCTAAAAATTAAATAGTTTTGAAAAATTGAAATCTTTTAGAAATCTTGTAAGAATATTAAGAAAAGGATTATTGTGAATATGGAAAATAAATAATATTATTTAATTATTTTGCATTAATTAATATGCTTTTAAAAATTTGAATTAATTAAAATTTAAAAGTTTGAACAAATTAGAATTATTAAAATAATTGACAATAACGGAAATAATTGAAAATTAAGAAAGTAGTTGTGAATAAAGTGGAAGCTGCAAAAATAATGGAAAATTAAAGAAAATAATTGAAAATTGAAGAGCTGTATGAAAAGTGAAAAAAACTAATAAAAAATTTACAAATATAAAATGAAATTTAAGAAATTAATTTAAAAATTAAGAATTCAATTGTACAATGACAAAAATAATTGAAAAATAAGAAAGTAGTTGTAAATAAAGTGGAAACTAAAAAATCAATAAAAATTAAAGAAAATTAAAGAATTGAAAACAGAAGAGCTATATAAAAAATTTGAAAAACTAATTAAAAGTTTATAATTATAAAATGAAATTAAAGAAATAAGTTTAAAAATGAAGAATTCAATTGCTTAATGACGGAAATAATTGAAAATTAAGAAAAAAGATGTAAGTAAAGTAGAAGCTATAAAAATAATTGAAAATTGAAGAAGTTTATAAAAAACTCAAAAAACTAATTTAAATTTACAAAAAATAGTTGAAATTTTCAAAAAATAAATAAAATTGTAAGAAATAATTGAAAAAATTAAAGAATAATTAAAATTTCTAAAATTTAGGAAATGAATTTAAAAATAATTTAAATAATTAAACAATGAACGAAAAATGATAAAAACAATTGAAAATACTAGAAAATAATTGAGTTTTGATAAAATTAATTGAAAAACTTAAAGGAATACAGTTGAAAATAGACGAAAATAATTGAAATATCCAGAAAATAATTTAAAAAGATACAAATAACTGAAGATTGAAAGAATAATTTAAATCCCAACAGGAAAGAATTAAATTTTTTTAAGAATTATTCAAAATTAAACTAATTTCTAAAATTAATTTTTATAAACTTTTAAAAAAGTTGACAAAACTTCTATGAAATTAAAATTCGGTAAAATTCGAATTTTTTTTTAATAAAAACTCGGTTTAAATTTAAGTCGGTAAAATGAAAATTCTGTTAAAAGAGAACTCTGTGACCAAAAGATTCGGCTGATTAACAATTTGGATTCATTTAAATTGTCTTGAAACAAAAATTCGAAAAATGTAAATTTGGCTAAATGAAAATTCTATCTGATTCTGTAAAATAAAAATTCTAACTAATAAATTAATGATTCTAACTAATTAATCAATTAATTTTATGCGATATTCATGCGCTTCTATAATTGGAAAATTCTATGATTAGAAAACAATTTTATATTTAATATCTAATAAATTTAATTTTAAACAATGTTATTTTCCTTTGTATCGTCAGCCCGTTTAAAAATAAATAATTCTAAAAAAGCATACAAATGTATAATAAACAACAGTTAATAATATTTAAAAAGAAATAATAAAAAAAGGTCAAAAATTACAAAATTTTTAAACTCTTATTTTTGTGCAAAAAAGCTATTCTGATAAAATATCAAATTATCAATTTTTTTTAGAACTAAAAATCTTTTTATTCGGAATTTTTACGCGAAACTTAATTTTTGAAATTTCTGGAAGACAGATGAGTCAGTGAATATGACGATTATATCGATTATGATTTTGATCTAAAAAGGAATAAATTTTATCAGCTGTGTATTAATAATAAACAACTTGAAAAGGCTCTCAAATTTTTGTCAATAATTGATAATTCAGACACTGTTTTGCAGCTTTTCAAATAAGGTTACATTAAAAAAGAAAAAAAAATGATTGTATAAAAATTTAAATACAATAAATAATTTTATAAAACGTCTAGAGAAGCATTTAACACAAAAAATATAAATTTTAATTGGCAGTTTTTTACTTCTTTGACCTTCTAAGATCGTTTTTTGAATTATTAATTTTAAAAAAACATTTCATCATTTAAAAACATTATTAGTTATACACGATTATAAACACTCTCAAATAAAATACACTTAAAATAATTTAAAATATTGAGGAAAAATACAAAAAATGGACAAAAATAATTTATAAATATTGACTATAGATTTTGAATTTTTTTAAAAATATTAAAAAGGGTCTACTTGCAAGCTTGGAACAAATTTATTTCTGTAATTAACTGGATCCTTACCCATATTGAGAGCTCCATCTGAAAATAAAAAAAGAAAATTTTTTTAAATGAAACATCTAATTAGAAAAAATGTTAAATTGTTACAAAATAAACTTATTTATAAGAATACTATTAAGTAATTATATGAAATTAAAATTCATTTATTTATTTTTAATAAAAATACAAATTTGCTTGAATTAAAAAAAAATATATATTTTTTATAATTTCTAAAATAGGAATTGTTCAAAAACATTTTAAAAATAAAATTATTGAGTCTGGATTATCGACAAAAGGTCGTTTTAGTTTTTTAAAACAACAAAAGGTTGTTTTACGTAACAAAAATTGGGAAATTTGATTAACATCTTTAGAAAAAAATTAATTAACGTGATTCACATGTTGCAGTCTTTAAAACAATATAATTAGAAGTGTTTGCTTTCACCAGGAAAGAAATCATGGATCATGCATGTAAGCATCTTGATTTTCTGTTTTGTTGCATTAGTGAAACTAGAAATTAAACAATTATAATTTTACTTCATGTCGACTTTTTCTAAATTTGAAAACAAATTTCAAATTTAAAAAAAAAGTCGAAAATTTCCTTCAAATATTTAACGTCTTTGAAATTCCCGATAAATATTGGTTTTTTACTCTTAAAAATAAATTTATTGTTACAAGGACAGCTTTAATAAAACAGAATTAATAATTTTTGTAAATTTCTAAAAAAAAAAACTAGATTGTGCTTTTTCTAACTTTTAATCAATTTTAACATAAATTAAAAATTTCAAAACAAATTTAAAAATCATCTTGACATTTCAATAACAAAATAAAATCTAATTCTCATAATTTTCATACCACATTAAACACGTACAAATTATGGAAAAACTTTACAAAAGTTTCGAATTTATATTTAAATTTCTGAATAATTTACAAAATCATCTGTGTAAAAAAAATACTTAATTTGCCAGTTTTAAATGAATTTTCGCAACTAAAGTGAAATGAACCGAAACAAGTAAAACTAACTGAAACAGAGATTTAAAGTCAAGATGTTTAAATTATTCCAATAAAGTGAAATTCTATTTATTTATACATTTAGAAATTGTGGTTTATTAACAAGAGAGATGAAAGTTAACAAAGTGACCCTGGAAAGTACGAAATGTGGGTTTTTCAATAAAAAAAAAAATAATAAGGAAACCAGTGAATCGTAGGCGAAATTATGAGATTTTTTTAACTCACCACTGCTACCAGCACTGTCCAAGGAAGACGCGCCAGAAGCCATAATCCCCGATGAAACTCTACCTCGTCCACTAGTGTAGCAAGACTAGGGTTCGCCTGAAAAATAACGATGCGCTGTACTTCACGGAAGACCGAACCCTTTGTGAATTAATAAAAAGTAGCCTTCACAATGACAATTCATGTATAGATAACTAGGCCTTCGCGGTGTTAGAAATACTTTTCCAGATTCCACGATATTCATATTGGAATACTGCTGAATTAGCAGAAATAGCGATAAGAAATAAATAATTGCAAAACACTCCCAAGGAAAGTTAAAGTTATATTTTTCCATATAAAAACCATCTATTGGGTAGGAGGAAGGCGTATGTTTTCTGAATGGTCATAGAAAATTAATCTACGTTTTGATGATGTGTCCGTAGAATAATTGACACCCACTTTTCATTAAAATTCGCTACTCTCATTCGGACAATAATCAAGAGTTTGGGCTTGAATTTTGAAGCAATTGAAAATAGAGAGAAACACTTGTTTTAAAAAAGAAATTAGATCAAACCAGTTCTGAAGATTGCTCATCAGTAGGCACTCATTATTTTATCATCGCGCGCTGAGAAACTCTTCGGAAATGGTTGTACTCGGTGGGAAAAACGTTCAGCACTAATCTTCGCACCATTTTTTATTATTCACAACAAGTATTAGAACTTTTATCAACATTTAATTCAACCTACTGCGACAATTAGCCATTTTTTAACTACCGGCAGTGCAGGTTATTGTAGTTTTAACTTTCGCCACTGTGGCGCTTGGATCGCGACACGGTCGGTAAATTTTTGTTTAATTTAAAAAAAAAAGTGGAATAAACGCGCGGGTAAAAATAATAGGATTAGCCTAACGCACAATGAATCGTAATCGCTAATCCTTAATCGTAAGAATGAGAGGAAGTAGGACAGACATATATCTCCGTCCTGCTTTCTCTCATTATTACGATTAAGGATTAGCGATTACGATTCGTTGTGCTTTAGGCTATTTTTAGTTTCAAGAATTTTTAGGACTTAGTAAAATCAGGGGCGGCAAAAAATAGTATTAAATTGTTATATATCTTTAGGTTATCATAACTTAAGTAAATTCTAAACATTAATTAACTCCGATTCCAATTTGTTCAAACTTTTAAATTTCAATTAATTTAAATTAAAATGTATATTAATTAATGCATAATAATGAAATAATATTAATTATTTTCCACAGTCACAATTAATCCTTTTTTTAATTCTTACAATTTTTTTAAGAGATTTCACTTTTTCGAAAATGTTTAATTTTTATTTTATAATTTCTTATTTTTACAAAATTTTAAGGTTTTTTCTTCTTTTACATATGACAATTTATTTTTTGTATTTGCCTTTTTATTTTAGAATTTTCTTTAATTTTCTTCTTTTTATGCAAATTATTTTAATATTATTTTACACAATTTTGTTATTATAACTTATAACATTAACTAAAAATTTTATCTCGTTGATTACTAATTATTTCCATATTTTTAAAAATATTACGCTCACTTTTTTGTAAATTTATAATTTTTGTTTTCACATATAGTCTATTTTTTGGGAGATTTTTTGGAAACTTACTTATTCTTCCAGAAAATTTTTAGATTTTCTTTATTTTTCTAAATTTATTGTTTGATTTGTTTTAAGTGTAATATTATAAAAATGTTTTTGGTATAATTTGCTTAACCTATTTTATTTATAAATGATTTTTAAATTTCGTTTGTGGACTTTTTATTCATCTTGATATATATCTACATTTTTATTTTTAATTCTTTATTAATTCTAGTTTTTTAGTAGATACTAACCAATTTTTTTTTGTACTTCATATATTTTTTTGGAGTTTGTTAGATGAAGGAAAAAAAACATTTTTCCATTTTCTTCCTATTTATTTAATTTTTTTGATATTTCACTATTTTTTTAGTCCTTTCTTGCGTTTTACTTAATTCTTTATTTTTTGACATCATTTTTCCAGTTCTTAGAAACATTTTTTCTTCTTTTCAATTGTTTAGTTTTTCTCTTCTAATTACTAATTTTTGAAAAAATATATTTAATGCTTCTATCTACATTTTTTAAATTTCTCTATTTTCTACTTTTTTGAAAGCTTTTATTCTTTTATTTTATATTATGTAAATTTTTTCTTAATATTCTCATTTTAACATCGTTCTTCTATTTCATAGAATTTCTTTTCTTTTAAATTTTCGAAAATTTTATTAATTCCTTTTTTATTCAATTTGTCAAATAATTCTCTAATTTTTCTAATTTTAAAATTTTGTTTTCTTTATAATATATTTATATATTATAAACGTTTTGCTAATTATTATCTTATTTATTATTTCAATATAAAAAAAATGTCGGTAAATTTTTCACTTGCTTGTGTTGCTTTTTAAATTTTTTCTTTATTTCTTTAATAAATTACTTACAAATAAATATTTGGAGATTTTAACTACTGGTTATATAATTAAAAAAATCAATTTTTGATTTAAATAAAAAAAATACGTTTTAAATCGAAAAAAATCGGATTTTCTTTTTAAAATCATGATTTTTATCAGCTTAGATTTAAAATTTCATTGATTACATATTTAATGAATCCACACTTTGAGAATAGTTAATTTGAAATTATTGAAAAATTTCTTCAATTTTTAAGAATTCTTTTCTATTATGATTTCAATTATTTACTACAATTTTCAACTATTTTTATCATTTTTAAAAAAATGTTTTCAATTTCTAACTATTTTCATTATTTTTCAATTTTCCCCCTTAATTTTAAATCCAATTTCCGCAAATTTCAATTATTTACTTTAAGTTTTTTAAATAAAACTTTTTCAGAGTTAATTATTCCCTTCAATATTAAATTAATTGCATTATTTATTAATTAATTTTCAATTTCTTTCGTCACTTTTCAATTATTTTTACAAAATATGATTTTCGTTTTTCAAATTGTAATTTTTTCTTCAAATTATAATTAATTTCTTCAATATCGAATAAATTTTTATAAAATTTAAATTTATATAAATTTTAGTTGCAGTTCCAAAGTATTTAAACAATGTTCTTCGATTTTTAATCTCCTTCTTTATATTAAATAAATTCTGTAATTTTCTCAATTTTTTTCCTTAAATTTTCATAATTATCTTTAATTTTCGATTATTTTTCTAATTTTTCAAGTAGTCTGGTTTATCTTGAATATATTCTGTATTTTTTTTCAATAATTTTCTAAAATTGCAATAATTATTTTCAATTTCCAATTATTTACATCAGTTTTCAATTATTTTTTGTCATTTTCAATTATTTTTTAATTAATTTTCTAATTTTTTTTATTTTTTATCTCAAATTCCAGTTATTTTTTCAGGTTACAATTATTTTTATCATTTTGCAATTATCTTTTTTCCTAGATTTTAAATTTTTTTTTCTTAAATTTTAATAATTTTTTTCAATTTTCAATTATTATTGTTATAATTTTGCAATAAACTTCTTCAATTTTTAATTATTTTTACTATTCCTTAATTAAATTCCTAAATTTTTAATTTTTTTTTTAATTTTCTTTTATTTTTTTCCAATTATTTTCTCCATCTTTAAATTAGATATATTAATTATTTATCAATTAATTTCCCAAATTTTAATTTATTATCTCAAAATTAAATTATTGTATCTATCTACTTTTCAATGTTTTAATCATTCTTAAATTATTTTTCTCAAATTCCAATTACGTTCGTCAATTTTTAATTATTTTTTTTTTAATTTGGAATGATTTTTACAAATTTTACATTATTTATATTATTTGTTGATTAAATCCGAAAATTTCAATTATTTATCTCAAATTTCTATTATTTTTTTTAATTTTTGATTTTTTTTTAGAATTTTAAATTATTTTCCTCAATTTAAAATTTTTGTCTTCTTTTTGTAATTAAGTTTCTTTCTTTTATTACACATATATTCTGTATTTTTTTCAATTCATTTTTTTCAATTTCAATTATCATCTATTTCCACCTAAAAATATCGTTTTTCGCTAAAAAATTTTTTTTATGTGAGAAATAAAACTTTATAGATAAAAAGAATCATAATCTTCGTCTCAAAACGAATCGATTGACCTATACACATAAAGTACATAATTCACTAAAAATTCGTAAGATTCACGTTTTTTTTTTGGAAAAAATATATTAGAATAAAAAACGAATTTATATTCATATATGTTTCCGGATGAGTAAATGAAATAAACATAATTAAATTAATTTTTTAACCAATTTTTATTAGTTTTGGATATGTCTCTAATCCAATTAACAATTATTTAACAAAAATAACTTTTTTATTGACATATTTTTGAAATGAAAATGTAATTATAATCATTTGTTTACGTATTAAACATGAAAATATATAAAATAGTAGAAATATTATATTATTTTTAATTTAAATCTCTCTTTACATGGAAAACATTTTTTTTTCATTATTATTGTATTTTATATAAAAAAATAACGATTTAAAATGAAAATAACAATCAAAATAATTTTTCTCAGCTGGAACTAATTTCTCAAACAGTTGCAATTTCCTTGATGATTTTCTCAAATATTGTGATTCCTCTCAAAAACACGTCCTTGTTTAAAAATTCATTATTACCGTGAAAACGAAGGGGAGTTTGATTTATTGGTGTAAAACCAAAAGTCGGTATCCCCATCTAAAACAATTTTAATTTTAATTATTAAAAGTGTATTTTATAATTCAGTAAATTAGTATTATTTTAATAAATTGCAGTTTGAACATTTAAATATAAACTCACAGCTCGTAAAAATCGAGAATCTGATGCTCCGAGACGAATCATTGGATCCAATTTTATATTCAAATTATCACAGGCGTTTTTAAAAGATACCCAGAAATTATTAGAATCGTCTAATTTCGTGTTTTCAACGAAAGGTTCTTTAATTTCAGTTGTAAAATAAACTCCTTCTCCTGCTTCTTTGCACCATTCCTGAACCATTTGCTCAAATTTTTCAGGAGTCATATCAGCCGCTAAACGTATATCAAATCCTGCTGAAAATTCCTTGGGAATGACATTTATTTGCACTCCTCCCTAAAATTAAATAATTAATATTAGACCAATTTCATCAAAAAAAGTAAAATTAAAAGAATTTAATAAAATATCAGTGAAAATATTCAGAAATACCTCAAGCATTGTTAAATTAACACTCGTAACGTTTCCAATTCTCACACCGGGATTTTTTAGTTTTTCTTTCTCGGCGGCTCGAAATTTCATAAATCGATCTAAAACGACAAAAAGTTTCTCGCCGGAAGTATCATCTGGTAATAAAGAACCATGTCCAGTAGTTCCGGTACAATGAACCCAAATGCGAAATAAAGTTCGCTCTCCATAAGTTAGAGAAAATTCATCATTTGGAGAGGCACTTCCTTCGTCCAGGGCGAAGCCGACTTTCAATAATTTAAAATCTGGAGTTTCCGTGAAGGCTTTCATGCCTTGGTGTCCTCCTATTTCTTCTTCAGGAACAAAGGAAATGTGAACAGTTCTATCTAAACGGACTCCTCTCGATTTTAAGCGGCGGATTGCTTCCAATTGTTGAATACTGACACATTTGCAATCCTGAGATCCTCTTGCATAAATATCTCCATTTTCATCCATATGAGCGCCGAACGGTGGATATTTCCATTCTTCCTGCAATTGATATTTATTTATTTTTATTTATTTATTTATTTATTTCATCATTTTACAGGCTTAGTAAAACCTTTTACATTAACGAAGAAAAAAGAAAAAAAATATTAACATTTTAGCAATATATACTAATATAAAGATACATAACTATATACGAAGAGCGGCTATAATGAATTTAAATATGGAAAAATATAATTAAAACTTATATACTGTTTTTGCTAATTGACTTGAGAACTTGTATTCAGAGGCCTCGAAGAAATCTAAATCACGCCTAAATTTATTAGGCTTAATAAACACAAATAGATATAAAACATGAATCATTAATATTATTAAAAACTAGCAAAATAATTAGTTTTTCATACATTTTAAAAATTATAAAATACAATAATAAATATAACAAATCGGGAAATACTATTTATCTAATAAGAAGAAATAAATATTTTAAATATAATATTTAAAAATCAATTAATATAAATAAAATAAATATTTATTTAGGACAAAATCTATATATTTTAGAATTAAAAAGAATTGAAAAAATAATTGGAATTAAACAAATTATTGCAAATTTTGCAAATTAATTGAAAAAAAATGAAGTCAATTAAAAATTGAGGAAACTAATTTAAACAATCATAAAAATGTTTTAAACATGAAGAAAATAATTAAAATTTAAGAGAAATACTTGAGAATCTTAAAAGTAAATTAAAACAAAATTGAATAATGAAAAATTAGAGAAAATAATTGAAAATTGAAAAAATATGGTTAGAAATTGAGATAAATAAATTAAAATTAAAAAAAATAATTAAAATTTGAGAAAAATACTTAAAACTTTTAGAAGTTCATTGAAATAAAAGAAAATAATTAAAAATTAAAGGAAATAAATGAAAAAAGATAAAAATAATTTAAAATTGAACAGAACAAGTTTTAATTAAAGAGAAATAAGTAAAAACTTTTTGGCAATTATGAAAAAAGAAAGAGAAAAAGAACTAAAGTAATTGAAAATTGAAGAAAATAATATAAAAAATACTATAAATAATGAAAGAATTGAAAAGTCAGATAAATAGTAAACAATTTGTGAAATTATGAATTGAAGAAAATAAATTTTGGAAAATAATTGAAAAATGTTTTTAAATTTTAAAACTTAACGAAAATAATTAAAATATGATACAAACAATGATAAGTTGTAAAAAATAATTGACATTTGAGTGTGATAATTGAAAAAACTACAGAATTTTTTTTAAATAAAGAAAAAATAATTAAAATTTGAAAAAAATACATGAAGATCTTAGAAATCCATTAAAAAAAAGAAAACAACTAAAAATTGGAGAAAAGACTGGAAAAATGCTAAAAATAATTGAAATTTACGATAATTAATAACATTTTTTGGAAATTTTGAAAACAAATAAAAATAATTAAAAATTGAAGAAAATAATAGAAATTTGAGAAAAATACTTTTAAAAATTTTAGAAATAATTAATTTTATAAAATAAGAAAAACTAAAAATTGGAGAAAAGTCTGGAAAAGGCTAAAAATAATTGAAATTTACGATAATTAATAAAAAAAATTTTAAATTCTGATAACAAATGAAAATAATTAAAAATTGAAGAAAATAAATTTTCGAAAATAATTGAAAAATGTTTTTAAATTTTAAAACTTGACGAAAATAATTAAAAATTGTAGAGAAGAATTGAAGAAATAAGCTAAAAGTAATTGAAATTTACGATAATTAAAAATTTTTTTTGGAAATTATAAAAACAAATAAAAATAATTAAAAATTGAAGAAAATAATAGAAATTTGACAAAAATACTTAAAAAAGTTTTAGAAATTAATTTTATAAAATGAGAAAAACTAAAAATTGGAGAAAAGTCTGGAAGAAAGCTAAAAATAATTGAAATTTACGATAATTAATAAAAAAAAAAATTGAAATTCTGATAACAAATGAAAATAATTAGAAATTTAAGAAAATATTTGAATTTTCAGAAAAATACTTAAAAATCTTAGAAAATAATTTTAGAAAAAGAGAATAATAATTAACAATCGAGAAAAATAATTGACAAATGATAAAATTAATTCAAAATTGAAAAAAATAATTGAAATATGCTGAAAAAAATTTAAGACTAAGAAAGAAAATTGAATTGTGATGAAAATAATTTAAATATGAAAAATTGAAAACATTCAATAAAATTTGAGAGAAATAACTGAAAAAATCATAGAGTATATGTTTAGAAAAAAATAATAATTACAAAATTACTTAAAAAATTTTAATTAAAGAGAGTAATTAAAAATTTGCAGAAAATTTGATGAAAATCAAGAAAAATTTGGAAATAATTCAAAAATGGAGTAAAAAATAAAAAATTTAATTCATTAATTGAAAAATTGTATAAAATAATTGAAAAATTAACGATATAATTGAAACGTAAAGAAACTAATTAAATAATGGCATAAATAATTGAAAACTGGTGTAAAATTTAAAATGTTTTAAAAAATAATTAAAAAATTGAAAAAAATCTTAAAAATTTGAGGGAAATAAGTCAAAGTTAAAGAAATTAATTGAAATTTGAAGAGAATAATTCAAAAATGTCAAAAACAATTTAAATTTGAAGAAAGTACTTAAAGTTTGAAGAATATAATTAAAATTTGTAGAAAATAAATAGCAAAAGGTGTGAAAAATTAATAAATTCATAACTATAATAATGTAATAATGTAGAAAATGATTTAAATTTGAAGAAAATAATTTGAAAATGTCAAAAATAATTAAATTATGAAGACAATAATTGAAAAATGACAAAAATAATCCAAATCTCGAAAAAATTGTAAAATGACAAAATAAGGTGAATAAGTGATTAAATATCAAGAAATAAAGACAAATTTTAATAATCAGAAACGAAATAATTGAAATTACAATAAAATAATTGAAGAATGATAAAAATAATTAAAATTAAAAAAAATAATAATTTTAAACTGGTTCAAAAATTAAAGTGTTGAGTACAATAATTGAGATATTGACGAAATAATTAAAATGTTAAAGACTAATTGAATAATGACATAAATAATTTGAGGCTGCTGTAAAAATAAAAAATTTATAGACAATAATTGAAAAATTAAAAAAAAATATTAGAAGTTTCTAGAAAATAATTGAAACTTAAAGAAGACAATAATAATTATTAATTAAAGACAATAATAAAAATAAGAAAGAAAATGATTTAAATTTAAAGAAAATAATCTGAAAGTGGCAAAAATAATTGAAATATGAAGAAAATTATTAAAATCTGACAAAAAAAAACTGGAGTAAAAAAGTTTTAAATTCATGCCAATAAAATTTTTTTTTTAAATAATTGAAATTTGAAGAAAATAATTGAAAAATTGATTAAAAATCAAAAACTGAAGACAAAAATTAAACAATTGAAACGAAATAATTGAAATTACAAGAAAATAATTGAAGAATTATAAAAATAATTAAAATTTTGAAGAAAATAATTTTAAACTGGTGTAAAAAATTAAAATGGTAAGTACAATAATTGAGATATTGACGAAATAATTAAAATGTGAAGAAAGTAATTAAAAAATGAGAAAAATAACTAACCTCTGGAAAAAATTAATAAAAAATGATAATTATTATTCAAAAATGGAGTAAAAAATAAAAAAATATAATACATTAATGGAAAAATTGCATAAAAGAATTGAGATATTGCCGAAATAATTAAAATTTGATAAAGACTAATTGAATAATGAAATAAATAATTTAAAGCTGGTGTAAAAATGAACAATTTATAGACAATCATTGAAAAATTAAAAAAAAAATTAGAAATTTTAAGAAAATAATGTAAAAATGGCAAAACTGCCTGATCCTAACTGGATTATGAAAAAAGTAATGAAAAATGAGAAATATAATTCAAAAATGGAGTAAAAAATTAAAAATTGAATTCATTAATTGCAAAATTGTATAAAATAATTGAAAAATTAACGATATAATTAAAAGGTGAAGAGACTAATTCAATAATGATATTAATAATTGAAAACTGGTATAAAAGTTAATAAATTCATGATAATAATAAAAAGATTGAGGAAAATGACATTTATTTAAAGAATATAACTCCTAAAAGTCAAAAATATTTGAGTAATGAGAAAAAAATTAATAACTAGAGTTAAAAATTAAAAATTTAAAGATAGACTTGAAAAATTGACGAAACAATTGAAATGTTAAGAAACTATGGCTATGAAATCATGGCATAAATAATAATTGAAAGCTGGTGTAAAGATTTAATATTTATAGACAATAACTGAAAAATTCAATAACAAAAAAATATTAGAAGTTTAAGGAAAACAAATGAAAGTTGAAGAAATGAATTGAAGTTTAAAGAAATTAATTCAAATTTTAAAGGGAAATTTGAATATTTGAAAAATGATGTAAAAAATGTTTAAATTCATGACAATAAAAAAAAATTGAATAATATAATTGAAATTTGAAGAAAATAATTTTAAAATGGCAAAAATAATAGAAATATGAAGAAAATAATTGGAGAATGACAAAAATACTTGAATAATGACAAAAGTAATTGAAATTTAAAGAAAATATTTAAAAAATAACAAAAGTAAATTGAAACTTGTGTATAGAACATGAAAATTAATTTCGTTCGACTGGAATTTAAATGGATTGGAAATTGGATAAATTTACTAAAAAAAGAGAAAAGTGATTTTTTTTTTAAAAAAAGTGATTAAAAGTGAGAAGATTGAGTCACTGGCAGTCCTGACGAATAGATATAAAAAAATGAATCACTAATAATATTATTCAAAATGTAGATCAAAAAATGAATTAGGAAACAATAAATTGTTAAAATTTAAATTTATTATTAAAACGGCTTAAAAGAAAAAGGTTAAACTTTTTAATCTAATAAATATAAATATTATAAAAACAACCATTTTCTTCGCTTGCTTTCATATAAACCAATTGGATTGTATCGCAATCCATTTGTGGTCCTTCATAGACTGCGGGGAATTGTATTTTGCTAAATAAATAAATAAATAAAAATAATTTAGTTTCATAAAAAATATAAATCGCTCACGCACTCACAGGAAAAACCGGAACCACGTCCATGTGTCCGTTTAGTAAAATGGAATCTTCTTCTGGTTGGGTTCCTCTCCAGGTGATAATTGCCACGGGTTTTCCAGGAGAGACTTCAAGAACCTTAACTGGAAGTTGTAGACTTTCACCCTGTTTTAGTATGAAAGATATGCAATCGTCTGAAATTGAAAAATATTTTTATTAATTTAAAAAAGAATATTGTGGAGTAAATAAATAATTACCAAATGATTTTGTATAAAAATAAAAAAAATTAAACAGTAAACAATATAAAATAAATGCAATATATTGAAGAACAAAATTAAAAAATATAAATTGAAATATTAATTGAATAATAAACTCACCATAATTAATATTTGGATGCATACTAGGAATCCTGAGATATTCTCGAAAATTTTCTACAGCTTGCGCATTCATTTCACTCTCACTTAATTCCATTTTGATTCTGAGACCAAAGAAACATTCGAACTGCGGTATTGACTCGCTTTCACTATCTAAAGCAACTTGTTTGATAATTTTTATCTCATGTTTTTTACACTCTTTTGCTAATCTTTTAAAAAACAATGTAAATTAACCATCTTTTCTGACCGATAACAGGTGCGTTTTAAATGCGTCAACTGCATTAATTAATCAGATATAATTGATAAAAACAAAAAAATCAGGAAGTGTCATCAGTTAATTATATCAATATTTTACAAATTTTAAAAAAAAATTTTAAATCGAAATATTTTTTTTTAAATATTTCCAACTAGTATTGGTTCAAATTTTTATAGGACCAAAATGTTAATTTAGATTGTTTTTAAATTTCAAAATTATAGACAAATTTCTAATTATATAAACAATTCTCATTGTATCGAAACTTCAATCAATTCAAATTTTGACTGGAATTTTAATCGATAAAAATTGAAAGGAATTAAAAATCAATTGAAATAATTGTTAGAAATTTACTATTTATAAATTTATAAATACCATTTGTCCAAAAATCCCATGATGATTCGTAATCTGGAACTACTAAATCACTGGGATTTTCAACTTCCGTTAAATCAATATCTTCACACTCTAAGTAGGTTTTTAAAAGCTCTTTCGGAAATATAAAAAAAAATTATATATAATTAATTACGGTGAAAAATGAATTAATTAGATTATATTTTAATTAATTTTATATTCAGTACAAATTATATGTTTCAGGAAATATACCCATTGGTTCTGGTAGATGTAATGTTGGCACCGCTTCTGATGTTAATTTTTTTAGGAAAAGTGACTGTTCGGAAAAATGTTTTTTACAGATATATCGATTCCTCAATTTTTCCTTTGGCAATTCTAATAAAGAAATATTTCCAGTAGCCATGAGCCACTGTTGACATCGTTCTACATTTCGAGAATAATTCGGAAAAGCATAAAAACGACCCACCGAAGTGTCGCATGATTTAACAGAACATCTTTTACCCATTCTGAAACATTCAATTTTATATTTTTTTAATTAGTTTTAGTTTTTTCCTTCTATTAAATATAATAAGCTTATTTTTAGTTATATTATATTCATTTCATTCATCTTAAATGAAAAAGAAATTAAATTTTCGATGAATAAAATTTCTGTGTAAAAATTCAGTCAATTGTGATCCTTACAAAGAAATTTTGAATATTTGGAAATTTAATAATAAATAAATAAATAATAATAATTTCAAGGAATGAAAAATATAACAAATAATATTTGACGCACCAGAAAATTATGTAATGTGTAAATTTTAACAAATAATTAATTATAGAAAACAAAATAAGATAGAAATTAGTTATTAGCAATAATTGTTTAAACAGGTTCTTTGCTGGAGAATAATTTGAAGGACAAAAAAATAAATATTTTTGTTTACTCATACATAATTCTGGTAATTATTTATCCTGTTTTTATAATATTTTAGGGAGAAAAAACTCTGTAATTTAGAAATAAATAATACGAAAACTTAAGAAAGTAAGAAGGAAAAATTTGTTTTTGTTTTTGGTAAACAAAAAAAAAATTGTTAAACTTCAGTGACATGTAAACTTTCCTTCTTTAGGCTGATTTTAAACACTGAACGAAATTTATTTAATGATTATTAAATGTACTAATACGATAAAACACTATAATATAAATAAATATAAATAAATAATTATTTCTAACCTCAAAATAATGGCAGCTCAGCAGTGGAATGGGTGGAATGAAACCATTGTGGCGTATCTTGCGTAATTTGGCGTATCTCAAATCCCAGGGATGGGAAATTACGTAAAAAAGATTTTGAAATAAGGCGCGAAATTTAAATCACTTCGTTTAAATCCTGTTGTTGAAATTTAATTCACATTATTTTCTTTTCAGTTTTTAAAATTAATTTAAAGTAAATAATAATATAAATTTAATAACTAATAGTGTTATATTTATTAATTTAATCTTTTGAAATAAACGTAATTTGATATTTGTAAGTAAATCGAAAAATTAAAATTTTATCTTTACTTATTTATTTTTTTAATAAATATTAATACATGTAGTTGATATAATTTAAAACAATAATTTTACAATACTTATTTTTTTAAGAACCAGATACAACGGAAAAACGGTTTATATAACCTCAAACTAGAAAGTCGTTTTTCACCCCAAATAAAAATATTATGAAATTCATCAAATTTTAAAAAATCCAGTTGTACATATTTAGGAAAAAATTAGTTTGAGCTAAAATTTATTGTAAAATAATAATTATTTTCCATTCTGTGTTTTTTATTTCTTAAAATCTGTCATTTTCATCCAATTTTGACAAATAATAGCTCATTTTTCTCGTTAAAACATTCTCTATAATTTCATTTCTTAGATTTTGTTAAATAATAATTATTCTGTTTAAAAAATACGTAAATATGGGAATATTCATTTTTTAGCTTGAGGTTATGTCGATAGAGAGAACCTCCTTAAAAAAAAGAATGTGATAGGTTTCATAATAATGAATTAAAACACAGATGCATTGTCATGATTAGCGGTTTTATTTTTGCTTCTTTTCGAGTCGAGAAGAGTGCACAAAAAACAGAATAAAGATATATTTATATCAGCCACAGAATGCACACGTCCCTATTATTTTAGAATCAGAGAATAATCAAGTGTCGCCTTATCGTGCCGTTAAATTAGCGCCTCTTTTGTCAAATATAAAATATATAGTTTATATTCTAAATCTAATATAGTCGTAGTACTCTTTTTTTTCTTCTTCAATATAACAGTGCATCTTTCATTAAATAGATAATATTTCTTTGATTTTGCAAGGCCAATACTTAGAGGTGGTAAACACAGATTTATATAATTTATACACAGAAGGCCTCTTTCTAAAGAAATTATTTACATCCACGATAAATTTTCACAAAAATATTTCTCCAAAATACTCGGCAATTTATATATATATATATAATATATATATATTATAAATTCTCTTTTTTAATTCGCTTAATTCTCTTTTCTTAAGTTCCCATTATTAATTTACCTAAAATGCCCTTAATTTAATTTCTTAGATACCCTTAATATTTTTGTCTTAGATCCTCTTTATTATTATTATTATTTTTTCCGTTATTCTTCTTTCTTCAATTTCTTTAAGAACTTGTTTATTTTTTTATTAAAAGAAGACAATATAATAAATATATAATCAATTAGAAAAATACTTTCCAATTTTACAATAAGACATCACTGGAAGCGATATTTAGAGAAATATTTTTCCTGCTTGGGAAAATAGTTATTAAGTCTCAGAAGAGTATAGCGAAAGTGTTGTTTTTTTAAAAAAGTCTTTTTATGTACATAGAGAGATGGCGTAGAGTCTTGATGGACAATACGGTGTAGGCAGTGGTAAAAGTGGTGTTCTAGGTTTCGTAAAACGTACATAAAACACGGCAAAAAATGCTGATCAGTAGTAGAAAATTGGTGCTTAGTTTAGGCTACTTTTCTAACACTTTGGACGTGTCTGTTAAACATTGCGTTTGACAATGAATGAAATTCTACGGTGTTTGCGGTACAATAACTACAATTTTCCATTTTTAATAAACTAATCATTATTGAATTAAGCAACAGAAAAAAATCAAAATAGAAGAAAGGAAAAGAAAATGAAAGAAGATGAGAAAGAAACAAAAACATGGCTCTTCTAAGTTAAACTTTGGTATTTGTTATGAGTGAGTCAATTCTCGATTTATAAATCTCGATCGTAACTCGCCTATTTACACAAAAATGATATAAAATACAACGAATAGAATGGTAATATAATGATTAATAATATTAATAAATGATTAACATAAAATATAAACTACTGTTAAAGTAACGATAATAATACAGTTACAAAAAAAAAGAACAGCGAACAGTCTCTAAATTCTACTTTTTTTTCCAATTTAGATTAATCGCCGATTGTCGTATTTTTCCTGACGTACAATTAATTCCTAAACAATTTTATACAATTCTAAACAAAATCTACACGATGTTCGGTTAGAATGTTAAAAACATTGCCACTAGAAGAAGAAAGCTATCGTCTCTAAGACGAAACGAATTCTTTTTTTTCATATAATTTAACTCGACTTAAAGAATTGAACGCTAACGTCAATTGGTGTGCAGGACAGTTACGTTTAATTTTATAATTTTCTTTTTTTTTAAATTGTAGTGCCAGTTATTCTACAATTTTAAACACCGTCTCATAAATTTTTCCCTAAACATTGTACGTTAATGACATTCTTCTCTATACATGGACTACAAGAGGGCTTCCTTAAAAGCTACTAATAAATTAATTTGTTAAATACTTCATGTAACTTGGAAAAGTACTCTCACAGTTTTTGAGATCTGTGCGTCTCTCCCGAGTCCCAAAGCATTTATTAAAAAAATGCAATTCTCAGCCGAGGGAAAAGATCGCAAAGAATCTCTCTTTTTTCGACTATGACTTATCAACTTTGTACCAATAACTATTCAACAAGTTTCAACCGTCGAATCGAGAAATGAAACTGACTGGATAAATAATGCACTTCTCGGGGAAATTTCCAATTTTCATCAGTTTCCTTTGTCGGGAGCGACCGGCAAAACAATAAATGCGCCTAGAAATTCTTCTGTTCCCCAGATTTCTTTATCGACTAATATTTGTTGGCAAACAAAATGTCGAGATTTGTGGTCCACAAGAGTTGAGTTTTTTTTTCAGACTGTTGACGTTTGCTGATTATTGTTGTCCAATGGAATACTTGTTGAACATTCTTTCAGCATCGCCCTTAATCGGAGAATTTCCTTGGAAGCTGACGCTAAATCCGATTGCAATTGTAACTCTTTCTCTCGGAGGCGTTTAATGTCCCGTTGACAGGTCTGAAAAAATAGACAAAATTTTAGAGATAAAGTGAAATAAATTTAAACATAAGAATAAATTTAAAAACACAGATTAAAAATTCAGTTAAGTGTCCTTTTTCTTAAATTTTAAGCGAAAGAAAGAAAAAAATAATTTTAATTTATTCCCCCCCCGTCCACCTTTTTCCTCCAACTCTAATTGAGAGAATTTTCAAAGAAATGGCAAGACTAAAAAAAAAAAAACAAATAAAATTTAGAATCTGAAAATATTTTAAAATCTATGAAAAAATAAGGAGATTTAAAAAGTTATAAAGTGTGAAGCTTTAAAAAAAAGTGAGAACATTTTAATAAAAAATAATGTAAAAATATTGCAAAAATGTAGATAATTTTTTTTATAAAACCGACAAATTACAAATAGATTAGAAAATTACAACAAAATTGTAAAAAAAATATAGAATAAATGTAAAAAAAAAATTGGACGAAATTGACAATTGAACAAATCTAAAAAAATTAGAAAATTAAAGAAGAAAATAAACATTTTTCTTCCCCTCCTCCCCCACTCTAAAAAAAAGAAAATAAATATTTAGAAAAATTAGGCAAATTTTAATGAAATGATAAAATAAAATAAAAACCATAATTATTGCAAGATTAAAAAGATTGTTTAAATTCTCCCGGAATCTTTGACGTCAAATTCAAAATTCTGCGCTGGGTTCGTACAAATTAAAAGACAAAATAAAATTTATTGAAATGTAATTATTTAAAGATAAAGTATTTATGAAAATTTTTAAAAATTTGCGACAAATTAAAAAAGTGAAAAAAGTCTGAAGGAATAAGAAAAAGTGAGAATATATTTAATAAAAAATAATAGAAATATATTTTGAAGAATGCAGACGAGTTTTTTATAAAATCAACAAATTAAAACCAGATTAGAAAATTACAACAAAATTGTAAAAAATCTGGAAAAAATGTAAAAAATATTTGGACAGCATTGAAGACAAGTTGAACGAATCTAAAAAAATTATAAAATTAAAGAAGAAAATAAAAATTATTCTCCCCCCCCCCCACCCTTAAAAAAATACATATTTAGGAAAATTAGGCAAACTTAAATGAAATGGTAAAATAAAAAAAAAACACAAAAATTATTGCAAGAAATATTCAAATTTTCTCGGAATTTTTTACGTCAAATTCAAAATTCTGCGCTGGGTTCGCACAAATTTAAAGACAAGATTAACAATTTATTTAAAGATAGAGAATTTATGAAAATTTAAAAAAATTCGCGACAAAGTAACGAAATTAAAAAAGTCAAAAAGTCTGAAGGAATGAGACTGAAGGAATAAGAAAAAGTGGGAATATTTAATAAAAAAGAATGAAAAAATATATTGAAGAATACAGACAAGTTTTTTTTATAAAACCAAGAAATTAAAACCAGATTAGAAAATTACAACAAAATTGTAAAAAAAAATATAGAAAAAATGCAACAACAAAAATTGGACCACATAGACGACAAGTTGAACGAATTTAAAAAAAACAGAAAATTAAAAAAGAAAATGAGAATTTTTCTCCGTTCTTTAAAAAAATAAAAAAATTATAATATTCCGGAAAATCATGTCATTATATTCAAGAAAATAGTAAAATAAAAAAAACTGAAAAATCATTCAAAGATCTACAAAAATTAGAAAGTTTATGAAAAAATGAGAAAATTTGCTTAAAAATAATAAAATTGAAAAGTCTGAAAGAATAATATTTAATAAAGAAAAAGAATTACAAAATATTCGAAAAATGTAAAACTTATTATAAAATTAACTAATTAGAGAAAAAGAAAATTGCACAAAATATTGCGGAATAAAAACATAAAATAAAAAAAAATCTCTAAAAGGGATTTTAACGGTTTTAATTTGTAAATAAGTACATTGTTGAAATAAATAAATAAAAGATTTACCCAGTCTTTTTTTAAAATCATGAAAATAAATAAGAAAATCATTTAAGAATAGAAAAAATGAAAAGCAAAAGAAGAGAAAACTTCGCAAAATCTGACAAAAGTTCCTAAAATAAAAATACAAATAAAAAATACAAACAAAAATTAGGATTGATTGAAATTTGGATAGATTAAATCTTAAAGCTGATTAAAATACGAATAAACTATAAATTTGATAGATTGAAGTTTGGATCGTTCAAAGTTAAGGTTGATTAAAAATAAAGTGATTTAATATTTATATAATTGAAAATTGTGTGAATAAAATTTAAAATCGGTTAAAATCAGTCAATGTTTTGATAAATTGAAATTAAAATTGATTGAAAATTAATTGAACTTAAATCTTTGTCGATAAAATATTTTAAAAAATATTTAATAGTTTAATTAAAAATTGATTTTTAATTTTTAAAGGTTCAGAAAAATGTCACTTTCATGCTTATTTTTACTATAGATTAAAATTAATTAGAACATAAGGAAGTTTAATTTAATTTACACTACAATGTTAACAATTAATTAAATTTTTTTTTTTCGATTAATAAACGTAACTTTAATAATCAAATAATTAAAGAAAACCTTATTTAAAGAAGAAGGCAAAAGTGACGGTTTTCAACATTTTAAAAATCTTATTTACAGCTATTTTATAAAGTTTCTTAATTAAATCTTACCCCATTAGACGTATTTTTCATTAAAGTTTTAGGATTAGTTTCATGCTCTTTTCTTTTAATTTGTAGCTCCAACGAGGAAATTATCGACTGACAATCCGTTGACTTAGAAATTTTCTTCATTTTTGAAGCCGAATATCTTTCTTAAAAGTCGACGAAAAAATGTAAATCCTCTTATGAAAATTAAATTAGTTCTAGCACTATAAACTATAAAATTTTTACACTGGTCCTGAAATTACTTTTTAAAATAAACGTATTTCAAATTTTCTATTTGAATAATATTTTACGAAGATTAATTCTTTCCCTTGTTCTTAAACTGAAGTTAGCTTTTATGTATTCGATTTACATTTTCAAGCAAATTTAAAATTTTTAAATTGAAATCTTATGAATAAAACATTTTTTAGAAGGAATTTTTCTTCTATTTAAATTCTTTTCCACTTCAAAAGTAACATTTTATTTACAAATTTATAAATATATTTTTACATTATGATCCTATTTTACTGAAAAATAGTACGACCTTTCACAATTTATATAATAATTACTAACGAAAGGTTTTGTTCGAGGTATTTTAATATAAATAAAACTTTACTTTTGCAGTAGAAAAGAATTTCAATAGAAAACAATTGATTGTCAAAAATGTTTTATTCATATAAGATTTCAAATTCAAGTTTTTCAATTTGTTTGAAAATATATAACGAATACATAAAAGCGAGCTTCAGTTTAAGAACAAGTGAAAGAATTAACCTTCGTAAAATATTTTTAAAGTAGAAAATTTGAAATACGTTTAATTTAAAAAGTAATTTCAGGACCAGTGTAAAAATTTTATAGTGTATAGTGCTACAACTAATTTAATTTTCACAAGAGGATTTACATTTTTGCGTCGCCTTCCAAGAGAGATAATCGGAGATAAATTTCTAAATAACAAGATTTTCAATCGATAATTTCCTCGTTGGAGCTACAAAATGAAAGAAAAGAGCATAAAAATAATCCTAAAACTTCAATAAAAAATACGTCTAATAGGTAAAACTTAATTTAAAAATTTTAAAAATTAGCTATTAATAAGGTTTTTAAAATTGGTTTTTTTACTTATTTAATTATTAAAGTTACTTTTATTAATCGAAAATAATAATTTAATTAATTTTTAAAATTGTAGTGTAAATTAAATTAAAATTTCTCATATTTTAATCAATTTTAATCTATAATTAATATATAATCTATAATTTAGTATAAATATTCATAAAAATGATATTTTTCTGAACCATCAAAGATAAAAAATTAATGTTTGATTAAACTATTAAATAATTTGTAAAGTAAATTTTAGAAATAAGTTCTTAAAACATTAGTTTTTAATATATTTCAAAATAAAAATGTTCAAAAATTAGGGCGTGACCGACTTGGGTGAAACTTAATGGTTTGAGCCTCAAATAATTATCGAGACCACCCAACAGTAAATAATTTGAATTTTCCAACAAATTGCTTTAAAATTTTAATTCGGATTATTATAATTTATAATATGACTTTAGGAATAAAATACAAGGTAACTCAACAAAGTTTTTTTGAAATAATATGAATAACATTGTGCAGAAATGGAAAAAGTCATTTTTGAGTACTTAAAAAGAAAAAAAAATTTACCTGAAATATATTTATGATTTTGATTAAAAGTAAACATTTTCACTATTTTCAGAACTCGTAAATGCGTTATTATGAAAATTAAAGGCTTAAAAAATATTATATGACATCACGAGTGTTTATTTTCTTTATTTATAAATATTTAAACATTTTTTATCAACTAGTGTAAATTCCAACAGTAAATAATCAACAGTAGATAATTCAGATTATTCATTATAGAAAATAAAACTGTCAGAAGTTGAGGTTATGTTTTGATAGCATTTTCTTGATTTTAAAAACTTGTTATTTAATTTGAATACTTCTATATATCAACTAACTAGAATCAATTCATTATAAATAAAAAATATTTAGAAAACATTTATATATACAAGTAAGGTTGATACACAATAGATAAAAAGAATTTATTTAATTTTTTTTTTTTTCGTTTCAAAATTCCCGCTGTAGTTCCTAGGTTTCGTTATAGGCCTTTATCAAAAAAGAAAAGGTTTCTCATATTTCTATTATTTTATTTATTCTAGAATAAACAACTTTTATGTTGTAAAATCTATTTTATTTTAAAGAATACTTTTCAAGTAATTGTTTTACGGGAAGAAAGCTATTCAACAATTTATTTTCTACAAATAGGAAGCGATTATCCACTGTTGGCAGAAGGTTATGTTTTAGTAAATTTTTATCAGACGATAAAAATACTTATAATAAATAAGTGGTTAATTTTAGGCCCATTTTACTAATTGTGTTAATTAATTAAATACATTAGCTTCGTTTTAGTGTTAAAAAAGTGACCAATTACTTCAACCTGAAATAATTACACCTGTTGGAAATTTTTACTATCCACTGTTCGGCAATCTCCCCTAATCGGTTATTTGACTCAAATAAATCCTTATAGTGTAAAGTTGGTGAAAAAGTGCCAAAACAGATGGAAAATTAACATTAATAGGTGATCGAAATTTAACCATGAATAGGTAACAACCATTATTCCTCTAAAATGACAAGAAATTGATGAATAAACGTACCACATTCTGCCTCAATAAGTCCAGCTTATCACATTTCAGTCTAGTGACCTCCATCCTGAGAGTTTCATTTTCCGTGGCTCCTTCTTTGGCAGGACATCTCGTGGTTTCGTGTGTTTCTGCTGAACTCATGGACTCAAGGCCAGTATCGCTGTCCGGATAAACAGCCTGATCCAGTTCCAATTCACTATTCAAAGAACTGTCATCGCTCTCGGAGACAATTCGTTGTGTGATCTCCGTTTTCTCGCCTCTATCCTCCCTTTTTCTCAAGTTTTCGTGAGTCAATCTTTGGAAAGAGGACGCTGTCGAGGTTGTTACTTTGTCAATGATTGTCGTGTCAATGCTCGTGTGTCCATTAATTGAAGAGTTCGATTCCCGTCGATCAACTTCATCTTGCTGTACTGTCGTTAAACTACTGTCCTGATTGTCAGTATTGGATAAACTGCTGTCCTGACTTCCTAAACTGGCGCTTCCATGATCCGAGTCTCTCCTCACTGTTAGATCAGGAGAGCCAATCGGACTCGAGGGTTCGGTGGAACGTTTACTGCTAATTTTTGAGGTCGACTGACGATTACTGGGTGGACTCGGCTCAGTTTGTCCCTTTTTCGAAAGTTGCTGAGGCACACTCTCGGTTGATGCGTTTCTTACTCGGGAAATTAAAGCTTTTCGAACAGTGTCGATGAAACGATTGCCACTTCCACCGCTTCCTGATGTTGATACTTCGCTAGACGTCGGACTCACGGGACAATTTCCTCCGAGTCCTGATCCAGAATTCGAGCCTCCACCCAGGAATTCATTTGTTTTTGTCTGCAGCTCCTCGGTCAGTGATTCCAGGAGGGCTGATCTCGTTCTTAACTGGAATTTATCAATGATTGGGTATTAGAAAAATTGATAGAAGAATATCAAGTGAAAGAAAAATGAATTAGAATTCAAATTTTAGAAAAAAGATATTAAAGAATAGGGTAAATAAAAGTATTTGCCGAATCAAGTTGAAGTTTGATTAATTGACATTTTTAATGGATTTAAATTAATTGAAAATGGAATTAAGTTAGATTCTTTAATTAATTGAAATGTGAATAGAGTTGAAGTTTAATATATTCGAATGCAGACTACTTGAAACTTTAATCAATTAAAATTTGAATGGAATGAAATTTTATGAATTGAAGTTTGAATTAATGGATTTTTACATCTACGCAAATTTAAATCTATTCTGTAGATTAAAATGTTGTTAAATGAAAGTTTGGATTAGTTTAAATTTGGATTAATTGATAATTCTATTTCTATTAAAATTTGGATGGAGTGAAAATTTAATTGATTGTAGTGTGGATCAATTAGGATTTAGTTGAATTGAATCTTGAATCGATTTAAATTTAGGATTAAACGACATTTAAATTAACTTAAACATTAAATTATTAAAAAAATTTCAAGTTGAAGGATTGATCAAATATTTGATAAATTCAAGAAGTTTCACACGATTTAAATCGGAATTATTTTAAATTTGAATCGAATTAAAATTTAATATATTCAAATCAGATTTTTTAGAATTTTAAACAATTAAAATTGAAGTAAATTGCGAATTAAATAAATTTAATGAAGGTACTTGAAATTTGGATTAATAATAGAATTTAGAATCGAGGGATATTACAATCGATTAAAATTTGAATAAATAAAAAATCTGATATTGTAAAGTTGGAATAAATTTAAATTTATTTATTAATTGGTGATTCGATTAAAATTTGGATAGATTGAAAATTAAATGAATTGAAGTATGGGGCAATTAGAATTTCCACTAAATGAGTTTTGAATCGATTTAAATTTAGGATTAAACGAAATTTGAATAAATTAAACATTAAATGATTTAAAACCTCTTAATTTGATAAATTGAAGAACATTATTAAATTTTCACTCGATTTAAATCGGGATTATTTTAAATTTGAAACGAATTAAAATTTAATATATTCAAATGCAGATTTTTTGAAATTTTAATCGATTATAATTGAATCAAATTGCGAAATAAATAGATTGAAGTTAATTGAAATTTGAATTCTTAATAGAATTTCGAATCGATGAAATTACAATCGATCAAAATTTGAATAAATCAAAAGTCTGATAATGTAAAGTTCTGCTCAATTTAAATTAACTTTTTAATTGATAATTTGATTGAATGAATGATTTAATTAATTAAAGAAAAGTAAAAAAACTTCCTCTATGAGGAAGCAATAATCGTTTTTGACAACAATTCAACCAAAATGAATTTTAATTAATTTTATTTCATTGAAATTAGAATTGAGTTAAATTTAAATTAATTGAAATTAGAATCGGGTTGAATTTAAATCAATTCAAATATAGATTACCTTTAATTTTAATCAATTAAAATTTGAATAGAATCGAATTTTATAAATTAAAATTTGAATTAATAAATTTTTAAATCTATTCAAATTTAAATCGATTAAAGTTCTATAGATTAAAATTTTGATAAATGAAAGTTTGGATTATTTGTACCTCTTTTAAATTGGAATTATTTTAAATTTGAATCGAATTGAAATTTAATATATTCAAATGTAGATTTTTTGAAATTAAAATTGATATAAATTGCGACTTAAATAGAAGATAATAAAGAAATTCTAATTTTAAATAAATTGAAGTTAATTGAAATTTGGATTAATAATAGAATTTCGAATCGATGGAAATCACAATCGATTAAAATTGAAATAAATCAAAAGTCTGATAACGTAAAGTTCGGATCAATTTAAATTAATCTATTAATTGATAATTCGATTAAAATTCTGTTGAAATTCTATTGAAGATTCTATTGTATGTAAATTCAATTAATTGATGTGTGGATAAATTAGAATTTAGATTAATTTTGTCTTGAATGGATTTAAATGTAGGATTAAAAGAAATTTAAATAAATTAAACATTAAATTATTTACATTTTGTTAAATTAAAGGATTTATTAAACTTTTGATAAAGTCAAGAACATTATTAAAGTTTTACTCGAATTCAATTGAGATTATTTTTAATTTGAATAGAATTGAAATTTAATATATTCAAATCAGATTTTTTAGAGTTTAATCGATTAAAATTGAAGTAAATTGCGAATTAAATAAATTGAAGTTAATTGAAATTTGGATTAATAATAGAATTTGGAATCGATGGATATTAAAATCGATTAAAATTTGAATAAATCAAAAACTGAAAACGTAAAGTTCGGATAAATTTAAATTAATTTATTAATTGGTGATTCGATTAAAATTTGGATAGAATGAAAATTAAATGAATTCAAATGTGGAAAATTTAGATTAATTGAATCTTGGAACGTTTTTAATTTAGAATTAAATGAAATTTGAGTAAAGTAAAACTTTCATAAACTAGAATTTAGAATAGTTAAAATGTAGACCGATTTAAATTACGATCAAATGAAATTTGAATATTTTACAATTTCGTAAATTAAAGGATAGATTAAAAATTTGATAAATTGAAATCATTTTTGATGTTTTGATGGATTTAAATTGGGATAATTTTGAATTTTAATCGAGTTTAATGTCAATAAATTTAAATTCAGTTTTTTAAAATAAAAGTTCAAATCGATTAAAAGTTTAATAGAAAAAAAGTTCCATAAATTTATTTATTTATTTATTTATATATTTATTATCATATTAAAATTTGGTTCATTTGAATTTCAGGTCGATTAAGATTAAAATGAATTCAAATTCAGATCATTCAAAATTTGAAAAATTTAAGTGTAGAACGATTAAAATTTAAATAAACTGCAATTCGAATGGATTGAGTTTGGAGCTGATTCAAATTGTACGGAATTAAAATTAAAATCAATTGAAAATGAAATTAATTAAATTTTTATGATAGTAAAGAAAGCAATTAAAGAATTTAAAAAATTGAAATTAAACCAACAATAATTAGAGTAGATATAGAAATTTTAATTGATTCAAATTTGGAAAAAGCAAAAATTGGATCGATTGAATTTAAGGCTGATTAAAATCAAAAATCATTGACAAAAAAAGTTTAAAATTTGGATAAATTAAATTTAAAGTTGAATAACTTTTTGCGTGTGTTAATAACAGATAAAAATAATTGACAATTTTCTCATATAAACTTACTTCGAGTTTAGAAAATTGCTCAGCTTTGTAAGCTGCATTCTCTGCGTTGACAAGTTTTGTAAGTAGAAACTCTTTGAATTCAACACCTCGTAAAAATACAGCGGGTGATGGTACTGGAGGTCCAAACCATGGGACATCAAGTCGAGCTGTTATACTCACTTTATACCTAAAAATTAAAAAAATTTATATTAAAAACATTAGCCCTTGTAATTCTTATCAATATCCATTTAAATTAAAAATTTAACAAATTCTAAATTTTTAAAAATCCGAAGCTTTTTCTTGTTATTTTCAAAATTTTACATGTTACACTTTTCAGAAGTCAAAACTTTTCCCAAATTAGCTCCAGAATTGTAAATGCTTTGTATATTTTTCAAAATTGAAAAGTTTCGAAATTTTTACTCTAAATTTTATAGATTCGGGAATTTTTTTTTAAATCGTCTATCAAACTTAACTCTTCGAAATATATTCAGGTTTAATTCTCCTATTTCAAGGATTCTAAATTAGAGAATTTAATATTCTTAATTTTAAGCATAAAGTTCCGTGTTTTAAAAATTATTAAATTTTAAATACAAGAATAATTATTTCGTCAGTTTATAAATCAGATGTTTAAAAAATAGTGTAAATTGCGGTATTTTAGAAATTATAAACAATTCGTGAAATATTTAAGATTAGTTAACAAATTTAATTTCAATTACTTTCTTTTATTTACTTTAAATAAAAACTGAAACTGATTAAAATACCTAAAAAAAATTCTATCTTTCTAAATATTTATTAAAAAATTACATCTACACTATTTTAAAACAATATCTACTTTAAAAGCCGTCAAAATGACCTTATCCCGGTTTCATTTCATTCAGAATTCACATAGTTTCAAACTAACCGAAAACAAGCAAATTAATTCCTAAAACTAAAAACATTAATTAATTTGAAATGCCAAAAATAGGAAAATAAAAGAAATAGTATCAATCTTATTCAAATTAAGTTTAAAAAATAAAAGTCCGCTAAAAAAACAGTAGATAACTTGCCTGTTCATTCAGAACGAAAATCGAAATATTTTACTCTCTATAAATAACTTGCAGAATTTTTAGTCACATTCCTTACGTTCAAATGTGACGAATCAATAAAAACTCGAGAAATATTTTTAACTTGTGCTTGAAATGAAATTTCGTCAAGAGATGTTTCCTGATCTGAATTGCATCAAAAGTTGCTCGTTTTAAAATGAACGTGTTTGTGAATTTCGTCAAGAGTTATTTTGTCAAGAGAGTCTTTTAAAAAGTGTCTGTTTGCTTTTCTTCTTGGAAGGTTATTTACGAAACACAAGAGGCTTTTCTTTTGTAAAAATACCTTGTGTTTGGAGTGCAAGGATCGATGACCTGAACGACAATAAAGGCATGAAGGAAGTGGCTGGCAATCATGTCAGGACTAAAGGGCGTAGGTTCCTCTTGGAAGATGATGGCGACAATGTCATTGCCAATGTGCCTTTTGCGCTGCAATTGTTGCGAGTCACCAGGACTGAAGGGAAGCAGAGAAGCCACATGGAAGAGAACCTCTCGACCTCGAAAAACCTCGTAGACCGCGGAATCACCCGTCTGTCCGTGCCTTGTGTCTAAACCTCCTCGATATCTAAAAACAAAAAAATAATCAATTAGTTATAATATTCACACAAGCAATAATTAAATAGTCGCTTTTTAAACTAGAAGTTACCCTTTTTTAAAATCTACATTCCTACTTAAAATTTAACAAAACCAGGGCTGATAAAAATCATGACTTTTTTAAAAAATCGAATTTTTAGATTTTTCTTTAGATATATAAAATCCGTATGCACAATTTTCAAATGTTTATTTGTAAGTTGTTTATTTTTTAAACTGAGTACATTTAATAAGAAATAGTAAAGAATAAAACATTTAATCAAAATCGAACAAATCATGTCGAATAAATGAGAAAATATCAAAAAAATTTAAATTCTTGTGATCGCAAAATTAAGAAAATTAGGTAAAAGCAAGGAAAAAGTAATAAATTATAAGAAAAAGAAACGTAAAAAGATAAAAAAAAACAGTCTGTTAAAAAAATGAGAAATTTCTTTTAAATAAAAAAAGTCATGAGCATAATTAAAGAAATAAAGAAAAATTAAAAAAAAAACACAAGAGTGAAGCAGTGGCATAAAAATATATAAAACAATGTGGAAATTATGTTCATTCATAAAAATTTCCTTCCGTGTAAGCAAAATAATTTTATCCTGATAAAGGAAGCAATAGATTATAAAGAATAAAAAAAAATGAAAATCGTTAAAAATGAAAAATAGCCATTGATTCTATCAATTTCCAGAAAAATAAATATATTTGAATAATGACAAAAATAACTGTAGTTTGAAAAAAAACAATTAATGAATGAAAAAAAAACAATAACAAAAGTAAAAAATAAAAAAAATGTAAAGATAACAGTTGAGAAATTAACGAAACAATTGAAATATTAAGAAAATAATTTAATAATGACATAAATAATTGAAAGCTGGTGTAAAAATTAAAAATTAATATACAAAAATTGAAAAAAATATTATTATGTATAATATAATATAAAATAATAAAAATAAAATAATAAAGAATAATAATAAAATAATAAAATATAATATTTGAGGGAAATGATTCAAAGTTAAAGAAATTAATTGAATTTTGAAGAAAATAATTGAAATTTGAAGAACGCAATTAAAGTTTGAAGAAAATAATTGAAATTTGTAGTAAATAATTGAAAAAGGTGTAAAAAACTAATAAATTCATGACAATAATAGGAATAATGAAGAAAATTATTGAAATTTAAAGACAATAATTGAAAACTGGAGTAAGAAATTTAAAAATTCATGACAATAAAAAAAATTGAATAGCATAATTAAAATTTGTAAAAAATAATTCTAAAATGACAAAAATAATTAAACTATGAAGAAATCAATTGGAAAATAATAAAAATTATTGAGTAATGACAAAAGTAATTGAAACTTGAAGAAAATAATTGAAAAATAATAAAAGTAAACTAAAAAGCGTGTAGAAAGTTTAAATATTGATGACAATAATTTAAAAGTTTAAGAACATAATTGAAATTTTAAGAAAATAATTGAAAAATGACAAAAATAAATGAAAACTTGTGTAATAAATTTAAATATTCATGAGAATAATTTAAAGACTGAAAAAAATAATTGATATTTGAACAAATTAAATTTAAAATCGCAAAAATATAAAATACTTGAAAATGACAAAAATACCTTAAAGTTGACAAAGCAATTTAAACTAGGTGAAAATTATGTTCTATCAGAAAGCAAAAGTAGAAACTCTTTTCAAAAAATTAAACTATTATAGAACATTTTTTTTAAATTAGAAAAATTAGAGAATTATTTAACAAATTGAAGAAACAAAGAATGAATAAAATTTTGGAAAGTTTAAAAAAAATTCTATGAAATAGAAGAACGATGTTAAAATGAGAATATTTAGTACAAGATTAAATTTACATAATATAAAATAAAAGAATAGAAGTCTTTAAAAAAGTAGAAAATAGAGAAATGTAAGAAATGTAAAAAATATAGATAAAAGCATCGAATAAATGTTTTCAAAAATTCGTAATTACAAGAGAAAAACTAAACAATTTAAAAGAAGGAAAAATGTTTCTAAGAAGTAGAAAAATGATGACATAAATTCAAGAATTAATTAAAATGCAAGGAAGGACTAAAAAATTTTGAAACAACAAAAAAATTGAATAAATAGGAAGAAAGTGAAGAAATGTTTTTTTGTCTAATCTAGCAAACTGTAAAAAAATGTAAAAAGTACATAAAATAAAAAAAAATTTGGTACGAACCTACTAAAAAATTAGAATTAATAAAAATAAAATAAAAAAATGGATTTTCACACCAAATAAAAATATTATTAACATTAATTTCATCAAATTTTCAAGGATTCAGTTGTACATTTAAAAAAAAAAACGACAAAAACCAACAAACAAAATTGTAAAAAATTATGAAACGAATAAAATGAATTATTATTTGTCAAAATTGGATGAAAATGATAGATTTTTACTAGATTTAAAGAAAAAAGACAAAATATTAAATAATTATTGTTTAACAACAAATTGTCGCTCAATCTAATTTCACCAAATTAAAAATTTTTTAAATTTGGTGACATTAATTGTAATAATATTTTTATTCGAGATAAAAAACCACTTTTTATGTGGAAATAATTAAGAAAATCTACGAAATAAAAAGTTTAGTGAATGTTATAATTTCATTTTTCATTTTTATTTCCATAATAACAAAATTGTGTTAAATAATATTAAATAATTTGCATAAAAAAATAAAATTAAATAAAATCTTTAAGGAGGTTCTATGGTATGACGGTACTAGTCAAAACAGAGACCATTATTTTGAGGTTAGGTTTAAATTTTATTTTACGAATATGTAATTAAAAAATTGTATTTATTAACTTTATTTACATTATTTACTTTTTAAATATGACTATTTTTCATGTGTGATCAAAATTAACATTTTAAAAGGTCTGAACGTTTGAACTGTATTGTGTAAAAAGTGAAATATGTTTACAAAATAATTTATTGCAACTCTCACAGGTACATAATGACACTTTTTTTATTAGATATTTAATCCTTATACATCTGTACTGTATTAAAAAAATGTTTCATCAAATTGGTAATGCTAAATACTTTGTGGTAAATAAATATATATGAAAAACTACTCATTTCCCATAAGACTCAATGCTAAATGTTCAAAAATATTAAAAAACAAAAACGCTTATAACTTTTTTCACAAGTACATTGAAGTCTCAAAATTTTAACTGCATCATTATAAAACCTTTGTCTATCAGTGAACCAAATTTGATGAAAATGGTAATGTTAATTCTCTTTACGATAGAACCTCCTTAAATACAATGACAAACACGAAAAAAAAAAGTTGAGCTAAAATTTATTGTCAAATAATAATTATTAAACATTTTATGTTTTTCTTTAAATTTAGTTAAAATCTGTCATTTTCATCAAATTTTGACCAATAATAGCTCATTTCTCTTATTGAAGCATTCTCTACAATTTTATTTCTTAGATTTTCTTAAATAATCTTTTGCTTAAAAAATACATAAATAACAAATTTTATTTGTTTAATAATTTTTAAACAAAATATTATTTAACAAAACCCAACAAATAAAATTGTAGTCAATATTTCAACGAGAAAAATTAGCTATTATTTGTCAAAATTGGATTAAAATGACAGATATTATAAAAGACAAATATAAAACTGGATAGAAAGAAAAAACATAAAAAGTTAAATAATTATTATTTGACAACAAATTTTAGCTCAACCTAATTTTTTCTAAACAATGCACAACTGGATCTTTCAAAATTTGGTGAAATTAATTTGAATAATAATTCTATTTGATGGAAAAAGACATTTTTTAGTTTGAGGTTATGTCAATGGAGAGAACCTCCTTAAATTTCAATTAATTGAAATTGAAAAAATAAAAAAAATAAAAAATAATAAAAAAAAATTGAATAAATTAGAATATGAGAAGTTAATTAATGTTTGAAATTTATTTAAATTATAATAAAATTTATATTATAAAATTATATTAAAATTCAATACTATTTTTTGCTATCTTCACACCAAAAATTGTAGATCGTATAGGTATTTTCATTATCTGTATTAGCCCAATTTTATTAATTTTACAAAGAATCAAATATTAAAATTTAAATTTTCAATATCTATTATTTAAGTTAATTGCAGCCCTGAACAAAACTTTTTTTAAATTGAATAAATTGAAACTGGAGCAGTTATTGGGTAGATTATGAAAAAGAAAATGAAAAATTAATGTACCCTTTGTGATCTTTTAAATCGATCCTCTGTCCGAGAAGATCCAGAAATTCTTGAAATGCTGGAGTAATTTGTCGGTTGCTGAAGAGTTGCTCTTCTGTTAGTTGGCCAGCTCTCTGATGTAGAACGCCAAATTTGAATCTGGACACGAGGGCATGCTCATCGTAACGAGCAATCAAAGTTCCAGCACCGGAGCATACCACAGGCATTAGATTATTCACGTTGACTAACTCGTTGATCGCCTGAAAACAAAAATAATCACTTTTTAATTATAAAATTTCACATTATTTTCTCACTCAACTAGCAATATTTGTTAAAAAGATCATTTTAATTTCAGTAAATCTTATTTCTAAATTATAACGTCAAAGAAAATAATTTATTAAACATTTTCTGAAAATTTAAAGGAATTTATTAATTATTTAAACTTTAACTTAAAATAGGAATAAATTAATAACAAATCAAATAAATTGTAAACAAATGAAATGAAGGTCACGACAATTTTATTTTATTTGATATAGCAAACATTTTTTATTTATTTGAAACATAAACGGAAATAATATAAAAAAGTTGTGTAAAGAGAAGAAATTTAGAGAAAGTCTTTAAATAGAAAAATGAAAAATAATATCAAAAGAAAAAGAACAATTTTTCAAAAACGAGAAAAATGAAGTAATTATGAAAAAATACAAAATAATGAATATTTCCTCTGAATACATTTCAGAAAAAAGAAGAAATTATAAGAAAAGAATGAAAGTTTCGAAAATAAATAAATAATAAATAAAACAAATTACAAAAAACCGAAAACAAATGAACGAAATAAATAATAAACAAACAAGAAAAAATAAATAAATAATAAAGAAAAAAATAACAAATAAAAAAAATAAAATGAAGAATAAAATACCAGTTAATCACAAGTCAGTAAATCAATAAATCAATATTATAATCAAAGAGAATTAGGTAAAGATTCATTCATTAAAATGTTGAGGTAAAATTGCAAAGTGCATAATTTATGAGTTGGGAATTGATGTTTTGAGTATGTATCGAGAGCATCTTTAAGTGCAATGTATGAATAGCAATGAGTCTAGAATTCTAGAGAATGTTTCAGTTCAAGTAGTGCTTAAAAATACGTTTAGAAAATTGAAATTTTCGGATTAGGTGTCAGTTTTATATTTCTCGTAGTCAGTTTAACATGAGTCTTTAATATAAATAATAGCTTAAGATAATAAGCGGATGTTAAGTAATCTAATGCGTACTTTGTCACAACCTCGCTCTCATCTCGCCTTCAGAGCGTAATAACGAACATGTTCCACTTTAATAAGAGACAAGAAACCAAGACTTTCTTACGAGTAATTGAAAAAAAAACTGTCCTCCTTAGAAACCTAAAGAATAAATAGGATATAGGATACACTTTCAAATTACTTCTGTTATATCTCAATATTAATTCTCGGATAGATTTTAAACAATTTTCATTGAAATTAACAATTTTAGAAATTTTATTCTTTCAATAGAATCCTTATTTAATTAAAATTAAGAAATGTCCAAATTTTTAATTTTATTAAATTAAAATTTAGAAATGTCCAATTTTTTAATTTTATTAAATTAAAATTTTGACTTCCTGTCTCCTAAATCGGATGATTCAAAATTTGGTAACCTAACAATTTGGATGATCCGGAATTTTAAAAAAACCTTCCAATTTTTTAAGATTTTACATTTGGTTGATTATGATTTTAAAAAAACTTCAAATTGAAAGTTTTGTTAGATCTTATTTCTACAAACTTTTTAATTCAGTTAATTTTAAATTGGACTATTTTGTAAAATTCAGTTAATAATCAAGGATTCAAACTTGAGGAATAATTCTGGATTAACATTTTTTTATTTTATTTTAAATTCAGAATTATTCCTTCAAATTTTCGATTATATCAATAGTAACTGAATGAAAGATATTTTATTTTTAAAATTCAGTTAATTTAAAAATTAAAAAGTTTTAAATACTGTTAATTTTAACAGTAAAAAATAACTTAAATAATAATTAAATTAAAAATATTCAAAATTTGGAAAATGTTCAACGAAGATGGTTTTTAATTTGAAAACTTTTAAAAATAATGCGAAAGATTCATAAAGTCCAAAATATGACATGTAGATGATTTTAAATTTAGAAATAGAAATGATTTTAAATTCGGTTTGTCTGAATATTTAAGTTTTTGAAGATTAAAATAAAAAACTTAAAAATGTTATTATTCAAAATTATTCTCTAAATATTTTAGTATTTTAAAATTAAACTAAAAAAATTAAAAATGTTATTCAAAATTACCATTCTTTGAGTCTGAGATAATTCAAATTTCTCATTTATAAAATTTCCGTTTGGGAAAATCTGCGATTATTCAAATGTCAAGTTTTAAAATCTCGAATCTTGACTATTGGTTTTAAAATGTGCATATTTTTTTAAATAAAAATAAATTTAATTTTAATTTTGATTCAAGATTTTAAAATAGCTAAATTCAAAAAGTTCTAGAATTAAAAACCTTAAAAATTGGATGATTCCAATTTTTGTAGATTTTAGATTCAGATAATTTCGATTTAAAAACCTTTAAATTTAGATTTTATTCTTGAGGAATATTCAATTAAAAATTTGAATTTAATTTTAAAATTTCCAATTTTTTAAATTCAGTTAATAATGAAAGATTCAAAGTTATAAATGAAAATTCTTTTATATTATTTTCATCCAGAATTATTCCTAAAATTTGAATTTTTCATTATAAATTATAACCAGAGGAAATATTTTGGTCTTTTATTTTTAAAATTCATTTACTTTAAAAATTGAAATTCTGTTAATTTTGAAAACTTTCGGATAAAAGATATTAAAATGTTTATAAATATTCATCAAAGATAGTTTTTAATTTGAAAACTTTTTAACATATAAATGCAAAGGATTTATAAATTCAAAACTATTAATTGTAGACGATTTAAAATTTAAAAATGAAAATGATTTCGATTTCTCTAAATATTTCAATTTTTCAAACTAAAATTAAAAATTTCAAACTGACATTGTTAAAAATTAACATTCTTTAAGTCTCAGATTATTCAAATTTCTCAATTAAACAAATTTCTAATTTGGTCAAAACTATGATTATTTAAATAATGAATTTTAAAATCCGAAATCACAATAATCTTAATAAAAATTTTAAAGTTTTTCATTTATAAAATTTCTAATCTGGTCAAAAGTGATTATTTAATTTACGAATTTTAAAATCTGAACTACTACTTTTTTAATCTTTTGTCTTAAATTTCAAAGTTTTAAATCTCGAATTCTTAAATCTAGAATACAGAACCTTGAATTCACAATTCCCAATTTAAAATTCTCAATTCCGAAATTATTCTCAACTTTTTTCTCAAATCTTTTTCATAATCAGCCTCTGTCTCACAATAATCTTAATAAAAATTCAAAAGTCGTTCTGCTTTTTTATTTATAAGATTGTCAAATTGGTAAAAACTGAGATGATTTAAATAATGGATTTTAAAATCTAAAATCTTTAAACTACTAATTTTTAAATCCCTTGTTAAAAATTTCGAATGTTCAAATCTTGAATTCTCAAATCTAGAATTCAGAATCCGAATTCTGAATCTTGAATTCTGAATCTCCAATTCTCTCTCGAATTCACAATTTCCAATTCCAAATCGGTCAAATCTAAATACTAAATTTTAAAATCCGAAATCTTAGAATCTACTTATTTTTCTCTTGTAAATTTCAAAATTTTAAATCTCCAATTCTCAAATTTAGAATTTCCAATCTCGAATTCGGAATCACAAATCTGGAATGCACAATTTCCAAATTTAAATTCTCAATTTCCAAATTAAAATTCTCAATTCCCAATTTAAAATTCTCAATTCTCAAATTCCTCAAAACTATTTCCTCAAATTCTTTCCATAATCGGCCTCTTTCTCACAATAATCCTAATCAAAATTCAAAGGTCGTTCCGCTCAATATCTCGCTGTCTATGGCACTGACAATGAACCCAAGATCATTAGCGCATTGGAGGATAACAAAAGAAATTGAATTCCGTAATAAGCGTTGTTTCGTTGATCCTCAGCATATTTTCCAGTACTCGGCAATCGTAGTCTTCGTTTTCAGTTTCTCGCCGGAAACACGGTGCAGCGAACCGATAAAAATCACTCGGCTTGTCCTTCATTTCAAAATTGCTGACTCTCAGCTTAAAAAGGAGGTGAAGACACTCGTAAAAAAAAGAAAGAAAAAAATTCTAAGTGAATAAATTTTTCAAATTACCTTGACCATCTTTGCCGGAGAGGGATTAGGGCCAAGTGACGATGACGGAACTAACTCGTGAGCTGAACCCGCTCTTAATCTTAGAAGCACTCGCCAATGTTCCTGACCAGCAACAGTTTCTGCTTTCACAGAAACCAGCACCGGGCCATTCTCGTGGTCTCGTCCCACCAGGTTCACGTGTTCCTAAAAAAGGCAAAAATAGATAAATAATCAATTAATAAATCATAAATAAAAGCAGTTTTTTAAAATTAGTGACAAAAAGTCGTATTTATTTAAACAGAACTTTGGTTTTTATGAAGATTCTCTCCAAGCATTGTTAATCAAAACAAAAACCATCTGTTTAAGTTTTCATTTCATTATTCTTACAAAGCGCGCGCTAATTTGAAATTTTTTTTGAAATACAATATTTAAAAATAATAATTTTTAGTTTAAAATATATGTGTGGTATTTTAAATACTTAAATTAATTTTTTCAAGCCTTTTTGTCTTGAAATAAATTTGCTTTTAGTATTATAAAATACTTATTTTCAAAAATCCGTTTCTAATCATTTCAAATCAACGCGCGCTTTTTGACCAATGACAGCAGACACAAAAGACAAGCGCACCTTGCGTTTCTGGCGGTAATTCTTTCTCAGCTGATTGATAAAAAAGACAATTTACTTTAACAAAATAATTAATTTTGAGTCCGAAAGTAAGTGCGTGGTAATTTATAAGGAAAATTGGTAAAAAGTGGATATTTAACTTTATTTAAACAAAATTCTAGTAGTATAAACCTATCAATTTTCTCACAATTTGAAAATAAAGATCACGAAAGTGCATTTTTCTATAAGGGAGCGTGTAAAATGTGAAAAAATGAAATCATAACTTTTGTTGTGCCCTTTAAAAAATAACCTGGGTTTTTTTTAAAGCAATATCTATCAGAATGCCGAGTTTTAGAAATCCACCTATGATTTCTGAAATGCACAGAACCTCCTTAAAGCTTCTAAAGATCTAAACCGTCTCGCCGACAGGTTAAAAAAAAATTCCTGACTTTAACACATTTTAATAAAAAATATCTTCCTGAATCTTTTGCAGAGTTTCAGGTAAATAATTCCGTTTCGCACGGCCCTTATAACTTGGAACAATAGAGCAGTAAATCAGATCTTGTTAGCATAATACACACGTCAATTGAAGACTATCTTATGCCATAAATAATAAAAAAATATAAATATAAATAAATTTTAAATATACTATGGCATCGGGAGGGTAGAAAATTGAAATTTTTTTGAGGATCGTGAATTTAATATGAATCCACTGTTTGGTAAACGTAGGTTATAAAATTATGATTAAAATTAACAAAATAAAGAAAAATCGGTTTTCTAGGTTAAGTGACACTCTGATTATAAATTAATTAATTATTTAATTTTATTTTTAACTTTTCAATAATTGTTGTCAAAGAAATTGCATTATTAATTGGACATTAAGTTTGATTTGTACATTTGTACACAATTGCATTATTATTCATGTGTTTAAAATGGAAATAATGTTTAATTCGAGTTGGCTAAACATAGAATTATGCATTCGAATAAAAGCAATAAGCCTGTCATTTTACAAGTGCACTATAGAATTAGCATGTTCGCGAGACGAAAACTTAATTAAAGGGAAACAGTTGATCATTATCGGGTAGAATTTCCGGACATTAATTGCAAGTCTAAGGATCAATCAGGAAAATCGCCAAGACAAATTCAACTTAACAGGTCAAATAAAGATGAGTTTGCCAATTGATGATAACATTCTAACGTGTAATTTCTTCCTTAATTAACTCTTTTCCTTAATGATATGCTCTGCGGAATATTGTGGCTGAGGACAATGCCGTCTTATAACGGCTAGATCATTAATCGCTTGTGCTCTTTATTTATTAAATTGAAGCCGAAGAATAAGGCCAAGCAGAAGCTCGAAACAATCAAATTGGACATTTTTAAAAATTGGATTTTAATTGAAAGAATTCGCCATTTTTTTTACAAATAAGAAAATTTCAAATTCATAAGTATTATCTATTTGAAATATCTTTATTTCTTTATTTATAAAAATTGTATTTCAGTCAAAGGTAAGTCGATTCTAATTTTTAGTAATTAAAAAGCTCATTCAACTAAACTTTAAGTTAAAATATAAAATTTATTCAATTTTTAATAACTCTTTTAATAATTATTTTCTACTTATCGTTTTAGTTATTGTCTTTTATTTATCAATTTTTAATCATTTTTCAATTATTTTCGTCAGTTTTTAACAATTTTTATTATTTTTCAGTTAATTGCGCTTAAATTTTAAATTACTTTGAGCAAATTTTAATTATATTCTTTAATTCTTTCAATAATTTTTTCAGTTTTATTAATTTCCTTCAATTTTCAATTATTTTCTTCAAAATTAAATCTATTTCTTATTGTCTTTCATTTTCAATTTCTCTCTTCAAGTTACAAATTATTTTCTTAAATTTTAAATTAATTCAATTACATTATTCAATTTTTGCAATTAATTTCTTCAATTCTCAGTTAGTTTTATTATTTTTTATTTAGTTTCTTCAATTTTTTCTTCTTTTTTCAGATTATTACTTCAAATTTTAATTATATTTTTCAATAGAGTCTCCAACTTTCAATTGTTTTTCAATGATTTATTAAATTTTCAATTATTAATTTCAAATTCTACTTATTTCTCTGAAATTTCAATTATTTTTCTTTAATTGACATTATTTTTATCATTATGTAATAATTTTTTCTAATTTTTCATAACTTTCTTAAACTAATTTCAAAGATTTTTAATTGTTTTCCACAAATTTTAAATATTTTCTTCAATTTTCAATTAATTCTCTCATACTTTTATTCTTTACTTCAATTTCTAATTATTTTTATCATTTTGAAATTATTTTCTCAGATTTTTAGTCATTTTCATTATTTTTCAATTATTATTCAATTAAATTCAACTATTTAAATTATTTATCTCAATGTTGAATTATGTTCGTAATTTTTTTTATTATATTCATCAAATTTTGATGAAAAGAGTTTTCTTCTAATTTTAATTATTTTCTTCAATTATCGATTATTTTTTTTTAATTTTGCAATATTTTTTTTCCAATTTTTCATTATTTTCTTAACTTGTTCCGAAGTTTTTAATTATTTTTCACAAATTTCAATTATTTTCTTCAATTTTTAATAATTTCTCTCATATTTTTATTATTCTCTTCAATTTATAATTATTTTTGTCATTTTGAAATTATTTTCTCAGATTTTTAGTCACTTTCAATATTTTTCTATTCAATTAAATTATTTCAGTTATTTATCTCAATGTAGTTTTATTTTTGTTAGTTTTTCTATTATATTCCTCAAATTTTGATTATTTTCAATTATTTTCTTCAATTTTCAATAACTTCTCTCGTATTTTTATTATTCTCTTGAATTTATAATTATTTTTTTCATTTTGAAATTATTTTGTCAGATTATTAATCATTTTCATGATTTTTCAATTATTATTTAATTCAATTCAATTATTTCAATTATTAATTGTTATTTAACAATTGTTACATAACAAATTGATTGTTAAATTATTTTTGTAATTTTTTTATTATATTCTTTAAATTTTCATTATTTTCAATTATTTTTCTTCAATTTTAGATTTTTTTTATCATTTGGCAATTATTTTTTTCAACTTTTCATTATTTCAATAACTAATTCAAGAAGTTTTGAATTGTTTTTCACAAATTTCAATTCTTTTCTTCAATTTCAATTCCATTAATTTTCTCAATTTTTTATTATTTTCTTCAAATTCTAATTATTTTTATCATTTTAAAATTATTTATTCAGATTTTTAATCTTTTTCATTATTTTTTAATTCAATTCAATTATTTCAATTATTTATCTCAATGTAGTATATTTTTGTTAATTTTTCTATTATCTTCCACAAATTTTGATTATTTTCAATTAATTTTCTCAATTTTCAATGATTTTCTTTAGTTTCTAATTATTTTTATCATTTTGAAATTATTTTCTCACATTTTTAATCATTTTTATTATTTTCCAATTTATTCAATTCAATCAATTATTTGAATTATTTAACTAAATGTTAAATCAATTGTATAATTTTTTCTATTATATTTCTAAAATTTAGATTATTTTCAATTATCTTTTACAAATTACAATTATTTTCTTTAAATTTTTAATTATTTCTCTCAAATTTTTATTAGTTTATTCAATTTCTAATTATTTATATCATTTTGTAATTATTTTGACAGATTTTTCATCAATTTCATTATTTTTCAATTATTATTCAATTCAATTATTTTAATTATTTATCTCAATGTTAAATTATTTCTTTAATTTTTTCTATTATATTATATTCCTTAATATTTAGTTATTTTCAATTATTTTTCTCAAATTTCAATTATTATTCTACAATTTTCAATTATTTTCTTTAATTTCAATTATTTTTATCATTTTGAAATTATTTTCTCAGATTTTTAATCATTTTCATAATTTTTTAATTACCTATTGTTCAATTCAATTACTTCAATTATGTATCTGAATGTTAAATTATTTGTGACATTTTTTCCATTAAATTCCTAAAATTTAGATTATTTTCAATTATTTGCCTCAAATTTCAATTATTTTTCATTAATTTTCGATTATTTTTATCAATATGTAATTATTTTTTCTACTTATTCATAGTTTTCTTTAACTAATTTTAAAAATTCTTAATTGTTTTTCACAAATTTCAATTATTTTCTTCAATTTTTAATTATTTCTCTCTAATTTTTATTAGTTTATTCAATTTCTAATTATTTTTATCATTTTGTAATTATTTTGTCAGATTTTTAATCAGTTTCATTATTTTTCAATTATTATTCATTCAATTCAATTATTTGAATTATTTATCTCAATGTTGAATTATTTTTTTAAATTTTGTCTATTATATTATATTCCTTAAAATTTAGTTCTTTTCAATTATTTTTCTCAAATTTCAATTACTATTCGAAAATTTTCAATTTTTTTCTTCAATTTTTAATTATTTGTATCATTTTGAAATTATTTTCTCAGATTTTTAATCATTTTTATGATTATTGAATTACCAATTGTTCAATTCAATTATTTCAATTATTTATCTCAATGTTGTATTATTTTTGTTATATTTCTATTATATTCGTCAAATTTTGATTATTTTTAAATTATTTTTTTCAAATTTCAATTATTTTCTTTAATTTCTAATTATTTTTTCATTTTAAAATAATTTTCTCAGATTTTTAATTATTTTCATTATTTTTCAATTATTATTCTTTTCAATTATTATTCAATTCAATTATTTCAATTATTTATCTCAATGGTAAATTGTTTGTGAAATTTTTTCAATTGAATTCCTAAAATTTAGATTATTTTCAATTATTTGTCTCAAATTTCAATTATTTTTTTTCAATTTTTAATTATTTATGTCAAATTTTTATTATTTTCTTAAATTTCAAATTATTTTTAACATTTTATTTATTTGTATATTTATTTAACAGACGACGGGATATACCTTTTCGTACAAAGTACGAAATTTTGATAATATTTGTTCGGATTTTTAATCATTTTAATTATTTTTTTAATTATTATTTATCTCAATGTTGAATTATTTTTGTAATTTTTTCATTATATTCCTCAAATTTTGATTCTTTTCAATTATTTCTTCTCAAATTTCAAGTATTTTCTTCAATTTTTAATTATTTTTTATCATTTTTCAATTATTTACACCAATTTTCAATTATTCTTATTATTTTCAATTAATTTCTTAGATGTTCAAGTTCAAGAAGCTTTTCTTAAATTTTTAATTATACTCTTCAATTCCTCATTAATCAATTATTTTTTACAATTTCTCTAATTATTTTCTCGAGTTTAAAAATATAGTCAACTATTATTATTTCAGTTGTCAAAAGGCGGAACTCGACATAACCTATTATGTCGACCTTGAATTTTCAAAAGTCGCGAAATATTTTTCTGTATAAAAAAATGTTTTTTCCAGTAGGAAACAAAGTGTTTTACAGTAATAGGAAACGAATTGTTTTGTGATAAAATTAAAGAAGATATGCAAACTTGAAGAGATACAGTGTTAGTTTTTTTTCTATATTTTTTTTTGTGGAGGCGTGTGACTGCATTTTACGTTATGCGTTTGTAATCAGCGGTGTGTAAAATCCAGCTTGTGTTGCTTCCATAAAGGCGAGCAATTATATAGAAGCACCCGTTTCATTACAGGTAGACTTCTATATATCTACTGTATCAAAAAGGGTTAATGCAGAAAAGCCGGCGAATGTTTGCCGAGCTTTGCGGCGAATTAAATACGAACTTGTTAATGCGGAAATTGTTAGACAACATCGTGGGATGTTTGCTAATGCGAGTGCCCTGAAACACTCACCAAAATGCTAAAAGCAAACCCAGCAGGACCACATTCTCGGTATTTGCATTGTACTCTAAATTCGCTAATCGAAAATCCCATTTTGTCCTCCAACAAGATAGTCTGCTGCTTTCATTATTTATAGTAGGATCAATAATAGAGTTTGAACCCTTTCAAAGTAGAGCTCAAATTTATATTAGGGGAGCTTAATCGAGTTTCAAGTTTCATTATAATATTGCCACAAATTTAAATAATTCCTGTGGTTTCAATTCAAAAATTGATAAATAGATTTGAAAAAGAACTTTTTTCTGTTATTTACATTTAAACTGGGATAATTTGATAGAAAAAATTGAAAGAAAATTCAAAAACTCAGCTGTCACTTTTTGAGGTTATGTTGCTTTCGCAAAATAATCCACATCGTCAAATTAATTTTGCCACTCTCGGTAATTCTTTTTTCACTAAATGTTCAGGTGAAAATTACTAAAATATATTTTTCAATTTTCTTTAATTTAACTTCAAAACCTCAGATTTAAATATTTCCAAAAATAAGCATTGGTATTTGGATGACTCAAAAAACCTGGAAATCGTCATTGTCTGCTGGTAACGAGTTTTAAAATTCATCAACTGTCGCCGATTAATGTGACATCCGGAATCTTTTGTTTATTTTTCAAGAAAGAAGGCATAGTTGACTTAAATGTTGAAAAGGGGAGGAAAATGAATTGAAGAGGAGACGAGACAGAAATGGCAAAATAGAATATTGTATATTGTGGATTTGAATGACGGCGAGGAGAGGAGAGAGGAAGATAGTGGGGCGTAAATGTGGCCATAAGGATGAAAATCAGATCCCAGGGGAAAGGAGAGGTGCGTCATGCGGACATTCGCTTGCATAGTGTGAGAACATTCCCACTCCCACGCCCGAAGTGCTCCTTTCCTGCGTTCTATGGATCTTTCATTTTATTCTTCCACAATCTACATTCTACCCGATTCCTTCCTTTTTCATTTTCTTCACTTCTTTTGCACTCGTACGCCAGCTCAAGAAAAACCCTAACGAAATTTTTCCATTATTTGCCATTTTATGTACAATTCCAAACAATTAATTACAATTTTCTGATTTTAAGAAAAAAGACAAATTTGGAGGTTAACCTGTCATTTCACGTAACGGTAACAATAATTTTGAAAAAAGTAGAACCGTTTAACGACTGTAGATAAATTTTGGCGGGAACAATTCTTTTTTTAAATATTCCTTTCTTTTTTTTTTTAATTAAATCAAGAAAAACAGTAATTAAATTATTAAATAATAGGAGTTGTAGTAATCGAATAATTATTTAAAAGAATAACAAATTTCTACCTATTATTAAAACACAGGGAAAGTAGTATTTAAAAAAGGAAATAGTTGCCGCTAAAATTATCCACTGTCGGTAAACGGTTCTACTTTTTCCAAAATTATCCAAATGACACGTTAACCTACAAATTTGTTTTTCTTCATAGAAAACATATCACGTAATATTGTTTCTGAAGTTTTGTGCTCTTCAAAACATATTTTCAGTTATTTTCAAGAGATATAAATCTCAGAAAGTTCCAATTCTATCTGAAACCTAGTCTAATAATTCAGATTCGTTAAAATGAGCGCATTTTGCTTCAAAATCGGTAACGGGTTAGAACCTTTTGAATTAAAAGCGAGTTATTTTTGCGGAAGTGTATACGATTGCGTCAGTGAATGCATTTGTGCTCATTGTGCGTGCATGCGTGCAATCTCACATATTGTCTCATTGTCAATGATCGAGTCGATAGAACATGTACTTATTATCTCGAGAGCGATATAACTCAAATCCTATCAAACTTCGTCAAATCGAATCTTCTAAACGTTCCAGGGCCGGTGAAAGAAAATTTAATTTTTTTAGAACAACTAGTTAGTATTTATATTTATTTATCTTTTTCTGTCCACGTTTTAGAAACTGAAGTGAAGTAAGTCTTAGTCCCTGTTATTTTATTGATTTTGACTCTTTTTCAGGAAATATTTTGAAATTTGAATTAAAAGAATAAGGTAACCTTTTTCGTTAGTGTTGTGTTGTGTTGGTTTTTAATTGTCATTTGTGTAAAAACAAATTTCGAAAAATGCTTTAAAATTTTATTATGGTTTTTGAAGAAGTTTAAAATATATAGACATGCAATTAATTTCCTAAATTTTTAGTTATTATCTCAAATTTAAATTATTGTAATCAATTTTCCATTATATAACGATTTTTTAATTATTTTCTTTTGCTTAAAAATAAATTCTGCAATTTTTCTTGATTTTCATCAATTTGTAATTATATTCATTATTTTGTCATTACTTTTAAAAACTTCAATTATTTATCCGATATTACAATTATTTTCATCAATTTTCGTTATTTTTGCGATTTTGTAATTATTCTCTTTAATTAAAATTTTTTAAGTAATTTTGTAATAGTGTAAAACAGTGTTATATTGACCCTTTTTATAAAAATTGGAGAAATTATTTTTTTTTTTAACATATATTCTCTGATTTTTTTAATTATTTCTCTCAAATTTTATTGAATGTTTTCAATTTTTCATATTAAAACTATTTTCATCATAATTCAATTTTCTTTCTCAATCTTAAATCATTTTCAGCATATTTCAATTATTTTTTTCAATTTTTAATAAATTTTATCATTTTTCAATTATTTTTCTCGATTGTTAATTATTATTCTCATTTTCTAGAATTATTTTCTAAGATTTTTAAGTATTTTTTTGAAAATTCAAATATTTTCTTCAATTTCTAATTATTTTCATTTGTTATTAATATTTCAAATTTTTTTTATTAATTATCGTAAATTTCAATTATTTTTCGCTTTCTTCCAGACTTTTTTCCAATTTTTAGTTTTTCTCATTTTTTAAAATTAATTTCTATGATTTTATAGTATTTTCTCAAATTTCTATTATTTTCTTCAATTATTAATTATTGTAAATTTTAATTATTTTTAGCATTCTTTAAGTATTTTCTCCAATTTTTTGTTCTTTTCACTTTCTAAAATTATTTTCTAAGATTTTTAAGAAATTTTTTTAAAATTTCAATTGTTTCCTTCAATTTTTAATTATTTTCCTTTGTTTTCATAATTTCAAATTTTTTTTTATTAATTATCATAAATTTCAATTACTTTTAGCTTATTTCTTCAATTCTTTTGTCAAATTTTTAGTTATTTTCTATTTTCTTAAATTGATTTTTTAGATCTTCATGTTTTTTTTCCAACTTCAATTATTTTTTCTTTATTTAAAGAAAATTCTGTAATTTTTTCAATTATCACATTTGAGTGTCATTTATTTCTTACAACTTATTATTGTTTGTGTCATATTTTAATTATTTTCGACAAGTTATAAAATTTAAAAACCTTTTTCAATTATTTTCCAAAATTTGTTTCCTTCAATTTTCAATTCTTTACATTTGTTTCATAATTTCAAAATTTTTCAACTATTTACCTGACTTTTCAATTATTTCATTATTTATAATATTTTTGATTTTATTTTTTTCAATTTTCAATTACTTTCGTTCTTTTTCTCGTTCTTTTACATAATTGTCAAAAAGTTTTTACTTATTTCTCTTTAATTAAAACTTGTTCTGTTCAATTTTAAAATGTTTATCTTTATTCATTTATTTTCTCTAATTTTTAATTATTTTCTTTTATTTCAATGAACTTCTGAAAGTTTCAAGTATTTTTCTCAAATTTTGTTTAACTTTTCTTTATTTCAAATATTTTATGTAATTTGTTTAATTATTTTCTCATTTTTTAATTATTTTTTTTAATTTTAATTTATTTATCTCAATTTTTAACCTTGTTTTCTCAATTTTCAATTATTTTCTCTAATTTTTCATTATTCCATTTTGTTTTAATTTACTTTTAACTTTTTAATTTTTTTTTTTGTTTAATTTTAATTACTTTTTGCAATTCTTTTTAATTCTAAAATATTATAAATTTTGTCCTAAACAAATATTTATTTTATTTATATTAATTGATTTTTAAATATTATATTTAAAATATTTATTTCTTCTTATTAGATAAATATTATTTACCGATTTGTTATATTTATTATTGTATTTTATAATTTCTAGAATGTATGAAAAACTAATCCCGCGCTGGCACGCGTTTTATTTTGCTAGTATAATTAATAATTTTCTTTTTAAATAATAATTAAATAATTGAAATAATTTTATGAATTATAAGAAATAATTATCTACCAAATTAAAAAAATTCTTATTCTCAAAATCAAGTTTTTCTGTATTCTACAATTAATAATATTCTGTATTTCTGATAACTAAAAATTCCCGTTGTTTTCAAAAAAAGAAAATTCTTTTTTAAATGAAAGTGAATTCAAATGGAAGACTCGGCGACAGACATTGATTATTAAGCCGGTGAAATTATCGTTTTTGCACGTAGTGACCTAGTGACCACTGCTTTTATGGCATGTGCTATGAGGAAACTATTTTCAATTCAATACTAAAACAAAAGTAAACTTTATACCAAAGCATTATATTTATGAAAAATAAACACCCGAAATTATTCTCTTTTAATTCGAAATTTGTTCAATTTCCCTATTTTTATGGTAATTTTTTAAAAATCGAGAAAGATTGGAGATTAATGAAGATATTCAAGGGAATAATTCGGAAATATAAATTCTCTTGACAGCTCTAGTTTATCCTGGTATTAATCCAAGTTTTTCCTCGCGTGTTTTAGCTCAGTTTGGTGAATGGTAACCATCATAAATTTCATCTCACATGTCGCTGATATATTTATGGCAACTTGGAGCCGTTACACGACCTACACGACCTACCTAATCCCAAAGATGACTGTAGGGGTAGCAATTTATAGAATCAGTTTCAATTTTGAAATAGCTTTCATCAACAGTGAAATCTTCCTTTCACGTGTGTTTAATTAGTTATGTGGGTGGAAAATTAATCGTGTTGTTTAACAAACTTGTCGCACATTTATTATTCTATAATCTAAATCGAAAATATTCCGATAACAGGGTAATAATTTAAAGGGGAAAATTTCAGTTTATCGTCAAAGTTCAACAGGTTTGATGCAATTCTCGTGCGTCAAACTTCCAGATATTTAGGAAGGTTAAATTATTAAATTTAGGATTGACTATTATGCAATTATGATTATTCGTTGGTGTTATAACATTAGAAATGATGTTTTTATTGAAAAATAAAATAATAAAACTGATTTAAGAGATTTTAGTTCCACGACGTCACTGGATTTTGACAGTTAGAGGTTATGTCCCTCAAATACACCACTTCATTGATTCACGTAGTCATTTTATCAAGGCGCGAAAATTTAAAAATACTTAGTCATCAACAGCGACTGTCTTCATGATTCTAAATAATTATTTCAATATTTTTATTTTATTTATTTATTCAATATTCATGTAATCAAATGTGGATTTTAATTTTATTTTAATAAAGGATTTCAACTTGTGATGTTATTTTTCAATATGGATGTCGAATAAGGCAATAAAGTCTTTGGGGAAACTCACTTTTCTTTAAATAACTTTTTGAGTATTAATTTTCGAACCTAAGTGTTTTTTTTATTGCCTTATTCGACATCCAGCAACCTTCCATATTGAAAAATGACGTCACAAGTTAAAATTCTTTATTAAAATAAAATTAAAATTCATATTCGATTACATGAATATTGAATAAATAAATAAAATAAAAATATTGAAATAATTATTTAGAATCATGAAGACAATCGCTGTTGATGACTAAGTATTTTTAAATTTTCGCGCCTTGATAAAATGACTGCGTGAATCAATGAAGTGGTGTATTTGAGAGACATAACCTCTAACTGTCAAAATCCAGTGACGTCGTAGAACTAAAATCTCTTAAATCAGTTTTATTATTCTGTTTTTAAATAAAAACTTCATTTCTAATGGTTCAACAGTAATTGTTATGAATAAATATCACTGTCTAATATATTTCTATACACTTTAAAACAATTCGTAAGAGTCCTGAGAAAAAGCCGTATTGATAAATAACTTTCTGAATCTGAAATTTTAAGATAACGAATTGGCGATTAACGTTCTCAATCGTACCTAGTGTTTTGAGCAGGAATTCGTTTTTAAACTGACATGCTATTCATGAAAAATAAACTAAATTTGTTTTTAAAATTCTGAATCGTATCGGAAATTTTGAGATTTGGTTATAGAAAACTAGAAAAATGATCTCGTATTCACTATTTTTCCAGTTTTTATACAACCTAACCTAAAAATTATGTTAGGTAAAATTTAAGTATAAAAATTTCCAAAACACATTCAGTTGAATTCTCATCAAATCACTCTAAAAGCGAATTCATATTCAAAACACCAAATTCCGATTAAGAACGTCAATTGTCAATTTGGATTTTTAAAATTTCCGATTCACAATGGGATGTATCAATAATTTTTTTCAGGGTGCCAAACCGGTTTTCCAATCTTTTCGATTCTCCTAATTCGGAACATTTTAAACTTGAATTTTTTTTCGAAATAACAATTAATAAACAGTAACAATTAATTATTTGATTGCACTTATATGCCGTGTGATAAATTCGGATAAAAGGCGGTAAATTTGCATAAATTTCTGCTTACCCTGCCAACGAAGAAGCGCCTGTAACATTTGGCGGTATCATCTTGGTCTATTATGTGTTGCCAGGAAGGAAAAGCTGGTAAAAGGGGCCTTCCTGTCGAATCCAGAGAGTGCAGGTGAACATTACCATCGACCCAATATCCTGGAGGTGTGACCACCATAGGCATTTTGTGCAGTCCAGAATTTGCCTGCTGGATCGCTTGTTCCATAAGCGCTCGACCCAGAGGAGCATCTCCAACAGGAGATGGTGATGGTGTGGGGGTCGTGATCTGTGATCCAGGACTGGACGCTGATCTTTCATCTCTGGATGCCTGCAAAGAAAAAAAGAAATTTGGTTTTATTTTGAGAAAACGTGAATCAAAATTAATAGTAACTTTCCTAACAAATTATCGTCAACATATGAATCATCTAATTTGGATGGCTACTAACTGCTACTAATTTTAAAATTATGGATGATTCTATGGAGAAATTCCTATTCGGATACATTTAATATTCTCAATTTGGATGTTGATAATTGAGAAGCTTTTTGGTTTGGATGGTTCCTAATTAAGAAGACTTTTGATTTGGGTGGTTACTGATTGAGAAGACTTTTAATTTTGATGGTTTCTAATTGAGAAGACTTTCAATTCAGATGGGCCCTAATTGAGAAGTCTTTCAATTTGGATGGTTCGTATAATTGAGAAGACTTTCAATTCGGATGGTTCCTAATTAAGAAGACTTTCAATTCGGTTAATTCATAATAAAAAAGTTCTTCAAATTCATGTCCTCCCTAATTAAAAGTCTAAAAATTCGTATGGTTATCCTAATGTAGAAGGCATCCAAATTTGATGATTTCAAATTAAGACATCTTCCAATTCGGCTACACCTAACAATTTTTCAATTTAGATGGTTGAGCTATTTTAATTTGAATGGTTCTTTATTTCAAAATTTTTCAATTCACTTCCTAATTATAAATCCTTTGAAATAACGTGGTTAAGATTTTGAAAATGTTTCCATTCGGACAACTTCAAATTATGAAACCTTACAATCTGGATTGTTTTCAATTTAAAGGAAGCTTTCTGATTCGAATGATATATAATTAAAAAACATTAAGAAAAGAACGGTTAATAATTTAGAAGCCTTGAAATTAGGATGGTACCGAATTAAAGAATAACTTCCAATTCGGATAGTACCTAATTAAAGAATAACTTCCAATTCGGATAGTATACCTAATTAGAGAATAACTTCCAATTCGAAAAAGTTTTAATTCAGAAGGTTCCTAATTGAGAAACATTTCAATTCGGATAGTTCCTAATTAAGAGTTCTTCCAATTTGTATTGTTAATATTAAAAAAGTTCTCAACTAGGATGGTACGAAATTAAAGAATAACTTGTAATTCAAAAAACATTCAATTCAGATAGTTCCTAACTAAGAAACCTTTTAGTTCCAATTATCTATAATTAAGAAGCCTTCCAATTTGGATAGTTTCTAATTAAGAAGCCCTTCAATTCGGTTGGTGCCAAATTAAAAAATAACTTCCAATCCGAAAAACGTTCAATTCAGAAGGTTCCTAATTGAGAAACCTTTCAATTCGAATAGTTCCTAATTAAGAGTTCTTCCAATTTAAATTGTTAATATTTAAAAAGCCCATCAATTAGGATGGTACCTGATTATCCAATCTCCTCATTTAAAAAAATGTTCTATGCAAATGGTTCCTAAATAAAAAGCATACCAATATGGATAATTCTCTGTAAATAAGCTTTCCAATTCAAATGGTACCAATTAAGGAGTCCACTAATTTGGAAGGTTCCTTATTTAGATTTATAATTAAAAATCCTTCTCATTTAGATAGTTTCTAATAATGAAGTCCTCTAATTCGAATGGTACATAATTAAAAGCTTACCAATTCAAAAAACGTCCAATTCAAATTGTTCCTAATTATAAATCCGGATGGGTCCTAATTAAGAAGGTTTTTAATTTAGATGGTTCCTAATTAAGAAGTCTTTTAATTCGGATGGTACCTATTAAGAAACCTTACAATTAGGATTGTCCTAATTAAAAAACCTTCCAATTCGGATGGTCCCTAATTTTCGAAGAACTCAAATTCGGATGGTACATAATTAAAAGCCTATAATTTCGAAAAACGTCTAATTCAGTTAGTTCCTAATTAAAAATTCGGTTGATTCCTAATTATGAAGGTTTTTAATTGAGATGGTTCCTTGTTAGAAAGTCCTTCAATTTGGAAAGTGCCTAATTAAGAAGCCCTCCAATTCGGATAGTTACTATTGAAAAACCTATTAATTTGAAAAACATCAAATTCAGATTGTTTTGATTAAAAATTCGGATAGGTCCTAATTAAGTAGTCTTCCAACTTAGATCGTTCCTAATTAGAAAGTCTTTTAATTCGGATAATACCTAATTAAGAAACCTTATAATTCGGATTTTTTAAATTATAAAAGCCTACCATTTCAGAAAAGGTCCAATTCAGATGGTTCCTAATTACGAAGTCTTTCAATTCGGATGGTACCAAATTAAGAAATCTTACAATTCGAATTGCCACCATTTAAAAAACCTTCTAATTCAGATGTTCCTACTTTTCGAAGTCCTCCAATTCGAATGGTACATAATTAAAAGCCTACCATTTCAAAAAACGTCCAATTCAGATAGTTCCTAATTAAAAATTCATATGGATTCTTATTAAGAAGTTTACCAATTTATTGGAAATTAATTCCTAATTACTAAGTCCTTTATTATGAATGGTACCTAATTTAAGAACCTTCCAATTCAAAAATCGTCCAATATGACCCCAAAAATTAAGACAATTTTACATACCTAATCCCGTTAATATTGTACTTTTAAGTCCAGATTTCCAAACAAATAATCCGACAAAGAATAATAATAATCATTACTCAATTAATAAACCTGTACAATCTTATATGTCTTGAAATACTTTCATATTCTCGGAACTTTCTTTGAACAATATAACACTCTGAATGCAGATCGATAAAAGCGACAATATACAATTTTATATTAAAAAGTCATTGACACCTGTCGATAAAATCTATGTACCTTATTGTTCAAGAGTATCTACTATTGTTCAGGTTGTTGATTCTCTCTCTGCTCAGTGGGCATGAACACGTAACAATTCTATCTGCATCGTTCCAAAAATTTATAGTTCACGAACAAATTCCCAGAATATCCCGAGGTCACTAAAACTTGATATATTCCTCTTTTCTCCAATTAACCCATTTTTCCCCACAATGTAAACAGAATTTTGTCATTTAGAAACATTTTATTCAAATTTTAAAATTTGTTGTTTCTAATTGCCAATTTCTAACATAACTATTTGGATTTTTTAAAGATCAAGATCACGGGTAAATCACCAACTTTCCGAAGTTTTCTAGGGATATATAATCTTTTGAATTTTTCAAAGGACAAAGTTTAAAAAAACTGCATTGGAGTACTAGGGTTAAAGTCTGCGAATTTATTAAATCTAAATTCATTTCATTGTTTGAGATATTTTCAAATAATACCCTCAGCGTTCAAACCTCAGGATGCTAATAAAACTTGATATATGCTTTTTTCTTTGAAGCATATATTTCATGATCGCTTCATGCAGGTCTTTCGATCAGAGGAAGGAAGTGTAGCAAAGAAAAAAGGAAGATATAGGAGGAGTCGACATATGAGAAGGAGGCTTCTTACACTCGGGATCATCTGCCAGGTCGAATGGCTTCTCAATCTAAGTGTGTATATGTATTAAAACCCCGAGCCAGAGGTCGAGTACAAAAGCAAGATAAACGAAATACCGACTATAGCAGCCGTCCACTAATATAATGGTGTACCGTACCCGGGCATATGGCACTCTAGCAGGTGGCACACTGTCCAACCGCATTCAGGACACGGAAATTAAAACACCAGGCCCCTTAGCAACATGTGCTTTATTGTCTGCAACTTTTCACTTTTTATTTCACGGTCAAACCTGTCTTTTACGTAACAAAATTCGTTTTTAATTCTAAAGGGATTTAAACGACTCAAGTGCTTTTAATTAAATTGCGTATTTTTTATTTTCTTCGTAACAAACCAAAGATAAAATTCAACTTACAGGGCTGACAGTGACTAACTTTTTTCACTTTTACTCGCTTTTTTTTAAAATCACGCACTATTGCTCAGTTTTTTTTTAAACTCATTTTTCTCACTATTTTAGTAAAATGTATATTCCAGCTGCGGGGAGAGGTCTTTTTGACACTGAAAAAATAGCAATGTAATCATAACAAAATAGTTTTGTTAATGATTTTTTGTTGGCTTTGTCAAATTTAAGAGTTAGAATTACCAAAAAACAGTTTAAATTATAAAATAATTTTGTAGTATTTAATAAAAATTTTGTTTGAGTTTATTAAAATCTTTTGTTGGCATTACCAAATATGTGATGGCGCATGCGCATTCTATACGATCCTGTTTGACGCATGTTCTCGTCTGGTTTTCATAAAGACATCGATATAAATTGGAATTTTTTGTTTTTTAAAACAAAAAAAAAAGAATATTATATGGGTGATAACTAAATCAAATGTCTACAAAGTTAACTTTTGAAATTAAAAAAATATAACTATAAAATATACTTTATAAAGATAATAAAAAGGGACTTATTTATGATTTTATGTTTAGTGACAAAATTGACAGAATGTATTGCTGAATGATACATAAGTCGATAATTAGTCATATAAGTGAATAAATATTATGGTTTTTTAAAAGAGTAAATTTATATTTCGATTCTTACGTGGCAGGTTAATAAACGTTTAAGCACAATATGTTGTTTTCAAGAATCTAAACCTAACCTATAAAACTATCTACTTTATATTCTGTTTTTTTTTTTGTGGAAAATACTTTATTTAACATAAGAAATAATTAAGGAATAATTCCATTTTTAATAGTATGAAACTACTTTCAATTATTGTTTTAAAAATTAAAAATAAACACATGTTTTTAAATAAATTTCATGCCTAGAAATATTTACGTGTATTATTATAACTACACATTATTTCACAGTAAGATACAAAAAATATTAAATATTTTTAATTAAAAACATTCATTTATTTAACAAATCAAAACAATATTGGAGTTTCCATTTGCACAATCTGTGTTTAACTTTTTTTTCTTTATTATAATAGCCATCAAAATATTTGTTAAGCTCTAAAAAGTTTTGTTGGGACTACCAAATTTTTTTGTTGAAATTACCCTAAATAATTAACAAAAGAATTTTGTTGGCACAACAAAATAATTTTGTTGAGTGTATATCAACAAAAGAAATTGGTTGAGCCAACAAAATTTTTGTTCAGCCAAACAAACCTTTTTTTCAGTGGATAGAGGGTTAATAATTTACCTTATAATCAATTATTTTGTTCATATTCCAGTTACATCGTCAAATTTTTAAATACAGTTCTACAAGTATTTAACTTCTACACCTCTTTTCAATTATTTTTGGCATTTTTAAAGTACTTTTCTTAGCTTTAAAGTATTTTTGTCAATTATCAAGTATTTTTACGATTGTGAATTCAATTTTCTCAAATATCAATTATTACAGGTAGTCTTTAAATTTATTGTCATGAATATTTAAACTTAAATTAATTACACAAGTTTTCATTTATATTTGTCATTTTTCAATTATTTTCTTAAACTTCCAATTATGTTTTTCAATCTTTACATTATTGACAGAAATATTTAAATTATGTACAAAGGTTTCAATTTACTTTTGTTATTTTTTAATTATTTTCTTCAAATTTCAATTACTTTTTTTATTATTTATTTTTTATTTATCCGTACATAAACGGGCTTATTCAAGTATTTTTGTCATTCTCGAATTATTTTCTTCGTATTTCTGTTATTTTTGCCATTATAGAATAATTCTAAAAAACTCCAGTATTTTATGTAATTTTTCTTTATTGTCATGAATTTATTAATTTTTTACACCTTCTCTAATTATTTTCTACAAATTACAATTGTTTTCTTCAAACTTCAATTACTTTCTTCTTAATACAATTTTTTTCCATTTTTTAATTATTCTCTTCAAATTTCAATTATTTTCTTCAAACTTCAATTAATTTCCTCAAACCTGAAATATCTTTTTCAATTTCAACTGTTTCGTCGATTTTTTTTAAGTATATTCTTCAAATTTTTAATTTTTTACATTAGTTATCAATTATTATTATTGTCATTTTTCAATTAGTTTTTCTCAAATTACAATTATTTCTGTCATTATTTAATTTTTGTCATTTTTCAACTGTTTTCTGCATACAGAAATACATATATTACATATAAATACATATAAATACATATACATTTTTTTGACATTTTTAAACTATTTTCTTCAAATTTCAATTATTTTCTCGAAACTTCTATTATTTTTTTCAGTTTTTAACTATTGTCCAAAAAAATTTAATTTTTATCCCAGCTTTCAATTATTTTTTCCATTATTCAATTAGTTTCTGAACATTTTTTAATTATCTTGTCATTTCAATTATTTTTGATATTTTTAAATTATTTTCTTTAAATTTCAATTATGTTCTTCAATCTTTATATTATTGACAGAAATATTTAAATTATGTACGCAAGTTTCAATTTACTTTTGTTATTTTTCAATTATTTTTTTTTCAAATTTAAATTATATTTGTCATTCTTCAATTAATTTCTTGCAATTTCAATTATTTTCTTCAAATTTCAATTATTTCGTTTCAATTTTTTTAATTTTTTGATTTTTAATCAATTTTTCATTTTTTTTCATATTTGAATTATTTTTATCATTTTACAATTTTTTTTTTCAAATTTGAATTATTTTCAATCATTTTTCAATTATTTTCTTCATATTTCAATTATTTTTGCTGTTTTCGAATTATTATCTTCAACTTTGGATGGCAAACCTGAATCTTTATTATTGACAAGAATTTTTAAATTTTTACACCAGTTTTAATTAATTTTTTTCAAATTTTAATCATTTTTTTATTATTGTCATGCATTTTTAATTTTGTACACCTTTTTCAATTATTTTTAACAAATTTCAATTATTTTCTTCAAACTTCAATAATTCCTTTCTTCAACTTTCAATTATTTTCCTGAAACTTCTATTTTATTTAGTTTTTCAATTATTATTCATAATTTTTTTTTTACACCAGCTTTAAATTTTTTATATTATTATTCAATTAGTTTCTTAAAATTTTAATTGTTTAGTCAATTTTTCAAGCATTTCTTCAAATTATTAATTTGTTACACTAGTCACCAATATTTTTTTGTCATTTCTTAATAATTTTTTTTAAATTACAATTATTTCTGTTATTATTCAAATATTTTTGACATTTTGGAATTACTTTCTTTAAATTTAATTTTTTTAATCTTTTTATTATTTTTATGATTTTATTAACTCTTAAACCAATTTTCGATTATTTATGTAATTATTCAATTAGTTTCATTACATTTCAATTATATCTTTGATTTTTTAATTATTTTATACAATTTTACAATTGATGTACCTGTTAAATTTTTTTATTTTTTACTCCATTTTTAAAATATATTTCTCATTTTTCATTAATTTTTTTTCCAAAGTTCAGTTATTTTGTCATTTTTTTAACACTTTTCTACATTTTTAATTCTTTTTTGTCATTTTCAATTATTGTTTTCAATTTTCTATTATTTTTCTCAAGCTTCTATTATTTTTTTCAGTTTTTCAATTATTGATTAGAAATTTTTAGTTTTTAAATCAGCTTTCAATTATTTATGTCATTATTCAATTCGTTTCTTCATATTTTAATTATTTCGTCAATATCTTTATTATTGTACTCAAAATTTAAATTCTTTACATGAGTCACAAATTATTTTTTTCACAAATTATTTATTTTTGTCCTTTTTCAACTATTTCTTGTAATTTAATTTTGTTGAAATTTGTCAATTATTTTTTTCAAATGTTAATTATTTCGTTTTAATTTCTCAATTTTTGTCCTCATTTTTTGAATTCTAATCAATTTTTCAAATAGTTTTGTCATTTTAAAATTTTTTTCATATTTGAATTATTTTTGTCATTTTTCAATTATTTTCTTCATATTTCAACTATTTTTGTAATTTTCAAATTATTTTCTTAATATTTTAATTTTCGTTTCAATTTCTCAATGTTTGTCTTCATTTTTTGATTTTTAATCAATTTTTTAATTAGTTTTGTCATTTTACCATTTTTTTTTCATGGTTGAATCATTTTTGTTATTTTTCAATTATTTTCTTCATATTTCAAATATTTCTGCCATTTTCGAATTATTTTCTTCAAATTTCAATTGTTCCGTTTAAATATCTCAAATTTTTGTCTTAATTTTCTGATTTTTAATCAATCTTTTCATTAGTTTTGTCACTTTTCAATTTTTTTTCATAGTTGAATTATTTTTGTAATTTTCAATTATTTAGTTTCAATTTCTCAATTTTTGTCTTCCTTTTTTGATTTTTAATTAATTTTTTAATTAGGTAGTTTTTTCATTTTACAATTTATTTTTTATTCATATTTGAATTATTGTTATTATTTTTTAATTATGTTCTCGTAATTTCAATTATATTTTAAACTTTTGAATTATTATCTTCAAATTTCAATTATTACATTTCAATTTTTCAATTCTTCTCTTCAGTTTTTGATTTCTAATCAATTTTTCAACTAGTTTTGTCATTTTACAATTTTTTTTCAAATAGGGGTCGTCCACATATCACGTGATATCTTCAGGGGTGGGAGGGGGGTCGGCAAAATATCACGGTCCATGGAAATTTAATTTTTTAACAATAGAAAAAGTATCACGAGGAGGGGGGAGGGGGTTCAAATTAGCTCAAATTTATATCACGTGATATGTGAATGATCCCATACGAATTATTTTCGTCATTTTTCAATTATTTTCTTCATATTTCAATTATTTTTGCCATTTTCAAATTTTTTTCTTCAAATTTGAATGACTTTCCTAAATCTTTATATTATTATCATGATTTTTTAAACTTTTCAAACAAGTTCATTGGCGTAACATATACACCTTCAAAACTCCTACAGGTGTTCCGTCTAATATTAGGGAGCCCTGCCTAATTTTATTTCCCTGCGAGCAGTCCCCAATCTAATATCAGTAATTCCAAACCCATTATTCTTTACTCACTTTTTCCACTTAAAAACTCACTACTTACTCACTTTTTAAAAACTAAAAAATCACATTTTTAAACTATTTCCAATCTGCAAGTCTACTGACAGAACTTACTTTACAAAGTGTTAGATAAAATTAAACTTTTTTTCTTTTAAAAACGAGAGATAAAGTTTTTTTTCTCTCCAAATGAGCTATACAAAGTACAACTTAACCTAAATATTTAGTAACGCCTCTTTAATCTAGAGATTCTAGAGGCTAATTGAATGGCAAGGCGACATAAAATTCTCTCGAATGTAAAGATAATAAGTGTGTAAAACCATAAAATGTCTCCCACTTGTCACTCGTTATCTGACCAACCCATTTTTCCAGACTAGATATTCCCTCATCAAAAATTAATGATACTTACGGCACGTTACCGATCAGAAAGCATGGCACGCTAACGCTAAAGATAGATCATCCACCCTACGATTGAGCATCAACGGTTTTCGACTTTTATCCCCTCTTTCTTTTTTTTTCTTTTTTTTTTAACCGACCAAGCACACACTCGTGATACGAATGCTGAACAGTCGAAAAGCACCGCTTCCCCAAATGCGAGTTGGGTTTATATTTAGCGTCCAAGTGAGAAACGACGTCAGTCGAGCTTCATTTTTTTTTTGTCCCACCCATAGAATTTAGAGGCACTTAAATTACTAAACAAGCGCGCGTTCAACTCTTTCGACGTAGGGTAATTCAATCCAAATATTAACGCACGTATTATCTAAAAACTCATTTCTCGAATGCCCTATTGAGACAAGATAGTGAGAAACACGATCCAGGCGCGCCTGACACAAATTAATTTCGTAATTTCAATTTAAAGATTATGGTTGTAGGATTAGAGTTCACTGGGTTATTGCTTATTAATTTGTATACGGATGGTGTACTAAAAACTTTTTAAATTGAAAATATTCTGAATAAAGAACTAAAAATGATTTTTAGGTTATTTAAGACCATCAAGTCTGACTCTAGCAATGAGATCTTTATAGGCTTCTTGACATTTTATCCTACAATTTAGAGAGGGACTCAAGTTTCATGATTTCTTGCTGAATTTTGACAATTTATTTCTTTAAAAAGAATTTAAAAAAAGGAATATTTAATACTTGATGATTTTAAACTTAGACTTATCTAAATACGACAATTTTTTAGTTTAGATATTTTAAGATCAAGTTGGAACTTTCTGAGATTTATGTCGCCTTAAAATTCTTTTTAAAACAGTTGTAAAGTAGCTTCAATGAGTAGTTAGACCTAATTTAAAAATTGGGTTTAAAGACTACTTAATATTTGATGGTTTTTAAAATCTGACAATTTTAAAACGTAGTTGGAACTTTCTAAGATTTATCTCTCTTTAGAATAATTAAAAAAAGCTTCAAAGAGTATTTAAACCTAATTTAAATATTGTCTTTAAAAGCTTTAAAGTGTATTGATGATTTTAAAATCTGACGATTTTAAACTTGGACACATCTATTTACGACAATTTTTCAATTTAGAGATTTAAAGATAGAGTTGGAACTTTCTAAGATTTATTTCTTCTTAAAATTCTCCTTAAAACAGTTCAAAAGTGTCTTCAATAAGTATTTAGACCTATTTTAAAAATTAGGTTTAAAGACTATTTAATACTTGATGATTTTAAAATCTGACGATTTTTTTAGACCCATCTAAATTCGACAATTTTTCAATCCAAAGATTTTAAGATGAAGTTTAAAAAGTGTCTTCAATGAGTATTTATAGACCTATTTTAAAAATTGGGTTTGAAGACTATTCAATACTTGATGATTTTAAAATCTGACGATTTTAAAATGTAGTTGGGACTTTCTAAGATTTATTTCTCTTGAAAATAGCTTAAAAAAAAGGCTTTAAAGAGTATTTAATACTTGACGATTTTTAAATTTTACGATTTTAAACTTAATTATTCCAGAAACAATAATTGATAAATATCATACATTAAATTGTTTTTTATTCTTTAAACACGGAAAAAAAAGTTAGCCGCTGCTGCTAACTAAATTTAGCAGTCAATTTTTTAGTCACCACAGCTAAATAAACTTTTAGCTGTCTTAGCTAATATTTAGCTGTGGAAGCTAACAGAAGTGGATCCCACAGCTAAAAATAGTTATTTGTCATAGGGACAGCTAAACCTTTTTAGCTATGATATCTACAAATATTAGGAACCACAGCTAACTTTTAGCTGTCGTAGCAAACGTTTTAGCTATCTTAGCTAATATTTAGCTGTGGTGACTAAATAAGTATCAGCTAAATTTTTTAGCTGCGGTAGCTAATTCATTTTTTTCCGTGAAGCCTCTTTTCAATTGTTCTCAAAAGAAATAAATCTCAGAAAGTTCCAAATTCATCATAAAATCTCTAAATTGAAAAATCGACGTATTTAGATGAGTCTAAGCTTAAAATCGTCAAGTATTAAATACTCTTTAAAGGCTTTTCTAAATCGTTTTTCAAGAGAAATAAATCTTAGAAAGTTCCAGTTCTATTTTATAATTTCTAAATTGAAAGATTGTCGTATTTAGATAGGTCACAATTTAAAATCATCCGGTATTAAACAATCTTTAAAGCCTTAGATTGTTTTTAACAGAATTCTTACAAAGTTCCAATTTCATCTTAAAATGTCTAGATTGAAAAATTGTCGTATTTAAATGGGTCTAAACTTAAAATCGTCAAGTATAAAATACTATCTAAAGTCTTTTTAAAATTTTTTTCAAGAGAAATAAATCTTAAAAAACAACCGGTTTCTTTTTATTTACAGGTTAACTAAACATATTCATCTTTTCCAAATAAAATTGTCAAATTTCACAAAAACCCATTTTTCTAGATTGTAGGATGAAATGAAAGATTTACTACTATAAAAGATCTCATTGTTGGAATCAGACTTGATGAGGGTTACTTTTAGGGAATAGGAATAAAACTAGAGAAGAAGATTTGTTCCCGAAATTCGTCTTTGTGAATAGTCGTACTGGGTGGAATTGAAGATTGGAGTGATAAGGCAGCAATTCACCTTTTTTGCCTCCCCTAACAAATTTCCCAACACCTATTGAAGATTATAAAAAAGAGAATATGATAAAATAATACTTCATACAGAGAATATATATTGAATGTATAAATTATATTTAATTATGTTTTGCATTTTATATTATTCGATAATCGTTAAGAAATTTGTTAGAAGGTTAATAAAGGTGTAAATTCAAGTGAATTCAATTAATTGGTAGTTCTTCTTTAATCCGCCATTTTGTTTCTTAAGAATGGAGGCACTAGTTTAAAGGCATCATCAATTTTGATGACCTTTCGATATGCAAAGTTTCAACCAAATGTACACCTTTTCCCTTCGTATCGTTACATTTATTCCTAAACGAAGGGATAAATTAACACGAATATACAGAAAATTAAAATATAAAATAATTTTATAAAAAAGTAATCTTTAAACAATAATTATAAGTAACTATTTATTATTGACTTTATTAGTGTCTCAATTTCCACTAATCAGATTAAACAGAGGGTTCAGAGAATTTGTCCTCTGTGTGTTTGTATATTCTAGGAAAAGGAACACAACTGGAAGATCATCTTAAAATCCAGTTTCGAATTTACATTTAGGGTCTTCCACCCTCTGGTGTTTCTGCTTCGCTAGCACTATATTCCCCTGAAACAGAATCCTAGGGTTTCCTGTCGAGAACGCGTGCTGTTTTTAACAAGGAGTCGTAATTATCACACCAGGGTTTGAGCCTCTGAAAAATTAAGTCTCAACCACGTCCCACACGCAAATACCCGTGTGAATTCAAATGAAAACATTTATTTTAAATGCTAAACAGAAAAAGAAATCTGAAACAATTTTTCAATTTTAAAAATCTGATTTGATCAAAATTCGGTACTTAAAAAATTGGTTGTTGCAAAACAGTTTCAAGTTGCGGAAACTTATTTGATTTGGATTCCTAATTTGAAAATCTACTGAATAGGGTAATTGTCCAATTAGTTGAAATTGGATAAAATAATATTGATGCAGAAACTTTTGTGTATAGCATAATCTAAGATTTTTGTTGAAGGGATAAGATAAGAGAATTGATTTTGACTGGTCGGAGTCTTGAGATGTAATTTGCCCCCACGGTTATTTCCTTGTTCCTTCGCCTACGAGACGATGAGTCACCTCCGTCTTTTATACATCGCTTTCCCTTCCAAGTCGTTTCAAAGTTAGTACTTTGCCTCCAAGTTCCATTTATTGCAATATCGATAGAGCATCTTATCTTCATAAAGACGAAATGGAATACGTATCTAATTTCTGACTGATCGTACTCATTCGTTCTATCGTGTTCTATCAAACTATTCTATCTAGCATTCAACTTCCAAGGTTTTATCTCTCTACTTTAAAACCAGTTTAAACTATCTCAATGATAAGGGAAATCCAATAAAGCCATTTTCAAAATTAACAGTGTTAAAAGTTGGATAATTTTTTGTAATTGGGTAATTTGAGTAACTGGTATTGAAGTACAACTGAAGATTAATGGAAATTTTACGGTGTTATAGAGATATACGAAAAATGTATTTTTAGGCTAATTTTTCTTAATTTTCGTGGTTTTTAATTAGGTTTGAAATGTACCAAATGATACTCAGAATAGTTCGAACGGTATTAAGAATGATTCAAATACAGTAAAGATCATTCAAATGGTACTTTAGGTATAATTCATATGATATTAAGAATAATACAAATGGTACTAAGAACTATCGAATGGAGTGAAAATTATTTAAATGGTACAATAGATACAAACCAAATGGTACTAGGAATGATCCAAATTTAGTAAAAATTATTTAAATGGCAAAATAGGTACAAACCAAATGGTACTAAGATTAATTTAAATGGTATTCATACAATCCAATTGGTACTAACATCTGAATGTTAACTACTTGTAGAATCCATTAAAATAATCAGAATAGTACTAAGAATCATAGAAAAGGAATAATCGAAATGGTACTAAGAATGTTCCAAATGTAGCAAAGATTATTCAAATGGTACAATAGGTACAAACCAAATGCTACTAAGAATAATTCAAATGGTATTAATAATGATCTAAAGATAGTAAATATTATTCAAATGGCACTATATGTACAATATAAATGATATTAAGATTTAAAAATAATCCAAATGGTACTGAGAATGATTCAAATATAGTAATGATTATTCAAATGGTACAAACTAAATGGTACTAAGAATAATTTAAATGGTACTGATACAATCCAATTGGTTCTACCAGTATCATCCGAATGTTACAAGAGGTAGAATCTATAAAATTTATCCAAATGGTACTAAGAATGATCGAAATATAGCAAAGATTATTAAAATGATACAGTAGGTAAAATTCAATGGTACTTCGAATAATTCAAATGGTATTATAAGAATGATCCAAATATAGTAAAGATTATTGATATGGTACAAGAGGTACAATCTAAATGGTACTATGGAGAATTCAAATGGTATCGATACAGTCCAATTGGTTCTAATACTATAGCATTTTCGAATGTTCATATAGGTAGAATCTATAAGATTCATCCAAATGGTTCTGAGAATGATCCAAATGTAGCAAATATTATTCAAATGTTACTGTAGGTACAATCCATATGATATTAAGAATAATCCAAATGGTACTAAGAATGATTCAAATATATGGTACAAATGGTACAAAAGGTAGAAACTAAATGGTACTAGGAATAATTTAAATGGTATTGATACAACCTAATTGGTTCTACCAGTAGAATCCGAATGTTGCTATAGGTAGAATACATAAGATGCATCGATATGGTACTAAAAATGGTCCAAATGTATCAAAGATTATTCAAATGGTATAATAGGTACAAATCAAATGGTACTAAGAATAATTCAAATGGTATTATAAGAATGATTCAAATATAGTAAAGATTATTGAAATGGTACAAAAGGTAGAAACTAAATGGTACTATGAAGAGTTCAAATGGCATTGATGCAGTCCAATTGTTTCTAACAGTATAGCATATCCGAATGTTAATATAGGTAGAATCCATAAGATTCATCCAAATTTTTCTGAGAATGATCCGGATGTAGCAAAGATTATTCAAATTGCAATATGAATTGCAATATGTATAATAGATGTATACCAAATGCTACTAAGAATAATTCAAATGGTATTAATATTGATCCAAATACAGTAAATATTATTCAAATTTTACTATGGGTACAATTCATATGATATTAAGAATAATCCAAATGGTACTAAGAATGATTTAAATGTAATAAAGATTATTTAAAATCCAAAAGTGAGTATCTAAAAACAATAATCCAAATGTTATAGGAAGGATCAAATTGGTAGTAAGGATTGTTCAAATGGTACTAAGCATAATCCAAATGGTACAAATCCACTGTACTCTAATATCATTTGAATTTTTATCTCTATAACAGTAAAATTGAAATTATCCTTAGCACCATTTGAATTCTACTTATAGTCCCATTTGAATAATCCTTACCTTCTTTTAGACCACTCTTAATACCATTTAGATCACATTTAGTACCATTTGTATCATTCATAGTACAATTCGGATTATTCTTAAAACTATTTGCTTCTTCTTGAAGACCTTGATCAAATTAGATAATACATTATCAAGTAGATTGTACCAACCATTCGGATGCCATTAGTACCAATTGAATTGTACCAGAACAATTGAGATATATCCACTATTTAAATACTTTTGGTACTGCATACCATTTGCATACCATCCTGCTATACCTGATACTGTTCAAATTGTTCTCAGAACCATTCGAAAAATACTTGAATCCATGCTACACTACAAAATTATTTCATCTAATCTCCATAACTTTACCGATTTCATCTACAATTATCCCCTAACATCATTTTTCGAATCCTGGACCCTAAAAATATCAAAATTCAAAGGTAATACATTCTTCTACAAGATAGAAATACAGATAACTAAACTGATAATGTGTGTGTTACACAAGTCAGACTTCCCGAGTGAGCGATACCTTTTCATTAGAATGCGTGGCGCGATTCGTTCGAGTCCCATGGCTTAATAAACGAACATAAACGTTTATTCTTTTTGCAAAAGAGTCTCGGAGTGAACGACGTCGACGACGATTCCAGAGGGGCTGAATGGAGTTGATGTTGACTCACGAAAGGGTGGCAGGAAGGGGGTGGTGTCTCAAAGGAAAGGAGGGAAGCGAAAAGCAGCATATACATAGCGCATAGATACCGAGACATGGAGATAGAGAAAGAGAGACGGAGAAAGAGAGAGAAAAAAAGAGATAGAGAGAAACGAGACGGAAACAGAAGTGAGAGGATAGGAAGAGACTGAATGTAGCTTGCGTATTAATAACGCAGCTAGCATCGTACCAAGCAAAGAAAAGATGAGGAAAAAGAAGAGGAAAAAATCGGTAGGGTGAGACTCTTTTTAACCCTTGACAAACGGGGAGAATTTCAGTATTATCCCTCGACCCTAAGCAAACGCAAACTAACGTGTAGGTGCACCAGTCTAATCGGTGTGTGCACGCTAGACTCGTTCCTCAACTCTCTGAAGCTCAATCTGCACTTTTGCCCGAGAGCCGAGAGAAATGCACAGGTAGGTATATACGAATGTGTTATTAGAGTTGAGTGCACTGCGTACGCAGTCATGTGATGCCATGAAAATGAGAATGTGCATGTAACAGTGGGAGGAGAGGCACAAGTGTTTGTTTATGGATGCACTTGAGCGCAAGCGTCGAGACAACTTTAAGAGATGATGTAAATGAAAACCTTAAGAAAACGAAAGAAGAGCGCCATTAATTACCTTCCGCAATCTTTTGCTAAGATGCTGCCATCGCTGGAAAAGTTTCTACGTTATACAGAATAGTGTAAATAATACCGCCAAGAACTGTAAATAAAATCTTGCTGAGAAAAAAGTAAAGGAAAATTTTAAAAAATGGTTTGATGATTTCTTGGCTGATATTTCATCGTAGGTTTGTCCAAATTCAAAAATAAACGCTTGTCAAAAATTTGATACTAATTACTAAAGTTTCCAGTGTTTGAAATATAATCATCTTTTTGGTTTTGGTTCAAAATTTAAAGATTTTTAGACGGAACTCTATTAAAATCATTATGTATATTGTTTTTTGAACTCTCTCTAACTTTTAAGCCTTTTGCATTACATGTTGCTTGATTTGTATTCTTTTAATTTGAAAAATTTGGAATTGTTCCAAAATGGTCCACTTTTGGAAACCTTCCAATTTAGGTGATTGCATATTTGCAATCCTTTAAATTCAGATAAATAAAAACTTCCAATTCTGCAAATCCGATAAATTCTGATTTTAAATCCTCCGATTAGGATTATTCAAACATCTTAATACCAATTGTTTATTATTCTTATTCTTATCATTTTGATATTATTATTATTAGTATTATTGTTATTATTATTATTATTATTACTATTATATTACAACTAACTTTTCCCCTCTAATAATATTTTGACATCAATATTTCTTTTTCTCCGTGAATACAAACACATAATTTCAAGTTATGCTTCAAAGGAGATAGGAAAATAAAGATTAATTAGTGTTGAATAGACAATTGAAAAAATTGAAAGAGAAAATACTAGAGTGGTAAAGGATAGAGAAGCAAAAGGAATAAAAGAAATGAGTAACAACCTATTATTAAAGATGCGACAACTTCCAACTGGTGTACCATTAGTTACGGTTCGTTAGAAAAGGGGAGACGAGATTTTTTTTTTTTTGTTAGAAAAAGTGACCTCAAAATAACGGAAGAAAGTACAGAAAGTACAGACATTGTGAAAGCCTCACTTTGCAAGAAAATCTTTCACATTGCATTTATGTTTCTTATTTTTAAGGAAACAGAACATTTTTTTTATTTTTTATAAAATACACGTTGTTTATTGTTTTTCTTCGTTTTTTCCCCCTTACAATAATGCAATTTTAAGCAGTTGAAAGTTGTAATTACGTGGACATAAAGTTGTAACAACAGTGTAAATATCAGTTACCAGATATAATAATAATTCGCATGGGAGTGAGATAGTTAATGACTTTAACGCAGAACAAGATGATTATCGCTTCCCTTCTTTTCCGCGTTCTTCGGCATTTTATTTTCCGGATTTGCGCAATCATTTCAACCCTACAAGTTGGGGGGAGGCAAGAAAATATTCTGAGGTAATTGCTCTCCTTCCTGTGCCAAGACTATGTGTTCTACTCTATTTCTTTTTTTCTCTTTCTCTCTCTCTTTCGCTCTCATTTAATTCGTTTCTTTCTCACATCCCTTTCAACTGTCTGCATTGTGCGCAAAATGCTAAACAGAATTACATGGAATGCTCCTGATTCACGTAACAGAAACTCTTGAGAAGATGAACAAATATTTGAAATTATAATATTGGTAACCGTTACCACTTGAGAGGTGACTATACAGACATGCGGATGGTGACAATATTATTATTTAGATGGTAACGATTGTCATTTAGATGTTACATTAGATAATATTACATCTGTACTGATAACGTTTGGCTGGTTTTAGTACCATTTGGATATGGCAGTAATATTCTATGAAGTATTATACCTATCCATATTATTTAGATGGCATTTAAAAACATTTGAATTATTCTTAGTACCATGTAAATTGTACTAATAGTGCTTTTTGAATCAAGGATAATATCATTTGGATGATATCTAGTACCATTTGGAAGTTATATCTAATACCATTTGGAAGGTACCTAGTACCATTTGGAAGTTATCTAATTCGGAAGGTACCTAGTACCATTTGAAAGGTATTTAGTACCATATTTCAAAGGTACCTGGTACCATTTGAAAGGTACCAGTTCCATTTGGAAGGTATCTAATACCATTATGATGGTACATAGTGCAATTCGGAAAGTACGAATTCCATTTGAATAGTACTATCATCATCTAGATGGTATATTTGGATGGTACTAGTATCATTTGGATTTGCAAGTACCGTTTAGTTGATATCTTTTAGATGGATCTAGTATCATAGTCATTAATACCATTTGTATGGTGAGTAATGTTTTATGACATTTTGTATCTATAATACCAATCGGATGATATCTGTACCATTTGAATAGTACTAGAACCAATTAGGTAGTATATTTGGATGGTACTAGCATTATTTGAAACTGCCAGTACCGTTTGGATGGTACTAGTATCATTTGGATCTGCCAGTACTGTTTAGTCGATATCTTTTAGACGGATCCAGTATCATTTTATCAATACCATTTGTATCTAATCCTACAAGATTTTACCCAGTACCATTTCAAAAATACTTAATGTTCGGTACAAATTTAAACCACCTAAGTTAGAAAATCCAAATCTCAACATTGTCCAATTTTCAACTTCGTAAATACATCCATAGGCTCTAAATTAAACTAATTTACCTAAATTCAGCCTTATTCTATAACGTAACTCCCAATTAGTGACAATAAACAAAATACTCTCCAATTAATATCTCCAAACCAATTAGTACAAGAAAGTCTCTAGAGCATAGAACCGTTACTCAAAACGGAAACCGTTTATGTGAAAATGAAACAAATAATAAAGAGTAGGAAGTTATTTACGTGAAAAAGAAAGAACCATAATAAACATCGAGTCGTTTATGTGAAAAGGAAAGAAATAATAAAACCTCTCTAAACTGAAGAAACAGTGTCCTATTTTTTTTTCCAGAATCAAATCTTTCTCAAAGGGAATCTAATTATTACGCCTTTCTATTCACGAGGCTACAATTGCCGAATAATTAAGACAATTATCCTTGGCTTGACTCTCATATATAGAGATTTGAATGATATTAACTCTTGTCTGATATATTCAAGCAGTACATATGGATCCGTGACCTTCTTTTTATGCGTATCTCCAAAATCGGAAACTAAGTCTCTCGACATACATAACACATGTCCACATGTCAGTATGAATGTTTCTAGACATATAGATGTTTAGTGTGAGACGGATATGTTACGGGTGCGTTAAAGTCTGATAGACTAATACAATCTGAATAATCCATAGGCCAAAGTGTGTGCGTCAATTTCATTCTCGGCACACCTTATAACGACATACACGACTCGTCTATACATGGGTGCGTCCAACAATGAGTTACGTACTAAATAATTCATTTTCACAACAGTCATATACACACACAATTGATCCGTGTGTCCCTTAAAATTTCAAGCTTGACAAGAATTTTTGTCATCTCTCCTCCCCAGCACTTTCGACAATTTCAGAAAGTCAATTGGGATGAAAATGACATGTGGATTATGTATGATAATTTCTTTGTTTCACCACCTACGGCTTGTCTGCCGTCTGTAGAATTAGTGAAAGGAGGAAGTGTAAAGAAAGCTTTTTTTCTTCTTCATAATGCACAGTTTGCAAATTTAAGTTCAGATAATAAAAAGAAAAATGAAAATTTTTTTGTGCAAATTAATGGAATGCAATGTGCATAATAATCCGCTCTTTAAATTTGAATAATATAATATTAATAGTAATAATAAGTAATAAAAATAATAATAATAGAAATAATAGTAATAATAAATAATAATAATAATAATAACAATATGAAGAAAAAAAAAAGAAAGTCACAAACGCGATTTGTAAATATAAAAAAATAATTGTAAATCATTCCCTAAAATTAAAACAACAAGAACCAGTCTATGAGTATTTATATCAATTAAAAAGTTGTAAAACGCCTTTCGCCAAGATAACGATAAGGCCAGTAATTCTCAAATGATTAGAAAAAGTCGTAATTATAAACGCGTAACTTACAAAATGCTAAAGATTATCATGCAGAAGAAAATATTGTTTCAGAAGTAATAAAGTCTATTTTTGGGTTTTTAAATTCCAATTCAGTTCTTGGTTTAAGATAGCTTTTTAAAAAATTATGTATATTTCTAAATAAACAAAAATTTGGTTATCTTCATTTAAGAAAATAACCAAACTTAAATATCAATATTGGGACAATTCAGCTTTAGATATCTTCAGTTTTGAAAGAATCCAAACTTGAATATAATCAATTTTGGAAGAATTTAAATTTGAATATTATCAATTTTAAAACAATTTTAATTTCGACATCTTCAGTTTTGGAAAAATCTAAACTTAAATATCATCAATTTTGGAACCATTTTTGGAAGAACCTAAACTTGTGTAACATTAATTTTGGAACCCTCAAAATTTAGATATCTTCAGTTTTGGAAAAATCCAAACTTGAATTTCATCAATTTGGGAACAAATTAATTTTCGACATCATTAGTTTCGGAAGCATCCAAACTTGAATATTGTCAATTTTGGAACAATTCAAATTAGAATATCATCAATTTTGAAACAGTATAAATTTGAATATCTTCAGTTTTTGAAAAATCCAAACTTGAGTTTTATCAATTTGAGAACAATTCAAATTTGAATATCATCAATTTTGTAACAATTCAAATTTGGATATCTTCAGTTTTGAAAGAATCCAAACTTGAATATCATCAATTTTGGAACAATTAATTTTCGACATCTTTAATTTCGGAAGCATCCAAACTTGAATATTGCCAATTTTTGAACAATTCAAATTAGAATATCATCAGTTTTGGAACATTTCGATTTTGGATATTTTTGGTTTTGATAGAAACCAAGCGTTAATATCATCGATTTTGGAACAAATTAATTTTCGACATCTTTAATTTCGGTAGCATCCAAACTTGAATATTGTTAATTTTGGAACAATTCAAATTTGAAAAAGTGCCATAATTAATTTTTCTAAAAAATACATTAAAATAAAAAAAAGTGTCAAACGTAATCATCTAAATAAAATTTGAGAAAAATGCAAAATATACACATAAATAAAATGTTGTACTAAAAAAGTATTTCATGCAAGCAATTTCAGATATTTATGAGCACTATAAACTTCATCAAGAATAGGTCAATTTCAATACCGTTTTATTATACGAGACAGTGGTTATAATGAAAATAACGATTAAGGTAACGATCGCATAGTCGCCATGATAATGTAATATCAGCTTTATATGGATATTTAAGTGTATCTTAACTTCACTACGTTATCGCCAGCCAATTGGAGATTGGACCGATGTTTTTTCACTGTATGTGGTACATAATCCAGGACTTATTCGACTCAAGAAATGTCAGCATATACCAGTCTTAAGAATGTTTTTTTTTTACTTTCAACCAATGTGAGTCAGTCTCTGTTAAATTATCAAGTCACATGTTAAGTAATTTACTTGCACACATTTACTTTTTCACTCAGCAAAAATATTTAAAAATGATACCAAAGTTGATAAAAATTCTCAAATCTGTCCTATTTTTCATTTTCAACATTTTCAAATTAAACAATTTCTAAAACATTTTTTAGACATCAAAAGATCCTGTCTATTATTAATTTGGAAGATTTTAAAATTAAAAACCAATCCAAAAGTATGTATAATGAACACAGACACTCGAATTATTTATGATGACGCTAAATTTAGATAATTTCAGTTTTCGATTTTAACATCCTCAATTCTTGAACAAGTCAAAATCGATTATCATCAACTTTGGAACAATTTAAATTTCGACATCTTTATTTTATGATAAATCCAAAATTCAATATCATCCATTTGGGAACAAGTCAAACTTAAATATCATTAATTTTGGAACAATTTTAATCTGAATATCTCAACATTTATTAAGATTCCAAATTTTAATAACATCAATTTTGGAACAATTGAAATTTGGATATCAATTTTTGAACAATTCAAATTTGGATACAATCAGTTTCGGAAAAATTCAAACTTGAATGCCACAAATTTTCGACCAATTTAAATATTAACATCCTTAATTTTGGAAAAATGCAAAATTAAATATCATCAATTTTGGAAAAATTTAAATTTCAACATCTTTATTTTATGATAAATCCAAAATTCAATATCATCAATTTGGGAACAAGTCAAACTTAAATATCATTAATTTTTTAAAAATTAAAATTTGGGTATCTTCAGTTTTGCAAGAATCCAAACTTTAATTTCATCAATTTTGGAACATTCCAAATTTGAATATCTTCAGTTTTGGAAGAATCCGAATTTTAATATGTCCAATTTTGCAACAATTCGAATTTGGATATCTTTAGTTTTGGAAAAATCCAAATTTTAATATCACCAATTTTGGAACAATGCAAACTTGGATGTCTTCAGTTTTTGAAGAATCCAAACATGGATGTCATCAAATTTGGAACAATTTAAATTTGAATACCCGTAAACTATGAAAAAATGCAAATTTTAGTATCTCAAAATTGTAAATTTTCAACAATTCAAATTTGGGTATCTTCAGTTTTGTAAGAATACAAACTTGAGTATAATCAATTTTGGAACAATTTAAGGTTCAATATCTTCCAATTAGGAAAAATCTAAACTTGAATGTCATCAAATTTGGAACAATTAAAATTTGAAAATTCTTAAATTTTAGAATAATAAAAATTTAACTATCTCCAATTTTAAAACAACTCAAATTTGAAAATCTTTAGTTTTGAAAAAATCTAAACTTGAATTTTTTCAACTGTAAAACAATTTCAAGTTCAATATCTTAAGTTTTGGAAGAAACCAAACCTGAATATAATCAATTTTGGAACAATTCAAATTTCAAATTCCCTAAATTTTTGGAGAATCCAAATTTTAATATCTCAAAATTTGTAACAATTCAAATATGGATATCTTCAGTTTTGGAAGAATCTAAACTTGAATATCATCAATTTTGGAACCATTCAAAGTTCAATATCTTCAGATTTTGAAAAATCCAAACTTAAATGTCATCAATTTTGGAATATTTCACATTTGGATTTCTTCAGTTTTGGAAGTATTCAAATTTTAATATCTCCAATTTTGGAACAATTCCAATTTGGATATCATCAATTTTAGAACAAATTAATTTTTGACATCTTCAGTTTTGGGAGAATCCAAACTTCAGTAACATTAATTTAGAATCCTCAAAATTTAGATATCTTCATTTTTGGAAAAACCCAAATTTGAATATCATCAATTTGGGAACAATTCAAATTTAAATATCATCAATTTGGAACAATTTCAAATTCGACATCTTTAGCTTTGGAAAAATTCAAACTTGAATATCATCAATTTCTGGACAATTTAAATTTCGACATCTTCAGTTTTTGAAAAATTCAAACTTGAATATCATCAATTTCGGAACAATTTAAATTTGGATATCATCAGTTTTGGAAAAATCTTAATTTTAATATCTCCTATTTTGCAACAGTTGAAATTTGGATATCTTTAGTTTTAGAAGAATCCAAACTTTAATATCACCAATTTTTGAACAATACAGACTTGGATGTCTTTAGTTTTTAAGGAATCTAAACTTTAATATCTTCAATTTTGGAACAATTCAAAGTTCAATATCTTCAGATTTGGAAAAATCCAAACTTAAATGTCATCAATTTTGGAATATTTCAAATTTGGATTTCTTTAGTTTTGGAAGTATTCAAACTTTAATATCTCCAATTTTGCAACAATTCGAATTTGGGTACCTTTAGATTTGGAAAAGCCCAATCTTGAATATCATCAATTTTGGAACAATCCTACTTTGGATATTATCAATTTTAGAACAAATTAATTTTCGACGCTTTCAGTTTTGGGAGAATCCAAACTTGTTTAACATTAATTTAGAACCCTCAAAATTTAGATATCTTTATTTTTGGAAGAAGATAAAATTGATTATCATCAATTTAGGAACAATTCAAACTTAAATATCATTAATTTTGTAACAATTCAAATTTGGGTATCTTCAGTTTTTCAAGAATCCAAACTTCAATATCATCAATTTTGGAACATTCCGGTTTTGGAAGAATCCGAATTTTAAAATGTCCAATTTTGCAACAATTCGAATTTGGATATCTTTAGTTTTGGAAAAATCAAAATTTTAATATCACCAATTTTGGAACAATGCAAACTTGGATGTCATCAATTTTGGAACATTTCAAATTTGGATTTATTCAGTTTTGGAAGTATTCAAACTTTAATATTTCCAATTTTGCAACAATTCGAATTTGGGTACCTTCAGATTTGGAAAAATACAAACTTGAATATTATCAATTTTGGAACAATTTAAGTTTGGATATCATCAATTTTGGAACATCTTAAATTTGGACAACTCAGTTTTGGGAGAATTCAAACTTGAGTAACATTAATTTAGAATCCTCAAAATTTAGATTCATTTTTGGAAAAATCCAAACTTGAATATCATCAATTTCGGAACAATTTGAATTTCGACATATTCAATTTTGAAAAAATACAAACTTGAATATCATCAATTTTGGAACAATATTTAAGTTTGGATATCATCAGTTTTGGAAAAATCTCAATTTTAATATCTCCTATTTTGCAACAATTAGAATTTGGATATCTTCAGTTTTGATAGAATTCAAACTTTAATATCATCAATTTGCGAACTATAAATTCAAACTTAGATATCTTGAGTTTGTAGAATCCAAATTTTACTAACTCCAATTTTGAAACAATTTAAATTTGAAAATCTTCAGTTTTTCAAGAATCCAAACTTGAACATCATCAGTTTTGTAACAATTCAAATTTCTAATCCCAAAAGATTCAATCTTATATAAATTCCGATTATTTAGATTATTTTAGATTCGAAAAACAAACCCAAAAGTTTGCACATACACAAACACTCGAATTAGGAATTGTCGTAATAAGATCAAGGTTGTTGAAAATTGAAGCGACTATATTTATTAGCAACGAGAGGTCTATTTATCTCAACAGAATGTGGCATAAAACAGATTTACAGCTGTTCTAGTTTTGTCCTCTCTCTAATTTCAAATGTCAGTGAATGACAGAGGAGTCCGGAGCCTGGTGGACTTTCACGTGGGACCTCACGTGCTGAGAGCCAGGGAACAACGCCAACAACACCGACAACTAAACGGATGTTCGACAAGTCGGTTGTCACTTATCGATCCTTTAACCGGAAACTCTCGACGTCCTCATCATCTGCCAGCTGCAATTCAACCAGTCTACACCTGGCTTCCTATTTAGTATTTATATATTAGAATTAGGGCTTTCAATTTTCTTCCAAGAACTTGTTTTGGCCGCTATCCACCTAATCAGAATCTTTTTGCCGCCGGCTTCTGACAAATTAAAGGTCCTTCTGACTTCATTTCACAAAGGTAAGGTTTATCCAATTTCCTGAAATTCGAAAATTGGGATGTTGCGGTTATCAAATATATTTGGGTAAATTTGACGCCAGTGATAAAAAACATTTTTTGCTATTATCTCGTAAAATAATCCAAATTTCAAAAAATACTTTTTACAAAAGTTGTAGGTGTGATAAAAGTACACATTTTATGTGGTATAAATTTTTTTCTGAAAATGAATAGTTTCCGAGAAAAGCGCAAAAGATGGTAAAAAAAGTATACTGTTGCCGTGGGGTTGAAGTGCTGTAAAAAGTGGATATATTTAAACCGATACAGAGGGATTGGTATAAAAAAAGGTGGAACCTGTTTTTAAATTATATTACATAAGAAACATGTTTTAGTTTACCAGACCATTTTTCAGTAATAATTCAACTAAAGGCTACTTTCATACTGGTTGACATTTTTTTATATTTTTGCCGAAAATTATTGACTTTTAGTCAAAAATGTATTCAACACAAAATGTGTATTTTTATCAGATCTACAACTTTTGTCCGAAACATTTTTTGAAATTTGGATTATTTTATACGATAATAGCATATGAACGTTAATTATGGTAGTTTTTTCCTTGTTTACCATTATAATCAAATTATACCGAATTATAATCGACAAATGATTACTAAATATTACCGATAGCTCTCCTGAGAAAAGGAATATGAAGATTTTTATCAGAAAACGTTGTGTAAGGATGTATCAAGAAACATCATTGACATTGATGATAATAGTAAGAGTGTGACTTGACTGATAGCGTAATTGAATGGTAATTGCTGTTTAACATCGAGTTCAAACCACGAGTCTTAAATTAAGACAATAGACATCCATCACCATATCCTGGTCACTTTTTAAAAAACTTAAAAATTGTCATTATTTTCTCCTTAAGAAAATTACACATTAAATTTCTCGAAAGTGTCTGAAAGAGCATTTGAAAAAAAGCAGTGACTGGAAAATTGGCAATAATCCTCGTTTTATTCCAGTTTCACACGATTTCGCTTTGGACCATTTTTTCTAAACAGTGCGTTCTTTATTCTCTACTTGGGAATCTGGCATTCAGTATAAATGTGTATAATACAAATGTATATGTATATGTACACTATATTCATATATATAAGCAGAATATAAGAAACTGAGAAAAAGTAGCAGACGCTCTTGATTCTGGCGAAAGCGGTTTTGCTAACTGTTAACTTTGACGATCTTGTTCGTAGCAATTTTCTCCGCTACCGTTAAGTTCTTCTCTCATCGTTTTCTGCTGAGTCGAGTGTCTTTTTAAAAGTCTCGTTTTCCCATAGCCTGACTGACTTTCCAGACATTGTGCCATATAGAACTATACAGTCATTATAAATGAAATTTTTATTTTATGAAACTTGAAGTTATAAAAGGTCTCTTATTCTCTTGATCCGAGAAAGTTAAAAAAGAGTTAAAGGCCTCTTGAAAATGATTCGCGCACGTGCTCAATTGACTCTGATACTTAATCATCTTAAGAGACGTCTGAAACGAGTTTGATTACTCTTTACAAAGAACACCAAGACTCCATTCGATCAAGCGTACTATTAATGTAAACTTCCAATGAGAAATGGCCAACACTTGTTGATTAATGACTTTTTATAATACTGATTTTGTAACAAATGCCCTTTTATTGTTTCGTGTCTATCTTTCATTTGTAGATATTTTCTAATCCAAGCATTTGAGAATAATCTAGGTATTTTGAATATGTATCTTTTTGGAAATTGTTTTTTTTCTGGGATTTATGTTTAAAAATGTCAAAATAAAAAGATTTCAAAGTTTAAAAGTGTATACTCGTTTTTTTTTCTCGATTAGGAGAATACAAAATTGAAGAAAATATCTAATAAATGACAAAAGTAATTACGATTGAAAACAAAATTTGAAAAATGGCTAGATAATTGCACAATTGGAAAAATTATTTTAAAAATTAAACATTAAACATTGAGTTTAAGCAAAAGATTTGAAAAATTAAAAAAATACAGGAATAACTGTTGGAAATAATTGAAAAATGAATAACTGGATTGAAAATCGAAAAAAATCATTGAAATTGAAGGAAAAAATAAAAAATAGAAGAAACAAATTGAAAATTTAAGAATTAAATTGAAATTTGAAAAAATAATCAGTAATTAGAAAAAATTACAAAATAACGAAAATAATTGACGATTAAAAACAGAATTCGAAAAATGGTTAGTAAATTATACAATTGAAAAAAATAATTTAAAAAATTAAATACTAAACAAAAAAATTGACAAATTAAGAAAATTATAGGAATAACTGTTGGAAATAATTGCAAATTAAATAATTGGATTGAACATCGAAAAAAATCATTAAAAGTCAAGAAAATAATTGAAAATTGAAAAAAATAATAAAAATAGAAGAAATAAATTGAAAATTTAAGAATTAAATTAAAATTTGAAAAAATAATCGAGAATTGAAAACAAAATTGCAAAATGACGAAATTAATTGACAATTGAAAACAAAATGCCGAAAATAGCTAGATTAATAAATTATCGACAAAATAATTGAAAAAATTAAAGAATAATTATAAAATTTTAAGAGAATATTTGAAAATTGAAAAAATTGTAGGAAATTATTGAAAATTGAGGAAAATAATTATAAATTGAAAGAAATAACTGAAAAATGACGAGAATAATTGAAAAATTAAGCAACATATCTGCAAAATGAGAAAAATAATTGACAATTGAAAACTAAATTCGAAAAATGACTAGATTAATAGACAACTAAAAAGTATAATTGGAAAAATTAAAAAAGAAATATTAAATTTAAAGAAAATAATTGCAAATTGAAAATTTAAGAAAATTATAGGAATAATTGTTGGAAATAATAACACATTAAAAAACTGGATCAAAAATTGTTAAAAACAATTAAAATGGAAGAAAATAATTGAAAAATGAAGAAAATAATTGAAAATTGAAGCAAATAATTCAAAAACAGAATTGAAATTTAAAGAATATAACTGAAAATTAAAAATAGTACATAATTTTAAAAAGCCAAGAATTATTAAATATAGAAGAAAATATTTGAAAACTGAAAAAAGGAAATAAAATTTTAAAAAAATGAGAATTAGAAGAATATAATAAAACAATTAAATTTAAAATTTAAGAAACTTATAGATAATTGAAAAAATAATTTAAAAAAGGTGATAATTTTTTAATATTAAAGAAAAAATTTGACAATTGAAAAATGGAATTGAAATTTGAAGAAAACAATTCAGAGTTAAAGATAATAGTTGTAGAATTGAACAATTCAATTGAAATTTTAAAGAATTTTTATGATTGAAAAAAGCCGAAAATTATTGAATATTACCATATTAATTGAAAATAAAAAAAAATAACTAATAATTCGGGAAAATAACTAAAAAATGAAGAAATAAATTAAAAATTAAAGTGTTAAAGAGAAATTTTAAGAAAACAATTGATAATTAAAAAAAATTACACAATTGAAAAAAATAATTTAAAAAATTAAATACTAAATATTAAACCAAACAAATTGAGAAATTAAGAAAATTATAGGAATAACTGTTAGAAATAATTGCAAATTAAATTATTAGATTGAAAATCAAAGCAAATCATTAAAATTCAAGAAAATAATAGAAAATTAAAGAAAAAAATAAAAATAGGAGAAAATAATAAAAAATAGAAAAAATAAATTGAAAATTCAATTAAAATTTGAAAAAATAATCTAGAATTGAAAAAAAAATTACAAAATGACGAAATATAAAATTTAAAGAAAATAATTGTAAATTGAAAAATTAAGAAGATTATAGAAATAATTGTTGGAAATAATTACACATTAAAAAACTGGATTAAAAATTGCTAAAAATAATTAAAATTGAAGAAAATGATTGATAAAAGAGGAAAATAATTAAAAATTTAAGCAAAAAATGCAAAAATTAAAAAATAGAAAATTGACATTTAAAGAATACAATTGGAAATTTAAAATAGTAATTTTAGAAAGGCAAGAATTATTCAATATAGAAGAAATTATTTGAAAACTGAAAAAAATTTAAATTAAAAAAAAATTAGAATTGAAGAAAATAATTGAACATTTGATTTTAAAATTAAAGAAACTTATTGATAATTGGAAAAAAAAATTGAAAAAGACGATAATTTTTTAATATTAAAGAAAATAATTGACAATTGAAAAATGAAATTGAAATTTGAAGAAAATAATTGAGAATTGAAGAAAATAGTTGTGGAATTGAACAATTCAATTGAAATTTTAAAGAATTTTTATGATTGAAAAAAGACGAGAATTATTGAATATTAACAAATAAATGGAAAATAAAAAAAAATAACTGAAAATTTGGGAAAATAATTAAAAAATGAAGAAAAAAATTAAAAATTAAAGTATTAAATAGAAATCTTAAGAAAATAATTGATAATTAAAAAAAATTACAAAAGGATGAAAATAATTAAATATTAAAAATATTAATGTTTTGTAAAATGGCTAGATTAATACACAATTGGACAAAAAAAATTTTAAAATCAAACAATAGAAAAATTGAAAAGCGAAAAAAAGTAATTCAAATTGAAGAAGACAATTCAAAATTAAGAAAATAATTGCAAATTGAAGAATGGAATTGAAATTTAAAGAATATAAATAAAAATTGGAAAAAGTAATTGAAAAAAGCCGAGAATTATTAAAAATAGAAGAAAATAATTGAAACTGAAGAATGGAATTAAATTTTGAAAAAAATTGAGAGTTGAAGAAAACATCTCAACAATTGAACTTAGAATTAAAGAAACTTATTGATAATTGAAAAAATAATTGAAAAATGCCGAGAATTTTTTAATATTGAGGAAAATAATTGAAAATTGTAAAATTGAATTGAATTTTGAGAAAAATAATTGAGAATTGAAGAAAACAGTTGTAGAATTGCAGGAATTGAATTAAAAATTTTAAACTTATTTAGAATTTAACAAAATAACTGCAAAATTTCAAGAATTATTGAATATATTCAAGAATTAATCGAAAATCAATAAATATAATTGGAAATTGAAGAAAATAATTAAAAATTGAAGAAATAAATTGAAAATTAAAGAATAATTAAAATTTTGAAGCATAATAATAAGTTGTCAATTAAAAACTGAATTTCAGTAACAACATTGAAATTTCAGTTATTTTCTATTGATCAATCAAGTAAAAGTCACTGACAATTCAGCAATTTTTAACTTGCAATTACCTCAAATTTCAATTCACTCATTGAAATCAAAAAAGAGAAATTAATTAAATTAATTTTTGAAAATAATATTTTATAAAATTCCCCGACTTTTCCAGGTTTTCCCTGACTACAAAAAAATTCCACGATTTCCAGGATTGTATAGCAATCCTGAATCAGTTTAATGAATCTTAAACGAATGAATAGAAAATAAAAATTAAATGATAAAAATCAAATGCAAAAAACGTGAATGAATGAAAATTGAATCAAACCATGTTAGCAAATCCTAGACAAATTAAAAGTACACAATTATTCCACAATGTCGAATGAGAAATGTAAACAATCATGAATGATTGAAGAGCAAATTATTCCGCAAATATTGGCAAAAGAGAATCTGCGCTTCTATTTTTCACAAGAAATGGTCCATTACTATGAAAGATATTGCTGGACTAATATTTGTGAATTAGCTCTCAAAGTCAGTAATAAATCCCAAATGGGAAATGACCTATTGTGTTCTAGAATGAGCAATGGAGCTCGCAATATTATAGTCTCGGGGAACGAAAAATCGATTACAGCCGAGCGAATATTATTCTTGACGATCAATTCTTTTGTGATTCATCGGTAAGTTGAACTAGTCATACGGTTTCACCGATAAGGTCTCACGTGATGCCATAAAAATCTATAATTCAACTTGTTACCCTTTAGGTACAATTACTTTCACCTGAGAGACTGAAAAATAATCAATTTTACCTGCATTCACTTTAATCATAATATTGGTTATGAAAATTGCCTCTGTTACTTCATTTAATTAATAAATCGAAATGAATAAAAATCATTTTAATTAAAACATTTTCAAGCTCTATAAAACTTTCTTTTTTCTAATTAAACCCACCTGTCATATATATATATGTATATAGAAATTGTACAATAATTGTAATTAATTTTCATTCCAATTATATTGTGATGAAAGTTGATTCCAATTATTGTGGGGGGAATTAAGTTTCAATTGTAATGAATTTACAATTTATTGAATTTTAAAAATGGTTTTCTGACTAATTCAAAATTCGAAACGATTCCAAGTTGGGCTTTCTTTTAAACAATCTAAACTGAAAAAATTCGAAATTGGTTATATTAAAAACAATTCCAAATCTTACGATTTATCTCAAATATCCAAATTTGATGACGCTAAAGTGCGCAACGTTTCTGAGAAACAAACAAAAAGAATAAATTAGAAAAAAAAATATTTTTAAAACTTTTCTGGACAAATAAACTTTTAAAATTGTTTTTAGTTCTATTATATAGCTAATTCAATGAATAATTAATCATATTTAACCATACAATTTTAAATATAATTTACAAAATTTTTGTTCGTTTCTCAGAAACGTTGCGCACTTCAGCGTCTTAAATTTGTACTTTTAATATTAAAATAGAAATCAAATCACAAATTTGATAAATTTATTCTTTTCCTCAATTATTATTATATAAAATATATATCGTACGTAACGAGTTATGCAAAATTTATATTGGTTCCTGAGAAATTTATATATAGCTGAGTTTATCTATTGAAAATCTGGTTTGAAAAGGACAAAGCGTTAATTATAATCAAGAAGGTGGAAAATAATTTATTCTCTAGTACTATAAATATAACTTCTTGGTTAGATAAACAACGATGTAACACCACACTATTTGATCAACCGTAGAAGACCGATCATGTTCGATTAGAGTAATTATGATCCATGAAATACGTCTTGATCAGCCATGAAATATGCATATTACTGTATTACATTACACGCTTCGAATATTTTCTCAAAAGAACATAAACGCGTGCAGTTAAAAGCACCTCTTAACATTATTAGAAAAAGAAAAAAGAAAAAATGTTTTGCTCATTTTAAAATCATAAAACGCATTTATAACTTTGACTCGCAAATGTGGAAATTACTACTTTCAAGTTGACTTTTTAAATTTGCATTTATTATCGTTAAATTTTATAGTTTAGAAATTTGCTAAACTCAATTAGAGGAAAATATGATAAACTTGAAGTAATTTGACTAAAATATTCCTAAACGTTTTGCATAAATAAATAGAAAATAAAATATTTTTATGAAAAGTATAATAATTTTATCTTTTATTAAATATTCTAAATGAAACATTGGATGTGTAAATTTCTAATTGAATAGCTTTTTTATGTCAAATAAATATTTTTAAGAAATCGTGTTAAAATAAAAAAAAATTATTATTTGAAACTAGGCTTTTTTATATAATGTATTATTATTATTATTTTTTTTTATTTTCATTATTAATTTTTACAAATAAATGTGCTTTTGACAAAGAGTGATAGATAATTTTACAAATCTAAATTATGAAAAAAAAAAAAAAAACTGACATGAGGACATTTTTAAACCAGTTTTATCAGCAGTTTTGTGATAAAGTTGATTTCCCCTTATTTACCTTTTTTTTATCCTGGAATATTTAAGTGACAGGTATTTAATCAAATTTCAAGGACCATTACTAAAAATATTTTCCAGATATAAAATATTTTATTCATAAATTTAGAAGCAAAAAGTTAACTTAAACTTGAGTTTCACATTTACTAATTTTTTCCAAGCTATCTTTACATTTGTAAAAAAAAAAAATTATCTTTTCAGTTGATAAAGAAATTTGAGCAATCGTTGGAATACTGCTGAACTGATAAATTCTAATCTGTGTATGTGTGTTTTTTTCTAATTAAAAATTGGGTACTATTTTGATAACAAAATGAGATTTTAATATTTCCGTAAATAATTGTATTTTCAATTTGACTAAATTAACACTAAAATAAGTTATAGAAGTCGTTCTATTTTTTTTTTGTTAAGTGAGCAAATATTGTGCATAGAAAAAATAATTATTATATTTGTAATTTAATAGAAATAAATAATTAAGTGTAATTAAAATTCAAACGAATTTTCACTTATATATGTACATTTAATAAATTTTCAACGACAATGGAAAGTGATTAAAACTTGGAAACTAGAGACAATACGTTATTAAATTTACTTTCAGAAAGGTACAAATGTAGCTCTTATAACCGTTTATACTTTTTAATAAATAATTAAATAAACAAAATATAAATTAATTTTTTTTTATTTAAATTTGGGGTTAATTTAAATAAAGGCATTTTTAAGTTTAGATTATTTAAAGTTTAAATTGATTAAAACGTGAAATAATTCGAATTTGGATAAACTGAAATTTGGGTCGTGTATAATTTAAATTTTGCTTAATTTAAAATTTTAATTAATTCAAGAATCTACCGGTAGAAATTTGGACAAAAAGTTCTTTTAATTTAATTTAGAATAAGTTTAGAATTTGAATAAGTTTAGAATTTAGAATAATTTAGAAAAGTTCGTTTTAATTAATTCAAATTTGCATTAATTTCTGTTCCCATTAATTCGAATTTGAATCCAAATTAAAATTTGGATTAATATTGAAAATTGAATTAATTGAAATTTGGATCAAACAGGTAATTCAAGTTTGATTAAATTAAAATTTTTTATCAATTTAAGATTCTAGCGATTGAAATTTGGATAAATTTAATTTCTTATAATTTAAAAAAGTCCAAGTTTTAATGAACTGAAATTTGCATTAATTAAAATTTGAAATAATTGACATTTAGATAATTTCTATTTTAAATAATTTAAAATTCGGATAAATTCAAGTTTAGATTAATAGAAATTTGGATTGAATCAAATTTGAATAATTACAAGTTTGGAATAATGAGGTTTGTTATTAGAATTAAATAAAATTTGGATAATTTTAAATTTGTACTAATTCAATTTTGGACCAAATCAAATTTGGATTAAAAATTGAAATTAATTTAGATAAATTAAAATTTATAATTTATTGAAATTTGATCGAAGCAAATCTGGAATAATTAAAACAGGTCATTTTCATATTTGGTTTAAATAAAATTTGTGATAATTTTAAATTTCAATCAAACCAAAAAGGCATTTTAAAATTTAAATTGTTACAAATTTGGATCAATTACAGCTCGAATTTATTAAAATTTCAATTAATTGAACTTTTATAAAAATTGAAACAATTAAATATGGATCAATGGAATTTTGGATTAATTTAAATTTGAATTACAAAATTTACGTAATTCAGGTATTTTTAAAGTGGATTAATTGGATATTTTTAAGTTTGGATAATTTGAAATTTGCCTAAATCCAAATTTGTGCATTTTTAAGATAATTTCGAAATATTGATTAAATTAAAATAAGGACAAGTTTCGATTAATTAAAATTTGAGCAATTCAAATTTGGATGAATTTATTTTGTATATTAGTTAAAAATAACAAATTTGAAAGTAAATTTAATTCAATGAGTCAAATTAAAATTTTTTTTTCTTTTTACTAATAATTAGTTATTTTCAACTAATTCAGATTTAGAGAACAATTTTAAAATAATTTATGTCATTTTCTCAAATGGTTTCAACAAAATTTTAAAAATTTGAATTGTTTCTTTAGATCAATTATCAAAGTTTGCATTTATTGAAATATAGATCAATTGAATTTTTCTCTCTAAATTTAAATTAGTGGTTTTCTACTAATGAATTAGTGGAAAGTGAGCTGCTATTAAATAGTAAGAATCTTACTAATTTTTTAGTAGAAAACTACTCATTTTTAGTACAAAACTACTAATTAAAATAGTAGAAAACATCTAATTGAAATAGAATAGTATATTTATAGTAGAAAACTACTAAAGTAGATATACAGTGGCGTTTCTGGACCAACTAGTGTGTGTCCGTGTGAGCTATGTATGTGTGTGTCTGTGTGAGAGCCAATCAGAAGCGACCTTTACAACGAAATGGACCAATCAGGAGCCAGGATTTTGATGACGTCATAGTGTATGCCTCGTTTTAAACTAGGTATGTAACGCGATGCCTAATTAGAGCCCCATCAGGTAGGTGAGGTAAGGAATTTAACCTTGAAAGGGGGGGGGGGCAATTGCACAATTCTGCGAAATTTGAATCACCGTTTTTGCATACGCGTGTTTGACCTTCCAGAACCCTCTAAGCACGTGCGTGTGACCTTGGTGGGGGACATTTACACGTGTAATTTGAATATTTGGAGGGGGGGGGGGTAACCTTCAGAAAGGAAGTGGGGGTAAGGAATTTAACCTTGAAAGAAGGGGGTTTGTCTCGGAGTAAAGTACATAACCTAGAATAAGGGTGGGGAGTACATAAGAATACATCGCACATTTCTGTGAAATTTAATTTACATACGTGTGTATGTGTGCCTGTGTGACCCCACAGAAGCTTCTAGAACATTCAAGGGGGCTCATTTACCCTTGAAAAAAGGGGGTATTACATGAAAAATATACCGCGTAATTCTGCGAAATTTGAATCACCGATTTTACATACGCGCGTGTGACCTTCCAGAACCCTGTAAACAAGTTTTAATTTTAGGTGGTGGGGGTTACTTTTTTACACGTGTGACCCCTGCAGAACCCTCCAGAAGCTTCTAGAACATTCGATTTCAGTGGAGATGGTGGGGGTATTTTTCATTTATTTGATGCGCAATTTAACCTTTGAGAAACTTCTAGAACTTTTTTATGGGGGGTCAGAGAGGTGGGGGGATTATTTCAAACGCACTTTGTTCTATTCTGCGTACAATTTTTTTGGTAACCTTCGAGAACTTTCATGAACAAATTGGAGGGGTGGGGGGGGGGGTAATATTAGAGTTGACATTTTAAAATTTTGTAATACATCTTAGAACATGAGTTTATATGTAGTGTAATATACTTTCAAGAAATTAAGAAATTTGCATGAGATTTGACGTATTTTAATGGTTTTTACAATTTTTGAAAAATGTTTAAAATTTTGCATTTTTTGATTTTGAAAAATCTTATTGAATAGCTTTCATAAAAGTAGACTGCCCTTAGGAACCCTGTAAATTTCGTTAGATTTTGCGTATCTCTCACCGTTCTCGAGATATTTTGAAAAAAGACTTTTGGAGGGGTGGGGGTAGCATTAGAGTTGATATTTTCAAATTTTTTAACACATCTTAGAACATGAGTTCATATGTAGTGTAATATACTTTCAAGAAAGTAAGAAATTTGCATGATATTTGACGTGTTTTAATAGTTTTTACAATTTTTGAAAATTTTGAAAATTTTTGAATTTTTTGATTTTGAAAAATCTTATTGAATAGCTTTCATAAAAGTCCACTGCCCTTAGGAACCCTGTAAATTTTGTCAGATTTTGCGTATCTCTCACCGTTCTCGAGATATTTTGAAAAAAGACTTTTGGAGGGGTGGGGGTAGTATAAGATTTGACGTAGGGGTACAGCTAAATGACGTTACAGTGGAAAAGGGAAGTGGGGTGCAAATATTATTGCGCATTGCAAATGGGTGGTATAGCCATATGACATCATCGAACATAAGACAGATATTGCATATTGGTGCAGGGCGTAATGCATGTTAATATAGTAGTGGGGGTATATGACGTCATCGAAGATATTGTAGCATATTGCGCAATGGTTAGAGTATATGACGCTGCAGTAGTGTGGGCAAATATTGTAGAAAATTGCGCAATGGTTGGAGGATATGACGCTGCAGTGGTGGGAGACAAATATTGCAGCATATTGCGCAATGGTAGGAATAAATGATATTGCAGTGGTGGAGGTAGATATATTGCGTATTGGTGAGGGTTGTAGTGGAGGGGGTAATTCATGTTAATGTAGTAGTGGGGTTATATGACGTCATCGAAGATATTGCAGCATATTGCGCAATGGTTAGAGTATATGACGCTGCAGTTGTGGTGGTAAATATTTCAGCATATTGCGCAATGGTTGGAGTATAAGACGCTGCAGTGGTGGGGGACAAATATTGCAGCATATTGCACAATGGTAGGAATAAATAAATTTGCAGTGGTGGGGGTAGATATATTGCATATTGGTGGAGGTTGCAGTGGAGAAGGTTGCAGTGGTGGGGGTGTCTGACGTCATCGAAGAGTAATAAGATATTGTGGCATATTGTGCAATGCAAGTGCTAAGATTATTTTGCATTAGTGGGAGTATATGACGTTATCAAAGGTAATAAGACAGATATTGCAGCACATTACACAATCCAAGTAATGGGAAAAAGTGTATTGGTGGGAGTATTCTTTAATGGTGGGTAGTATATCTTAGTGGTAAGGGTTGCAGTTGTGGGGGTGATAAGACACATCAGAGATCTTCTTTGCCGATAGTTTAGTCTACACATGAACCAAAGTGATAAAAGAGTGGGGTTTATCTCAGACTCAAATTACATGTGAAATTGTCAATCTTAAGACGTCACCAAGATATTGCAGCATATTGCGCAATCCAAGTGGTAACTTAAATGCATTGGTAAAGATATTTTTTAGTGGTGAGACTAAATGACGTTGCAGTGGTGGGGATAATTAGACAGATATTACACCATATTACACAATCCAAATGGTGGGGGGTATTTCTCAGTAGGTGGTGGTTGCAGTGGAGAGGGGTATTTTATGTGTGATTTAGTAAAACTCGTACTGAAACGTGAAATTTAATGCAGTAGTGGGGGAAAATTGACATTGAACAAGGTTATTTGAAAAAGTAGACAAGGTAATAGTGAAAGATATTGAATCATATTATACAATCAGGAGGATTGAATTAGGGATAAAGGGTGGTGTTTGGGATATTTGTTTCCAGAAGATACTTTTAAAGAATTTTTATTGTTCTTTTTAAATTTTTAAAGATATTTTTATATTAACTGTTTTAAATGTTTCTAGATGGAAGCAAAAATGTATAAAAAATTCCAATATTTCTCAGTAGGTGGTGGTTGCAGTGGAGGGGGGTATTTTATGTGTAATTTAGTAAAATTCGTATTGAAACGTGAAATTTAATGCAGTAGTGGGGGAAAATTGACATTAAAAAAGGTTATTTGAAAAAGTAGACAAGATATTAGTGAAAGGTATTGAATCATATTACACAATCAGGAGGATTGAATTAGGGATAAAGGGTGGTGTTTGGGATATTTGTTACTCAGAAGATACTTTTAAAGAAAATTTTGTACCAGTACTTAAAAGTCGTTTGAAGAGAAACATTGTCATAATTGATAAAAGGTTTAATATAAATAGTTATAAAAATAAAAAATTTAGTGCTAAGGATATTACGAGTAATATTGTAAGGTAAGTGATGAAAGAAGTACATTTTATTTTTAAAGAGTATTTTAATCATAATTAAATTTAATTGTAAGAAATATAAATTTAGTTTAATGTATGTGAAAATGGTTAAAAAAAAAAAACTAAAGCTCTCAGTTAGCACTGAGAAATTTTTGTACCAGTCCAAAAATGCATTGGATCAAGTACGAATTATGCTTAATAATCGTTCCTTCGATAAAATATTATAAATTCAAGAATTTAAGATTATGTTAAACTAAAGAATTTGAGGTTATGGTAATTTGTTATGCGCATGTCCGATGGAGACTAAAGTTTATGTCGAATATCCTTTTCCTTTTCAATTGAAATATTCTTGCAACAAGCATAAGTATGATCTCTTTCAATGTAAACATATTCTTGACAAAAGAAATCTTTTCAGTGAAGAAAATACTAAATCGTTAGATATAATAGTGTAATGAGATAATTTTTATTGTTCTTTTTAAATTTTTAAAGATATTTTTATATTAAGTGTTTTAAATGTTTCTAGATAGAAGCCAAAATGTATAAAAAATTTCAATTTGATATTATTGAACCTCGTGAATGGATTATGGATAATAATGTAGAAGATGTTGAAAGGTTATATATGACGGCAATTTCACTAGTATCATTGGGTGAAAATTCATTGACTGAAGAAACACAAAGACTCTTTGTTGGATTTAATGGTGTTAGAGGAAACATTGTAAATGTTGAAAATGGAGTTTGGATTAAAAGAAAAGGTGATGCAGTACAAGATATATTGGTAAGTATTGGAAACTATTTTGTTAATAATAATAGGAAAATTAATAATAATAATAATAATTCCCATTTTTATATATAAATGTAAATTATAATAAGAGTAATAACAATTTTAAAAATAATTTTTCAAGAAATGCTGTTTATAATAATTTTTTTTATTAATATTTTACTTGATTAATAAACTGTTTTGTATGTTTCAGAATTTGGAGAATTATCATAGAATACCACTAGTATTCTATGTTCCAATATTATGGGTTAATTGTGACACAGATAACAAGTAAAGCAAGTTTTTAAGAGTAGCTGCTGCATGTATAAAACAAAATTTTCTTGGAAAAAAGAGTCATCAACCAGTTGTTTTAAGACATCACAATATTTTTGTAGAAGTTATAAATTCTTGGTTAATGTAAAAATAAGCAAAATATGAAGAAAATAATTAGAAAATGACAAAAATACTTGACTGATGACAAGAGTAATTAAAATTTGAAGAAAATAAGCAAAAATCATTTAAAATAATTGAATATCATTAAAAATAAGTAAAAATTATTAAAAGTAAATGAAAACCATTAAAAATAAGCAAAAATATGAAGGAAGTAATTAGAAAATGATAAAAATATTTAAATATAATTGAAAAATAATTGAAAATAGATGAAAATAAGTAAAAATTATTAAAAGTAAATGAAAACCGTTAAAAATAAGCAAAAATATGAAGGAAGAAATTAGACAATGACAAAAATATTTGAATAATGACAAGAGTAATTAAAATTTCAATGAAATAAGCAAAAATCATTTAAAATAATTGAATATCATTGAAAATAAGCAAAAATAGTTGAAAGTAATTGTAAGTAGTTGAAATAGTCAAAAGTAATTAAAATCAGTTGAAAATAATAAAAAATAGTAATTAAAAACAATTAAAATTGATTGAATATCATTGAAAATAAGCAAAAATATTTAAATATAATTGAAAAATAATTGAAAATAGATGAAAATAAGTAAAAATTATTAAAAGTAAATGAAAACCGTTAAAAATAAGCAAAAAAATATAAAGGAAGTAATTAGAAAATGACAAAAATACTTGCATGATGACAAGAGTAATTAAAATTTCAAGAAAACAAGCAAAAATAATTAGAAAATGACAAAAATACTTGAATGATGACAAGAGTATTTATTTATTTAACATATAAACGGGGAAAACCCCTTTAATACATATAAAAAGGAAAATAAGTGATACAATAAATTGACTATAAAAAAATACATAACGGCCTGGCGCAAAATTTACAAACTAGTAGACTTTTTACTGATAATTTATCAACTGGATAAGAAGGAGGTCAAAAAATTTCTCGTAATTAGCTACATAATTAATGTTTAATACAGACGCAATCTCAGCATGAATAAATGTGAACGAGGTCCTTGCACCACAAGAAAAATATTTAAATCTATAGATAACTAATTGAACAAAAGGAATGTTGAGATTGACAAATAAAATAAAAATTAGTGTTCAATAAATTCTGCAAGACAAACACTAACGCCAATTTTACTGATTCGGAGGCTGACGGACGTAAAGTATTGACGGAGATCCTTTCTTAAATTGAATCCTTATGTTTGATTCTATTAAATCTATCTTCAAATTCACTAAGCATATTGGTAGTTGATTCAATCGAATGTGTGGGTGCAGTTTCCAAAGCAGATAATCTAATGTTTACATCCTCAAGATTTTTCTCCACAGACTGTACTTTCCTCTCTGTAGTAGTGAGACGTTTATTATAATTTTGAAAATCATTTGTAACGAGGTAACTAATGATTCCAATTTACTAAATCCAGTGTTCATATTCGTAATCTTAGTGGATTAATGATAAATTTCCTTGGTTAGATTCATGAGCAAAGAGGTTTGGTTCAAATCTGGTACAAGAGAAGTGGGAGAAAAGGTTGTTGATCCACAACAACGTTGATATTTTTTTCGAGCAGCTAGGATGATACGGTGCCCAGCAGCCAGGACAAACAACTCCATCATCCTAGCTGCTCGAAAAAACCTACACAGTCTGTGGAGAAAAATCTTGAGGATGTAAACATTAGATTATCTGCTTTGGAAACTGCACCCACACATTCGATTGAATCAACTACCAATATGCTTAGTGAATTTGAAGATAGATTTAATAGAAAATTCAATTTTTAATTTTTGGCTTGAAAGAGCAGTCTGATTCAAACTTAAATAAAGAAACTGAGTCAACTCTTGATAAAGTTTCTATTGTTTCTTACTTAACAAAAATCATGAAGTCTTAATCATCAAATTGTTTTGACAGTATTGTAACTACTCGTTTGGGTGCTTTTTCGCAGATCAGATCGAAACCAAGACCCATCAAAGTCCGCTGCCCGACCATAGAAATGGTTTCCAAAGTATTGTTTTCTGTGAGAGGAGTTAAACCATCAGATGCTCACATGCAAATGAATATAGTTTTTGCGCCAGACAAAACGCCAGCTCAACAAATGATGTACAAAACTCTGAAACAGGAACTAAATCAGAGAATTGCGAAAGGAGAATCAAACATAAGGATTCAATTTAAGAAAGGATCTCCGTCAATACTTTACGTCCGTCAGCCTCCGAATCAGTAAAATTGGCGTTAGTGTTTGTCTTGCAGAATTTATTGAACACTAATTTTTATTTTATTTGTCAATCTCAACATTCCTTTTGTTCAATTAGTTATCTATAGATTTAAATATTTTTCTTGTGATGCAAGGACCTCGTTCACATTTATTCATGCTGAGATTGCGTCTGTATTAAACATTAATTATGTAGCTAATTACGAGAAATTTTTTGACCTCCTTCTTATCCAGTTGATAAATTATCAGTAAAAAGTCTACTAGTTTGTAAATTTTGCGCCAGGCCGTTATGTATTTTTTTATAGTCAATTTATTGTATCACTTATTTTCCTTTTTATATGTATTAAAGGGGTTTTCCCCGTTTATATGTTAAATAAATAAATACTCTTGTCATCATTCAAGTATTTTTGTCATTTTCTAATTATTTTTGCTTGTTTTCTTGAAATTTTAATTACTCTTGTCATCATGCAAGTATTTTTGTCATTTTCTAATTTTACTTCCTTTATATTTTTTTGCTTATTTTTAACGGTTTTCATTTACTTTTAATAATTTTTACTTATTTTCATCTATTTTCAATTATTTTTCAATTATATTTAAATATTTTTGCTTATTTTCAATGATATTCAATCAATTTTAATTGTTTTTAATTACTATTTATTATTTTCAACTGATTTTAATTACTTTTGACTATTTCAACTACTTACAATTACTTTCAACTATTTTTGCTTATTTTCAATGATATTCAATTATTTTAAATGATTTTTGCTTATTTCATTGAAATTTTAATTACTCTTGTCATTATTCAAATATTTTTGTCATCATTGTCTAATTTCTTCCTTCATATTTTTGCTTATTTTTAACGGTTTTCATTTACTTTTAATAATTTTTACTTATTTTCATCTATTTTCAATTATTTTTCAATTATATTTAAATATTTTTATCATTTTCTAATTACTTCCTTCATATTTTTGCTTATTTTTAATGGTTTTCATTTACTTTTAATAATTTTTACTTATTTTTAATGATATTCAATTATTTTAAATGATTTTTGCTTATTTTCTTCAAATTTTAATTACTCTTGTCATCAGTCAAGTATTTTTGTCATTTTCTAATTATTTTCTTCATATTTTGCTTATTTTTACATTAACCAAGAATTTATAACTTCTACAAAAATATTGTGATGTCTTAAAACAACTGGTTGATGACTCTTTTTTCCAAGAAAATTTTGTTTTATACATGCAGCAGCTACTCTTAAAAACTTGCTTTACTTGTTATCTGTGTCACAATTAACCCATAATATTGGAACATAGAATACTAGTGGTATTCTATGATAATTCTCCAAATTCTGAAACATACAAAACAGTTTATTAATCAAGTAAAATATTAATAAAAAAAATTATTATAAACAGCATTTCTTGAAAAATTATTTTTAAAATTGTTATTACTCTTATTATAATTTACATTTATATATAAAAATGGGAATTATTATTATTATTATTAATTTTCCTATTATTATTAACAAAATAGTTTCCAATACTTACCAATATATCTTGTACTGCATCACCTTTTCTTTTAATCCAAACTCCATTTTCAACATTTACAATGTTTCCTCTAACACCATTAAATCCAACAAAGAGTCTTTGTGTTTCTTCAGTCAATGAATTTTCACCCAATGATACTAGTGAAATTGCCGTCATATATAACCTTTCAACATCTTCTACATTATTATCCATAATCCATTCACGAGGTTCAATAATATCAAATTGAAATTTTTTATACATTTTGGCTTCTATCTAGAAACATTTAAAACACTTAATATAAAAATATCTTTAAAAATTTAAAAAGAACAATAAAAATTATCTCATTACACTATTATATCTAACGATTTAGTATTTTCTTCACTGAAAAGATTTCTTTTGTCAAGAATATGTTTACATTGAAAGAGATCATACTTATGCTTGTTGCAAGAATATTTCAATTGAAAAGGAAAAGGATATTCGACATAAACTTTAGTCTCCATCGGACATGCGCATAACAAATTACCATAACCTCAAATTCTTTAGTTTAACATAATCTTAAATTCTTGAATTTATAATATTTTATCGAAGGAACGATTATTAAGCATAATTCGTACTTGATCCAATGCATTTTTGGACTGGTACAAAAATTTCTCAGTGCTAACTGAGAGCTTTAGTTTTTTTTTTTTAACCATTTTCACATACATTAAACTAAATTTATATTTCTTACAATTAAATTTAATTATGATTAAAATACTCTTTAAAAATAAAATGTACTTCTTTCATCACTTACCTTACAATATTACTCGTAATATCCTTAGCACTAAATTTTTTATTTTTATAACTATTTATATTAAACCTTTTATCAATTATGACAATGTTTCTCTTCAAACGACTTTTAAGTACTGGTACAAAATTTTCTTTAAAAGTATCTTCTGAGTAACAAATATCCCAAACACCACCCTTTATCCCTAATTCAATCCTCCTGATTGTGTAATATGATTCAATACCTTTCACTAATATCTTGTCTACTTTTTCAAATAACCTTTTTTAATGTCAATTTTCCCCCACTACTGCATTAAATTTCACGTTTCAATACGAATTTTACTAAATTACACATAAAATACCCCCCTCCACTGCAACCACCACCTACTGAGAAATATTGGAATTTTTTATACATTTTTGCTTCCATCTAGAAACATTTAAAACAGTTAATATAAAAATATCTTTAAAAATTTAAAAAGAACAATAAAAATTCTTTAAAAGTATCTTCTGGAAACAAATATCCCAAACACCACCCTTTATCCCTAATTCAATCCTCCTGATTGTATAATATGATTCAATATCTTTCACTATTACCTTGTCTACTTTTTCAAATAACCTTGTTCAATGTCAATTTTCCCCCACTACTGCATTAAATTTCACGTTTCAGTACGAGTTTTACTAAATCACACATAAAATACCCCTCTCCACTGCAACCACCACCTACTGAGAAATACCCCCCACCATTTGGATTGTGTAATATGGTGTAATATCTGTCTAATTATCCCCACCACTGCAACGTCATTTAGTCTCACCACTAAAAAATATCTTTACCAATGCATTTAAGTTACCACTTGGATTGCGCAATATGCTGCAATATCTTGGTGACGTCTTAAGATTGACAATTTCACATGTAATTTGAGTCTGAGATAAACCCCACTCTTTTATCACTTTGGTTCATGTGTAGACTAAACTATCGGCAAAGAAGATCTCTGATGTGTCTTATCACCCCCACAACTGCAACCCTTACCACTAAGATATACTACCCACCATTAAAGAATACTCCCACCAATACACTTTTTCCCATTACTTGGATTGTGTAATGTGCTGCAATATCTGTCTTATTACCTTTGATAACGTCATATACTCCCACTAATGCAAAATAATCTTAGCACTTGCATTGCACAATATGCCACAATATCTTATTACTCTTCGATGACGTCAGACACCCCCACCACTGCAACCTTCTCCACTGCAACCTCCACCAATATGCAATATATCTACCCCCACCACTGCAAATTTATTTATTCCTACCATTGTGCAATATGCTGCAATATTTGTCCCCCACCACTGCAGCGTCTTATACTCCAACCATTGCGCAATATGCTGAAATATTTACCACCACAACTGCAGCGTCATATACTCTAACCATTGCGCAATATGCTGCAATATCTTCGATGACGTCATATAACCCCACTACTACATTAACATGAATTACCCCCTCCACTACAACCCTCACCAATACGCAATATATCTACCTCCACCACTGCAATATCATTTATTCCTACCATTGCGCAATATGCTGCAATATTTGTCTCCCACCACTGCAGCGTCATATCCTCCAACCATTGCGCAATTTGCCTAAACTACTGCAGCGTCATATACTCTAACTATTGCGCAATATGCTACAATATCTACGTCAACTCTTATACTACCCCCACCCCTCCAAAAGTCTTTTTTCAAAATATCTCGAGAACGGTGAGAGATACGCAAAATCTAACGAAATTTACGGGTTTCCTAAGGGTAGTCTACTTTTATGAAAGCTATTCAATAAGATTTTTCAAAATCAAAAAATTCAAAATTTTAACATTTTTCAAAAATTGTAAAAACCATTAAAATACGTCAAATGTCATGCAAATTTCTGAATTTCTTGAAAGTATATTACACTACATATAAACTCATGTTCTAAGATGTGTTAAAAAATTTTAAAATGTCAACTCTAATATTACCCCCCCCCCCCCCCACCAATTTGTTTTCGAAAGTTCTCGAAGGTTACTAAAAAAATTGTACGCAGAATAGAACAAAGTGCGATTGAAATAATCCCCCCACCTCTCTGACCCCCCATAAAAAAGTTCTAGAAGTTTCTCAAAGGTTAAATTACGCATCAAATAAATGAAAAATACCCCCACCATCTCCACTGAAATCGAATGTTCTAGAAGCTTCTGGAGGGTTCTGCAGGGGTCACACGTGCAAAAAAAGTAACCCCCACCACCTAAAATTAAAACTTGTTTACAGGGTTCTGGAAGGTCACACACGCGTATGTAAAATCGGTGATTCAAATTTCGCAGAATTACGCGGTATATTTTTCATGTAATCCTCCTTTTTTCAAGGTTAAATGAGCCCCCTTGAATGTTCTAGAAGCTTCTGTGGGGTCACACAGGCACACATACACACGTATGTAAATTAAATTTCACAGAAATGTGCGATGTATTCTTATGTACTCCCCACCCTTATTCTAGGTTATGTACTTTACTCCGAGACAAACCCCCTTCTTTCAACTTTAAATTCCTTACCCCCACTTCCTTTCTGAAGGTTACCCCCCCCCTCCAAATATTCAAATTACACGTGTAAATGTCCCCCACCAAGGTCACACGCACGTGCTTAGAGGGTTCTGGAAGGTCAAACACGCGTATGCAAAATCGGTGATTCAAATTTCGCAGAATTGTGCAATTGCCCCCCCCCCTTTCAAGGTTAAATTCCTTACCTCACCTACCTGATGGGGCTCTAATTAGGCATCGCGTTACATACCTAGTTAAAAACGAGGTATACACTATGACGTCATCAAAATCCTGGCTCCTGATTGGTCCATTTCGTTGTAAAGGTCGCTTCTGATTGGCTCTCACACAGACACACACATACATAGCTCACACGGACACACACTAGTTGGTCCAGAAACGCCACTGTATATCTACTTACTAATTAAAAAAAAACTAATTTTACTATTTTTTTAGTAGAAAACTGCTAATTTTTAGTAGAAAACTACCAATTGAAATAGAATAGAATATTTTTAGTTCATAACTACTAATTGTAAAACTAAGAAGTTACTAATTAAAGTAGAAAACTACCGAGACTTAGTAGAAAACTACAAATTAACATATTAGAAAACTACTATAATTGAAATAGAAAAGAAAAAAATAGAATAGAAAAGTTTTACTAATTTTTTAGTAGAAAACTACCAATTGAAATAGTAGAGAGCTACTAATCTTTAATTAAAAACTACCAATTGAAATAGTAGAGAACTACTAATCTTTAATTAAAAACTACTAATTGAAATAGTAAACAATTACTAATTGAAAAAGAAAGGGTTTACTAATTTTTCAGTAGAAAAATACCAATTTTTAGTTATAAATTTTTAGTTAGGAAACTACTAATTAAAGTAGAATAAGTATACTTTTTTAGTAGAAAACTACCAATTGAAATAGTAAAAAACTACTAATAATTGAAATAGAATAGAATATTTATAGTTGTTCATAACTACTAACTATAATAGTAGAAAACTACTAAATAAAGTAGAAAATTACTAATATTTAGTAAAAAACTGCTAATTTTTAGTAGAAAACTACGAATTGAAATAGAAAAATTTTTCTAATTTTTTAGTAGAAAACTACCAATTGAAATACTAGAGAACTACTATAATTGAAATAGAATAGAATATTTTTAGTTTTTAATAGCTACTAATTGTAAAAATAAAAAACTACTATTTAAAGTAGAAAAAGTTTACTAATATTTAGAAAAAAAAACTGCTTATTTTTAGTAAAAGACTACTAACATTTAGTAGAAAACTACGAATTGAAATAGAATAGAATATTTTTAGTTTTTAATAGCTACTAATTGTAAAAATAAAAAACTACTAATTAAAGTAGAAAAAGTTTACTAATATTTAGAAAAAAAAACTGCTTATTTTTAGTAAAAAACTACTAACATTTAGTAGAAAACTACGAATTGAAATAGAATAAAATATTTTTAGTTTTTAATAGCTACTAATTGTAAAAATAAAAAACTACTAATTAAAGTAGAAAAAGTTTACTAATATTTAGAAAAAAAACTGCTTATTTTTAGTAAAAAACTACTAACATTTAGTAGAAAACTACGAATTGAAATAGAAAAGTTTTCCTAATTTTTGAGTTGAAAACTACCAATTCAAATAGTAGAGAACTACTAATTTTTAGTTTGAAACTACTAAATTAAATAGTAGAAAACAACTAATTGAAATAGATAAGTTTTACTAATTTTGTTATAAAAAACTACTAATTGAAATAGAAAAAGTTTACTAATAGTTTAGTAAAACACTACTAATTTAAATTGTAGAAAACTACTATAACTGAAACAGAATAGAATATTTTTATTTGGTAACTACTAATTAAAATAGGAAAAGTATACTAATTTTTTTTAGTAGAAAACTGCTAATTTTTAGTAAAAAATTACCAATATTTAGTAGAAAACTACCAATTGAAATAGTAGAAAACTACTAATTGAAATAGATAAGTTTTACTAACTTTGTAGTCATAAATTACTAATTAAAATATAAACATTTTACTATTTTTTTAGTAGAAAACTATTATTTTTTAGTAGAAAACTACCAATTTAAATAGTAGAAAATTACTTATTAAAATAGTAGAAAACTACTATAATTGGAATAGAATAGAATATTTTTAGTTGGTAACATCTAATTGAAATAGTAGAGAACTACTAATTAAAATAGTTAAAAACTACTAATTGAAATAGTAGAAAAGTACTAATTAAAATAACAGAAAACTACTAAATTTTAAACTAAACAATTTTTTAAATCCTATTGGTAATTTTCTACTAAAAATTAGTATTCTTCTACTAAAGAATTAGTAAAACTTTTCTATTTTAATGGAACAGTTTCAATATTCCAATTAGTAGTTTTCTACTATTTTAATTAGTATTTTTCTACTAAAAAAGTACTAAAATTTTTACTATTTAATAGTATCTCACTTTCCGTTAACTCTGGATCAACAATTGAAGTTCAAATAGAAATCTCATTAATCCAAAAAATCACGATAATTAAAATTTGAATCAATTCAAGATTCAATTATTCGTAATTTCATATTGTCTCAACAAAATAAGTAAAATTAAAATCTAAATTCAACCTTGAATTTCACCGTCTAAAATTGTCAATACACAAATCTTCTTTACTTTTTTTTTTATCTGAAAAAAAAAAAACCAAACAAAAGAACCTTTTCTTCAACCGAAACTTTATCTCCACGATAAAAAAACAACTCTCAACAAAGAATCTTCTTTTTTCTCCTAAACAAATATTCCCGTCCATTTTCCAGTTTTGAATCCAAACAAACCAAATAGTATATCGAGATTTCTCGCATATTAAACTCTCGGAACCTGCGGTCCAGTCAATGCAAGTGTTTTCAGGTGGAAAGTGAAATTGCAGGTCAAAATCTGTTCCAGCACGACGCATCTGGTTTCTTACCTGAGTAACAAGTTTCGGCAGAGTGTGAGAGTGTGTCGATCTATCTGTGTTGGTCCTCTGTTGACTAGCTTCCGACCTCAAATCTTGCCTCCATCGCAAAACACCCATCATGATCGCTTTGTGTTGCACTCCGGTTCCCTCTTATTATTTTCTCAAGGCTTTTTAATTCAAGCCTCTTTTCAAATAAAATCCGTTTTATCCAGCAGAAACTCAACTATTTTTCGAAATAACAACTTAGTCCACTTTTTCACTATTTTGGTTATAAGTTCACTATTTTGGTTACAAGTTCACTTTTATATTTTACCCACAAATCGACTTTTATTTTATAATTTTTAAGTCGATTTGAAAATACCATTTAACTCACAAAACGACTGTTATCCTATTTTAAAAGTTCCACTTTGACACTAATTCGCAAAACTGAAAGAAACCGCACTGAAACTCTCTTTAAAAAAAAATCTCCATTTATCCAAAGAGAAGAGTGTTGATTGATAATCGAGTTCCGTCTCGATATTATGTGGTTGAAAACTGGCGACGACGAGTCTCTTCAAAGCGGCTTGGAAACGTAAATAAACTCCCCTAATTCCTCTTGCTTTTTCTTCTTCTAATTCTCGCGTCTTGCGTCACGGATTGCGAATTCTTCAGTAAACTTAGAAACAGTCTCTCTTGATTATTCTCCAATTTCAAAAGGCCACTTAAAACTCTTCTCTTTATTTCAGTCCCACTTTTTTTTGTTTTTGTTTATTTTCAACACAAAATTCGAGACAACAGTTATCTCGTGTCCCGGCATCGATTAACATTGGATTGTGGATTCGCAGCACGTGACAGTTTCTCGCTGCGCGGATTTGAATTCCGAACAGCTGTCATTCTTGCCGGTCTTGATTGGAGGGCGGTTTTGAAAGTGAAATTAAAATAGTGGCTGTTTTGTTTTTAGGTTATAGGAAGAGGATGGGGTAAAGTTGAGTTTGGAGGCAAGTTGAAAACGCCCACGCGGACTTGATCGCGAGGCGAACCGAGGTCAGAATAGAAAGTGTTGAATCGTGGGCGCAAAAGCCGTTGGTCCAAGTAAGATAGCGCAAATAATGCACCATAGAAAGACAACATCCCACGTGGGAAGGGGACGCGATCTCGCAGGAAGGCAGGAGCGCGACGACTGGCTTGAAACGCGAGCTTTAGGTTAGGCCTCACTTCCAGCCTTCTTCCATCCTTCCATCGTGGAATGACTCTACCCCCCGCCACTTCCCGCGCCACCTCCTGAGAACCGACAAACTTTGCCCAGGGACGAACTTTCAAAAGGCGACTATATAGATGTTTTATTATCAAATGCATATATATATATATAAAAGCATGTTTTTATATTATATAATACACACTCTCTTAACCCATTAACGCCCAAAATCACAAAAATCTTAGCCTTATTTTGGAATAGTACTGCACATAGAAAACAATTTTTCTAAAATATGGGAATATGGTTTCTTTATGATTTGGACACCGCTCTACAAGATTCCGTAATCAGATTGCATTTTTAATCAATAGGAAATCCAATTTGGAGACTTTTTTGCAAGAAAGTACGAACAAATCGACACTTTTTTTTATAATCAAAATCTCTTAACTAAAACGTCCTTCCAGTATGCAACAAAGTGGCACAAAATGGCACAAACTATTCAAATTTAAAAAATGTACTGTTATTACATTAAATTCAAAATGGCTGATCCAATATGGCAGACACAAAATTTTAATTTTTGAGAAAATATGGCGGACACAAATTTTTAATTTTTGAGAAAAATAATGAAAGGGGTTTTTAAGGTTTCAAAGGTTTTTTGGGTCGCTGATTACGAATATGTTAATGATTTTTCAAAATTCAAAATGGCGGATTCAATATGTCGGACAAAAATTTTTAATTTTTGAGAAAAATAATAAAACTCAGTATACAAGGGTTTTTTGGGTCGCTAATTACGAATATGTTAATGATTTTTCAAAATTCAAAATGGCGGATCCAATATGGCGTACACAAAATTTTAATTTTTGAGAAAAATAATGAAACTCAGTATACAAGGGTTTTTTGGGTCGCTGATTACGAATATGTTCATGATTTTTCAAAATTCAAAATGGTGAATCCAATATGGCGGACAAAAAAAATTTTAATTAAAAAAATAATAATAAAACTCAGTATATAACGACTTTTCGGGGTACCGAATAAGATTAAATTTGACGGTGAAAATATTATTGCATTTATTGACAGATTGCTTTTTTAACCAATAGGAAATCCAATATGGCGACTTTTTTGCAAACAAAGTACGAAAAAATCGACACTTTTTTTTTATAATCAAAATCTCTAACCTGAAACATCCTTCCAGTATACAACAAAGTGGCACAAACTATTCAAACTTCAAAAATATACTGTTATTACATGAAATTCAAAATGGCGGATATTGCACAAAAATTTTAAATAGGTATTAATGCATGTTGGACCGATGCTAATCTTTTTTATGAAAATTAATCAAACTTAGTATACAAGGGTTTGTTGGATCGCTGATTACGAATATGTTAATGAATTTTCAAAATGCAAAATGTCGGATCCAATATGGCGGACACAAAATTTTAATTTTTGAGAAAAATAATGAAACTCAGTATACAAGGGTTTTTTGGGTCGCTGATTACGAATATGTTAATGATTTTTTAAAAATCAGAATGGCGGATCCAATAGGGCGGACAAAAAAATTTTTATTAAAAAAAAAATAATAAAACTTAGTATATAACGGTTTTTCGGGGTACCGAATAAAATTAAATTTGACGGTGAAAATATTATTGAATTTATTGACAGATTGCATTTTTAACCAATAGGAAATCCAATATGGCGACTTTTTTGCAAACAAAGTACGAAAAAATCGACACTTTTTTTTATAATCAAAATCTCGAACATAAATAATTAAAATCTGCTGTAAAAATTCATGACAATAATAAAAAAATTGAAGACAATGGCATTTGAAGAAAATAATTCCAAAATGTCAAAAATATTTTAATAGTGACAGAAATAATTGTAATTTGAAAAAAAAAATAATTGAGAAATGATGAAAATAATTGATAACTGGTGTAAAAAATTAAAAATTTGAAGACAATACTTAAAAAATTGACGAAACAATTTTGAAATTTTAAGGAACTAATTAAATAATAACACAAAGAATAGAAAGCTTGTGTAAAAACTAAAAATTTATAGACAATAATTGAAAAACTGGAAAAAATATTAGAAGCTTGAGAGAAAATAATTGAGAGCTGAAGAAATTATTTGACATTGGAAGAAAATAATTTAAATTTGAAGATAATAATTAAAAAATGTCCAAAAAAATTTATAAATGAAGAAAGTAATTAAAGTTTGAAAAAAATAATTGAAATTTGTAGAAAATAATAAAAAAGGTGTAAAAAATTAATAAATTCGTGACGATAATAAAAACAACTAAGAAAATGATTGAAATTTGAAGAAAATAATTGAAAGCTAGTGTAAAAGTTCACAAATTCATGACAATAATGAAAACATTGAAAAAAATTACATTTAAAGAAAATAAATCCAAAATGTCAAAAATATTTTAATAATGACAGAAATAATTGAAAGCTAGTGTAAAATTTTAACTTTTCAGACAATTGTTGAAAAATTGAAAAACATAATAGAAGTTTATTTATTTAGAAATCATATACGGGCGACAATAGATGCCCATTATACAAAAAAAAAAAAGAGTGAAAATCCGCTTCGAATAGCTATACAATATAAACAAAATCACTCATGCATGATCATTCATTCTAGTTTTAATTAAACAAAAAACGCCTTAAATTTGAAATGAAAATGCTCAATTTACAATCAAATAATTCAATTTTATCAGTTACCAGATTAGCTTCCCTGCTAAATCTGGAAAATACTGAATTGTAGCCATAATTTGTTCTATGTGAGGATACGTAAAAAGTTTGAGAGACTGTAGAAAATAATTGAAATTTCAAGAGAACGAGCAAGAGAATAATTCAAAAATTAAGTTAGAAGTTTGAGAGCTTAAGAAAATAATTAAAATTTGAAGAGAATAATTCAAAAATGTCAAAAAATTTGAAATATGAAGCAACTAATTAAAGTTTGAAGAAAATAATTAAAATTATTTGTAAAAATAATTGACAAATGTGTAAAAAATTAATAAAATCGTGACAATAATAAAAGACTGAAGAAAATAATTGAAATTTGTAAAAAATAATTTTAAAATGACATATAAATAATAGTAATATGAAAAAAAATATTGGAAAATGACAAAAATACTTGAATAATGACAAAAGTAATTGAAATTTGAAAAAAATAATTGAAAAATAACAAAAGTAAACTGAAACTTGTGTAGAAAATTTAAATATTCCTGACAATAATTTAAAGAATGAAAAACATAATTGAAATTTTAAGAAAATAATTGAAAAATGTAATAAATAAATAAAAAATTATGTAGAAAATTAAAATATTCATGATGGTAATTTAAAGACTGAAGTTAGTAATTGATGTTTCAAAAAATTAAATTCAAAATCGCAAAAATACGTATCAATAGATACGTTTTGAGATAAGGAATATGATTTTTGTCATAGAAAAAATTTTTGTGAAATTTCGATAAAAAAATTTGCTTAAAAAAATTTGATTGGGTATTTTAAAAAATCACTTTCCCCGCTGAATTTTGTTTTTCATTTTTCCGGGTTTTTTTTTGCAGTTTTTTGAGATTATCTCAAAAAATTTAGCCATCCTGGTTATTTTGACTTTTAATTCAGATTTAGAGGAGAAAAATACGTAGGAATAAATTAAATTTAGATAAATCATAAAATCATAAAATTCTGTTAGATACCTAAAGTTTAAACTAATCAAAGTTTTTTATAAATCTGAGTTTTGATTGCGCTTGGATAAATCAAATTTTTAATGGAATTTGACTAAATTGATATTTTTGGATTGATTAAGTTTAATTTTTATTTGAATTTGGATAAACTAAATTTCTGATAGATAAAGTTTATTTAAATTCAAGTATTCAAATTTTTATCGAATTTTAATTAACTAAAGATTCAGAACTGGATAAATTCAAGTTTTTATTAAATCCAAATATAGGATTAAATTTTCGATTGATCGATTTTTCATAACATAAAGTTTAGATTCTTTTAATTTGGCTAAGTTTCAGTTTGTCTTGCTTGAGTTTAGATAAATTCAGATTTTGATTAAATTTAAATAAACTAAAAATTTTCATGAATCCAATTCATCCAAGTTTGGATAAATTAAAATTTGTCAACTGATAATTTTAATTACTCAGAATTCGGATTGGTTATACAATGTATACAAAATATTTCCATTTAAACATTTTTAAAATACAATATTTGCAAATTTTCCTTAACATAAATTATACTTGCACAATTTAACTGCGCAATATTTTTCGAAATTATCTATAAAACATTCTCCAAATGCAATTGAGGAATATTTCATAAAATTCACCTGTGAAATACAATAATACAAAATATTCCTATTCATTCATTCACGAAATAATTTTAAAATTTATCCATTAAATATTGCAATAAAATGTATATAATAAAACAAAAAACGCAAACGGTGCTTTTTGTGTTCAAACACATTAAACACAATGCAATGAATAATTCAACATTATTATCTTATATTTCTAAACTGGTATATACGTTTATGTTACGTGCACCTGGTGTAAAAAAAAAAAACTCAAGAATAAAAATTTTACTGAAAATCGATGTCGTCGTGTTTCAACAAAAATGTCAGGCCTTATCTCTGCTTGTTCAAAGTTCATAAAAATTAAATATTCAGTAGCGAAAAGTGCACTAGTGTTCTATATACAATTTTTTTGTTGCTTTTCTTCTAAATCGATAACTTTTTTTTTCCAATACTTGTTTGCATGTTTATAATTTAAAAAGAAAAATGAAAAATGAATTTAAAGAACGCCTCATAATAAAAACTTTTCTCTAAAAATAAATTAGTAGTTTTCTACTAATGAACTAGCGAAAAATCGGTTACTATTATAAATAGCGAAAAATTTCACTACTTTTTCGTAGAAAACTATTAATTTGAAAAAATATCTCGCTTTGTGTTTTGAGCCAAAAATAAAAATCAACCAAGCTAGTATTTTTTGATAATAATAATCTATAAAATATATATGAAAATTAATTTCGTTTTGAGAAAATAAAACAAAAAAATGAGTTTATAGTTTTTGTGTGAAAGGGTGTTATGGAAAAAATGGTTTTTATAACGTAATGGATATTTTTGTACCTAAAAAATGTATTTTTAGTGCTACTTTTTATCAAGGTGAATTAATAAAGTGTACATAAAAATAACAGGTGGGAAAAGAGGGAAAAAGAGACGAGATGTTGGAAAGGAAGCACCGACAACAGAACTTGGAGGAGAACGGATGTCATTTCGTGGTCGACTTACTTCGCTGTTGGTAGATGCGCAACACTGACATCCCGTTCCTTTGTATCCAACTTCTCCCATTACATTGGCTTACTTCCTGTCCCGAAAAACACCACAAATATAAAAAAACCGATACCAGAAAAATGATAGAATTTCAAAAAAAAATAACGAGGATGTGGTGTCTTTAAATATCCCAAATCAAAAAGAATTACTTTTAAAGAAACATCTTTTTCCGCAAAATTAAAAAAAAAAAATTTATATAGTGCCGCTCAATAAGTTTTGCAGAAGGGCATTACAAAAAATGTTGTAAACCAGGAAAAAAACTCAACGGAAAAAAGTTTTTTCAACAAAATTTGTTTGTGTAATGATTAGTGATGAAATACTATTAAGATACTACATTATAAAAAACTAGAAGAATAATTGAAATTAAACAAAATAATTGCAAATTAATTGAAAAAAAATGAAATCAATTAAAAATTGGGGAAAGTAATTTAAACAATCATAAAAATGTTTTAAACATAAAGAAAATAATTAAAATTTGAGAAAAATACTTGAGAATCTTAAAAGTAAATTAAAACAAAATTGAATAATGAAAAATTAGAGAAAATAATTGAAAATTGAAAAAACAGGGTTAGAAATTGAGATAAATAAATTAAAATTAAAATAAATTAAAAATTGAGAAAATAATTAAACAAATTACATAAAATATTTTAAATAAAGGAAAATTAAACAAAATTTGAGAAAAATAATTAAAACTTTCAGAAGTTCATTGAAATAAAAGAAAATAATTAAAAATTAGAGAAAATAAATGAAAAAAGAACAAAATAATTTTAAATTGAACAGAACAAGTTTTAATTATAGAAAAATAAGTAAAATCTTTTTGGCAATTATAAAAAAGAACGAGAAAAAGAACGAGAAAAAAAACGAAAGTAATTGAAAATTGAAGAAAATAATATAAATAATAAAAGAATTGAAAAGTCACATAAATAGTTAACAATTTTTGAAATTATAAAACAAATGTAAAGAATTAGAAATTGAAAAAAATAAATTTTGGAAAATAATTGAAAAATGTTTTTAAATTTTAAAACATGACAAAAATAATTAAAATATGATACAAACAATGATAAGTTGTAAAAAAAATAACATTTAAGTGTGATATTGAAAAAACTACAGAATTTTTTTTAAATAAAAAAAAATAATTGAAATTTGAAAAAAATACATGAAGATCTTAGAAATCAATTAAAAAAAAAAGAAAATAACTAAAAATTGGAGAAATAAGCTAAAAGTAATTGAAATTTACGATAATTAATAAACAAATTTTGAAATTATGAAAACAAATAAAAATATTTTAAAATTGAAGAAACAAATTGAAATTTTAGAAAAATTCTTAAAAATCTTAGAAAATAATTTTGGAAAATGAGAATAACTAAAAATTGGAGAAAAGACTGAAAGAATGCTAAAAATAATTGAAATTTACGATAATTAATAAAAAATTTTGGAAATTATGATAACAAATAAAAATAATTGAAAATTAAAGAAAATGATAGAAATTTGAGGAAATAACTTTAAAAAAATTTAGAAATTAATTTTATAAAATGAGAAAAACTAAAAATTGGAGAGAAGTTTGGAGGAAAGCTAAAAATAATTAAAATTTAAGATAATTAATAAAAAAAAGTCTGAAATTCTGATAACAAATGAAAATAATTAGAGATTGAAGAAAATAAATTTTGGAAAATAATTGAAAAATGTTTTTAAATTTTAAAACATGACGAAAATAATTAAAATATGATACAAACAATGATAAGTTGTAAAAAAAATAACATTTAAGTGTGATAATTGAAAAAACTACAAAATTTTTTTTAAATAAAAAAAAATAATTGAAATTTGAAAAAAATACATGAAGATCTTAGAAATCAATTAAAAAAAAAAGAAAATAACTAAAAATTGGAGAAATGAGCTAAAAGTAATTGAAATTTACGATAATTAAGAAACAAATTTTGAAAGTATGAAAACAAATGAAAATAATTAAAAATTGAAGAAAACAATTGAAATTTTAGAAAAATTCTTAAAAATCTTAGAAAATAATTTTAGAAAATGAGAATAACTAAAAATTGGAGAAAAGACTGAAAGAATGCTAAAAATAATTGAAATTTACGATAATTAATAAAAAATTTTGGAAATTATGATAACAAATAAAAATAATTGAAAATTGAAGAAAATGATAGAAATTTGAGGAAATAACATTAAAAAAATTTAGAAATTAATTTTATAAAATGAGAAAAACTAAAAATTGGAGAAAAGTTTGGAGGAAAGCTAAAAATAATTAAAATTTAAGATAATTAATAAAAAAAAGTCTGAGATTCTGATAACAAATGAAAATAATTAGAATATGAAGAAAATAAATTTTGGAAAATAATTGAAAAATGTTTTTAAATTTTAAAACTTGAAGAAAATAATTAAAATATGATACAAACAATGATAAGTTGTAAAAAAAATAACATTTAAGTGTGATATTGAAAAAACTACAGAATTTTTTTTAAATAAAGAAAAAATAATTGAAATTTGAAAAAAATACATGAAGATCTTAGAAATCAATTAAAACAAAAGAAAATAACTAAAAATTGGAGAAAAGAATTAAAGAAATAAGCTAAAAGTAATTGAAATTTACGATAATTAAGAAACAAATTTTGAAAGTATGAAAATAAATGAAAATAATTAAAAATTGAAGAAAACAATTGAAATTTTAGAAAAATTCTTAAAAATCTTAGAAAATAATTTTAGAAAATGAGAATAACTAAAAATTGGAGAAAAGACTGAAAGAATGCTAAAAATAATTCAAATTTACGATAATTAATAAAAAAAAATTTGAAATTCTGACAACAAATGAAAATAATTGAAAATGTAAAAAATAATAGAAATTTGAGGAAAATACTTTAAAAAAATTTAGAAATTAATTTTATAAAATGAGAAAAACTAAAAAGTGGAGAAAAGTCTGGAAGAAAGCTAAAAATAATATTGAAATTTACTATAATTAATAAAAAAAAATTTGAAATTCTGATAACAAATGAAAATAATTAGAAATTGAAGAAAATATTTAAATTTTCAGAAAAATACTTAAAAATCTTTGAAAATAGTTTTAGAAAAAGAGAATAACAATAATTAACAATCGTGAAAAATAATTAAAAAATGATAAAATTAATTCAAATTTGAGAAAAATAATTGAAATATGCTGAAAATAATTTAAGATTGAGAAAGAAAATTGAATTATGATGAAAATAATTTAAATATGAAAAATTGAAAACATTCAATAAAATTTGAGAGAAATAATTGAAAAAATCATAGAATATATGTTTAAAAAAAAAATAATTACAAAATTACATAAAAAATTTTAATTAAAGAGAATAATTACAAAATCGCAGAAATAACGAAAATTGATGAAAATAATTGTAATATCGGATAAATAATTGAAGTTTTTAAAAGTAATGACAAAATAATGAATATAATTATAAATTGATGAAAATCAAGAAAAATTGCAGAATTTATTTTTAAGCAACAGAAAATAATTAAAAAATCGTTATATAATGGAAAATTGATGACAATAATCTAAATTTGAGATAATAACTGAAAATTTAGGAAATTAATTGCATGTGTATGTATTTTAAACTTCTTTAAAAACCATAATAAATTTTTAAAGCATTTTTCGAAACTTTTTTTTTACACAAATGACAATTAAGAACCAGCACAACAAAATAAATTAACAGGGACTAACTTCACTCTGGATTTTAAAACATGGACAGAAAAAGATGAATAAATATAAATACATACTAACTTCAGAAGTTTACGGAGATTATTATTATTTAATTAAATTAAAAATATATTGAATATCATGGTCCGATAGAATGAGAACCGCTTGAGTGGATGAACGTCCTTAAGTGCTTAAAATAAAAATAAATTTTTTTTCGGTAAACATTAAAAATTGTTTAACAAATAATTTGTCTAAACAAATTGTTATAAACAAATAGAAAAAACTGGAAATTATTAAAAATAAATAGTGCCTTCGATTGTACTCGAAAAACTACGAAAGTTTTTCAAATTTATAAGTTTTTCACTCTATTTGTTATAAATAAAATCAATAAACAATAACAATGACCTTGAATCATTCTAAGGCCCATGCTAAGGGAAAAACCAAAAAAATCAACACGGGAAAAAGGACCGTGGTCCAAATGATAATTTTTGACATTAAAAATTGTTTTTAAAATAAATTGTTTAAACAAATTGTTATAAACAAATGTAAAAAAAACTAAAAAGTATTAAAAATAAATAGCGCCATTCGATTGTGCGGAAAAAGACACTAAAGAATCAAAAAGTTACAAAGTTTCTCATCATATGTGTTATAAATAATTCATAAACAATAACAATTCTTTTTTCACCCCATGCTTTGTTTATTAATTATTTATAACAATTCGAGTGAAAAATTTTGAAATATCATTTTCCTTTCGTAATTTCTTTCGTGCAATCGAATGGCGCTATTTATTTTTAATAATTTTTAGATTTCTTACATTTGTTTATAACAATTTGTTTAAACAAATAATTTGTTAAATAATTTTGAATGTCAAAAATCACCATTTAGACCACGGTCCTCTTTCACGTATTGATTTTTTTTATATCCGCATTTTCGTAAGTATGGACTAAAATGAGTTCCAGGTCATTGTTATTGTTTAACGAATTTATTTATAACAAATAGAGTAAAAAACTTAGAAATATCTTACAAGTTCCTTTAGTAATTTTTTTATAATCGATGGCACTATTTATTTTTAATAATTTCCAATTTTTTTGAATTTGTTTATAACAATTTGTTTAAACAAATCATTTGTTAAACAATTTTTAATGTCAAAACTCATCATTTGATCTGTGGACCTCTTTCCCGATTTGATTTTTTTGGTATCCGTATTTTTTTAAGCATGGCTCTTAACCGGGTTAAGCAAGATGTGACAATTTGTTTAAAAAAGCAGCCCTTTTTTTAATTGTTGAAAAAACAATTGATTTTTGGAAAAGTTCAGAGAAAAAATCCTTTTTATGTGTAGAATTATGAAAAAAAATGTTTATAAAAAATTTAGCTAAAATTTGTTGTTAAATAATAATTGTTTAACAATTATTAGTTTGACGTCGAAAATTAAGAGAAAATTTGAAAAAGCTTAAAAATAATTGTTTACCATTTTATGCTTTTTTTTTAAATCTAGGTAAAACCTGTGATTTTTATCGAATTTTAACAAATAGCTCATTTTTCTCGTTGAAATATTTTCTACAATTTTATTTGTTAGATTTTTTTAAAAAGTATTTTGTTTAAACAATGCGCTAAAAAACAGTTTACTTGGTTTTAATGACTGGTTCATTTTTCCAAGTTTCGATCAATTATTATTTGACCTGATATTCTAGTAACTCGATCATAGAAATTAATTCCAATGGGAGTTGTGATCACTGAGTATATTTATATATATAAATTCACGTCAAATCGATACGAGCGATCATCGAGGTGTAAATTTATGCATATATATAAACTTGGGCACAATAGTGAATAATAATAGTAGGTGGTGCAAGTTAAAGATAATTTGATAGTCTCATTTATGCATTAAAGCTATATAAGACTTTATCTTCATATTACGTCAATTTCAAATGCGGAAAGCGTCGAGAAGATAAGAAATAGAAATGCGTTTTTATAACTGCATTTAACATCCGCGTGTCAAATTTTCTAAACTAAGTTTTCTGATGTGTTGAAGCAAAATTGAATTTTTTTTTTCTATTGTCGGTAGAGAAATTTTATTTTTGAGAAAAATTTCCTTTTTGAGAGAAAAATTGTATTGAACTGATAAATAATTTATTGTAATCCAGTTGTAATGGTTCAGCAATTAATTTCAGTTTTAATTGATTTTAATGCTAACTGATTCAAAATGGAATTTATTTCAGTGTTGGAGAATTACAATTTTGATTGATTACAATACGATATATTTCAATTTCAAAAGACTCCAATTTTTATTGAATCCAATTTTCGTTGAATCCGATTTTAATTGCTTCAATTTAAATGGTTCTTAATTCTAAAGATTCCTATTTTAATTAATTTTAATTTTAATTGATTTTAATATCAATTCATTCTAAATTCAATTCGAACCAATTTAAATAGAATACAATTCTAATTATGATTCAAGTTCCAATTGACTCCATTTTTAATTTTTCAAAAAAAATTTATTGCAATTTTAATTTATCAAAACTAATGAAACTAAAAAAAATTGATATTAAAATGAAAATAAATTGAAATTGGAATCAATAGCAATTGGGATCAATAGCAATTGTAATCAATAGCAATTAGAATCAATAGCAATTCGAATCAATTACAATGAAATCAATAGCAATTGGAATCGATATTAAATGGAATCAATATCAAATGGAATCAAAATCAAACGGATTCAATAGCAATAGGAATCAATATAAATAATTTATTTATTTATGTATAATATTAACATGGAAATAATTGAAGTTTGAGTGAATTGCAACTTAACAGCAATTAGATAAAATTGAAATTGGGATCAATAGAGTTTTTATTCAACAGAAATTGGAGTAATATAAATTGGAATCAATAATAATTTGAATACATAACAATTGGAATCAATAGCGATTAGAATAAATAGTAATTGGAATCAATAGTAATTGGAATCAATAGCAATTAAGATCAATAACAATTAAAATCAATAGCAATTGAAATCAATAGCAATTAAAATCAATATCAATTGGAATCAATAGTAATTGGAATCAATAGCAATTGAAATCAATGTAAAGTATTTTTTTTTTTTTAATATTAAAATAGAAATAATTAAAGTTCGTTTAAATTGCAATTAGATTCTATTGAATTTGCAAACAATAGAGTTTGGATTTAACACTGATTTCAGTAATATCAACTGGAACCAATAGCAATTAAAATAATGATCAATAAAATTGGAATAATTAAACTTTTAGCGCAGTGTAATATAATTGTAACTATCAATTAAAGTTGGAATCAATTGCAATTGAAATCATTTTTAATTTCTATAAATTGGGAAATTTAAATCCCCTGATATTAATAATTGAAATAAAAATCAATTCAAGTAGGAATCAATCGCAATTGGTTTTAATTCAAAATTCAATCGTTTGAAATAGGAATTAATTGAAATAAAAATTAATCAAGATTGGAATCAGTCAAAATTTAATTCATTTGAAATCTGCATAAATTGATGAATTTAAATCATATGATATTAAAACCAATTAAAATTCGAATCAATTGCAATTGGATTTTATTCCAATTTTAATTACTTGAAATGGAAAATAATTTAAATAAAATTCAATTAAAATTGGAATCAATCTCAATTGGATTTAATTTAAATTTCAATCATTTGGAATGGGAAATAATTGAAATAAATAAAACTCAATCTCAATTGGATTTAATTTAAGTTTCAATCGTTTGAAATGGGAAATAATTGAAATATAAATTAATTGAAATTGGAATAATGAATCGAAATTGAATTCATTTGGAAATTGTATAAATTGCAAAATTAAATCCCTTGATATTACAATCAAATGAAATTGGAATTAAATTGGAATTGGATTCAATTTAAATTTTAACCGTTTGAAATGGGAGTCAATTGAAATAGGAATCAATCGCAATTGGATTTTTTTTAAATTTCAATGGTTTGAAATAAGAAATATTTAAAATAGATATGAATTGAAGTTAAATCAAACGAAATTCATTTTAATTGGAATTTGCATAAACTGGGGAATTTAAATCCTTTAATATATAATATTAAAATCAATTGAAATTGGAATCAATCAGAATTGGATTTTATTCAAATTTCAATCGTTTGTAGTCGGAAATAATTTCAATAGAAATCAATTGGAATTGTAATCACTCGAAATTAAATTCAATTGGAATCTACATAACTTGACGAATTTAAATCAAATGATATTAAAATCAATGGAAATTGGAATCAATCACAATTGAATTTTATTCAAATTTTAATCGTTTGAAATAGAAAATAATTGAAATAAAAAATAATTTAAATTGAAATCAATCACAATTTGATTTAATTAAATTTAAATTGTTTGTAATGGAAAATAGTTAAAATAGAAATCAATTAAAATTTGAATTAATGGAACAAAATTAAATTAAACTCGAATTTTATAAATTGGAGAATTTAAATCCTCTGGTATTAAAATCAATTGAAATTGGAATTACTCACAATTGAATTTTATTCAAATTTTAATCGTTTGTAATAATTTCAATAGAAATCAATTGGAATTGTTGTCTCTCTAAATTGAATTCAATAGGAATCAGCATAAATTATCGAATTAAAATCCTCTCATTTTAAAATTAATTAAAATCGGATTCTAATCACAATTGGATTTTATTCAAATTTCAATCGTTACTGAAATAAGAAATAATTCGAATAGAAATCAATTGGAATTGTTACCAAACTAAATTGAATTCAATCGAGATCTGCAAAAAATTGACGATTAAAACAATTGAAATTTTAATTGTTTAAAATTAAAAATCAGTAACAAAGTATTATTATTATTAATTTTATTTACTAAAATAACTAAAAATAATGTTTTAAAATAAATTTCTTAGGCAAAAGAAAAGACAATTTCTCAGGATTTATAGGTCCATGATCTTACGGAACTCATTGTTGCTCAATCAAATTGAGCAAGAGATGAAATCTCAGAATAAAATGCCTCTTCTTTTTTTATTTGAATCCACGTCAAGTGAGAATGATAGGATAAAAAAAAAACCTTTGTTCCCTGAAAAAATTACTAGAGTAAAATTTGTTGGTTCATCTCTGAGCAAGTTTTTCTGTTATTGGAATCAGAGATCTTTATGGTGGTTGCACAAGATTTGAATTTAAAAATCACGTAGACCGCTTAAACAAAGCGAAACCATGGCATGACGCTAGAATGGCTGCAGCGGGATTTCCGGTCTAAGTGCATCAGTAAATACTGTCTCAGATTGTGCATATATTCTCTGTGTGTTATATATACCCGTTCGACCACCAAAAAAGACGTTAAAAAAATTCTCCACATCCTGGATATCATCTTAAATCTGCTTTTTTCTTCATTTTAAAAAAAAGTCATCAAATTCTATCTCTATTTCTTAATTTAATCAATTAATCTAATTACTCTACTAAATTACTTTAATTTCATTTAATTTTCAATAATTAATATTTTGTAAACCAGTTCGCTTAACAATAAGTATTTTTAAAACCGGTTCGTTTAAAAATACAATACTTTATATTTCAACCAGGAAAATATTATTTGAATCTCATTTTTATTTAATCAGTTATTTAATAAAGAATGTTTTTTTTTTTTGTAAAAATAATTATGTAAAATTATTTTCCAAATAACGACAGTAAATAATTATTATTTTCTAAATAAAACGAAAGTGTAAACGAATCAAAGAACGAAATGTTTTGAGAAACGAAAATATAATATTTTTGAACAGAACTATACTGCCATCTGGGAGATGATTCTAATAGTTACCAAATAAAATTCTGCTAGTTACCGACTAATGATAATTTATCGGCAAATTTCTGTTTTATCAACTGTGGTTAATACCGACCGCAGTGGTATCGGTGGAATCTACTTTATCACTAGCAATAAGGCAGACGTGCTGTTTTATCGACACATTGGAATAAAATTCACAAAGATAAACATGTCAAACACGAATGAAGGCGGGAGTGATAAAACACGTGGTAACCGTGTGTTTTTATTCCAAGACCGGACGAGTTGTCAGATGGGAAAAAATTCTCACATCATAATAGTTTCAACGGCTACTGAAACTAGATTCACAGCCTTTTTTCGCCTTCCATTTAACAACCGGAAATCGTCTTTTTTTTTTGACAATTAAGACTTTTGCTGAAAGACATAATTGTCCCCTAAGTGGTGACATTTTTCGTTAATTAAGCAAAATTTCAAAATTAAACTCTGACAAATAATTACCAATGCTTCCTTTTCATTTTACATCAGTTAATCATTTATAATGTCTCAGTTTAATTGAAATCATTTTTATTTATAGTATATCAGAATAATTTTCATTTAAATGTTAAATTTTACAATTCACATTTTCTTTAATTTCTTAGGGATTTTTTACAAGGCCTTAATAACGAATTCTAAACCTCAAATAACTTGATTAATATTCATTTATTTATTTTTTATTTATTATTGTAATTTTTGTATGTATTTTATATTTTTAATATTTTATAATATTGTATTTTATAAGAATAATTGATTAAAATAATTTTTATTTATCAACTATTGAAATAATTATCGAACTAGTTTTTGTTTATAAATTATTGGACTAATTTATAATCCTAACCTAAAATTAACCTAACCTAAAATTGACTTTCAATATGTTTTTAAATTGTACAATATATTGTAATCGCAATTTTAAGAGAAATTGTTAAACAAAACAAATTATATGAATAATTAAATGTTATGATTGACTGCTTAAGTTATTTAATTCTTGTTGAATATAAATTAGTATTGTGCGTAATATTGACGATCTTATTACACAATATGTTTCGATTATACATAAATATACACAATATAAATAGATACAATTATTTCAAGCTAAATGCACTGAATCAAATAAAATTTATTTCAAGCTAAACCCAATGAATCAAATACAATTAAATTCAGTTTAATCAAATTATTCCATTCAAATAAAACTATCCTATTGAAAAAAATTTATTTCTTTATTTTTATTTATATTTTATACTATTTTTAGAAATTTTATTATTAATTTTTACCATCATTACAAAATTTTTATTAATATTATTATTGTTATTAATACACTTACCATTAAACTATTGTAATAATCCGAATTGAATTTGCGATAAAATATTTTATTTTTTTTAAATTCGTTTGCCGAGAGAGCATTTAGTGTAAAAAATGAATTGTTCTAGAATAGCAGATAAAGAATTTCGTTCCGAGTGAATGGATATAAAGAGCTATGGCTGGAAGGGGTGTGTGGAGTGGGGACGAAAGGGGTAAATTAATCACAAGCTTCGTTAAGAGATTTAGCCCGATTTCAGTATGCTAGGTCGCCTTGACTTTATTCCGTCGTTCCTTTCGACCATAAAGCGAGATTCCAGAGTAGCACTTTTCATTGTCGTTGTTATGCTAATTCATTAAGTTTACTTTCAAAACTTCCCCCTTCCTTATACATACATATTACGCCTTCTTTTATGCAGAAGATGCTGAGAGGGTAATTTTCGCGTGTTTCCAACTCTTTGTTATAAACTTGACCCTGACCATGTTTTAAGCTATTATATCTTTTTCTCATAATACGCTATCTGATTAAAAAAAAAACAAACAAAAAAAATGTAACTGTCAATTTCTAGTTTCGATCATTAATTTCGTAATATTTAGCTATTTTGATAAAATTTAAATATTTACTAACCTCTAAATTAGGTTCTTAAAATTCACGATTTTTCGTGGTTTTAAACATTAAATTTCTTATTGTAAATAAATAATGTAAAAAATCCTACCTTTTCATTATTTGTAATTTTATATTATGAAGTTATCAATAATAATAATAATTGATTTTCAAAAATTAAAACAAAATTGTTTTTATAACTTACAATCTCAGCACAAACTGTATATGTTCACACGAGTGTTCACAATTATTATAATTTATTTGCAGGTTATTTCCCGGGTTTTTTCACTTTCCGGCCATTTTCCGCTTTTCTCGATTAATGGACTAAATAAAAATTCATAATACAATAACTTTTGTGGTTGAAACGAGACGAGAAAATTAACACAAACGACATGAAAACAAAATAACCGCTTGAATCGTATAATAGACAGAATTAATGACAAAAGAACTAAGGAATTAAATCATAAAATTTTAAATATAAATATATATATTAATAATTAAAACCGTTTCAAATGACAAACATCGTAGTTACCTTTTGTCTAAATCTAAAAAAACTAAAAACAGTCAATTTTAAATAGGTTAGAATAAACACATTGAAAAACTTGAAAAACATTTCAAAACGAAGATAAGGTAGAACTTTGTTTAAACAGAGTTAGATAAAACAGTTTTCTACCTTATCTTAGTTGTTAAATTTATTTCAACCTGTTCTTCGTGTTCTTTTATTTAAACAAAATGTGTCCACGATGTTTATCTTCGGAAAATTCGGAAACTATTTTAATTATTCATTATATTCATATTTTAAGTTTCATGACTTAATTGCTCAGTTCTTTTTCCATTAATCTTGCCTTTTACACAATGCAAGCGGTTATTCTGTTTTTATGTCGTTTTGTTTCTTCTTCCAATCTCTCGTTTTAACCTCAAAAGTTGTATTTTGAATTCTAATTATACATTATACAAAAAAAAACAATCTTTTTTTGTACATAAAGTGATTTATTTTCAACTAAAGTTTATAATAATCAGTGAATTTAAAGGTTTTTGTAATTTTTTTCCAGGAAACAAAATTAAAAATAAACAAAAAATGCTATTAACTATAAAGTATTTCTCCCTTTTAACCTAAAATGCCTCATCATACAGAGCACAAAAATCAGAATGGACGTGATAAATTTCCTAATCGGTTCCGGCACTTATCGGTAAAGATTAATAGATAAAAGTAACCAAATAAAAAAAGTGTAATGATTGGAGCTTTTTTTTTCTCTCCTTTTCAGTTCAATCGGTTCATTGTACAAGTAAATTTTCAACAAGCTGGGGATTATAATGGAACGAGATCAAGGGTCCGAAACACTATCAAGTCCTTGCATTTAATTGAGTGAATTGAAAATGAATCGATCTCCATCCGGGATAAGAGGTGCCTATGTCACCATGAAAAAAGTTAACAGTTTAGCGCGTGACAAGAGCACAATTCTTGCTCTCTCCCCAGGATGATAGTGACGATAATGACGACCTAAATTGAAGAGCATGCACGGATCATTGGAGCATGGTTGAATGACAGTTTAAATTGGGAATTTAAATTGACAGTTGGGTCAAGAGACGAAATACTTTTCTCAAACCAGTTACACGCTAGCAAGCTGCAACTTTCAAATAATTCTAATTGCAAGTTTAAAGCAACATTTTCAATCCTCGGATTTTTATTATTAGGGTAATATTTTGAAATGTTCGAGAATAGAAGAGAGAATAACTGAATTTAAATAAGTGGACGTTGAGGAAATATTTTTTACTTCTACTTTTTAGTAAAAAAATGCGTTAAAACTATCTACAAGTCGAGCAATAAATTTGTTGGGGAAAAATGTTCTATTTATGAATTTATTAACCTTTTCATAAAAATTATCATATTAAAAAATAATTTACCTTATAAATAAATTAGTTTGTTCATATTCCAATTACATAGTCAATTTTTTAATTACAGTCTACAAATACCTACATAATTTCTGCACCTATTTTCAATTATTTTTGTCATTTTTTAAGTACATTTGTCAACTTTAAAGCATTTTAGTCAATTTTCAAGTATTTTTTTAATTTTTAATTGTATTTTCTCAAATATGGATTATTTTCTTCAGTCTTTAAATTATTGTCGCATGAATATTTAAATTTATAACACATGTTTTCATTTATATTTGTCATTTTTCAATTATTTTCTTAAGATTTCAATTGTGTTCTTTAATCTTTCAATTATAATTGAATTTATAATTTATAATTGAATTCAATTATTGGCAAGAACATTTAAATTATCTACACAAGTTTCAATTAACTTTTGTCATTTTCAATTATTTTCTTCAAATTTCAATTACTTTTGTCATTATTCAAGTATTGTTGTCATTTTCCAATCACATTTTCTTCATATTTCTATTATTTTCGCCATTTTAGAATTATTTTCTACAAATTTCAATTATTTTATTCAATTCTTTTTTATTGCCATGAATTTTTAAATCCTTTACGTTAGTTTTCAATTATTTCCTACAAATTTCAATTATTTTTATTATTGTCACGCATTTATTAATTTTTTACACTTTTGCAAATTATTTTCTTCAAACTTTATTTACTTTCTTCAGATTTAATTTTTTTTTTACATTATTAAATTATTTTCTTCAAATTTCAATTATTTTCTTCAAACGTCAATTAATTTCTTCAGCTCTCAATTATTTTCTCCCAAACATCTAATATTCTTTTCAATTATTCAATTATTGTCTATAAATTTAAAATTTTTACTTTAGTTTTCAATTATTTATGTCACTATTCAATTATTTTCTTACTATTTCAATAGTTTCGTCAATTTTTCAAGTTTATTCTTCATATTTTAAATTTTTTACACCAGTTATCTACTATTTTTGTCATTTCTCAATTACTTTTTTTTTCAAATTTTAATTATTTTATTCATTCTTCAATTAATTCTTTGTAACTTCAATCATTTTTAAAACATTTCAATTATTTCCTCAAATTTCAATTATTTCGTTTCAATTTTTCATTTTTTGGTTTTTATACAATTTTTCAATTTGTTTTGTCATTATACATTGCTTTTTTTCAAATTTGAATTATTTTTGATATTTTTCAATTATATTCTTCATATTTTAATTATTTTCTTCAAATTTCAAAAATTTCCTTCATTCTTTTTATAATTGTTACGAATTTATTAATTTTTTACACCTTTTTCAATTATTTTCTACAAATTTCAATTATTTTCTTCAAGCCTGAATAACTTTCTTCATAATCAAATTTTTTTTGACATTTTTTAATTATTCTCTTCAAATTTCAGTCATATTTCTCAACTTTTAATTAATTTCCAAATTTTTAAAAAAATTTTCTTAACTTTCCAATTTTATTTTGGTTTTTCAATTGTTGTCTATAAATTTTTTAATTTTCACACCAGATTTCAATTACTTATGTCATTATTCAATTAGTTTCTTGACATTTTAATTATTTCGTCAATATCTCAATTATTGTACTCAAAATTGAAACTTTTTACACCACTCTCAATTTTCTTTAAAATCTTAATTATTTTATTCATTCTTTAATTATTTTCTTGTAGCATCAATTATTTTTGAAACATTTTAATTATTTTCCTCAGATTTCAATTATTTTTCAATTTTTCAATTATTTTATTTAATTGTTTTATTGTCCCGATTTTTTAAATTTTGCACACCAGTTTTCAATTATTTTCTTCAAATTTCAATTATTTTGTTTCAATTCTTCAATTTCTGTCGTCATTTTTTTATTTTTATTCAATTTTTCAATTACTTTTGCCAATTTTTTTTTCAAAATAAATTATTTTTGTCATTTTACAATTATTTTCTTCAGATTTAAATTATTTTTGAAATTTTTCAATTATTTTCTTCAAATTTCAATAATTTTCGAAAATTTTCAATTAATTTCTTCAAATTTCAATTATTTTCTACAAATTTCAATGCTCTTTAAAATTTTTCAATTATTTTCTTCAAATTTCAATTATTTTGTTTCGATTCTTCAATTTCTGTCTTCATTTTTTCAATTACTTTTGCCATTTTTTGCCCAATTTTTTTCGAAATAAATTATTTTTGTCAATTTACAATTATTTTCGAAAATTTTCAATTATTTTCTTAAAATTTCAATTATTTTTGACAATTTTCAATAAATTTGTTCAAATTTCAATTATTTTTGAAATTTTTCAATTATTCTCTACAAATTTCAATAATTTTTGAAAATTTTCAATTATTTTCTTCAAATTTAAACTATTTTGGAAATTTTTCAATTATTTTCTTCAAATTTCAATTAATTTTTAATTTTTTCAATTATTTTCTTTAAATTTAAATTATTTTGATTCGATTTTTCATTTTGTGTCTTCATTTTTTGATTTTTATTCAATTTTTGCTTCCTCATAGAGGAAGCTTTGTGATCGATAAGATTTTCGATTTTCCAAAAATAGTCTAAATCGACTTATTTTCATCTAAAAAGCGTAAATTTTCATTCCTAAGCAAATGTCCAGATGTATGTATGTGTGTGTGTGTGTGTGTGTGTGTGTATGTGTGTGTGTGTATAGCGTTTTTTGTGTACAAGATATCTCGAGAACGCTTTAATAGATTCCAATAAAATTTGGATGACATATTAAGCTCATGAATGTCTAAATTTGGACACAGGGATTTTTGAAAATACCCAACCAAATTTTTTTGGGCACCTTTTTTCATCGAAAAAAATCGTTTTTTGACAAAAATTTTTTTCATGCTAAAAATACAACTTAAAGAATACAAAAATCATGTTCCTCATCTCAAAACGAATCGATTGACCTATATTACTTTTATAATTGATCAAGAATTCGTAAAATAATTCATATTTTTACATAAGTATTTTTGCATTAAAAAGTTTTTTTTTAACAACTTTCCCAATTAACTTATATATTATTAATTTCTTGCTTCCTCTATGAGGAAGCAAATTATTTTGCTTACTTGGAAGCGAAATGTCCATGAAATGGACATAATTCTCACCTAGTTTAATTAGTTTTGCCATTTTACAATTATTTGCTTCATATTTCAATTATTTTTGCCATTTTCGAAGCATTTACTTCAAATTTAAATGGCTTTTCTGAATCTCTATATTATTATCATGAATTTATTAATTTTTTACACCTTTTTCAATGATTTTCTTAAAATTCCATTTATTTTCTTCAAACCTAAATTATTTCTCCCCCTAATTTTCGAATTTTCAATTATTTTCATTCTGTATCGTAATTTCCAAAATTGTTGTCTAAAATTTCAATTTATTGCTATTTAATGCATATTTTGTGATTATTTTAAATTAATTTCTAAGATTTCCAATAATTTTATTTAAAATTTCAATTATTTTCTTTTATTTCACAGATATTTTGTTATTTTTTCAATTATTTTTGTCAAATTTCCATTATGATATTTAATTTTCTATTATTAATATATTTTTAAATTATTATTCCAAATCTTTAATTATTTTCATTTTTTTCAATTAAATTTCTAATATTTTCAATTATTTTCCTCAATTTTTAATTATTCTCATTTCTTCAAATAATTTATAATTACAATTTATAATAATAATTGACGCAAACACAAGTTCCAAAAATTAATAGCGCGCGTTGTATTATCTAGTTTTGTAGTAAATGTATACGAAAAATTAGTTTTAAGAACTCAAAAAAAGGTCAGGGAAAATTGTAATAAAATATTTGTGGCAACCCTGGTCAGATAAAAAGTTGTATACTTGTTTAAATTTTGTAACACGGTGTTATTGCAAATAATGAATAAACATTTTTTCTTTTCCTGAAAAACTCAACGGATTAATGATTAAAGAGACTCTCTGTTCCTGAAGATACGAGTGTTGAGCCATATATGTGTATGGTGTATTCATAGGTTTTTTTTTTTCGTCTCGATGTCAACACTGCACTGTTAAAAAAAAGAAACGTACTTTACACCAAAAAGTGCGAAGAAAATGCAATGCATCCTTAAAAGTGTTGATTTTTTGTAAGTTACACTTTTAAATTGCAACGCCAGTGTTACGGTGCGAAGTTGTTATGACACATGAGACATCAACACTGATTGGTGCGAGTGCCACTCGCGATTACACATAACCTACAATCACATCCATAAAAACACAAATTCTAAACTATCAATACACATTTTTACTCAAAAGTCATACACTCAAGTTAATATTTAAAATTGTCAAGAGCACAAATGATATTACACACAGCTAAACAACAAAGCCACAAACGTTTTAATGGTTATGCTCAACAGAATTGACAACGCAAACATAACATATGACCATATGCAGGGATCACAGTTTCTCCCCTTTTTCACCTAATCCCCTTATTTTCCCCTTTTTTTTAGAAAAATCACCTAAAACACCTAAAATCAACATTTTTCTCTTCTTTGACCTTCTTTTTTTAAAAAAGTTTATATTTTTTCACTTTCGGAAATGCAAAAATTTATCCTTTTTTAGGGTGTCTGTAGAATGATGAGAAAGTAGTTATTGAATTTAAATGTTTAAAAATAATTTTTAACTTGAAATGGTTTTTTATTATTATTTATTGAACTTATTTACATTTTAAACAGGAAACATAAAAAAATCATAAATAAATTAAAATTATTTTAAAAAGTTATATAATTTTCTTATTACCATGTATTCTTAATTTATTAATTAAAGCAAATTAATTTATTGGATAAGAAAATTTTTTAATAAATATTTTTTACACGTTTTAAACAAATATTACTAGTTTTGCATCATAAAATAAAACCATGTATTCTTGCTGAAATACATCAAATTTATTTTATTAGATGAAAAAAAATTGTTTATGAAATATATTTATTTATTTCAAACAAAAATTAATTGTTTTGAATTAGAAAATATAAAAGTACAATAAAAGAGATTAATAAAAATAATTTGAATTGATTTTGTTATATTTCGCTGAAAGATTTTTAATTTAATTTCTTTAACATTATATCAGAAAATTTTACATCACAGATTTTTATGTTTCCTGTTTAAAATCTAATTATTAAATAAATAATTTAAAAAACCATTTGAAGTTGAAAATGATTTTTAAAAATATTTAATTGCAACAACCATCTTCTCGTCATTGAACAGACAACCTATTAAAAGATAAATTTTTGTATTTCCGAAAGTGCTCTTTCTTTTGAAATTTTCATTAACAAATTAAACAAAAAAAGACTAAATTACTTAATAAAACTGTTTTGAAAAAAAGAAACATTAAAATTTTGTAAAAGAAAACTTAAATTATTAATATAACCCTTTTTTCTTAATTTCCAAAATCCCCTTTTTGAAAATCGAAATCCCCTTTTTTACCTAAAATTGAACGAAGAAACCACTGTGATCCCTGCCATATGACATACCAATTTTTTGTAAAAGAGAATATATTTTTCAAATTCTATTCTATGTGGCACTTAAAGATCCTAAGTATTTTTTAAATTCTTGAACATATGTTCAAATAAAAACAAAATTTAAGAAGAAATTAACAAAAATATATTTATAATTTATGGAAACAAAAACGGGTCTAAAACTAGAGGCAACATATCAATTTTTGTAAAGCACAATATTTACTTGAAATTCTATTCAACATGGCACAAAAAGTTGCTACATATTTTTCAAATATTCTTTAAGATATTCTAATTTTCTAAATTCAAAACTCTATTTAATGATATTCTTATAAATTATGGAAACAAAATCAGGTTTTAGACTACAGACCAAATCAAAATTTTTGTAGAATTGAATATTTTTTACACATTCTATGGGAAATAAATCTCCTGAATATTATTTTAGAATCTTTAAGAAAATCCAAATTCAAAAAAAAAAAAAAAAAAAAAAGATGATATTTTTATAATTTATGAAAACAAAATCAGGTCTTAGACTAGAGACCAAATATCAATTTTTGTAGAATCGAATTTTTTTTTACAAATTCTATGGCAAATAAATTACCCAAATAGTGTTTTCGAATCTTTAAGAAAATCCAAATTCAGAACAATAAAAAAAAATTGATGATATTTTTATAATTTATGAGAACGAAATCGGGTCTTAGACCAGAGACCAAATTTCAATTTTTGTAGAATCGAATATTTTGTACACGTTCTATGGCAAATAAATTTCCTAAATATTATTTTAGAATCTTTAAGAAAATCCAAATTCAGAATTGAATTTAAAAAAAAATAGCTAATATTTTTATTATTTATGAGAAGAAAATCAGATTTTAGACCAGAGACCAAATGTCAATTTTTGGACAATCGAATATTTTTTACACATTCGATGTCAAATCAATTTCCCAAATATTATTTTATAATCTTTAAGAAAATCCAAATTCAGAATTGAATTTAAAAAAAATAGCTGAAATTTTTATTATTTATGAGAAGAAAATCAGGTTTCTAGAGCTGAGACCAAATGTCAATTTTTGTAGAATCGAATATTTTGTACACATTCTATGGCAAATAAATTTCCCGAATATTATTATAGAATCTTTAATAAAATCCAAATTCAGAACAATAAAAAAAATTGATGATATTTTTATAATTTATGAGAACGAAATCGGGTTTTAGACCTGAGACCAAATATCAATTTTTGTAGAATCGAATATTTATTTTTTAACATACTATGGAAAAGAAATTTCCTAAATATTAATTTATAATCTTTAAGAAAATCCAAATTCAGAACAATATTTAAACAAAATTGCTGATATTTTTATTATTTATGAGAAGAAAATCAGGTTTTAGACCTGAGACCAAATATCAATTTTTGTAGAATTAAATATTTTTTACACATTCTATAGGAAATAAATCTCCTGAATATTATTTTATAATCTTTAAGAAAATCCAAATTCAGAATTGAATTTAAAAAAATAGCTGATATTTTTATTATTTATGAGAAGAAAATCAGGTTTTAGACCTGAGACCAAATATCAATTTTTGTAGAATTAAATATTTTTTACACATTCTATGGAAAATAAATCTCCTGAATATTATTTTATAATCTTTAAGAAAATCCAAATTCAGAATTGAATTTAAAAAAAAATAGCTGATATTTTTATTATTTACAAGAAGAAAATTAGGTATTAGACTGGAGAGCAAATGTCAATTTTTATAGAATCGAATATTTTTTACACATTCGATGGCAAATAAATTTCCCAAATATTATTTCAGAATCTTTAACAAAATTCAAATTCAGAATAATAAAAAAAAATTGATGATATTTTACAATTTATTTGAACGAAATCGGGTTTTAGACCTGTGACCAAATATCAATTTTTGTAGAATCAAATATTTTTGAACATTCTATGGAAAATAAATCTCCTGAAAATTATTTTATAAACTTTAAGAAAATTCAAATTCAGAACAATATTAAAAAAATTTCTGATATTTCTATTATTTATGAGAAGAAAATCATTTTTTAGACCAGAGAGCAAATTTCAATTTTTATAGAATCGAATATTTTTTACACATTCTATGGCAAATAAATTTCCCAAATATTATTTTAGAATCTTTAATAAAATCCAAATTCAGAACAATATTTAAACAAAATTGCTGATATTTTTATTATTTATGAGAAGAAAATCAGGTTTTAGACCAGAGACCAAATGTTAATTTTTGTAGAATCGAATATTTTTTACACGTTCTATGGCAAATAAATTTCCTAAATATTATTTTAGAATCTTTAAGAAAATCCAAATTCAGAACAATATTTAAACAAAATTGCTGATATTTTTATTATTTATGAGAAGAAAATCAGGTTTTAGACCTGAGACCAAATATCAATTTTTGTAGAATTAAATATTTTTTACACATTCTATGGGAAATAAATCTCCTGAATATTATTTTATAATCTTTAAGAAAATCCAAATTCAGAATTGAATTTAAAAAAATAGCTGATATTTTTATTATTTACAAGAAGAAAATCAGGTATTAGACTGGAGAGCAAATGTCAATTTTTATAGAATCGAATATTTTTTACACATTCGATGGCAAATAAATTTCCCAAATATTATTTTAGAATCTTTAAGAAAATCCAAATTCAGAACAATATTTAAACAAAATTGCTGATATTTTTATTATTTATGAGAAGAAAATCAGGTTTTAGACCTGAGACCAAATATCAATTTTTGTAGAATTAAATATTTTTTACACATTCTATGGAAAATAAATCTCCTGAATATTATTTTATAATCTTTAAGAAAATCCAAATTCAGAATTGAATTTAAAAAAAAATAGCTGATATTTTTATTATTTACAAGAAGAAAATTAGGTATTAGACTGGAGAGCAAATGTCAATTTTTATAGAATCGAATATTTTTTACACATTCGATGGCAAATAAATTTCCCAAATATTATTTCAGAATCTTTAAGAAAATTCAAATTCAGAATAATAAAAAAAAATTGATGATATTTTACAATTTATTTGAACGAAATCGGGTTTTAGACCTGTGACCAAATATCAATTTTTGTAGAATCAAATATTTTTGAACATTCTATGGAAAATAAATCTCCTGAAAATTATTTTATAATCTTTAAGAAAATTCAAATTCAGAACAATATTTAAAAAAAATTGCTGATATTTTTATTATTTATGAGAAGAAAATCATTTTTTAGACCAGAGAGCAAATATCAATTTTTGTAGAATCAAATATTTTTTACACATTCGATGGCAAATAAATTTCCCAAATATTATTTTAGAATCTTTAAGAAAATTCAAATTCAGAATAATAAAAAAAAAATGATGATATTTTACAATTTATTTGAACGAAATCGGGTTTTAGACCTGTGACCAAATATCAATTTTTGTAGAATCAAATATTTTTGAACATTCTATGGAAAATAAATCTCCTGAAAATTATTTTATAATCTTTAAGAAAATTCAAATTCAGAACAATATTTAAAAAAAATTGCTGATATTTTTATTATTTATGAGAAGAAAATCATTTTTTAGACCAGAGAGCAAATATCAATTTTTGTAGAATCAAATATTTTTTACACATTCGATGGCAAATAAATTTCCCAAATATTATTTTAGAATCTTTAGGAAAATCCAAATTCAGAATTGAATTTAAAAAAAATAGATGACATTTTTATAATTTATGCGAACAAAATCAGGTTTTAGACCAGAGACCAAATATCAATTTTTGTATGACTGAATATCTTTTCTAATTTCTATTCTATGTGTCATATAAATTTCCCAAATTTTAATTGTTATTGTTTAAGATATTTAATTTTTAATACTGTATTTAAAAAAAATTATATGATATTTCTATAATTTATGGAATCAAAAACAGGTTTTAGAATAGAGACAAAATATTAATTTTGGTCAAACCGATTATTTTTTTCGAATTTTATTCTATGTGGCACATAAATTTCCTTAATATTATTTTAGATTCATTAAGATATTTTAAATTCAGAAATGTATTTTATAAATTATAAAAATATCATTTAATTTTTTTAAATACAATTCTAAATTTAAAATATCTTTAAGGATTTAAAAAAATAATTGGGAAATTTATGACACATAGATTAAAATTTGGAAAAAATATTCTGTTTTACAAAAATTGATATTTTGTGTCTATTCTAAAACTTGTTTTTGTTTCGATAAAATTTAAAAATATAATCTAATTTTTTTTTAATACGTTCTTATTTTAACACAGCCTAAGGAATTGCTAAACATATTTAGCAAATTTATATACCGCATAGAATAGAATTTGGAAAAAGTATTCGGTTTTACAAAAATTGATATTTTGTCCCTATTCTAAAACCTGTTTTTGTTTTAATAAATTATAGAAATATCATCCAATTTTTTTTAAATACATTTTGAGTTTGGAATATCTTAAAAAAACTAAAACAATATTTTGGATATTTATTTGCCACATAGAATACATTTTGTAAAAAACATTCGATTCTACAACAATTGATATTTTTCTCTATTATAAAACCTGTTCCTGTTTTTCTAAATTATAAAAATAAATTCCAATTGTTTTTAAATACAATTCTGAATTTAAAATATCTTAAAGAAGCTGAAATAATATTCGGGAAATTTATATGCCACATAGAATAGACTAGAGAATTGAATAAATTGATATGACATTATTTTCAATACTTTGTTTAGGTTATGTCGTCGAGTGATCTTTTTTTGTTTTTATTTACTTCTGTGTTTTATTGTTTTTCACTTTATATATTAAGTTACATTAGGTATATTATGTTTTTGATAAACTGGATTTATCATTTTTAAATATTTAGTAATCATTTAGTTTACTAGTAATGGGCTGTTTCAATTTTGAACGTGGGAAAAACATGTCTGGCGTTCGCGCATCGGAAACTTCTAGTCATGTCATATATATAATTGTCTGCTAGTGGATTCAGTGAAAACGAAAATTAGAAGAAAACGTAAAAATGGCTATTCTCAGATGTTGACAAAGGGGGCGAAGAGAGGGACAGTTAGACAAAGAAACTGACAATCGCACTTTTTGGTGCGATTTGAAAGTCCGTTTACACCGCTTGGTTGTAAATGCCAATTTGTTTTAAGTTTACACTCGGCCGGTGTAGTGCACGGCCAAAATCGCACCGATTTCTTAACACCGGTGTAAAGTTGTAAGCGCATACACCATTTTTTTAACAGTGTGCGTGTCCGAATGATTCGCTCAGAACACGTTTCGAACATGTAACGATGCAACATTGTGACCTGGGCATTGCATTGGACACGTATATGTACCTTTGGACAGGGAACAGGGACAGCGCGTGAAGAATTGTGTTCATCCATCTTCGAGTAGTTCCATGTGGGATTATAATGGGGATCCTTGATGCACTATACTTCATAGCGTGCCAGCAATATTAATCGTCGACTGGACGGTTTGGATGAACGTGCGGGCATAGAAACTAAAGAGGAAAACGACAAAAAGTTGCGGAAAAATTGAGAGATTCTTGGTCTCTGTATACACGTGTATTCTATTAATATGTATAAATGCAACACTCGGTACCCTTGTGGGGATGAGAACATATATAAAATAGCGGGATTTCAAGCCGATTGAACACTCGATGAAGAAGCTTTGATGCTGGTCACATAATAGACTGAGAAAACGTCATCTCTTTGGCTCACAGTTATTAACCTTTTCCCAGAATGTCAGTATATTTTCTTTCTTTCTCTTTCTTTTAATTTCTTTCTCTCTCACTCACACTCCATCTTCCTCTGTGAATTTCCTCCAGAGCTCTGTTATTACCTACGAGACGTAAATTAATTACGAGAATTAAGAGTTTTCATTTATGAGAGATATGACGTTTCCTCGCTTTTTTTTTTATAAACAATGGGGTTTTTATTTTAACAACACTATTTTTCAACAAGGTATAATTTTAATCCTTCTCTACAAATCTGAGTCAATAAAAATTGCCATTAAAGAGAATTTTCTAAACGTCAGGATCAACACGTGTGCGGATTCTAAATGAAATTATTAAAACAAGTTTTTGTATTAAAATTGACTATACAGAAGCAATCCTTGTGAAAAAATGATTAGGTATCATTTTGACACATTCAAATTTGAGGAAAATAATTCGAAAATGGCAGAAATATTTGAAATATGAAGAAAATAATTGGTCGAGTCCATACCAAGTGATCACACCAATTTCAGTCATATTGAGTAATATTTACGAAATTGATATTTTGTGTTCCTTTAGGAGTAAAAAAAAATAAATTTTAATTATTTTTAAAAAATTCAAAATATTTTCGAAAATATTCAAATTCAAAATTTTGAGTACTATTTTTTTTGTTTTATCATAACTTCTGTAATTTTGAAGCAATTGAGATAATTTTTTTTTAAATTACTCGTATTTAAATACTCTTTCAAGAAAAATTATAATAATTAAGAAATTGTTTATAATTAAATTTTTATTAAAAAAATTAAATTATTTATTTAAACAAAATCTAAAGTATATCATCGATCTTTTTCAAAAAATTCATAAACATAGCCTATAATGTGCTTAAAAATTTAAGCCAAAGAAAAAGATGGTATGTATTATAGTTTTTGAGAAAAAAATTATTAAGTTATGCTAGCGCGGCGCAGACCGGTGTCACCGCTACTCAACGCGTAGTTCCGTAGTAACCGAAATGTATGTATATTATTACATAATATAAATACAGTTAATCGTCATGTTTATTTTTTTATTTTACAAATTGTGCTGTGCACAGAATTTGAAAAAATTTTTGTTTCAATTTTATTCTCAAGGGGTACGAAGGAATGAAATTTTTGTGTACCTTTAATGGTCATAGCTTGATTAAATCTTTCACTTAACAATTGTTTTTCAGCTTCATATTCTGCGTAATTACAAAATTCTACATTAATTTTCTCTAAACTGGATTTTGCCCACTCGTATAAGTCAAGAGGAGTAACAATTTGATTGTTTAATGGTCGTTGTAAACTTGCTTCTTTCAACTATTTTCAAACTATTTTTATCATTCTTTAAGGGGAGAGATAGGTGAAATTTTAACTCAACAAAATTTTTGATGCTCAGAGGTGTCATTTTTTTTCTTACATCAATTAAGATGTAGAATTATGGTATTACATAAAAATTAAAAAACAATATTTTTTTGGTCATTTTCGAAATTTTATTTTTCAAAATCCATACGATGGATTGTAGAAAATCATTTAAAAATCCCACAAAAAAATTGTCGATGGAAAAAATGAAAATTGTGAAAGAGGTTTAATTTTTAAAATTTAAGTTTTTCTTAGAATAAATTTCTCAAACTCCGCAAATTATTTGTTTCTCTATTTTTGACATTACCCCATAATTTTAGGTCTAAAATTGCATAAGAAAAAAAATTAACACCCCTGAACATCGCGAATTTTGATAATTTTACCAGTCCATTATTTTTCTTTCTTCAGTTTTAAATTATTTTAATTATTCACTTATTTTCACTTCTTTTTACCAGTTTTTAATTATATTAATTATTTTTCAATTGATTTAACAAATTTTCAATTATTATTCTTAAATTTTAATAATTTTCCCAATTTTTAGTTATTTTTATTATTTTTCTATAAATTACCAATTTTTTAATTACTTTTTTTTACTTTAATTATTTTCTCAGATTTTTTTAATTCTAAAGTTTGATGTCCATGTACTATGAAAAGATCAGTGTGACTTTCTGAAGCTTATAATTTAAATATAATACACTAACTATATTTACAATATGTAAAAATATACATACATTTCGGTTACTACGGAACTACGCGTTGAGTAGCGGTGACACCGGTCCGCGCCGCGCTAGCATAACTTAATAATTTTTTTCTCAAAAACTATAATACATACCATCTTTTTCTTTGGCTTAAATTTTTAAGCACATTATAGGCTATGTTTATGAATTTTTTGAAAAAGAACGATGATATACTTTAGATTTTGTTTAAATAAATAATTTAATTTTTTTAATAAAAACTTAATTATAAACAATTTCTTAATTATTATAATTTTTCTTGAAAGAGTATTTAAATACGAGTAATTTAAAAAAAAATGATCTCAATTGCTTCAAAATTACAGAAGTTATGATAACACAAAAAAAATAGTACATAAAATTTCGAATTTGAATATTTTCGAAAATATTTTGAATTTTTTAAAAATAATTAAAATTTATTTTTTTTACTCCTAAAGGAACCCAAAATATCAATTTCGTAAATATTACTCAATATGACTGAAATTGGTGTGATCACTTGGTATGGACTCGACCAATTGAAAAATGACAAAATTAATTGAAAAATTGATTAGAAATCAAAAATTGAAGACAAAAATTGAAACTAAATAATTGAAATTTGAGGGAAATAATTTAACACAGTTAAAAATTTTGTGTAAAAAACGGTCCACACAATCTTTGTGTTAAGTTTAACATAAAGATTAGGTTAATTTAACAAGAAGGTTGTGTAAATTAACATATAGGTTATGTTAGTTTTACACAAAAGTAACACAAATTTTGATGGGACCGTTTGGGACATTTAATTTGTGTTACATATACACAAAATTTTTAACTGTGAAGTTACAAGGAAATAATTAAAGAAGGAAAGAAAATAATTTTAAATTTGAAAGAAAATTGAGATTGCACGGCTCGAACCGGTAAAAGTACTTAAAAATACGGACTTTACGGACCAAAAATTCAAAATTACGGAATTTTACTTACGAATAAACATTTTGTATCCCGAAAGACTATTTTGAGTGTGATAGAATTAAAATACAGTAGAAAAGTAAAAAGAAATTGTATTTTTTATGTTTAAAATAATTTATTTCTTTGAAAATTATAGAAAATTTTATTAATATTAAATAGAAATATATTTATAAGTCTGAGGCAAGTAAGAGAACACTTATTGTAGGTATACTTATAACATAGGCACAAAAAAAAGCTTTCTGTGCATTAAAATAGACCTATAATTCTTATTATAGTACTAGCAACATTAACGCGCATAACTTTGCATTGTTATTTGTTATTAAAAACTATAAATTTTTGCAACTTCAAATAATGAAAATTAGGAGAATAATTACAAAATTGAAGAAACTAACTGAAAAATAACGAAAATAATTGACAATTGAAAACAAAACTCGAAAAATGTCTAGATAATTATACAATTGAAAAAGAATAATTTAAATAATTGAACAATAAATATTCAAATTAAACAAGAAAATTAAAAAATAAACTGTTGGAAATAATTGCAAATTGAAAAACTGAATTGAAAGTCGACACAATAATGGAAATTGAAGAAAATAATTGAAAACTGAAGAAAATAATAACAATTTCGAGAAATAAATTGAAAATTTAAAAACTGAATTGAAATTGGAAAAATAATTAATAATTTAAAAAAAATTACAAAAGGACTGAAAAAAAATTAAAATTGAAAAAATTAAAGAATTATTATGAAATTTTTAGAGAATAATTGAAAAAAGTGTGCAAACAATTGAAAATTGGGTAAAAAAAAATAATAATTGCAAGAAATAGTTGAAAAATATATTAATTGACAATTGGAAAAAAATACTTTAAAAATATGAAAATTATATAAACAATTGTTGGAAATAATTAAACATTGAACAACTAGATTGAAAACTGAAAGCAATAATTACAAAAAAAAAGGGGGGAAAAAATTGAAAAATTAAGAAAATAATTAGAAATTGCAAAAAGGAATTGAATTTCAAAGAATAAACTTAAAATTGAAAAAAGAAGATAATTATTGAATATAGAATAACATAATTAAACAAATGATTGTAAAATTAAAAAAATTTATTGCGATACTCGAAAAAAAAATAATTTAAAAAAGGCGAGAATTTTTTAATATTAAATACAATAATTTAAAATTGAAAAATGAAATTTGAAGAAAATAGTTGTAGAATTAAACAATTGTATTGAAATTTTGAAACAATTTTTATGAGTGAAAAAAATAATTGCAAATTGAATTAAACAACTGAAAAGTTAAAAATCAAATTAAAATTTGAATAAAAAATGTAAAATTGAAGAAAATATTTAAGAGTTTAAGAAAATAGTTGTAGAATTGAAAAACTGAATTTAAATTTAAAACAATTTTTATAATTGAAAAAAATAATTGAAAAAAGCCGAGAATTAAAGAAAAATTAGTAACAAAAAAGTAAACTGGAAAAATTATTAAAATATTTTAAAAATAATTGAAAATTAAAGAATTAAATCAAATTTTGAAGAAGACAGATAGATAATTAAAAAGAAAATAACAAAATAAAAAATTATCAAATATTAAAGAAAATAATAGACAAATGAAAAAAATTCGAAAACTGTCAAGAATAATCAACAAGAAAACAAAAAAATTTAAAAAGTTAAAGAATAATTATAAAACTTCAAGAGAATGAATGAAAATTGAAAAATGCAATGGAAATTTGAAGGAAATAATGGAGAATTGAAGGAGATAGTTTTAGAATCGAACAATTGAGTTTAAATTTTAAAATTTTTATGAGTGAAACAAATAATTGGAAAAATCAGGGAATTTTTAAATGTAAAGGAATTAAATTGAAGTTTTAAGATAATAATTGATAATTGAAGGAAAAATTACAAATTGACGAAAATAATTGACAGTTGAAAAAAATTCGAAATGTGTCAAGAACGTTATTAGAACAAAGTAATTTTAAAAATTAAAGAGTAATTATAAAAGTGGATGAAAATAACTATATTTGAAAAAACTTTTTTCAAATTATGAATTTATTAATTGATAATCTAAACTGAAGAAAATTGTAGGTAAAATTTTAGGAAATAAATGAAAATTGAAGAAATCAATTGGAACTTGAAGAACATATTAAATTTTCAAGAAAACAACTGATAATTGAAAAAAGGCGAGTATTATTGAATATTAAATAAAATAATTAAAAATTGAAGAAAGGAATTGAAAAATTGAAACTCAACCGTTTTTACACTGCTTAGGGCCTCTTATCTTAGAATTTACGGAATTTGCGGACTTTTCTAAACAAATTACGGACTTTACGGACCTTTTTTTTAAAAAAAACGGACTTTTACGGACCATAAATAAATTTACGAACTTTTATGGGATTTACGGAGCTAGTTCGAGCTCTGAGATTGGTGTAAAAAATTGAAATTTTGAGTATCATAATTGAGATATTGACGAAATAATTAAAATTTTAAGAAACTAATTGAATAAAGACATAAGAATTTGAAACCTGGTGTAAAAATTGAAAAATTAATAGACAACAATTGAAAAACAGAAAAAAATATTAGTAGTTTAAGAAAAATCACTAGATTTTTTTTCTTTTAAAATTTTAAATCATATTTCTCCTTTTTAAAATGTTCTCAAATTTTAAATTTATAGCAATTTAAATTTCTTTAAATTTCAGTTAATGTGAACTTGAATTGATTAAAAGATCAATGAATTAATATCTTCAATTTTTAATCATTTTCATAATTCCTTAATTAATTTACTGAACTTTCAAAAATATATCTCAATTTTTAGTAATTTTGTTTAATTTTCATTTCTTTTTATTATTTATTATTTTATTTATTTTTTTTTTATATTATTTTCTTCATCTTTTAATATTTTCATTATTTTTCAATTGATTTCCTAATTTTTCATTTATTATCTCAAATTTAATAGAATTCTCCAGTTTTTAGTTATTCTCTTTTTTTCAATTGATTTCTAAGATCTTCATGTATTTTTCTCAAATTTCAATTATTTTTTTTTAATTTCTGTAATTTTTTCAATTATTTTACTCAAATGTGATTTATTTTTTACAACTTGTCATTGTTTGTATAATATTTCAATTATTTTCTTCAAATTACAAATCGTAAAATCATTTTTCAATTATGTTCCAAAATTTATATCCTTCAAATTACAGTTTTTTTTATTTCTTTTATAATTTTCAAAATTTAAACTATTTATCTGGAATTTCAATTATTTCATTCAATTTTCAATTATTTATATAATTTTTTTAATTATTTTCTTAAATTTTCTATTATTTTCGTTCTTTTTCGTAATTTCCAAAAAGTTTTTATTGATTTCAGTTTTATTAAAAATTATTCTCTGAATATTTAAATTATGTTTATTTTGTTTCATTTATTTTCTCTAATTTTTAACTATTTTCTTTTCTTTCAGTGAACTTCTGAAAGTTTTAAGTATTTTTCTGTTTTTTTAACTTTCTTTTATTTAAAATATATTATGTAATTTTTTTCAATTATTTTCTCAAATTTTAATTATTTTTTTTAATTTTATACTATTTATCTCAATTTTCAATCATTTTTTTTTTCAATTTTCAATTATTCTCCCCAATTTTGCATTACTCAATTATATTTGATTTATTTTTAAGATTTTCAAGTAATTTTCTCAAATTTAAATTATTTTTTAAATTACGTTCCACAATTTTTAATTGAATTCATTTCTTTCAATTAATTTACATAATTTGCAATTTGCCCACTTTGCCCCTTAATAGTTACGCCAATGTTGGAAGTTAAAAAAATTATTTAAAAGTTGAAGAAAATAACTGGAATTTCAAGAGAATAATTAAAAACTGTCAAAAAACATTTATATATGAAAAAAGTTATTAAGGATTGAAGAAAGTAATTGATATTTGTAGAGTATAATTGAAAAAGGTGTAAAAAAAAAGGTTCGATAATTTATTTTTTCGAGTTTTGTCGTCAAATTTCACGTTATTTTGTTTTATATACGTTCATCATTATCACGTATCGTTTTATTTATTTCTTTTTAATTCTCGTCAATTATATCTTGATAATAATTTTATTCTTTATTAATTGACGACCGAAAAACGTTCTTTGTATTTTTATATTCAGTTTAATTACTCATTATTATAATAAATGTTCTATAAGAATTTCCAACTTTAATTACTGCTTGTTATTATTTTTTTTTACGAACCCTGATCCGACGAGATAATTCCCTCTGTATTGTAATTTAAGAACATTACAATTTATAAAATCAGATCTGAGATATCAATTTTAATCAAAATTTTTGCCTAAAATTAGTAATAATTGAATTTTGAAATAGAGTAAGTTTGTGTCAAAGTGATACTTTCAAAAATAAATTACAAGTTGTAGCATTCAATCTACTTTCCCAGATTTTTATTTCATCTTTTAATGGCAAAAAAAGATATTCAAAAACATCAACAATTCTTAAAACGAAAAAGAAAACAAGAAAAAAACTATGCAATCTTCTGTAAAGTATTAAAATCTTGGTTCCAGAAATAGGGAATAAATAATGCAAGCTTGATAATGATTTTAAGAAAGGAGGAAAACACGAGTGCATTTCTAAGAGACCCTCGCTCCTGGTGGAAACTTGTTAAAATATTCAAAATTCGTTACAGATCCCTATACTTGAGAGCGGCTTTGCATTATTTGTGCACCTTCACTTGACTTTTCTTAAAGTGGGAATCTCACGAAACGTTGTCAAAGCACCGAAGCGTATAAATGCCGGAAATGAGTAGGCGAGCATTTCAATTGACATAGGGGCGCCTGCTAATTATCATTACACATACAACATATTATGTAATCTGTATAATTATTTTCTCCTTTCATTTCTCTTTGACACGGTTATTTTCAAGTTTCAGGCTTTTTGTGAATTGACGGGGTTTTTTTTTTGGAGACAATTTCAAGTATAATGTAAATAGATATAAAAAGAGTCGAGTTTTTTTTGTGTTTTTTTACCTGTGAGAAGTACGGTGGAAGCACACAACGTTGATCGTCAAGCCTCGAGCTCTGCACCCTCTCGAGCAACTCAAATAAATCTTGTGTTGCTCCCTGCAATCATAACAACACAACAATTAACAAATCGAAAAAGTAAATTATTAAAATATTTGGGATTCATACAGGCGGGAGTTATTCTTATAATTATAAAGAAAGGATTTTTAATGTTATTTTAATGGGAAATTTAGACGGTTTGTGATCTATTGGATAAATATTGGAAGATTATTTGTCAATATTTGACGAATTTAAACTTGGATATCTAACATTGGGAATAATAATAATCAGAACTTTGTGTTTCGAGTTTTAGGTGTTCTGAAAATCGGATATGCTCGAAGTCAATTGAGTATATAAATATTAATAATAATAATAATAATGAAAATAATAATAATAATAATAAGAAAAAGAAGATGATGATGATAATGAAGATGAAAAAGAAGAAGAAAATAAAGATAAAGATAAAGATAAAAAAGAAGGTTTACAGAAGAATGAGAAGATTTTCAGACACAACTGACAATAATGGTCCAATATTTTTTCCAAACATGGTCAATAACAAGTAGTTTATTTTTTAAACTGAAAACATTTAATAAGAAATAATGAAGAATAGAAAACATTTAATCAAATTTAAGCAATTTATGTCGAATAACTGAAAAAAGTTCAAAGAATTACATAAAAAAAAAAATAATAATAATAATAAAACATAATAAAACATTTAATCAAAATCAAACAATTATGTCGAATAAGTGAGAAAAGTTAAAAAAAGTTATCTTCAATTTCATATGATCGCAAAATTAAGAAAATTAGGTCAAAGCAACGAAAACATAATAAATTATAAGAAGAAAGAAAACATGAAACGAGAAAATTCTTTTAAATAAAAAAAGTCATGAAAATTATAAAAGAAATAAAGAAGGATTTAAAAAAAATCAACACAAGAATGAAACGGTGGCATAAAAATATATAAAAAATAGAAACACTATTCAGAAAATTAAATTATTAAAGGACTTTTTGTTAAATTTACAAAAAAAAATAAATAGATAATCAAAAAAACATTAAAATATGTTACTAAAGAGAAAAAAATTTTAAAAAAAATTTAAAAAAATGAATTTGAGACTGGTGTAAAAAATAAACATTTTGCGTACAATTATTGAGATATTGATGAAATAATTGAAATATAAAGAAAGAAACTAATTAAAAAATGCCCAAAACGACTAAAATTTGGAAAAAAGTAAATGAAAAATAAGAAATTTAATTAAAAAATGGAGTAACAATTAATTATTTAATACCCACATTAATTGAGAGAGTATTTGAAAAAAAAAGATATAATTGAAATGTGAAGAAACTAATTGAATAATGATCTAAATAATTGACAACTGGTGTAAAAGTCAATAAATTCATGACAATAATAAAAGGATTGAGAAAAATGACATTTAAAAAAAATAATTCTAAAAAATGTCCAAAATATTTGAATAATAATAGAAATAATTGTAATTTGAAAAAAAAATAATTGAGAAATGATAAAAATAAATATTAATAACTGGTGCAGGGAATTACAAAATTTGTAGACAATATTTGAAAAATTGACGAAACGATTGAAATTTTAAGAAACTAATTGAATAATGACATAAATAATTGAAAGATGTTGATATAAAAATTAAAAAATTTATAGACAATAATTGAAAAATCAAAAACAATTTTAGAAGTTTGAGGAAAATAATTGTAGTTTGAAGAAAATAATTCAAATTTGAAGAGAATAATTCAAAAATGGCAAAAAAAAAATTCAAATATGATGAAAGTAATTAAAATTTGAAAAAAAACATTGCAAAATGACAAAACTAATTGAAAAATTGATTAAAAATAAAAAATTGGAAAATTGAGAAGAAATAATTGAATTTTGAGGAAAATAATTGAAATAGTTAAAAAATAATTGAAGTTACAGGGAAATAATTGAAAAATGAATAAAATAATAAAATTTGAAAGAAAATTGAAACTGGTGTAAAAATTAAAATTTTGAGTACCATAATTGAGATATTGACGAAATAATTAACAATTAAAATATGAAGATACTAATAGAATAATGACATAAGTAATTGAAACCTGGTGTAATAATTAAAAAAAAAATATAGACAACAATTAAAAAATTGAAAAAAATATTAGAAGATTAAGAAAAATAATTAAAAGTTTAAGAAATTAATTAAAAATTGAAGAAAATTATTGAAATTTCAAGAGAATAATTAAAAATTGTCAAAAAACATTTAAATATGAAGAAAGTTATTCAGGCTTAAAGAAAATAATTGAAATTTGTAGAAAATAATTGAAAGAGGTGTAAAAAATTAATAAATTTATGACAATAATCAAAAGAATAAACGGAATGATTGAAATTAAAGAAAATAATTGAAAACTCGAGTAAAAAATTTAAAAATTGATGACAATAAAAAAAATTGAATAAAATAATTTCAATTTGTAGAAAATAATTTTAAAATGGCAAAAATAATAGAAATGTGAAGAAAATAATTGGAGAATGATAAAAACACTTAAATAATTATAAAAATAGTTGACATTTGAAGAAAAGAATTGAAAAATAACGAAAGTAAATTGAAAAATCTAAAAATAATTGAAAAATCTATGAAACAAAAAGTAAATTTTTCGAAACTTTATAAAAACAAAATTATATTAAAAAAACTGAAATAATTTGCGTAAAAAGGAGAAAATCTGTAACATAAAAAAAAATTTTGAAGCAAAAAAAATAAAATACCTGAATGATCAAAATTAAGAAATTGTGTAAAAATTCCGAAAAAAGAACAAAAAATTGTTAACATTTTTTGAAGAATAACAAATTATAAGAAAAAAATTTCATCTTTAAAAAAAATGAATTTTAAAAAATTTCAAAGAAGAAGAAGAAACATATGATTATTACATTAGAAAATTTATTAAAAAAGCAAATAATGATAAAAGAAAAATGTCAAGAAAGGAAAACATTTATAATAAAGTATGAAAAATTTTAAAAATGTCGTAAATACTTTAATTAAGCTAAAATGAAACATATAATAGTTAGTTTTTGACTGTTCAACTTTCAAAATAAATGTAATCTAAAAGTTGAAATAAATTTAAGTTTGATTCAACTGGATTTTGGGATTTATTTAATTTATAAAGAATTACTGAATTGCTGGCATGAAATTATTAAAATCTAATCTTTTTGACTTTCTTTCTACCAAAAATTTTTAGATCACACTCTAAACCATTTTAAATTAATTTTTTTAAGTTATTGAAGAATTAAAGATTAAAATTAAATTTTTCTGTGTTTATATCTATACAAATTACTGAAATTTTTTAAAAATGTCTGAATCACTTTAAAAATTTCAAATGTTTTTACTAATTCCTAGTTCTTATTTTAATGTTCCCTGACTTAAAATATATTTATGCGAAAAGTAGGGGATATTAGGGAGATATTTTCCAAATAGGGGACTTTTAAAGGAAATAGGGGAATGCCCCTATTTTCCCTAAATGTAAACTTCCCTAAATCCTGCTTTATTTTTTTTTTGCGAAAAATAGGGGATATTAGGGGGAGATTTCGCAAATAGGGGACTAAAGCATGCTGTTTTTTTTCGAAAAAATAAGGGGTAAATTAGGGGGGAATTTTTCAATTAGGGGACTTTTTGGGAAAATGGGGGATATTAGGGAAAAATTGTCCAATTAGGGGACTTTTTGGGAAAAAAGGGAAAAAACCCTATTTTTCCTAAAGCATGCTGTTTTTTTGCGAAAAATAGGGGATATTAGGGGAAATTTTTCAATTAGGGTCTTTTTGGGAAAATAGGGGATATTAGGGGATATTAGGGGAAAATTGTCCAAATAAGGGAATTTAAGGGAAAATAGGGGGATAAAATCCTGTGAAGCCTGCTTTACCCTATTTTTTTGGGAAAAATAGTAGATATCAGGGTGGAATTTTTCAAATAGGGGACTTTTTGGGAAAACAGGAAAAACCCCTTTTTTACTAAAGCATGCTGTTTTTTTTTTGTGAAAAATAGTGGATATTAGGGGGAAATGTTCCAATTAGGAGACTTTTTGGGAAAATAGGGGATATTAGGGGAAAATTGTCCAAATAGGGGAATTTTTTGGGAAAATAGGGAAAAACCCTATATTTTAAAGCATGCTGTTTTTTTTTGCGAAAAATAGGGGATATTAGGGGAAATTTTTCAATTAGGGCACTTTTTGGGAAAACAGGGAAAACCCCTTTTTTCCTAAAGCATGCTGTTTTTTTTTGCGAAAAATAGTGGATATTAAAATTAAATCCTGTAAAGCCTGCTTTACCCTATTTTTTTGTGAAAAATAGTAGATATTAGGGTGAAATTTTCCAAATAGGGGACTTTTTGGGAAAACCCCTTTTTTTCCTAAAGCCTGCTGTACTCTATTTTTTTCGAAAGATAGCAGATATTAGGGGAAATTTTTCCCAATAGGGGACTTTTAGGGAAAATAGGGGGAACAAATTCTGTGAAGTCTGATTTACCCTGTTTTTTTTTGCGTAGAATAGTGGATATTAGGGGGGAATTTTCCAAATAGGGGACTTTTTGGGATATTAGGGGGAAATTGTTTAAGTAGGGGACTTTTAAGGAAAATAGGGGGAAAAAATTCAGTGAAGCCTATGCTTTACCCGATTTTTTTTTTGCGAAAAATAGGTGACAACAGGACTAATTTTCCAAATAGGGAACTTTTTTTAGAGAAAATTGGCCTATGACGCCTGCTTTACTCTATTTTTTGTTGTTGCTATATTATGGGGTATTAAGAGACATTTTTCCAAATAGAGAACTTTTAGGGAAAATAATTCTGTTGTGGATTAGTATGGTATGACATTTGAATTATACATCCAAATATTTTACATGTTTAATATCCACACAATCATACACTTTTTAAACTAAATAAACTAAATTAAATTAAACGAACAAACATTAAGAAACAATTTTGATCCTAATTAGTATCAGCATGTGCCGGTTTTCGTTTGAAAGTACATTCATCCAGTTACAAAATAGCCATTTAAATGGGACATTTGATGGACAGGTGTTAAAGAAAAACGATTCAGGTTTTTCCTGGACATGTGCGTCAGCAAATGCTAGTGCGTTGCAACATATTCATGACATAATGAACGTCATAAACACGAACCCGTATCGATACAAGCATTAATTTTTGTTCTGGTCCTAAGATTACTCGGTGCAACACTGTCAATTTTAGTCGTGAAAGGTTTCGTGTCTTCGGGATCATGTGCAGTCGTTACGAGATAAGTGAGATAATTAACATACCTTGACTTTGTCCGAATTTGCCCCTCGAGCATCGTGACGATCTTCTCCAGGCGATTTGCGTGACTCCGACTCGCAGTAGACTGATTGCTCGAGCTGCTGTCTCCTGGAAATCAAACCAGACGATTATAATGTCTCCCAAAAAATGCATACAATTTTTTCTTCAGCAAGATGTTTGTGACAAGGATCACAATCTTTTTGTAACATTTCAAAATCGAACCTTCAAATATTGAAATATTCAACATTATAGGCCAATATATAACCTATACTCTCAATATTAAAACTTTCAAAATTGAACCTTTATAACAAAGATCTCGACCAAAAATTAAATGTTGAAAAATTGTACCTTCAATTACTGAACCATCGAAAAATTGTACTTTTATAAACTCTGAAAAAATCGGGCCTTTGAAAATGGCCGATAAACGTCGATCATTTAATACATGATAAGATTTAAAAGAAAGGCTTTTCAGTAGAATAGGTACGAATTTGTAATAATCGCTCGATTAAATTAGACGAGAATAATCTCCCAACCACGAATAGCCTTCTCTTCTTTCAACAAAACCACATGTCGCTCCCACAGAATCAGCTTTCATCTCCAATTGCCGCACGCCACACATCCGCAGAATAATGTGTGCAATCAATTAAATAAATTAATTCAATAAACATACCCGACGGGTCACCAAACCAAGGGAATGCGACAATGTCGAATCAAAATTCACGGAAAATGCATCTTTATACGCCATCTGTTAATTTTGATTGACGGTTGATATTAACTTCTAACCAGATAACAATCATTATCATAATCACATCCTGAATACTTTCTGTCCTCTTACAAATTAAATTACACACAAATAATTGTCATTTCGATTCTATTTCCAGCTACCAGATTACAGAATTTCATTTCAAACAATTCTCACAAGTGTCAATTTTCATTAACTCATTACTACGTATGGGGTCGTCAACTGCACACTAAAAAAAAAGTAGTAGATTTTACTTTTTAACTGTCCGGAGTAATTCAATAGGTCCACAATCAACTTTAAAAAGCTATATTGACTTCGAAAAAGTAGTTACAATAACTATGAAAGTATTTGTTACTACTTAGAAAGTAGTTGGTACTCTCTAAATCTGAATTAGTGAAAAATAACTAATTATTAGTCAAATTCATTTTTAGGATATGTCAAAATAACTAACATTTTAGCAAAATTCTGTTTACTAATTCAATTAGTCAAATTTTAACTAGTTTTTAGTTATTTTTTTTTTACTAATAATTAGTTATTTTTAACTAATTCAGATTTAGAGAGTGAAATGAGATTTTGTATAGTTGTCTTTAAAATTTAACTACTTAAAGTAGTAAATTAAACTACTAATGTTTAACTACAAGAAAAGTAGTAAAATTAAAAAACCGAACAATTTCTCGACTAAATTCTTTTCAGTGAATTTTTTTCGTTTTTTACGAATTTGAATATACCCTAAAAGTTTTCGTTCTAATAAAGTTAAAAAAGCTAACCTAACTAAAACTATAATAATTATATCTGAATTTATTACTAAAATATTTAAACCATTAATAAATATAAATTTAAATTCCAATTTTAATAAAAATATTTATCATTTTATTTATGAAACTTAAATTTATTGCACTAATCTGCCATATTAAAATAATTTATAAAAATTATGTTATTCTTCTAACTTTGAAAATTAATAGTCTTATTTAACTTAAAATTATAAATATTTAAAGATAAGTTAATTTAAACTTTTCGACTCATAATCTAATAATAGACCTTAAAATCTTCTTTAACTTCATAATTTTAAACATGTAATAAATTCAATAAACAGATTTAAAATTGTATTATTAATATAATAAAGAATTATGTTTAATTAATTCCTAAAGTTAATACACTAATCTGTCATAATAACAACAATAACAACAGAGGAAAAAAATTTCTTCGTACGCCAAAAAAGGCATTTTAAATGAGTCTAAAAGTTTAAATTAACTTATCTTTAAAGATTTATAATTTTAAGTTAAATAAGACTATTAATTTTCAAAGTTAGAAGAATAAAATAATTTTTATAAATTATTTTAATATGGCAGATTAGTGCAATGAATTTAAGTTTCACAAATAAAATGATAAATTATTTTCGTCATTTTGTAATCTTTCTTTCAATTATCAACTATTTTCTTAAAATTCTTCAATCTGCAATTTATTTAATTTTTTTCGTATTCTCAATTATTTTACTTAATTTTTCATTATTCTATTCAATATTCAATAATTCTAGCCCCTTTTCAATTCTCAATTATTTTCTTGGAACTTCAAAACATTTCTAAAATTTCCAGTTGATTTCTTCAATTTTGATTTATTTCCTACCATTTTTTTTTCTTTAATTATCTACAGTTTTCAATTGATAATTTATTATTATCCCTCAATTTTATAGTTATTCTTTAATCTTCAAATTTTTTTCTTTCTGTTGCCTATTAATCTCGCCATTTATCGAATTTTTTATCAAATTTTGAAAATTATTTTCCATAATATTGAATTATTTTCATCATTTTGTAATTTGTCCTCCAATTATAAAGTATTATCATATAGCTTCAATTCAATTATTTAATTTTCAATTTGTTTCTACAATTTCAACTATTTTCCACAATTTTTAATTTCTTTCTTTTTTCCAATTATTTTTATCTATTATCAATTAATTCCACAATATTCAATAATTCTCGGATGTTTACAATTATTTTTTTCACTCTTAAAAATTGTTTTAAAATTTCAGTTCAATTGTGCAATATTCTATGACAACTATTTTCTTTAATTCTCTTACTTGCTTCAAAATTTCAATCAATTTTTTAACTTTCAATCACAATCAATCATTAATTTAATATTAAAAAATTTTCGCCTTTGGACAATTTTTTTTCAATTATCAATAAGTTTATTTGATATTAAATTCAATTGTTCAAATATTTTCTGCAATTCTCAATTTTTTTTAAATTTTATTCCATTTTTTAACTTTTTCTTCTATATTAAATAATTCTCGGGTTTTATGAATAACTTTTTCAATTTTTAATTATATTCTTCTAATTTCAATTACATTTATCAATTTTCACTTTTTTCTTCAATTTCAATTATTTCCTTTGATTTTCAATCCGATCTTTCAAGTTTCAATTATTTCCAACATTTATTCCTATAATTTTCTTTATTTTAAAATTTTTTTGTTTGAATTTAATATTTATAATTTAATTTACTTATTTCAATTGTGTAATTTTCTAGACAATTTTCGAATTCTGTTTTCAGTTGTCAATTATTTTCGTCTCTTCCTTTTTGCAATTGTTGTCGTTATTTTTCAATTATTTTTTTCAATAATTTCCTACAATTTTCCAACTTTTATTTATTCTCTTAAAATTTTAAAATTATTCTTTAATTTTTTTTGTTATTTTTCTCTCTATTCGATTATTCTTGTCAGTTTAAGATTTTTTTACAATTGTCAAATGTTTTCATCATTTTGAAATATTTTTTTAATTATTTTGCTAAAATTTTAAATTACTTCCTTCAGTTTTTAATTTTTTTTATTATTTATAATTCTCGTATTTGGTTAATTTTTGTTTGATTATTAACAAGTTTCTTTAATTTTAAATTCAATTCTTCAAATATTTTCTGCAATTCTCAATTTTTTTTAAAATTTCAATACCATTCTTCAATTTTTAATTATTTTCTTAAATTTTTAATTGCTTGCTTTAATTTTCAATTATTCACTTTAATTTTAGTTTTTTTCTTCTTTCAATACAGTTGTTCAATTTACAATTATTTTCAACAATTATTCCTGTAATTTTCTTTAATTATTCTTTTTGCAACTATTTTCTTGAAATGCAATTTTTATTGTTTAATTTAGAACATTTTTTTAGTTGTGTATTAATCTAGCCATTTTTTAATTCTGTTAACAATTGTAAATTATTTTCCCTCCTGTTTTCTAATTTTTTTCAATTATTAATTATTTTTTCAAATATCAATTTACTTTTAAAATTTTAAAATTATTCCTCCTTTTTTTTATTACCTTCTTCACTTTTCATTTATTTCCTTGATTTTCAATACAGTCTTTAATCTTTATTTATTTCCAACAGCTATTTCTATAACTTTCCTAATTTTTAAATTTTTTTGTTTGAATTTTATATTTATTGTTTAATTTTTTTTTTAATTGTGTAATTTTCTAGACATTTTTTCAATTTTCTTTTCAATTGCCAATTATTTTCGTCAATCTTCAGACATATTCTTCTAGTTTGTTCACGTTATTTGTCAATTATTTCCTACAATTTTTTCAATTTTAATTTATTTTCCTAAAATTTTAAAATTATTCTTTAATTTTTTTTTGTCATTTATCTCTCTTGTCGATAATTTTAGTCAGTTTGCGATTTTTTTTCAATTGTCAACTGTTTTCGTCATTTTGAAATGTTTTTACAATTATTTTTCTAAAATTTTAAATTACTTTCTTCAGTTTTTAATTATTTTCATTAATATTTTTAAATTCTCGTATTTAGTTAATTTTTGTTCGATTATTAACAAGTTTCTTTAATTTTAAATTCAATTGTTCAAATATTTTCTTTAATTCTCAAATTTGTTTTTTTCAATTTTTAATTGTTTTCCTCAATTTTCAATTATTTCTTCATTTTTTTATTACTTTCTTCAATTGTCAGTTATTTTTTTTAATTTTAATTATTTTCTTTGATCTTTAATTCAGTATTTTAATTTTCAATTATTTCTAATAGTTATTCCCATAATTTTCTTAACTTTTAAATTATTTTGCTTGGTTTTAATATTTATCGTTTAATTTATTTTTTTTCAATTGTATAATTTTCTACACACTTTTCGAATTTTGTTTTCAATATTGTCAATTTTTTTTGTCATTTTTCAGATACATTCTTCTACTTTGTTCTCGTTATTTTTTAATTATTTCCTACAATTTTTTCAATTTACATTTATTAATCATTAATATTTCCAAATTCTCGTATTTGGTTAATTTTTGTTCAATTAATAACAAGTTTCTTTAATTTTAAATTCAATTGTTCAAATATTTTTTTCAATTGCATTTCAATTATTTCTGTTATAATATTTATATTTAAAATTCTCTCTTTATTATTAATCATTAGCGCACATGCTCAAAAGGGCATTTATTTTTTATTTTTATTATTTTTTATTATTATTTATATATTATTTATAAAATTATATTATTTATTATTATTTATTTTTAAATTTCAATTCCATTTTTTAATTGTTTTCTTTCATTTTCAATTATTTTCTTCAATTTCAGTTTTTTTTCTCCTTTCAATCCAGATGTTCAATTTACAATTATTTTCAACAATTATTCCTATTATTTTTTAATTTTCCTTTTTGTAACTATTTTTTTTTTAGTTATGTATTAATCTAGCCATTTTCGAATTTTGTTTTCAATTGTAAATTATTTTCGCCTCTGTTTTTGTAATTTTTTTGTAATTATTTTTTAAAATTTCAATTTATTTCTTTATTTTTTTATTACTCTCTTCAATTTTCAATCATTTCCTTCAATTTCAATTATTTTCTTTCATTTTCAGTCCAGTCTTTTAATTTTCAATTATTTCAGTGATTCCTATAATTTTCTTAATTTTTAAATTATTTTGTTTGTATTAAATATTTACTGTTCAATTATTTAATTAATTTTCTCAATTGTATAATTTTCTACACATTTTTCGAATTTCGTTTAGAAATTGTCAATTTTCTTTTATTTTGCCACTAATTTTTACTACACACATAAAAATCGTTACATTCATTGTAATTTGTATATACCACATGTGCGAAACATTAACAGTAACTGAAAAAGTACATAAAAAAAAAAAGATCCGACACTTTAAAATTCTCAAAGAAGATTAATGACATTAGGCGCTAAATAGTTTTTAATTTCAAGGGAGAGGTTCAAAGTTTGAAAAACTGTCGCTCGTGCTATTGAGCCGAGGCGGCAAATATAAATGGTGTTTAAAAAGGTATTCAAGGAAGTAAATTGGCCTTGATCGGCAGATGCTTGATCGTAAAGGCGACGTAAAGTGTGGGCAGAAATCTCTAAAGGTGAAGACACTGCAGTCTGCAAGGCTGTGGGTTTCTAATATTGTGTTGTATAGACATTCCTTGACAGTGTAGACGCAACAACGTGAAATCTTTGAGAACGCCTTGCGTGCAGCTCCCCTACGAAGAAACGATTTTGAAACAAATATACAGATACCGCATCTGGCGGCAGCTGCATTTTTCTTCCATCGAGAATCATGTCTGATTTTTGTGTCTACTATCTGTCTGATGCTCAGACTTATCGCTTTCTCGAGTTCTCTTTCGGAGAAAAGGAAGAAAGAAAAAAAAAAAAGTATCATCGATGTGTTTCTTTTTATTTCTTCTTCTACTGCTTCTTTCCATTACTGCAAATCATCCTCAAATTGTGCACACGACACCATTTAATCTCAAATGCACAAAATATTAATTTCAATCATCCAGGTGCACTAAAATGACAACCCAAAACACTATTTTCCTTCTCATTCTGCAAATAGTCTGTTGGTTTACATGACAAAGTAGTTTCTTGAATTATTATTATTATACTTTCATCATCGGGGAAAATTCGAATTTTAAGACGTTTCAGTTGTGCAAACAGGAAAAAATATTGATTTTAAGAAGTCAACCCTTAAACTATAGAAAATTGGACAATTGAAAAAAATAAATTATATAATAAATATTAAATTTGAGCAAAATAATTTAAAAATTAAGAGAATTGTAGGAATAACTGTTGGAAATAATTGAAAATTAAAAGACTTGAAAAAGAAAGAAAATAATTGAAAATTGAAGAAAGTAATAAGAAATGAAGATATAAATTGAAAATTTCAAAGTTAAATTAAAATTTGAAAAGATAATTCATAATTGAAAAATAAGTACAAAAACAAAGTCGAAAATAATTAACGATTGGAAACAAAATTAAAAAAATATCTAGAAAATTACGCAATTGAAAAAAAAAATAAACAATAAATATTTACTTCAAACACAATAATTTAAAAATTAAGAAGATTATAAGAATAATTGTTGGAAATAATTGAAAATTGAAAGACGGGATTGAAAATCAAAGAAAATATTTGAAATTGAAGAATATAATAAAGAAATGAAAAAATAAATTGAAAAATTAAATTAAACATTTAAAAAATATTTTAAAAAAATACAAAAACAAAGGCGAAAATAATTGACAATTAAACAAAAATTCGAAAAATGTCTAGATTAAAACACAACTAAAAGTTTTTTTAAATAAAACAATGAAAATTAAATTTCAAGAAAATAATTGCAAAAAGAAATATTAAAAAAATTATAGGAATAATTGTTAAAAATAATTGTAAACTGAACATCTGGATTGAAAGTAGAAAAAAAATGAAATTGAAGAAAATAATTAAAAATTAAACAAAACAATTTATGAATGAAGAAATGAATTGAAAATTTCAAAATTGAATTGAAATTTAAAAATAATTACAAAAATAAAACAGAAAAAAATTGACGATTGAAAACAAAATTCAAAAAATATGTAGAAATTACGCAATTGAAAAAAAAAACAAATTGAACAATAAATATTCAATTCAAACACAATAATTTAAAAATTAAGAAGATTATAGAAATAACTGTTGGAAATAATTGAAAATTAGAAGACTGGATTGAAAATCAATGAAAATAATTGAAATTTAAGAAAATAAATGAAAATTAAAGAAAGTAATAAAAAAATGATGAAATAAATTGAAAAATTAAATTAAACATTAAAAAAATAATTTAAAAAAAAATACAAAAACAAAGGCGAAAATGATTGACAATAAAAAAAAATTCGAAAAATGGCTATATTAAAACACAATTAAAAAGTTTTTTTTAAATAAAAACATAAAAATTAAATTTCCAGAAAATAATTGCAAAAAGAAATACTAAAAAAATTATAGGAATAATTGCTGAAAATAATTGTAAATTGAACAACTGGATTGAAAGTAGAAAAAAAATGAAATTGAAAAAAATATTTGAAAATTAAACAAAACAATTTATAAATGAAGAAATGAATTGAAAATTTCAAAATTGATTTGAAATTTGAAAAAATAATTAATAATTGAAAAATAATAACAAAAATAAAACCGAAAATAATTGACAGTTGAAAAGAAAAATGAAAAAATATATAGAAAATTACGCAATTGAAGAAAAAACACAAATTATACAATAAATATTAAATTCAAACAAAATAATTTAAAAATTAAGAAGATTATAGAAATAACTGTTGGAAGTAATTGAAAATGAAAGAAAATATTTAAAATTGAAAAAAATAATTAAAAATTAAAAAAAGTAATAAAAAACAAAGATTTAAATTGAAATTTGAAAAAAAAAATTACAAAAACCAAGGCAAAAATAATTGACAATTGAAAACAAATTTAAAAAAATATCTAGAAAATTACGCAATTGAAAAAAAAACGCAAATTATACAATAAATATTCAATTAAAAAAAAAAACAATTTAAAAATTAAGAAGATTTTAGGAATAACTGTTGGAAATAATGAAAATAATTTACAATTAAAATCAAAATTTCAAAATTTAGTAGATTAATATACGATTAAAATTTTTTTTTTAAATGAAACAATAAAAATTAAATTTTAAAAAAATAATTGCAAAAAGAAAAATTAAAAAAATTATAGGTATAATCGTTTAAAATAATTGTAAATTGAACAACTGGCTTGATAATAGAAAAAAACTAAAATTGAAGCAAATAATTGAAAATTAAAGAAAACAATTAAAAATTTCAGCAAATAATAAATTGAAAATTTAAGAAGGGAATTGAAATTTAAAGAATACAATAAAAGATAGAAAAAAGTAACTAAAAAAAGGAGAGAATTATTGAATATAGAAAAGTATTAATGTAAACAGAAGAATGGAATTGAAATTTTAAAAAAAAATTGAGAATTGCAGAAAATATTTGAACAATTGAATTTGAAATTAAATAAACTTATTTATAATTAAAAAAAAAATTAACCAGATATGAGAATTTAAAAATAAAATAATTAAAATTAAAATTAAAAATTGAAGAAAGTCATTTAAAAATGTAGAAAAATAATTGACTAATTATTTTAAAATGACGAAAATAATTGACAATTCAAAAAAAAATCGCAATCTGGCAAGAATAATCGACAAGAGAGAAAAATAACAACAACAAAATTAAAGAATAATTTTAAAATGTTAAAAGAACAAATGAAAATTGAAAAAATTGGAGAAATAATTGAAGAATAACGAAAAGAATTGACAATAAAAAACAATGTTCAAAAAATGGCTAGAATAATAAACAATTTGAAAAAATAATTTAAAAAATTAAACAATAACCATTAAATTTAAACTAAATAATTAAAAAATTATTGTAAAAAAAATTGTAAGTTAAACAACTGAATTGAAAAAGGAGAAAAATTTGAATTTGATAAAAATAATTGATAATTGAAGAATGAAATTAAAATTTAAAAAATATAACAAAAATGTATAAAAAGTAATTTAAAAAAGCACATCATTATTAAATACATAAAAAATTAATTGAATACTGAAGAATGGAAATAAAAATTGAAGAATGAAATTAAAAATTGAAGAAAATAATTGAAAATTGAAAAGTAGAATTTAAAATTGAAGAAAATAACTAAGAATTGAAGAAAATAATTCTAGAATTGAACAATTGAATTGATAATTAAAAAAAAAATTTTTGATTGTTATCCAAATTTTAAAAATCCGAGAATTATTGAATATTGAAAAATTTATTGCAAATTGAAAAAAAATAATTGAAAATTGAAGAAAATAATTTAAATTTGAAAAATGGATTTAAAATTTGTAGAATATAATTTAACAACTGTATCTAAAAATAAAGAAATTTATTAATGTAGAGAAAAATAATTGATATAAATCGCGATTTTTTTATTATTAAAGAAGATAATTGAAATTTTAAAAATAGAATTGAAATTTGAAGAGAATAATGAGAAATTAAAGAAAATAGTTGTAAAAAATTGAAGAAAGAAGAAAATTAAAGAAAATTGTTGAAACGAAATTTTAAAACAATTTTCAACAATATGATTGAAAAAATTAATTAAAAAATTAGAGAATTGTTTTAATATTAAAGAGTTAATTGAAAATTTTACAAATAATTGAAAATTGAAGAATAAAATTAAAATTGGAAGAATATAATTAATAATTGAAAACGTTATTGATAAAAACCGAGAGTTTTTGAATGTAAAAAAAAAGTAAAAAAAAAATTAAAAAAATGAAGTAATTTTTCTTTTGAAATTAATAAAAACTAGTTTATTTATAATAAAATATGTTGTATTTACGACCCGGGACTTTTTTTCAATTGTCAATTGTTTTCGTCAGTTTAAAATGTTTTTTCAATTATTTTTCTAAGATTTTAAATTACTTTCTTCAATTTTTAATTATTTATTTATTTTTTGTTTATTATAATTATAAATATAAATTTTAATTTTAATTATTTTATTTTTGAATTCTCGTATTTGGTTAATTTTTTTTTTCTTAAATTTTTGTAATCTTAAATCGATTACTAACAAGTTTCTCTAATTTTAAATTCAATTGTTCAAATATTTCCTGCAATTATCAAAATTTTTTTAAATTTCAATTCTATTCTTCAATTTTTAATTATTTTCTTAAATTTCTTTATTGTTTTCTTTAATTTTCAATTATTTCGAACAATTAATCCTAAAATTTTTTTAATTTTTCTGTCTGCAATTATTTTCTTGAAATTTAATTTTTATTGTTTTATTTAAAAACTTTTTTAACTGTTTATCAATCTAGCCATTTTTCGAATTTTGTTTTCAATTGGCAATTATTTTCGCCTTTGTTTTTGTAATTTTTTTTCAATTATTAATTATTTTTTCAAATTTTAAATTAATTTTTAAATTTTCAATTTATTTCTTCATTTTTTAATTACTTTCTTCAATTTTCAATCATTTTTTTCAATTGTCAATTATTTTCGTCATTTTTCAGATATACTCTTCCATTTTGCAATTGTTATTTTTCAATTATTTCTTTCCATTATTTCCTACAATTTTTTCACTTTTCATTTATTCTTTTAAAATTTTAGAATTATTCTATAATTTTTTTTTATTTTTCTCTCTTGTCGACTATTTTTGCCAGTTTACAATTTTTTCAACTGTCAATTGTTATCGTCATTTTTAAATGTTTTTTCAATTGTTTACCCAAAATTTTAAATTACTTTCTTCAATTTTTAATTATTTTCATTAATATTTTCCAATTCTCGTATTTGGTTAATTTTCTTTCCATTATTAACAAGTTTCTCTAATTTTAACTTAAATTGTTCAAATATTTCCTGCAATATTCTCAATTGTTTTTTCAAATTTCAATTCCATTCTTCAATTTTTAAATGTTTTCTTCAATTTTCAATTATTTTCTTCAATTTCCGTGTTTTTTCTACTTTCAATCCAGTTGCTCAATTTACAATTATTTTCAACACTTATTCCTATAGTTTTCTAATTAAATAAAATGAAAATAATAAATGAACTAGATTTATAAATTAAACTTCCGATTTTATTTAAAACGGACATAAATCATTATTATTTCTTTTTAATTTCAAAACAGTTTTATACAGAATTTAATGTTAAAGATAGAAAAATGAAAAAATTCTTCTTTTGAATTTAATAACAATTAGTTAATTTATATTATTAAAAAGTTGTATTTCCGACCCGGGATTTTAAAAAATTTAAAAATCATCATTCGCCAGACGCTCTTTTGTAAAGAGAATGCAGAGGGTAAACTTTGAAAAACAGTAAAAATGTAAAAAAAAAGAAGAAAAAAACTTCATCAATCACTTGACGAAATCAAAGGCAAACGCGTCGATCTTATTAACATATTCATGCGTGACATTACGCGAATCGTTGGACATCTGTCTGTCAAAATGTCCCTGCCTCCCTGGGAGATCGTTGAAAACCGGAAGGGAAGCCAAAAAAAAAAAAAAATTCATTCTTTCGCACGGATGGACCACGGTCACGCAATTTTCATGAATCACGAGGCTCGTTCTTGGTGAAGATTGATGCGACTTTTTCGGCCCGATTGATTCGAAATTAGGGTTTCGCTGGGGCAAAACGCACGTGTGCAATCCGTATGATAATTTATGGGGTGATGGAGAACCAATTGCAATTTACTCTCCATATGCATATATACGCACAATTTATATTATAGAATGGAGGAAATTATGTGGCGAAATGTCAAGCCACAAAATTGCACTCTCTTATTTTGAAATCAGAGGGCTTTTTACTATCGAGTTTTTTCATTTGGAAAAAATCTGTTTGTCAATATTGATTCGACTTTGTGGATTTTGGGAGTGATAATTTTTATTAATGAACTTTAATACAACCTTCATTAATTCAGGTTTCTTTCAATTGGACAAGGAAATAAAATTACAAACGGTTTTTTTTAAATATTGTATTCATAATATTGTTCTATGTTATAAATGATATAGTTTACAAGTTTCTTTCATTCTATTCACACATAAAATTTGTCAGTAGATGTTTTTTTGCTTTAAACTTTAACATCATATTTCATCTTTTCAACATTTTCTGAAACTTATATTCATCTATTAATGATTAATTATTTAAATAACTAGCAAAATAAAACGAGCGCGATTAGTTTTTCATGCATTTCAGAAATTATAAAATACAATAATAAATATAAACAATCGGTAAATACTATTTATCCAATAAAAAGAAAGAAATATTTTAAATATAATATTTAAAAATCAATTAATATAAATAAAATAAATATTTACTTTGGACAAAATTTATAAAATTTTATAATTAAAAAGAATTGCAAAAAATAATTGAAATTAAACAAAATAATTGCAAATTTTGAAAATTAATTGAAAAAAAATGAAATAATTAAAAATTGGGGAAATTAATTTAAACAATCATAAAAATGTTTAAAACATAAAGAAAGTAATTTAAATTTAAGAAAAATACTCGAGAATCTTAAAAGTAAATTAAAACAAAATTGAATAACGAAAAATTAAAGAAAATAATTGAAAATTGAAAAAACATGGTTGGAAATTGAGATAAATAAATTAAAATTAAAAAAAAAATTAAAATTTGAGAAAATAATTAAACAAATTACATAAAATATTTTAAATAAAGGAAAGTTAAACAAAATTTGAGAAAAATAGTTAAAACTTTCAGAAGTTTATTGAAATAAAAGAAAATAATTAATAATTAGGGAAAATAAATGAAAAAAGATAAACATAATTTAAAATTGAACAGAACAAGTTTTAATTAAAGAAAAATAAGTAAAAACTTTTTTACAATTATGAAAAAGAACGAAAAAAAGAACAAAAGTAGTTGAAAAATGAGGAAAATAAATTTTGAGAAATAATTGAAAAATGTTTTTAAATTTTAGAACTTGACGAAAATAATTAAAATATGATACAAACAATGATAAATTGTAAAAAATAATTGACATTTGAGTGTGATAATTGAAAAAACTACAGAATTTTTTTAAATAAAGAAAATATAATTGAAATTTGAAAAAATACATGAAGATCTTAGAAATCAATTAAAAAAAAGAAAATAACTAAAAATTGGAGAAAAGACTGGAAGAATGCTAAAAATAATTGAAATTTACGATAATTAATCAAAAAAATTTGAAGTTATGAAAACAAATGAAAATAATTAAAAATTTGAAGAAAATAATAAAAATTTGAGAAAAATATATCGTAATCTTAGAAAATAATTTTAGAAAATGAGAATAATAATTAACAATCGAGAAAAATAATTGAAAAATGATAAAGTTAATTCGAAATTGAAAAAAATAATTGAAATATGCTGAAAATAATTTAAGATTGAAAAAGAAAATTGAATTATGATGAAAATAATTTAAATATGAAAAATTGAAAACATTCAATAAAATTTGAGAGAAATAACTGAAAAAATCATAGAGTATATGTTTAGAAAAAAATAATAATTACAAAATTACGTAAAAAATATTAATTAAAGAAAATAATTAAAAAATTGCAGAAATAACGAAAATTGATTAAAATAATTGCAATATCGGATAAATAATTGAAATTTTAAAAAGTAATGCCAAAATAATGAAAATAATTATAAATTGATGAAAATAAAAAAAATTGCAGAATTTATTTTTAAGCAAAAGAAAAAAATTGAAAAATCGTTATGTAATGGAAAATTGATGACAATTATCTAAATTTGAAATAATAACTGAAAATTTAGGAAATTAATTGGAGTGTATATAATTATTTGAAACTTCTTCAAAAACCATAATTTTTTAAAGCACTTTTATTATGGTTTTTGAAGAAGTTTAAAATATATACACATGCAATTAATTTCCTAAATTTTCAGTTATTATCTCAAATTTAGATTATTGACATCAATTTTCCATTACATAACGATTTTTTACTTATTTTCTTTTGCTTAAAAATAAATTCTGTAATTTTTCTTGATTTTCATCAATTTATAATTATATTCATTATTTTATCATTATTTTTAAAAATTTCAATTATTTATCCGATATTGCAAGTATTCTCATCAATTTTCGTTATTTCTGCAATTTTTTAATTACTCTCTTTAATTAAAATTTTTTACGTAATTTTGTAATTATTATTTTTTTCTAAACATATACTTTATGATTTTTTCGGTTATTTCTCTCAAATTTTATTGAATGTTTTTCAGCATATTTTAATTATTTTTTTCAATTTTGAATTAATTTTATTATTTTTCTCGATTGTTAATTATTATTCTTTTTTTCTAAAATTATTTTCTAAGATTTTTAACTATTTTTCTGAAAATTCAAATATTTTCTTCAATTTCTAATTATTTTCATTTGTTATCAGAATATCAAATTTTTTTTTTATTAATTATTATAAATTTCAATTATTTTTAGCTTTCTTCCAGACTTTTCTCCAATTTTTAGTTTTTCTCATTTTATAAAATTAATTTCTAAAATGTTTTCAAGTATTTTTCTCAAATTTCTATTATTTTCTTCAATTTTCTTCAATTTTTATTTTTTTCATAATTTCCAAAGAAATTTTATTAATTATCGTAAATTTCAATTATTTTTAGCATTCTTCCAGTCTTTTCTCCAATTTTTAGTTATTCTTATTTTCTAAAATTATTTCCTAAGATTTTTAAGAATTTTTCTAAAATTTCAATTGTTTTCTTCAATTTTTAATTATTTTCATTTGTTTTCATACTTTCAAAATTTGTTTCTTAATTATCGTACATTTCAATTACTTTTAGCTTATTTCTTCAATTCTTTTCTCCAATTTTTAGTTATTTTCTTTTTTTTTTAATTGATTTCTAAGATCGTCATGTATTTTTTTCAAATTTCAATTATTTTTTCTTTATTTAAAACAAATTCTGTAGTTTTTTCAATTATCACACTTAAATGTCATTTATTTTTCACAACTTATCATTGTTTGTACCATATTTTAATTATTTTCGTCAAGTTTTAAAATTTAAAAACATTTTTCAATTATTTTACAAAATTTATTTTCTTCAATTTTTAATTCTTTACATTTTTTTCATAGTTTTAAAAATTGTTTACAATTTATCTGACTTTTCAATTCTTTTATTATTTATATTATTTTTTATATTTTCTTTAAGTTTTAGTTACTTTCGTTCTTTTTATAATTGCGAAAAAAATTTTACTTATTTCTCTTTAATTAAAACTTGTTCTGTTTAATTTTAAATTATTTTTATCTTTTTCCATTTATTTTCTCTAATTTTTAATTATTTTCTTTTATTTCAATGAACTTCTGAAAGTTTTAAGTATTTTTCTCAAATTTTGTTTAACTTTCCTTTATTACTTTATTTAAAATATTTTATGTAATTTGTTTAATTATTTTCTCAAATTTTAATTTTTTTTTTAATTTTAATTTATTTATCTCAATTTCCAACCATGTTTTTTCAATTTTCAATTATTTTCTTTAATTTTTCGTTATTCAATTTTGTTTTAATTTACTTTTAAGATTCTCAAGTATTTTTCTCAGATTTTAATTATTTTCTTCATGTTTAAAACATTTTTATGATTGTTTAAATTACTTTACCCAATTTTTAATTGATTTCATTATTTTTTTTTAATTAATTTGCAAAATTTGCAATTATTTTGTTTAATTTCAATTATTTTTTGCAATTATATGATAAATTTTGTCCGAAATAAATATTTATTTCTTCTTATTAGATAAATAGTATTTACCGATTTTTTATACTTATTATTTTATCGTATTTTATAATTTTTAAAATGTATGAAAAACTAATCGAGCTCTTGCCCACGTTTTATTTTGCTAGTTAATGATATAATATTCTTAAAATATAAGAAGCATATTTTTAAATTAAGAATTTGCTTCTAATGCTTTTAATGATAGTACGTACTTGACAATTATTATAAAAAAATGCAACTAAAGTCCATTAAGAAAATAATGTATTCACACATATGCATAATAATTGATCATTTTGTTTTGTCACTCACGTCACCGAAACTCGAACCGAATATTAATGAATGACATTTATTGCGGTGACAGTTTATATGTTATTAGTGCAGGGAATTTGATGAGTGGGGATTATTGAATAAATTTCCTGTTTTTTAAAAATCTTTTCATCTGGTGAGAGGAGGTGCGGTTCAGATGGAGTCTATATGCATAATAATATTCGCACCCGGTGTATTATAATGTTGCATCACTGATGGATTTTTAATCGATCGACTCATCTCAATGTGTATTGTTCGAGAGTGAGTACTGACCCTCGATAATGATTGGTTTGCCCCTTGTGTACAATCTCAACAACTCTATTACAAAGCCGTATAGAAAATCGACAATCAATGAATGAATTAACAGTCGCTGATCAGAAGGGTGGGTTCATGCTTAATATTCACAATGTCAACAGTGCACTATTGTCAGATTCAACGCAAACACTTTCATTATTATTTTTACATCTCACTGTTTATTGAATCACTACTTTTTACTGAAATTTTTATCAGTAAATATGGCACACTTCAAATCACTTAAAAAACAAGCAAAAAAGATGGGTAATATGTTAAAAATGTATTTTTCTGTTTTTTTTTTCTCTCTGTGCGAAAACACGGGGTAAATTGACTTTTGAAATGTTTTGATATTTTTGTATATATCGTATGTATTTTAATAAAGTTATTTAATATTTATACATTTTCAATGAGTGAATATTCAACTATTCGGATTGAAGGAGTTTAGAATTTTTTTATTAAGAAAACAACTTTAAGAATAAAATGAGATACAACTATATATTTCTGCAAATGCAAATAATGAAAATTACGAGAATAATTACAAAATTGAAGAAAATATCTGAAAAATGACAAAAGTAATTGATAATAATTAAGAACAACATTTGAAAAATGGCAAGATAATTACACAATTGAAAACAATAATTAACAAAATTGAACAATAAACATTGAATTTAAATAAAAAATTTGAAAAATTAAATAATTACAGGAATAACTATTGGAAATAACTAAAATTTAAATACCTGGATTGAAAATCGAAAAAAGTCATTGAAATAGAAGAAAATAACAAAAAATAGAAGAAATAAATTAAAAATTTAAGAATTAAAATAAAATTTGAAAAAATAATCAATAATTAAAAAAATTACAAACTGACGAAAATAATGGTCAATTGAAAACAGAATTCATAAAATGATTAGATAATTACACAATTGAAACATATAATTTAAAAAATAAATACTAAATGTTAAACAAAAAAATTGAGAAATTAAGAAAATTGTAAGAATAACTGTTGGAAATAATTGCAAATTAAATAATTGGATTGAAAATCGAAAAAAAATCATTAAAATTCAAGAAAATAATTGAAAATTGATGAAAATAATAAAAATAGAAAAAAATAATAAAAACTAGTAAAAATAAATTGAAAATTTAAGAATTAAATTAAAATTGGAAAAAAGAATCGAGAATTGAAAAAAAAATTACAAAATGACGAAATTAATTGACAAATGAAAACAATATGACGAAGAAAGCTAGATTAATACATAACCGACAAAATAATTGAAAAAATTAAAAAATAATTATACAATTTTAAGAGAATATCTGAAAAATGAAAAAATTGTACGAAATTATTAAAAATTGAGGAAAATAATTAATAATTAAAAGAAATAATTGAAAAATGACAAGAATAATTGAAAATTGAAGCAAAAAATTCAAAAATAAAGAATAAAATTGACATTTAAAGAATATAATTGAAAAAAAATAGTAATTTAAAAAAGCCAAGATTTATTGAATATAAAAGAAAATATTTAAAAACTGAAAAAAAGAATAGAAATTTAAAAAAAATAAAAATACAAGAAAATAATTAAACAATTGAATTTAAAATTAAAGAAACTTTTTGATAATCGAAAAAAATAATTGAAAAAAGGCGATGATTTTTAATATTAAAGAAAATAATTGACAATTGAAAAATGAAATTGAAATTTGAAGAAATAATTGAGAATTAAAGAAAAAAGTTATACAATTGCACAATTCAATTGAAATTTTAAAAAAAAATTTGCAATTGAAAAAAGTCTAAAATTATTGAATGTTGAATAATTAATTGAAAATAAAAAAAAAATAATTGAAATTCGTGAAAAAAACTAAAAAATGAAGAAATAAATTGAAATTGAAAAACAATTGAAAAAAAATTCACAAACTGTCGAGAATGATCGACAACAGAACAAAATAGTTAAAAAAGTTAAAGTATAATTATAAAACTGTAAATGAAGAAATGAAAATTGAACAAAATTGTTGTAAATAAAGGAAAAATGAAGAAAATAATTAGTCATTAAAAGAAATAATTGAAAAATAACGAGAATAATTGCGATATTGAAAAAAATACCTGAAAAATGACTATATTAATTGCCAATTGAAAATAAAATTCGTAAAATGGCTAAATTAATACACGATTGAAAAAAATGATTTTAAATATTAAACGATAAATATTAAATTTAAACCAAATAATTGAAAATTGATAAATTAAGAAAATTATAGGAACAATTGTTGGAAATAATTAAATATTAAAAAACTGTATTAAAAATTGCTGAAAATAATTAAAATTAACGAAAATAATTGAAAAATGAAGAAAATAATTGAAAATTGAAGCAAATAATTAAAGAATAGAATTAAAAATTTAAAGAATATAATTGAAAATTTAAAGTAGTAATTTTAAAAAGCCAAGAATTATTGAATATACAAAACTATTTATTAATTACAAACTGAAAAAAGGAATTGAAATTTAAAAAAAATGTAAATTGAAGAAAATAATTGAACAATTAAATTTAGAATTAAAGAAACTTATTGATAATCGAAAAACATAATGAAAAAAGGCGACAATTTTTTTATATTAAAGAAAATAATTGACAATTGGAAAATGATATTGAAATTTAAAAAAAAAATAGTTTAAAATTGTAGAAAATAATTATAAAATTAAACAATTCAATTGAAATTTTAAGGAATTTTTATGATTGAAAATAGCCGAGAATTATTGAATATTGAAAAATCAATTGAAAATAAAAAAAATTAATTAAAAATTCGAGAAAATAACTAAAAATGAAGAAATAAATTGAAAATTAAAGTATTAAATGGATATTTTAAGAAAATAATTACCTAATAATTTTAAAAAATTACAAAAAGTCATATTAAAGAAAATAATTAAGAACTGAGGGAAATAATTAACAATTGAAAAAAAAAATTCTTAAACTGTGGTTTAAGAGAACAAATGAAAATTGAACAAAATTGTTGTAAATAAAGGAAAAATAAAGAAAATAATTAATTATTAAAATAATAAATGAAAAATAACGAAAATAATTGCCAATAAGAATAAAATGGCTAGATTAATACCCAACTGGAAAAAATAATTTTAAAAATTAAGCAATAATTGCAAATTGAAGAATGGAATTAAAATTTAAAGTATATAATTAAAAATTGGTAAAAGGAATTGAAAAAAGCCGAGAATTATTAAATATAGAAGAAAATAATTGAAACTAAAGAATGGAATTAAATTTTGAAAAAAAATTGAGAGATGAAGGAAACATCTGAACAATTGAATTTAGAATTAAAGAGACTTATTGATAATTGAAAAAATAATAGAAAAATGTCGAGAATCTTTTAAAATTTAGGAAAATAATTGAAAATTGAAAAATTGAATTGTATTTTGAAGAAAATAATTGAGAATTGAAGAAAATAGTTGTAGAATTGTAGAATCAAATTGAAATTATTAAATTATTTTTTACAATTTAAAAAATAACTACAAAATTTCGAGAGTTATTGAATATTGAAGAATTAATCAAAAATCGATAAATATAATTGAAAATTGAAGAAAATAATTAAAAATTGAAGAAATAAATTGAAAATTAAAGAACTAAATTGAAGTTTTAAGATAACAATTGATAATTGAAGAAAAAATTACAAACTGACGAAAATAATTAAATTTTAAGGAAAATTATTGACATTGAAAAAACAATTCGAAAAATGGCAATAATAATCGACATTAAAACTAAATAAATTTAAAAATGAAAGAATAATTAAAATTTTGAAGGATAATAATTCATTCTCATTTAAAAACTTAATTTCAGAAACAACATTGGAAATTTCAGTTATTTTCTATTTATCAATAAAGTAAAATTCACTGACAATTCAGCAATTTTCAACTTACAATAAATTAGCTCAAATTTCAATTCACTCATTGAAATCATAAAAAGAGAAATTAATTAAATTAATTTTGTAAAATAATATTTTATAAAATTTCTTGACTTTTCCAGGTTTTCCAGGACCGTAGCAACCCTGTAGTTAGGAAGGGTTTATTTAGAAAAAAACAGTTTTTTTCTTAATTTTTAAATTTTATGTGTAGAAGTTTTAAATTATTTAAATTTAAAAAACAAAAAAGAACTTTTTTTGTCTGGTACGATATCCTAATGTAATTACTACGTATTTTTCTCCTCTGAATCTGAATTCAAAGTCAAAAATCACTAGATTGACTAAATTTTTTTAGATAATTCCAAAAAAGTGTTCAAAAACATGAAAAAATCTTTTTTTTTTTTTTGAGGTTACGTTTCTTAAAAATTTAAACCAATCCGGTTATTTAAACTTTGGATTCGGACCCTTATAACTTTTTTTGCAAGTACCTTAAGGTCTCAAAAATGTAACTGTATCCTTATAAAACCATTATCTACCAGTGGACCAAATTTGATTAAAATAGTAATGTTAGTTCGGTTTACGATAGAACCTCCTTAAAAATATATTACACTTTTTTTCTGCCATTGAACAAAAACACTCAAAACAAAATGCAAGTTATAAAAACTCTTACTCTCTAAAAACAAGTGTCTTATTTTGTCCTTAGTTTTAAGACATTTTAGGGTTAATTTTAAACCATGGTTTAAAATTAACCTTAAAATAACTGTAAAACGCTTTCTAAATGTCTTAAAATAAGATACTTGTAAGATACCTCACTCTAAAAACAAGTGTCTTATTTTGTCCTCACTTTTAAGACATTTTAGAGTGTCTTAACTTAAAATCATTGAGAAAGTGTCTTAAAAATAACTGTAAGACGCTTTCTAACCGTCTTATGTCTTAAAATAAAACACTTGTAAGACACCTGTTTTTACAGTGCTGTTTTTACAATGTGATGATATCTCAGAAAAAAAGAATCGTACCTGTAGTAGCACTCATGAAACTATTGAATATATAGTCATTAAACTATTGACAAGGAGCGCCTAATTGAATAAATTGCTGTAAAATATAAACGACATCAGTGGAGTTTGGTATATATAGGAATATAGGTGAAATAATGAAATGAATCGGCCGATTGGTATATAACCGCTCGTCCTACGCCTTCTGCATAATGCATTAAAAGGTCCACATATATGTAGACCATATCAAATATATCGAATCCGACGACACTCCATACTACAATCTAAAAGTGAAGTTTCGCCTCTTGAGAGCGAGACATTTTCTCTATACAGTGACATTCGAGGGTCTATATTCGTGAGAGGCGTGAATGCTCTCTTTGTCGTGATGCAAATGTCAACGCGACACCTCTCCGCTGCTGCATTATAAATGTCCAAAGCGCACACAATGCCGAAATACTCGTAATAATGGTAATGAGAGGAGAAATATGGCTATGCAAATGCCGAATCGAGTTCAGTGCCAAAGTGTCATTTACCCTCTCCCCCTTAAATGTGTCATGGTGTTATTATGGGTACACATACGCTCGTGCCAAAAAGCACAACATATGCCCGATCCTTGGTCACATATATCACCTTGTCAGCTCCTCGAGTCGATCCCCCCAAATTACGAGAGGAACTCTGTTTATTATTACTTTTTTTTTGTACCTTCCCTTTTACCTCTCCTCCTATAGTTATATACCCTCGGGTATATATATATATATAAGAACGGGTACATCACCCCAACCCACAAAATTCTCGACTTTTCTCTTTGCTCCCTCATTTGGACCAGTGTATACCATTCGTAATCCTCATTCCCGTTGGCGAAAAGCAATTTCTCATCGAAACCTTATGTGTGCCTTATGCAACCGATATATAGCTAATGCTTTCTGTGTAGGTGGAAAAAAGAAACTCGTGAAAATATTAGTTATGGAGTTTTATTATTTAGAGAGAGCAAATTTGAAATGAAGTTACGAATGACTTTTTATTATGATTTAGTGTCTCTTGTGCAATTCGAGAAATAAATAGTTTTTTTTTAAATTTTAAACTAGAATTGTTTCGTATGTGTATTAACCCATTAACGCCCAAGAGGGCATAAATTTTATCATGATTTTAAGGATATTGGTTATTTAAGTAGCTCGAACCGGTAAAAGTACTTAAAAATACGGACTTTACGGACCAAAAATTCAAAATTACGGACTTTTACGGACTAGTTACGAATAAACATTTTGTATCCCGAAAGACTATTTTGAGTGTTATAGAATTAAAATACAGTAGAAAAGTAAATAGAAATTGTATTTTTTATGTTTAAAATAATTTATTTTTTTGAAAATTATAGAAAATTTTATTAATATTAAATAGAAAAATATTTATGAGTCTGAGGCAAGTAAGAGAACACTTGTTGCAGGTATACTTATAACATAGGCATCAAAAAAAGGCTTTCTGTGCATTAAAATAGACCTATAAGTCTTATTATAGTACTAGCAACATTAACTCACGCCAGAAACTTTGCATTGTTATTTGTTATTAAAAACTATAAATTTTTGCAACTTCAAATAATGAAAATTAGGAGAATAATTACAAAATTGAAGAAACTAACTGAAAAATAACGAAAATAATTGACAATTGAAAACAAAACTCGAAAAATGTCTAGATAATTATACAATTGAAAACGAATAATTTAAATAATTGAACAATAAATATTCAAATTAAACAAGAAAATTAAAAAATAAACTGTTGGAAATAATTGCAAATTGAAAAACTGAATTGAACATCGACAAAATAATGGAAATTGAAGAAAATAATTGAAAACTGAAGAAAATAATAACAATTTCGAGAAATAAATTGAAAATTTAAGAACTGAATTGATATTGGAAAAATAATTAATAATTTTAAAAAAATTACAAAAGGACTGAAAAAAAATTAAAATTGAAAAAATTAAAGAATGATTACAAAAATTTTTAGAGAATAATTGAAAAAAGTGTGCAAACAATTTAAAATTGGGTAAAATAAATAATAATTGCAAGAAATAGTTGAAAAATATATTAATTGACAATTGGAAAAAAATACTTTAAAAATATGAAAATTATATGAACAATTGTTGGAAATAATTAAACATTGAACAACTAGATTGAAAATTGAAAGCAATAATTACAAAAAAAAAAGGGGGAAAAAATTGAAAAATTAAGAAAATAATTAGAAATTGCAAAAAGGAATTGAATTTCAAAGAATAAACTTAAAATTGAAAAAAGAAGATAATTATTGAATATAGAATAACATAATTAAACAACTGCTTTTAAAATTAAAAAAATTTATTGCGACACTTGAAAAAAAATAATTTAAAAAAGGCGAGAATTTTTTAATATTAAAGACAATAATTTAAAATTGAAAAATGAAATTTGAAGAAAATAGTTGTAGAATTAAACAATTGTATTAAAATTTTGAAACAATTTTTATGAGTGAAAAAAATAATTGCAAATTGAATTAAACAACTGAAAAGTTAAAAATTAAATTGAAATTTGAATAAAAAATGTAAAATTGAAGAAAATATTTAAGAGTTTAAGAAAATAGTTGTAGAATTGAGAAACTGAATTTAAATTTAAAACAATTTTTATAATTGAAAAAAATGATTGAAAAAAGCCGAGAATTAAAGAAAAATTATAAACAAAAAAATAAACTGGAAAAATTATTTAAATTTTTTAAAAATAATTGAAAATTAAAGAATTAAATCAGATTTTGAAGAAGACAGATAGATAATTAAAAGGAAAATAACAAAATACAAAATTATCAAATATTAAAAAAAATAATAGACAAATGAAAAAAAATCAAAAACTGTCAAGAATAATCAACAAGAGAACAAAATAATTTAAAAAGTTAAAGAATAATTATAAAACTTCAAGAGAATCATTGAAAATTGAAAAAATTGTTTAAATTAATTGAAAGTTGCGTAAAATGAATAATAATTGAAAGAAACAGTTTATGACGAGAACAATTAAAGAATTGAAAAAAATATCTGAAAAATAACGAAAATAATTGACAACTGATAACAAACTTCGACAAATCGCTAAATTAAAACAATTTTATAATTCAAAAAATCATTTAAAAATGAAAAAATGACTATAAGTTGAAGAATGGAATTAAAATTTATATAATTTAATTGAAAATTTAATAAAGTAATTTATAAATGCCGTGATTTATTAAATATAGCAGAAAATAATTAAAAACTGAAAAATAGAATTGAAAATTGAAAAAAAATTCAGAGTTGAAACTAATTGAACATGTGAATTATAGTCAAAGAAACTTATTGATAATAACAAAAAAAGGACAAAAGGCAAGGATTTTTAATAATAAAGAAAAAAATTGAGAATTGAAAATTGAAAAATGCAATTAAAATTTGAAGGAAATAATGGAGAATTGAAGGAGATAGTTTTAGAATCGAACAATTGAGTTTAAATTTTAAAATTTTTATGAGTGAAACAAATAATTGAAAAAACCAGGGAATTTTTAAATGTAAAGGAATTAAATTGAAGTTTTAAGATAATAATTGATAATTGAAGGAAAAATTACAAATTGACGAAAATAATTGCCAGTTGAAAAAAATTCGAAATGTGTCGAGAATAATCGTTATTAGAACGAAGTAATTTTAAAAATTAAAGAGTAATTATAAAAGTGGATGAAAATATTATATTTGAAAAAACTTTTTTCAAATTATGAATTTATTAATTGATAATCTAAACTGAAGAAAATTGTAGGTAAAATTTTAGGAAATAAATGAAAATTGAAGAAATCAATTGGAACTTGAAGAACATATTAAATTTTCAAGAAAACAACTGATAATTGAAAAAAGGCGAGTATTATTGAATATTAAATAAAATAATATAAACTTGAAGAAAGGAATTGAAAAATTTAAACTCAACCGTTTTTATACTGCTTAGGGCCTCTTATTTTAGAATTTACGGAATTTGTGGACTTTTCTAAACAAATTACGGACTTTACGGACCTTTTTTTAAAAAAACGGACTTTTACGGACCATAAGTAAATTTACAGACTTTTACGGGATTTGCGGAGCTAGTTCGAGCCCTGAATTACATCGTCAATTTTTTAATTACAATTTACAAATACGAAATTTCTACACCTCTTTTTAATTATTTTTGGCACTTTTAAAGTACTTTTGTCAACTGTAAAGTATTATTGTCAATTTTCAAGTACTTTTGCGATTTTGAATTTAATTGTTTCAAATGCCAATTATTCTCTTCAGTCTATAAATTATTGTCATGAATATTTAAATTTTCAACACCAGTTTTTATTTTACTTTTGGTAATTTTGAATAATGTTCTTCGAATTTGAATTACTTTTGTCATTATTCAAATATTTTTGTCATTTTACGATTATTTCTTTCATATTTCTATTATTTTTGCAATTTTAGAATTGTTTTCTACAAATTTCAATTATTATTTTATTCAAATTATTAAATGCGACCTATTAATATTTAATACAGTAATTATTATTATTATTTTTAATGTTATTGTTACTTGAAATACATTTTTAAATTCCATATGGTAATGATCTTTTGCCCGTAAATAAATAAATAAATAAATAAATTAATTCAATGTTTTTTATTGCCATGAATTATTAAATTAATTAAGTTTGTACATTTGTTTTCACTTAATTTTAACAAATCTCAATTATTTTCTTTAAACTTCAATTATTCTCTATAAATTTTTTATTTATACCCCAGCTTTCAATTATTTATGTCATTATTCAATCAGTTTCTTAAACTTTCAATTGTTTGGTCAATTTTTCAAGAATTGTTTTTAAATTTTTAATTTTATGCACCAGTTATCAATTATTTTTTTCAAATTACAATTATTTTTGTTATTGTTCAATTATCTTCCTGTAATTTCAATTATTTTTGAAACTTTTCCATTACTTTTTTTAAATTTCAATTGTGTTCTTCAAACTTCAAATTATTGTCAGGAATATCCAAATTTTATACACAATCAATTATTTTCTTCAAATTTTAATTACTTTTGTCATTAATCAATTAATTTTTTTATTTTCCAATTATTTTTTTCATATTTTTGTTCTTTTTGCTATTTTTTTTACAAACTGCAATTATTTTGTTCAATTTTTTTTATTGTCATAATCTTTTTAATTTTTTACACCTATTATCAACTATTTTCATTATTATTTTTATTATTGTCACGAATTTATTAATTTTTTTACACCTTTTTCAATTATTTTCTTCAAACTTTAATGATTTTTTTCATATTTAAACTTTTTTGCCATTTTTCAATTATTCTCTTCAAATTTCAATTATTGTCCTCAAACTTCAATTAATTTCTTCAACTTTCAATTATTTTCTTGAAAATTCTACTATTTTTTTTCAGTTTTTCAACTATTGTCTAAAAAGTGTAATTTTTACATCAGCTTTTATAGTTATTTATGTCACTATTTTAATTATTTTCTTTACATTTTACTTATTTCTTCAATATCTCAATTATTGTGCGAAAATTAAAATTTTTACACCAGTCTCAAACTTTAGTTTCAAATTTTTATTATTTTCGTCATTCTTTAATTATTTTTTTGTAACTTTAATAATTTTTAAAACTTTTCAATTAATTACTTCAAATTCTAATTATTTCGTTTTAATTTTTGTCATCATTTTTGATGTTTAATAAATTTTTTAATTAGTTTTGTCATTTACAACTTTTTTTTTTCAAATTACAACTATTTTTGTCAATATTCAAATATTTTCGACATTTTGGAATTGTTTTCTTTAAATGTCATTTTCTTCAATCTTTTTATTATTGTATTGACTTTATTAAATTTTGAAGATCAGTTTTCAATTATTTATGTCATTATTTAACTAGTTTCTTCACATTTTAATTACATCGTTAATTTTTCAATTATTTTATACAATTTTTAAATTAACGTATTAAATTTTTTATTTTTTTACTTCATTTTTGAATATATTTCTTATTTTTTATTAATTTTTTTCTAAATTTCAGTTATTTTTTGTCATTTTTTAACGATTTTCTACACATATACATTTTTTTGGTATTTTTTTTTATTTTCAATTATTTTTTTGAAAATTCTATTTTTTTTTTTAAATTTTCAACTATTGTCTAAAAAGTGTAATTTTTAAGCCAGCTTTTATAATTATTTATGTCATTGTTTAAATTAGTTTCTTTACATTTTACTTATTTCTTCAATATCTCAATTATTGTGCGAAAATTAAAATTTTTACACCAGTCTCAAACTTTAGTTTCAAATTTTTATTATTTTCGTCATTCTTTAATTATTTTTTTGTAACTTTAATAATTTTTGAAACTTTTCAATTAGTTACTTCAAATTCCAATTATTTCGTTTCAATTTTCGTCATCATTTTTGATGTTTAATACATTTTTTAATTAGTTTTGTCATTTACAACTTTTTTTTCAAATTACAACTATTTTTGTCAATATTCAAATATTTTTGACATTTTGGAATTATTTTCTTTAAATGTCATTTTCTTTAATCTTTTTATTATTGTATTGACTTTATTAAATTTTGAAGATCAGTTTTCAATTATTTATGTCGTTATTTAACTAGTTTCTTCACATTTTAATTATATCGTTAATTTTTCAATTATTTTATACAATTTTTAAATTAACGTATTAAATTTTTTATTTTTTAACTTCATTTTTGAATATATTTCTCATTTTTTATTAATTTTTTTTTCTAAATTTCAGTTATTTTTTGTCATTTTTTAACGATTTTCTATACATATACATTTTTTTGGTATTTTTTTTTCAATTTTCAATTATTTTCTTGAAAATTCTATTATTTTTTCAATTTTTCAACTATTGTCTAAAAAGTGTAATTTTTAAGCCAGCTTTTATAATTATTTATGTCATTGTTTAAATTAGTTTCTTTACATTTTACTTATTTCTTCAATATCTCAATTATTGTGCGAAAATTAAAATTTTTACACCAGTCTCAAACTTTAGTTTCAAATTATTATTATTTTCGTTATTCTTTAATTATTTTTTTGTAACTTTAATAATTTTTGAAACTTTTCAATTATTTACTTCAAATTTCAATTATTTCGTTTCAATTTTTGTCATCATTTTTGATGTTTAATACATTTTTTAATTAGTTTTGTCATTTATAACTTTTTTTTCAAATTACAACTATTTTTGTCAATATTCAAATATTTTCGACATTTTGGAATTATTTTCTTTAAATGTTATTTTCTTCAATCTTTTTATTATTGTATTGACTTTATTAAATTTTGAAGATCAGTTTTCAATTATTTATGTCATTATTTAACTAGTTTCTTCACATTTTAATTACATCGTTAATTTTTCAATTATTTTATACAATTTTTAAATTAACGTATTAAATTTTTTATTCTTTTACTTCATTTTTGAATATATTTCTCATTTTTTATAAATTTTTTTCTAAATTTCAGTTATTTTTTGTCATTATTTAACGATTTTCTACACATATACATTTTTTTGGTATTTTTTTTTTATTTTCAATTATTTTCTTGAAAATTCTATTTTTTTTTTTTAATTTTCAACTATTGTCTAAAAAGTGTAATTTTTAAGCCAGCTTTTATAATTATTTATGTCATTGTTTAAATTAGTTTCTTTACATTTTATTTATTTCTTCAATATCTCAATTATTGTGCGAAAATTAAAATTTTTACACCAGTCTCAAACTTTAGTTTCAAATTTTTATTATTTTCGTCATTCTTTAATTATTTTTTTGTAACTTTAATAATTTTTAAAACTTTTCAATTAATTACTTCAAATTCCAATTATATCGTTTCAATTTTTGTCATCATTTTTTGATTTTTAATCAATTTTTTAATTAGCTTTGTCATCTATAACTTGTTTATCAAATTGAATTATTTTTGTCATTATTTATTTATTTTCTACATATTTCAATTATTTTTGCGATTTTCGAATTGTTTTTTTCAAATTTGAATGGCTTTTCCTGTTGGCGCCCCCTAATTGGCAATTGGCCCCCCACTGGCAGCCCTCCTTGTTGGATAAATATTATTCAACGATTTGTTTTATTTATTATTATAATTTAATTTCTAAAATGTATGGAAAACTAATCGTTATATTTTGCTAGTTCTAATGTAAAACTTATCGAACTTTGGATCTTTGTTGAAATAAAGTTGGGGTACAACTGTTAGTAATATTGTTCTTTAAATAATATTTTAATAAAACCACTTAGGCTTGGTCCAGATTAAAGATCATAAAAATTCCGAAAAACCCTTAATCTGCAATATTACCGAAATTTGTTTTTGGTAAAGATAGAAAAAATTGAAAACAATTATGACTTTATTTTTAATCAAGGCATTCAAAAAGTGCACTTTCAGTATATATAGAATCACCCATGGCACAATTATGAATTCAAATTGGAAATTGATAGTAATAAGGTTTAGCTGAGGATATTGCGTGTCGAATTGACAGACGGTTGGAATAGTGCAGCTTATATTCAAAATTGTATGATCACAGGAAGGGTTCTGTGTGAGATTGGTTTCTCCGCAATATCGATTCTATCTTCATTGCGTATGTAGCTACTAGCCATATGCATATGCCATGTCAATGTACATTACACATATGTGTAGGATTTATGGGTATGGAGAATTTGCGGTCGTCGTGCGCGACCCAATTCAACGGCATTAAAGCTTTGTTGATCAAATCCGCAACGACACACCCCCTTAATGTTATTTACGCAATGTAAAACACGTTATGGGTGTTAAAATTTGATAATTTTATTATACATTCTCATTACGCTTGTTACATAGTTCAATACTTTGAATTATCTCTCATTATAGACTTGAACACAATCTTAAAATGTTAAAAAATGTATTTTTTATACATCGTGTTTATAGATGGTTCGGAACAAAAAACATATTTAGACATAACATTTCCTATATTATACTGCTATTTTTGCCATCAAATGAATAATTTCCCGTGAAATAAAGAATTCAAGTGTAAATCCGTTGTTGTTTATCGCTTATAAACGGAAAGACTTTTATCCCCCGCAATTTCAGGGAAATTCCTTGAATATGCATACAATGGTCAAGGTAATTTATTATTAACGAGATCAAAATGCAAATTAAACATGAGTCTCATTTTTAATGATATTGTAAACGCGCGGAAGCCGCGAGTCACTTTTTTCTTATTCTTTTTCTACGAAGTCGCACATAAAACGAGAATAATAATTTCAACAAAATGGAGAAAATCTTCCAAGAATCGTAATAAAATGTGAAAAAATACAATTTTACGAAATTTTATTAAAACTAGTATTATGAAGGAACATTTTTATTTTCCATTTCATTGAAATGGAAAAACTAAAGCAAAAATATGTAAGAAACGTAAAAACCTGCAAAAAATAAAATAGGTAAAAAATCGTTGAAGACAAAAAGGAGGATAATATATTTTTTATATTCGCGCACTGCAAAAGAACAGAAAACGTGTCATAAGGAGCACAATAATAAATTCAGTTACGATAAATCGTTCGAGTTTGTACTAACGACCTTATGAAACTCTTCTTTTGCTCCACTATTATAATTATAATTATTGTTTATTCGGCACCAGTGCTCTACAGGTATATACATAATTACATATATATATATATATATATTCCCATTTTTTTTCTTTTTTCTTTCAACTCAAACAGGTATAATTATTGTTGCTCAAAGATTATTACTGCAGGGTCATACTCCATTGCCAATACACGCATTTATCTTCCTGTATATACCAAGGGTAATTCTCCTTTACGTAACCTCCTCCATCTTAAGATCAATGAAAACGATCGTTTGTGAGAAAATTAATTGCACTTGCATCTTTTCTTTATTACCGTGATAAATACTAGTATCTTTATTTTCTAGTTTACACTAGTTATTTATTAGTTTTTTTTATATACGTATCGAGATAAAAATTGCAAAGAAATAATTAAGAGGATATGCTTCAAATCTTGTATTGATTTTGTCGTCGTTTAATAAAACAATATATTTAATAGTTCTTGTCTCATTATCGATTGTCTTTAAATTATTTAATTCCAATCAATGCTCGTCCCTCTAAAATACTGAACATCTTATCAGGTTTGCTACGCTTTCAAAATTCCATTACTTTTTCAGGGTTTTCAGACCATTTTTCTCAATATTCCATTTCAAATAGAAAATACAACCATAGACCAAACATAAAACTGTTTAAATAAATTGTTTATGAAAAATAGATGAAAAATGACAAACGTAATTGACAATTGAAAACATAATTTAAAAAATGGCAAGAATTTGTTTAATTTTTTAAATTATTTTTTTCTAGTATTAAAACGTATTATAAACGTAATTGACAATTAAAAACAAAATTGAACATTAAATTTAAATAAAAAATTTATAAAATCACAGGAATAACTGTTGGAAATAATTAAAAATTAAATAACTGGATTGAAACTCGAAAAAAATTCTTGAAATTAAAGAGAGTAATAAAAAAAAGAAGAAATAAATTAAAATTTGAAAAAATAATCAATAATTAATAGAAATTACAAAATGACGAAAATAATTGACAATTGAAAACAGAATTCGTAAAATAGTTAGATAATTACACAATTGAAAAAAAAAAATTTTTTAATTAAATATTAAATATTAAACAAAAAAATTGAGTAATTAAGAAAATTATAGGAATAACTGTCGGAAATAATTGCAAATTAAATAACTGGATTAAAAATCGAAAAAAAGCATTGAAATTCAAGAAAATAATTGAAAATTGAAGAAAATAATAAAAATAGAAGAAAATAATAAAAAATAGAAAAAATAAATTGAAATTGAAAAAAATAATCAATAATAAATAGAAATTACAAAATGACAAAAATAATTAACAATAAAAAACAAAATTCGTAAAATAGTTAGATAATTACACAAGTGAAAAACAATTTTTTTAAATTAAATACTAAATATTAAACAAATAAATTGAGCAATTAAGAAAATTATAGGAATAACTGTTGGAAATAATTGAAAATTAAATAACTGGATTAAAAATCAAAAAAAAATCATTAAAATTCAAGAAAAGAATTGAAAATTGAAGAAAATAATAAAAATAGAAGAAATAAATTGAAAAAATAAGAATTAAATTAAAATTTGAAAAAATAATCAAGAATTGAAAAAAAATTACAAAATGACGAAATTAATTGACAATTGAAAACAAAATGACGAAAATAACTAGATTAATACATAACCAACAAAATAATTGGAAAATGAGGAAAATAATTAATAATTGAAAGAAATAATTGAAAAATGACAAGAATAGTTTCAAAATTAAACGACAAATCTGTACAATGAAAAAAATAATTGACAATTGAAAACTAACTTCGAAGAATGACTAGGTTAATAGACAACTAAAAATAATAATTGGAAAAATTAAAGAAGAAATATTAAATTTAAAGAAAATAATTGCAAATTGAAAAATTAAGAAAATTATAGCAATAATTGTTGAAAATAATTACACATTAAAAATCTGTATTAAAAACTGCTAAAAATAATTAAAATTGAAGAAATTTTTTGAAAAAAGAAGAAAGTAATTTAAAATTAAAGCAAAAAATCGAAAAATTAAAGAATAGAATTGACATTTAAAGAAAATAATTGAAAATTTAAAATATAGTAATTTTAAAAAGCTAAGTATTATTGAATATAGAAAAAAAAATTTGAAAACTGAAAAAAGGAATTGAAATTAAAAAATAAAGAAACTTATTGATAATCGTAAAAAATAATTAAATAAAGGCGATAACTTTTTAATATTAAAGAAAATAATTGACAAGTAAAAAATGGAATTGAAATTTGAAACAAATGATTGAGAGTTGAAGAAAAAAGAGTTTCTATAACATTTTTCGAATTGAACAATTCGATTGAAATTTTTAAGAATTTTTTTGATTGAAAAAAGCCGAGAATTGTTGAATAATGAAAAATTAATTAAAAATAAACAAAAATAAATGAAAATTCGGGAAAATAGCTAAAAAATGAAGAAATAAATTAAAGTATTAAATAGAAATTTTAAGAAAATAATTGATAATTAAAAAGAATTAAAAATTAATTGACAAATGAAAACAAAATGACGAAAATAGCTAGATTTATATAACTGATAAAATAATTGAAAAAATTAAAGAATAATTATAAAATTTTAAGAGAATATTTGAAAATTGAAAAAATTGTAGGAAATTATTAAATTTAAAGAAAATAATTTCTAATTGTATAATTAAACAAAATTATACGAATAATAATTGTTGGAAATAATATCACATTAAAAAATTAAATTAAAAATTGCTAAAAACAAATAAAATTGGAGAAAATGAATGAAAAATTAAGAAAGTAATTGAAAATTGAAGTATATGATTAAAAAATTAAAGAATAGACTTGAAATTTAAAGAATATAATTGGAAATTGAAAATAGTAATTTTAAAAAGCCAAAAACTATTGAATATAGAAAAAAATATTTGAAAACTGAAAAAAGAAATTTAAATTTAAAAAAAATGAGAATTAAAGAAAATAGTTAAACAATTGAATTTAAAATTAAAGAAACTTTTTGATATTCGAAAAAAGTAATTGAAAAAAGGCGATAATTTTTAATAATAAAGAAAATAATGGACAGTTGAAAAATGGAATTGAAATTTGAAAAAAATAATTGATAATAATTAAAAAAAATTACAAAAGGACGAAAATAATTGAATATTAAAAAAAATAGTTAAGAACAGAGGAAAATAATAAACAACTGAAAAAAAAAATTCGTAAACTGTCGAGAATAATCGAGAACAGAATAAAAGAATTAAAAAAGTTGAAGTATAATTATAAAAGTATAAGAGAAGAAATGAAAATTGAATAAAATTGTTGTAAATAAAGGAAAAATGAAGAAAATAATTAATTATTAAAAGAAATAATTAAAAAATAACGAGAATAATTGCTATATTGAAGAAAATATCTGAAAAAACGGAAATAATTGCCAATTAAAAACAAAATTCGTAAAATGACTAAATTAATACACAATTTGAAAAAATAATTTTAAAAATTAAACAACAAATATCAAGTTGAAACTAAATAATTGAAAATTGATAAATTAAGAAAATTATAGGAATAATTTTTGGAAAAAATTGCAAATTGAACAATTAGATAGAAAATCGAAAAAAAGTATTCAAATTGAAGAAGACAATTCAAAATCAAAGAAAATAATTGCAAATTGAAGAATGGAATTCAAATTTAAAGAATATATTTAAAAGTGGGAAAAAGTAATTTAAAAAAGCCGATAATTATTAAATGTAGAAGAAAATAACTGAAACTGAAGAATGGAATTAAATTTTGAAAAAAAAAAAAATTAAGTTGAAGAAAACATTTGAACAATTGAATTTGTAATTAAAGAAACTTATTGATAATTGAAAAAATAATTGAAAAATGTCTAGAATTTTTTAATATTGAGGAAAATAATTGAAAATTGAAAAATTGAATTGAATTTTGAAGAAAATAATTGAGAATTGAAGAAAATAGTTGTAGAATTGTAGAATCAAATTGAAATTTTAAAATTATTTTTTACAATTTAAAAAAATAACTGCAAAATTACGAGAATTATTGAATATTGAAGAATTAATCAAAAATCGATAAATATAATTGAAAATTGAAGAAATAAATGCAAAATTATAGAAATAAATTGAAAATTAGAGAATTAAACTGAAGATTTAAGATAATAATTGATAATTGGAGGAAAAATTATAAAGTGACGAAAATAATTGATAGATTGAAAAAAGAATTCGAAAAATAGCAAGAATAATCGACATTAAAACAAAATAAGTTTAAAAATTAAAGAATAACAAAAAATTATAAAAAATTTGAAGGATAATAATAAATTTTCAATTGAAAACTGAATTTCAGTAACAACAATGAAAATTTTAGTTATTTTTTATTGATCAATCAAGTAAAAGTCACTGACAATTTAGCAACTTTTAACCTACAATTAGCTCAAATGATAATTTACTCATTGAAAACATAAAAAGAAAAATTAATTAAATTAATTTTTTAAAATATTATTTTATAAAATTCCATGACAATTCCAGGTTTTCCTGGACCGTAGCAACCCTGGTCTTTAGAAATTAATTGCTTCTCTTTTAATCTGGGATAATGGACAGATATTTTTTCCAGAAAACTAATCTTTAGATTCTCAGTCGTTTAATTTAATTTCTTGTTATTACTTAATATAATTATTATTTATTATTATTATTATTATTATTGTTATTATATTCTAAATTAATGTAATAAAAAGAAAATAAACCTCGTACTTATTCTATTATAACTCTGACATTAAGCTAATTGTTTTACCATATTTGTAGTAAAATAATTATCAATGTTTGTAAAATGTCTGTTTATACGCGTTATGCAAATTGATAATAACGGTTTTGCAGTGAAAAGGCATTAGGGAAGTATGACCTTTCTGCGTGCAGATGCGATTAGAAGCATCATATTCACATTTTAATGTTTGACCATCAGGTTTCTAATTAGAAATTCAGCCCACGCGTTGATTCACTCTCTCAGTTGGCATATGGAAGATACGTTCAACATTTATACCTATATATATATATTATTTTATCCGCACGAGACATCGAAAACGCAAAGGAAGAGTGAATCGCGTCAGATCTATCAAAACTTGCCTATATATACATATATACATATATATATACAACACGTACATAGGGGCGCATTGAAATTACTTTCTCCCTTATATTCGCACCACTCCTATTATATCTCCACTAAACTATTTGCATTAAGTTATTTCCGTCATGAAATAACCGTCAATTACGAAAATTCTATTCCCTAATTCACGGTATCAATTTAAAGTTATGAATCTGTTATATTACGTAATATCGGTTATTTATTCCTTGCATAATTTTTAGTCAAATTAATATTAGAAAGTATTTTTAATATTTTTATTTTTACTCGTGTATTTTTATTTTTTATCTAATATTAATGTTTTATTAATTATCATTATAAAATATTAATTGTAATATAATTTTTATTTTTATAATCCAAATAATTATTTATATTTAAAGTTGTTCAAGTTCAACCCATTGAAATAATCTCAAATTAGAAAATGGTTTTTCACATAAAATAAATGTATTTTTAAAATTAATTTCACCCAATTTTAAATGTACATCTTTTACAAAAGTTTAGGTTGATTCAAAATTTGTTATCAAATAATAATTATTTAACATTTTGTGTCATTTCTTTAAAGTTCTAAACAATAATTTAGAAATTAGAGAAAATAATAGAAAAATCATTTAAAAAATGTAAAATTAAAGACAATTATCCAAATTTGTGATAATAACTCAAAATTTCGGCAATAAATTGCAAAATAATTAGAAGAAGGAGAAAAATAATTATTATTTAACAACAAAATTTGAATAAAACTAATTTTGTTTATAAATGTAAAAGGAGTGTTTCCGGGGTAAAATTCATTTTAGTAATATTTTTATTTTCCGTGAAAAACCATTTTTTTAGTTTGAGGTTATGTCAATGGGTTGAACATCCCTAAAATACACCTAGGGTATTTTTTACTAAAAGGGGTAATATTCAGATAATACCAGAAACGACATTTGCAGTATAATTAAGAGAAAATTTGATCTCAAATTGGATCTAGCAATTTAGCAAAGCGTGACAGTTAAATATAGCCGGTAATTTTTAATTTAGTGTTAATTATAGAAGCAGATCGATGTGCGCGCATCATTCTGATGCAAAGCAGAGATAATAAAACAAAACCCTAATTTTTTATTGTTGTCTGGGTTGTAAACATAAAAGCGACCCCCCTTGGCATTTTACAAATTTAATGAGATTTTTATTTCATGATGACTGGGTAGACGCAAAATGTGCATTCCGTTTAATGTCCGGTCAACACACGGCACGCCTCCGATGTCGTCTCTTGAGAGCGATGTAAATCATGCAGCTCCGACTGCATTTATATTTTTCCGGAAAATAATATATGATGCATTTAACGGTTTTCTGCTTATCTAAATGAAATACAATTACGCGAATTAGAGTATATTAAGTGAATCAAAATTGATATCTTCTTCACGATTCAGATGAATAAAAATGATATTTTTGTATAATGTCGTTTATAATTTGAATTTATTAAAAAAAAAAAAGTTACACGGAAATATTTATATAATACTAAAAGTGATAATAGTGTAATCATAATGATGATGATAATAATTGTAATAATAATAATAATGATAATATTAATTGTAATAATAATAATGATGATAATAATAATAATAATGAAATAATAGTGAAATGTATTGTTGCGACAATTTAATAAACAGAGGACATTTTTCATTATAATTCAAATCACAGTTTTTTTTTATCAGGAATTATATCGTGGTCACTTTTGTAATATGAGTTATAATGTAGATATTTTTTATCAAAAAATTGTATCGTGACACAAGAGATAAATAATGTCGTTAGGGGGATTACAGAATATATGATTCGATTGTCCTTGAAAATCGTAAATTGGATGACATTTGTCGATGAAAATTTTGTAATGACCCAAAACGAAAAAAAAAATTAATTATTTCCTTTATATCCAAAAGGTCATTTGAAAACTTGTGTTAAAAAGCAGAATTTTACCTTAAGTTGTAAACAAATTTTAAATAGTTGTAAATTGATCTAAATAGTGTTAAAAGAGTTTTAAGAAGTTTTAAACTTTTTAAAAAAGATCTAAAAACAATTTTATGAGGTTCTAAACAGTTTTAAACTAGTTGTTGTTCATTGTTAAAAAGATGCTCAAAAACTTTTTAGAACAGTTTCAAACTACTTAAAATTGATTAAAACTAGTTCAAAACTGTTAAAAACTAATTCAACTATCTTATTAAAACCAGTTAGAAACTGTTTAATGATACTTCGGGAATAATTTAAAACAAGTTCAAAAATAAAAACTAGTTCAGAACTGTTTAAAACTAGTTCGAAATAGTTTAAAACAAGTAAAAAACTATTCAAAACTATTTAAAACTAGTTTAAATTGTAAGAAATAGTAGAAAACTTTTTAAAACTAGTTCCAAAAGATTTAAAACTAGTTTAAACCTGTTAAAAACTAATTAAAAACTGTTTAGAACTAGACCAAACTTGTTTAGAACTAGTTTGGAGCTGTTTTAAATTAATTTAGAACTAGTTTCAAAAACTAATTCTTAACTGTTTAAATTAGTTGAAAAAATTTGTAAACCAGGTTACAAATGTTTGAAACTAATTCAAACTGTTAAAAATTAATTTAAAGCTATTTAGAACTGGCACAAACTTGTTTAGAATTAGTTCAAAACAGCTTAGGTCTTATTCAAACTTGTTTAGAACTAGATCAAAACTGCTTAGGTCTTGTTCGGAACTGTTAGAAACTATTTCAGTGCTATTTAAAAAAAAAAAAACTAGTTAGAAGCTGTTTAAATTGGTAAAAAAAAGTCTTTAAACTACTTAAAAACTGTTTGAAACTAATTCAAAACTGTTTGAAAATAATTCAAACTGTTAGGAACTAATTCGAAACAGTTTAGAACTAGTCAAAACTTCTTAGTAATTCTAAAAAAGAATTACTAAGAAATTATTTAGAACTTGTCCAAACTTGTTCAGAACTAGTTCAAAACTGTTGAAATCTTGTTCTAAACTGTTTAAAACTATTTTAGTGATATTTTTGAAATAACCAGTTCAAAACTGTTAAAATAATAAGAAAATTTGTAAAAACAGTTCAAAGCTGTTTGAAACTAACTCAAAATGTTAGGAACTAATTGGAAACTGTTTATAACTAGTTCAAATTTGCTTAGAATTATTTCTAAACTATTTAGGACTGGTACAAACTTGTTAGAACTAGTTTAAAGCTATTAATGATTGATTCAAAATTGTTTAAAACTAGTTCAAAATTGTTTAAATCTTATTTGAAAATATTTGAAACTATTTCAGTATTTTTTTAAAAAGCTAGATCGAAACTGTTTAAATTGCTAACAAATTATCTCAAACTAGTTAAAACCTGTTTGAAACTAGTTCGAAACAGTTTAAAACAAGTAAAAAACTATTTGAAATTATATTTAAAAACTATTTGAAACTAGTTTAAATTGTAAGAATGAGTTGAAAACTTTTAAAAACTAGTTCCAAATGGTTAGAAACTAGTTTAAATCTGTTAAAAAGTAATTAAAATCTGTTTAGAACTAGACAAAACTTGTTAAGAACTAGTTCGGAACTGTTTGCAACTAGTTCAGAACTATTTTCAAAAACTAATTCTTAACTGTTTAAATTAGTTGAAAAAATTTGTAAACTAGTTTGCAAATGTTTGAAACTAGTTTAAACTGTTAAAAATTAATTTAAAGCTATTTAGAACTGATACAGACTTGTTGAGAATTGGTTTAAAACAGCTCAGTTCTTGCTCAAGGCAAGAACTAATTTGAAACAGTTTTGAACTAGTTCAAAATTGTTTAGGTCTTGTTCAGAACTGTTTGAAACTATTTTAGTCTTTTTTTTTTTAATAATCTAGTTCGTAACTGTCGAAATGGGTACCAAATTGTCTTGAATTAGTTTAAAACTGTTTGAAACTAATTCAAACTTTTAGGAACTACTAATTGTAAATAGTTTAGAACTAGTTCAAACTTGTTTAGAATTATTTCTAAACTATTTGGGATTGGTACAAACTTGTTAGAACTAGTATCAAACTATTAAGGACTGATCCAAAATTGTTTAGAAGTTGTTCAAAACTGTTTCAATCTTGTTCGGAAATGTTTGAAACTATTTTAGTGTTTATTTCTAAAAAGAACTAGTTCGAAACTGTTGAATTTAGTTAAACAAATTTTGAAACTAGTTCAGAACTGTTTGAAAATAATTCAAAACTGTTTAAAACTAATTCAAACTGTTAGGAACTAAATGGAAACAGTTTAAAACTAGTTCAAGCTTGTTTATAATTAGTTCTATACTATTTAGGACTGGTACAAACTTGTTAGAACTAGTTTAAAACTGTTTAAAAATAACTTAATCTGTTAGGAACTAATTTAAAACAGTGAAGAGCTTTTTTTTAATTAAGGATTTTGGAACTTTGTTCTTGTTACAAATGTTTGAAACTAGTTCGAACTGTTGAAAATTAATTTAAAGCTGTTTAGAACTGGTACAAACTTGTTAAGAATTAGTCCAAAACAGCTTAGGTATTGTTCAAACTTGTTTAAAACTAGTTCAGAACTCCTTAGATTCAGAACTGTTTGAAACCATTTTCAGTACTATTCTTAAAGAAACAAGTTAGAAACTGTTTAAATTGGTAACAAATTGTCTTAAACTAGTTCAAAACTGTTTGAAACTTATTTAAACTGTTAGTAACTGATCGGAAACAGTTTAAAACTAGTTCAAACTTGTTTAAAATAAGTTCTAAACTATTTGGGACTTGTACAAACTTGTTAGAACTAGTTTAAAAGTATTAAAGACTGATCCAAAATTGTTTAGAACTAGTTTAAAACTGTTTGAAAATAATTCAAGTTATTAGGAACTAATTCGAAACAGTTTAGAACTGGTTTGAAACTATTTACGACTGGTCAAAACTTAATTAGAATAAATTCTAAACTGTTTTGATTCTAGTTCAGAAATATTTAAAACTATTTCAGTGGTATTTCTAAAAAAAAACTCGTTCGAAACTGTTGAAATTGGTTATATCAATTTTTAAACTAGTTCAAAACTAATTCAAACTGTTAGGAAATAATTCGAAACAGTTTAAAACAAGTCAAACTTGTTTAGAACTAGGTCGCAACTGTTTGTAACTAGTTCAAAATTATTCGAAACTAGTTCAAATCATTAAGAGTGCTGAACTATTGGAAACTGGTAAAAAAGTGTTTAAAACTAGTTTCAAATTGAAGTAATAAAATTTAAGATGTATTAAAACTAGTTCTAAACAGTTTGAAATAATGTTCAGAACTTTCTGAAACTAGTTCGAAACGTTTTAAAACGTTCCCAAAACCGGAAAGTCACAGTTATTGACTGTAAACGACAAAGAAACAGACAAACGGACAGACAACAGTCACATTATATTTCCACCTTTGGCCACTAAATCCATAAAGAAAATTCAATTATCTTTTTTTTTAAAAAAGGTATTTTTCGGTATTTTTCAAATATCGAACAAATTTTCACTTCTTTAAAAAGTGTAATTTCTAATGTTTAAATCAATATAGCTGAATTAAGTATCCATATAACGCAATTTTAAGTATTTTTCCATCCCTTTCCAATTGAAAAGCTATGATTTTAAAAAGAAGTTAAAATTCATCCTATGCCAAAAAACAAAATTTTTCGCACAAAAACATATAGCAACAGCCTCATTAAAATGCATTGAAAAAAGATAAATATATTGAATTCTAAAGGTATACAAATTTCTTTTCTATAAAGGAGTTTGAGAAGCTTTTTGGAAGATTTTCTTTTCTTTGAAGGACTTGTGGTGGTTCCTGTTGGGCGTTTGAAAATTCCTAAAGGTGTTTTCAAGCCCGCAACTCTCGAGGGGGATTGTGCAAGTGATCATGGGGCGTTTTGACTGAATGATGCATGAAATACAAAGTGAGTCTAGTCCCGAGTTCACCCCACGGTCACTATATTGCGGGACGTTACGTGGACACGGACTTATCCCCTTGCATTATGTCCAATAAAAGTGCGGTTATAGCATAGACGACACGATTCATAACGATTACGTTTTCCACTACACACACACACACACAACCTATCATATATTGCTTTGAGCATTTTCTGTTTGGGTTAAACAGTATTATGTCACGACTTACGTACGGCTCAGTATCCGTAATCCGATTTGCTCTTCCGAAATGGTAAACGGCGCCTATTGTCCTTTCTTTTCACTGACATTCGTCTCTGTAAAATCTTCTTTCAAATTTTCAACCCGAGTGAAAAATAAACAGTACGAGTACTGCAAACAGTAAAGCGACACATCACACTGTTTCAATAAATCGGATTTATAAATTTATCACTTTCAGAATAGAAGGGATATGTAAAAATTTGTCACTGAGAATAATGAGCATTGGGTGTAAAATTATTATATTAATGTGGGAATATATATAGGCACTATATAAGTATGTATATAACTATATATGTCTATATATATCGGGCATCGTTTCTCAAATTCGACACCTTTTGGTGCATTTTATTTTTCAAGATAAAATGCTGTACTATAGGACATACAATTTTGGTCAAAAACTAAATTTCTTAATACTCGGTGTTTTTTATTCTAGTTTAAGGATAGCAAAATGTGACCAAAATATTTCTTCCCACAACTACTCCTTAAACAATATACAAATAAAGTTAAGGAAAAAAAAGGAAGTGTCAAATGGACCCTATTACCCTATCTTGATTATTTTTCATCTTACTTTGATGCAATGATATCTGGAAATAATTCTATAGAGGGTTGACAAGAATCTTTTAAATTGACATTACAAAGAATAATCTTGTGAAAATAATTCCTAGATGTAGCGAATTCGAGAAAGAACACCATGAATAACAAAAAGAGGATGAGTTTTGTAAACACAGTCAAATCTGTAACGAAACATTTTCAGAATCGATATACCCACTAATCTCAATCCTTTTGAGGGGATTCAATTTCAAAACAGGATTAAAGGGTTTATTTAAACAAAAATCCGAAAAGAGTAACGAATTCTTTGTCAATTTTTCGAGTTCTTAACAATAGTGAGAAAAAGCCATACGAAAACAAACAACAGATCGAAAATTTCTCATCATTCGCATAATCTTTAACCGCAACTTCTAATCCCGTCAAAATTCCATGAATCACGACTTTCAAGAGGAATAAAAACGCGGTCGCACAATTCTCTGAAAAAATCGCCTACATCAATGAGCCCTATTCATTATTCCGAGCTTAATCGAAAAGCCACACTGAAAAAAAGAGCCTACAATTTTTTAGTGTGTCTCGCATTTTAGATTGGGTTAAACTGAGATTACGTCACGATTCAAAGTATCAGACAGAGGCGGTTGAAACAAAAAAAAAAAAAAAAAAAACATTTGCATGGCTTGAAATTAGTGCTTCTTGGAGATGTGACGAATCTACATATACTAATATACGCAACTCACCAAATCCTTATTTTATTTTGTGTCTGATTCTTTTTATTCTTCTCATTCATCAAAACTGGAGGGGAACTTGGACGTCTCGCTTCGTCTCACTTTGGAGGAGATAAGGTCGCAGAGAGTAGCTTAATTGCTCGTTTCCTGTCCAGAAGCGGAGCAACCATCAAGCATACATACATATATGATATATGATGTATGTATATATATATGTGTATATATATACCTATGTATATATGCATGCTTTTCATATCGTAAGCTCCCACTTGCTGCATCTTTGACCCAACTTGCTTCTGACTATTTCTCAACAGTGTGTGACATATGGACAATAAATGCACATTGGGCGAAGAGACAACTCATCTTCTCGTCCGCGAGAAAATCATTTGTAATTTTGCACGTTCTCTGGACTTAATTATCATCTGTATGGCAATGCTCGATGAATGAAAGTAGCAAGACCAGCCAACTTTTCTCCCCACTGCGTAATTGTCATTAATCTTGATAAAGTCACTCTGTATTTAATTTTCCATTCTGTAGCAATAAATGCCCACGCAACTCTACACCTCAACAAAGAACGGTTCAATTACACGTTCTACAACGTTTTAATTAGGAGAACAAGTCAACTCTCAAACTTCACCCTTTGCCTCAATTGCATGCTTTCAGTGTTCAAAGTCAGTCGATTTCATTGTTTAGATCAAATAGAAAACACGGCATTCGATTGATAGTTCAATCGCATTTTGACGAATGTGTGTATTTTTAAGGAAAAAAGTAAAATTTGTGGAGATTGAATATTTATATTTATAAATTAACGGATTTGTAGGTTTACTTAAGGGCATGTGATGGAGTATGACGTCAGTGATTCAGGCAAAAATTGTCCGTAACTTTTCTCTTAAAATATTGAATATTTTGTTACGAAACTTGGTAGATTTACTTAAAATATCATTAGGAAGGTCTCTCTGACTCAAATTTGTTTGATTTTTGGGTCAAAATTAATTTTTAAAAAATTTTCTATCTTTCGAAAATTTCTCAAAAATTAATTTTGAGCCAAAATCCAAACAAATTTGGGTCAGAGAGACCTTCCTAATGATATTTTAAGTAATTCTACCTAATTTCATGAAAAAATATTCAATACTTTAAGAGAAAAGTTACGGACAAATTTTGCCTATACCAGTGACGTCATAATCCATCACATGCCCTTAATAAGTAATTACTTTAACATACGTTGAAGCAAACAAAAGTGGATTCTTTCATAAAATAAATATATATCTTGCACTACAATTATAAATAATCCAAATAACCTTATACATCTATACCTAATTATTTCAATAGTAATTTTGGATCGAGATTTAGGTTTTAGGTTTTATTCATAGTTTAAGAACATGTGATGGAGTATGACGTCACATAATGATGATTGAATGTTTGGTGTCAAAATATTTATTATTTTAAGAGAAAGTTTCCCGGGAAATTTTTACCTATTCATATAGTGACGTCATTTAGCATAATATTACATTGAAAGAAATATTAAGAGGAGTTCTAAACATACAATTAATGTCATTTTTATTTCGGAAAAATATGTAAAGTTAGTTTGAAAAAGAACTACATGAGACGAAGACAGAAAAATTATTAAAATATGTAAAAATATGAGAAAAACTAGGAAAAAATACGAAAATCACAAAGAAACATTAATGTTGCAAACAAAGTCAAAGGCTTTTTTTAAGTGTGAACATTTAATAAGAAATCATGAAAAATAGGAGAAACCTTTAATCATGATCATTGATCATGACCTTATGAACGCAAAAATAAGAAAATTCTTCTCTAAGTGAGCTACTATTAAATAGTAAGAATTTAACTAATTTTTTAATAAAAAACCACTAATTTTTAATAAAAAACTACTAATTTAAATAGTAAAACTTTAATATATCAATTAGTAGTTTTTTTTACTAATAATTTAGTAAAATTTTTATTATTTAATAGTAGCTCACTTTTCGTTAACTCATCTCTCAAATCTAAATTAGTAGTTCTCTACTAATGAATTAGCGAAAAGTGAGCTACTTTTAAATAAGTAAGAATTTTATTATTTTTTAGTAGAAAATTACTAATTTTTAGTAGAAAAATACCAATTTTAGTAGAAAACTACTAATTATATTAGTAAAAAATCTACTTATTTCCAAAGTAAAGTTTTACTATTTCAATTAGTAGTTTTCTACGAAAAATAAGTATTTTTCTACGAAAAATAAGTAGTTTTCTACTAAAAATTAGTAGCTTTCTACTAAAAAATTAGTAAAATTCTTAGCTCACTTTTCGCTAATTCATAGTAGAAAACTACTAATTCAGATATAGAGATATTACAGTAGAAAACCACTAATTCAAATCTAGGGAGTCAGGAAGATACCAAAAAACAAGAAAGTATTAAAGTCAAAATATAAAAATGTAAAAAGATAAGAAAAAATTCTTTGCAAAATAAGTAAGACAATATTCCTTGAAATCAGAAAGTTACGAAAATTATTATTATTAAAAAAAAAAAAGAAATTTAAAGAAAACCTGCATAAGAATTTTAAAAAACGACATAAAATATCTTAAAAGCTACAAAATTCTTTTAAAAAAATAAAATATTTACAGACCTTTTTTTCAATTAAGAAAATACTTTAGAAAACTAAGAAAGAGTAGTTTTAAGATTATATTAAAGTGATAAATCTTTTAAAAATGCGTAAAATTAAAATATAATTTTCAAAATTAAGAAAGAAAAAACAATCAATAAATTATTTGCAAAATTGAGAAATTTTAAAATCGTGAAAAATTAAGAAATTATGAAAAAAGTAAGAAAATATCCTTTTAAATCTGAATTAGTCAGAAATAACTAATTTGAAAGCAAAAACTCAGTTACTAATTTAAATAGTTTATTATATTACTAGTAAGCATTTAGTGTAAAAAATAACTAATTATTAGTCAAATCCATTTTTAGGTTATGTCAAAATAACTAATGTTTTATCAAAATTCTGTTTACTAATTTAATTAGTCAAATTTTAACTATTTTTTAGTTATTTTTTTTACTACTAATTAGTCATATTTGATTAATAATTAGTTATTTTTCAATAATAACTGAAACAAAAACTAAGTCACGATTTGACTAATAATTAATTATTTTTAACTAATTCAGATTTAGAGAGATGGGTACCTAGTTAATTTTTTTGTCATTTAGAAATTATCGGATAGTAAACAATTTTAAAGAAAAAAAAACTAAGAATTAGAAAAAGGATGATAATTTAACAAATTAATTAAAATTTCAAAAAATTATACAAAAATTATGGAAAAAACGAGAAAATTGATGACAAAAAAGGAAATTTAAGGAAAAATCAAAAATTTTTCAAGAAATTCGAAAAACTAAAAACAGTAGTTAAAAAATTATATTTCGGAAATAAAGAAAATCTTTAAAAATATCTAACAAACCATAAAAATAGGAATATTACAAAACATATATATTTGGTAAAAAATTACTAAAAAGAAAAAAAATCTAAATCAGATAATTGAAGAATATTTTAGCCCCTTCCACTTTCCAATAATAATTAAAACAATAAAAAATGACATTTTAATTTGCAAAAAAATTATTACGTATATCAGAAAAGAAAAAAATACGGAATAATTAAAAACTACATACTTAAGAATTAATTTTGAATTTTCTAGTCTAAATTATTACAAAAAGAAAGAACTTTAAAAAGTTCTTTAAAGCTTTAAAGATAAAAATATCTCTAAAAAATAAAAGTATTTTTCGAAATATTAAAAATTAAATATTAAAATATTATATTAAATAGAAAAATTAAAATAAACAAGAAAATCAATGAAACAAAAAATTGATTATGTGTGTTGTGTGAAATGTTAATAAATATAATAGTTTGCGTAAAAAAAAAGAAAATTAAAGAAAATCTCAGATAAAATAAATCTAAAATATTAAATGTAATACTTGGAAAAAATGTTCTATCAAGAGAAAAGTCATTATGAAAAACAAATTCTGAATAAGTTTTTCAAAAAAATAAGAAATTATAAGAAAAAAGTTGATTTTATTCGAAAAATAAAAGTTTCTTAGGAATTAGAAATAATAATTAAGTTAAAAGAGTTGAAAATAATTAAGTTTTAACTATTAAAATTTGGATTAATAGAAGTTAAAAGTGTTAAAAATAATTAAGTTTTAACTATTAAAATTTGGATAAATAGAAGTTGGAAAGTTTGAATGAATTTAAAAATAAATTAATTGTCGTTTGAAATTAATTCAAATTATATCATCCTGTCTAAATCTGAATTAGTAGTTTTCTACTATGAATTAGTCAAATTCATGGCTCACTTATATCTTATTTATATAGTAGTTTTCTACTAATCTTTAGTACAAAACTACTATTTTTTTATTAGAAAACTGCTAATTTTTAGTAGAAAACTACTAATTGAAATAGTGAAACTTTACTTTTAAAATAAGTAGATTTTTTTATTAATTTAATTAGTAGTTTTCTAAAACAAAATTAGTAGTTTTCTACTAAAAAATAGTAAAATTCTCACTTATTTAATAGTAGCTCACTTTTCGCTAATTCACTAGTAGAAAAACACTAATTCATATTTAGAGAAATTACTAGCTTGCAGTTATTGAAATTAAATATTATTTTTTCTACATTTGAAATTATAACGATCTCAGATTTCCTAAATTCAGGCTACATTTTTACAGATTAAATCTTAATAATCATAATAATAATCTTTTAAATTTTCAAAATTACCGAAAATTTATTTTAAATTTTCATATAAATTTAACATTTCTACAACTTACACATAAGCTTGGAATTAAAACATTATATTTTAGATTTGTTTGAAATTTTAAACTTATCTCAAATTTGTTCCTATGATAATTTTATGCTTGATAATATTCTAATCTAATAGTAGGTGAATCACACACTGCGCTTAAAGCGTTTTCAGACATATTCCTTTATTCATTGTTCTATACCTTGGAGATAAAATGTGTTAAAACGAAGATACTGCATTTTTAAATAATCGTGATCATATCATGCAGTCATTGTTTATGGTAACTGAATACAAGACGTAATCTGGCATGTACTATAATAGAGAATGGAGAATCATCAAAATTGATAGCTCCAACAATAATAAATGATCTTTTCTATTCTCTTATAGAGACATTATAAAATGCGCGCAAAATATATTGAAAAAAAAATGAAAAATCACAAACTGAAGGGAAATTTTTACTCATTCGAGTTAAGGAAAATATTTGAAAATCAGTTTAAATTGAGTTGTAACATGACCTGATTTCAGTAAAATTTTCCAAGAATATCACGAACGAGAAGAGAATAATGACGCTGATTCAATTGAAATACGATTAGACTTCTTTCTTCTTTACATTTCAAATTTCATTCTTATATACACTGATTCGTTCTTTTCTTTTCTCACTGAAAAAACGTTTTTTTATTTTAAGAATACTATATTTTCCTAATAGAACAATATTTAATTAAAACTTATTTTTCTTAAAATAATTCACAAATAAATACTGAAAAAATGAATTCTTTAAGAATTGTTCTTGGCGCCTATTTAAGAATAAAATAATCTTAGAATTTTTAAGAGAATGTTCTTAATCTAAGAGAATATTCTTAATCTAACAAAATATTCATAATCTAAAAAGTATTCTTATTCTGAGAATATTATATTCTTTAGAGTTTCGATAAGAATAGCGCCTTTAATAGGCGCCAAGATTAATTCTTAAAAGAAGAATACATTTTTCAATGCTCTTTTTTCCGTTTTGTATTTCAAGAGTCGTTATATTAATATCAAAAAATATGTTGTTCGATTAATAAAAATAAAAATACCGTTACATTTACATATTTGTTATTGGTAGGTACCTATTTCATAGTATTTTTGAAAAATACTATTTTGGGTATCACAAAGACTACAACTATTAGCTCACAGTGATGTAGGTTTGTATATTAGAAACATCTATTTTTGGTCTTGGAACATATGGATTAATAAAAATATCGAAATGCATAACCCATCAATGTATTATAATAGTGTACCGGTGCAAATGGTTGGTCAAAAGTGATTTAGTGCTTTTAAGGGGGACATGCATGATTTCGACATGACGTGGGCGGAACGTAGGATTAATGTTGCCCACGTGGCACCCATTCAGTATAAACAAGAGCATCTCTTATTTCGTAGCGCCTAGCTAATGTATATATATGCCATCAAGACCCTAGTCTTTTTCCTGGCGCCTACAGACTCTGTACTGCAATTAAAAATCCATCAGAGCGAACAATGGATTACGGATTTATCCGTTTCCTCTGTTTTGCTCTCCCTTTTCGTTTCCGTTTATAAGAAAATTGGTACCTTTATGTTGCTATTCTGTGCCAAGATTTTTCAACCCGATTACTATTACACGGAATTAATAATAAGCTGCGCGGTAAATGGTCGATTCAAGTTCCTTTTATCAACATTTTAAATTTAAAATAGAGATTTCGCAGGGCTTTTTAAACTCAAAAAGCTGTTTTCGACTTTTTGATAAAACAATAATAATAATAATGGTAATATAAATATTTGCGATTATTACTGAAATAGAAACGTATTTTTTTCTACTCACATACTTCGATTGATAGTCATTTAACATACTTGGGTTTATTTCTTTTTAGAAATTTCCGAGTTTAAAAGACCTTTTCGACTCACCTGTAACAGAAAAAACAACTTTATGAAAAATCGGGAATAAAAAAAGGGCCCCGAGTTGGGCGCCAAATTGTTAACACTATGCCTTAAATACTGCACTGCAAAAATTGTAAATTTATAACTCGTTTTGTAGTCAATTTTAAGATCTTTCGACAAATTAGCAAAAGCATCTTAAAATGCACGAGTTATTTGGATTTCTTAATAGAAAACTACTAATTTAAATTGTGAAACTTTAATATACCAATTAGTAGCATTTTACCAATTAAATAATAATAATCTCCGTAAACTCCTGAAGTTAGTTACTTTTTATATTTATTCATTTTTTCTGTCCACATTTTAAAGTCTGAAGTGAAGTTAGTTAGTATTAATATTTATTCATCTTTGTCTGTCCATGTTTTAAAAACTGAAGTGAAGTTAGTCTTATTCCCTGTTATTTTATTGATTTTGACTCTCTTTATCAGGAAATATTTTGAAATTTGAATTGAAAGAATAAGGTAACCTTTTTCGTTAGTGTCGTGTTTTACTGGTTTTTAATTGTCATTTGTGTAAAAAAACAATTTTGAAAATTGCTTTAAAAATTTATTACAGTTTTTGAAGAAGTTTAAAATATATATAAACACATGCAATTCATTTCCTAAATTTTCAGTTATTATCTCAAATTTAGATTATTGTCATCAATTTTTCATTATATAACAATTTTTTAATTATTGTGTTTTGCTTAAAAATAAATTCTGTAATTTTTCTTGATTTTCATCAATTTATAATTATATTCATTATTTTGGCTTTACTTTTAAAATTTTCAATTACTTATCCGATATTCCAATTATTTTCATCAATTTTCGATTATTTCTGCGATTTTTTAATTATTCTCTTTAATTAAAAATTTTTAAGTAATTTTGTAATTATTATTTTTTTTAAACATATATTCTATTTTTCAGTTATTTTTCTCAAGTATTATTGAATGTTTTCAAGTTTTTATATTATTTAAATTATTTTCATCATAATTCAATTTTCTTTCTCAATCTTAAATTATTTTCAGCATATTTCAATTATTTTTGTCAATTTTTAATTAATTTTATCATTTTTCAATTATTTTTTTCGATTTTTAATTATTATACTCATTTTCTAAAATTATTTTCTAAGATTTTTATGCATTTTTCTGAAAATTCAAACATTTTCTTCAATTTCTAATTATTTTCATTTGTTTTTTTTATTTATTTATTTATTTATTTATTGATACATATACGGGCTAACAAAAAAAGACATGCCCTTTCGTACGTAAGTACTAAATTATGAATTATTTAAGGAAAAGAAAAAAAAAATAATAATATAAAATTTTAACAACTGTAACACATTCTGAAAAGTAACAACGAAATCAGAAACGAAATCGAAACGTTATCAGAATTTCAATTTATTTTTTTATTAATTATCATAAATTTCAATTATTTTTAGCTTTCTTCCAGACTATTATCCAATTTTTAGTTTTTCTCATTTCATAAAATAAATTTCTAAAATTTTTTAAGTATTTTTCTCAAATTTCTATTATTTTCTTCAATTTTTAATTATTTTTCTATGTTTTCATAATTTCTAAACAAAATTTATTAATTATCGTAAATTTCAATTATTTTTAGCATTCTTCCAGTCTTTTTTCCAATTTTTAGTTATTCTCATTTTCTAAAATTATTTTCTAAGATTTTTAAGAATTTTTCTAAAATTTCAATTGTTTTCTTTAATTTTAAATTATTTTTCTTTGTTTTCATAATTTCCAACAAATTTTATGAATTATCGTAAATTTCAATTATTTTTAGCTTTCTTCCAGACTATTCTCCAATTTTTAGTTTTTCTCATTTCATAAAATAAATTTCTAAAATTTTTTAGGTATTTTTCTCAAATTTCTATTATTTTCTTCAATTTTTAATTATTTTTCTTTGTTTTCATAATTTCTAAAAAAATTTATTAATTATCGTAAATTTCAATTATTTTTAGCATTCTTCGAGACTTTTTTCCAATTTTTAGTAATTCTCATTTTGTAAAATTATTTTCTAAGATTTTTAAGAATTTTTCTAAAATTTCAATTGTTTTCTTTAATTTTTAATTATTTTTCTTTGTTTTCACAATTTCCAAAAAATTTTATTAATTATCGTAAATTTCAATTACTTTTAACTTAGTTCTTCAATTCTTTTCTCCAACTTTTAGTTATTTTCTTTTTTTTTCATTGAATTCTAAGATCTTCATGTATTTTTTTGAAATTTCAATTTTTGTTTTTTTATTTATTTAAATAATTTAAATGAATCATATTTTAATTATTTTCGGCAAGTTATAAAATTTAAAAACATTTTTCAATTATTTTCTTCAAATTTCAATTCTTTACATTTGTTTCATAATTAAAAATATTTTTAACTATTTATCTGACTTTTCAATTATTTCATTATTTATATTATTTTCTTCAATTTTCAATTACTTTCGTTCTTTTTCTCGTTCTTTTTCATTATTGGCAAAAAGTTTTTACTTATTTCTCTTTAATTAAATTTTGTTCTGTTCAATTTTAAATTATGTTTATCTTTTTTCATTTATTTTCTCTAATTTTTAATTATTTTCTTTTATTTCAATGAACTTCTGAAAGTTTTAAATATTTTTCTCAAATTTTGCTTAACTTTCCTTTATTTAAAATATTTTATGTAATTTGTTTAAATATTTTCCTAAATTTTAATTATTTCTTTTAGTTTTAATTTATTTATCTCAACTTTTAACCATGTTTTTTCAATTTTCAATTATTTTCTCTAATTTTTCATTATTCAATTTTGTTTTAATTTACTTTAAAGATTCTTAAGTATTTTTCTCAAATTTAAATTATTTTCTTTATGTTTAAAACATTTTTATGATTGTTTAAATTACTTTCCCCAATTTTTAATTGTTCATTTTTTTTTCAATTAATTTGCAAAATTTGAATTATTTTGTTTAATTTCAATTATTTTTTGCAATTTTTTTTAATTCTAAAATATTATAAATTTTGTCCTAAATAAATATTTATTTTATTTATATTAATTGATTTTTAAATATTATATTTAAAATATTTATTTCTTCGTATTAGATAAATATTACTTACCGATTTGTTATATTTTTTATTGTATTTTATAATTTCTAAAAGGTATGAAAAACTAATCGCGCGCTGGCGCGCGTTTTATTTTGCTAGTAATTAATAATTTTCTATTAAAAAAATTCTTACTATTTAATAGTACACTGCAAAAACAGGTGTCTTAAATTGTTCAAAAAAGTCTTAAAATAAGACATTTTTTTTGTCTTAGACACCAAAAGTATCTTAATTTAAGACATTTCTCCTAGCGATTTTTACTATTACTAGAGTAAGTTTTACTTGTTTTACTAAAAGTTACTTTAGAAATAGTAAAAGTGTATAATAGTGTATAATGAATATAATGAATAATGAATAATGAATATTTCTATTTCGTGGCAATTTTTTATAACTTTAATATTAAAATAGTTATCAAATAAAAATTATATAACTTTCAAGCAGCAAGACAAAATTCAATGACCGAAATGCTAAAACAAACTTACCTGTGTTCTCTTCAAGATTCCAAAAGAAATCAACTTTACAGTTACTTTCCCGATACTTAATTTTAATAAATTATAAATATAAACATTGAAGATTTCGGTTAGTAATCAAATCAATACATTATTCCTCTCAGATGGAAATGCGCGCCCAATCATATTGATTTGTTTACTAACAAAAATCTCCAATGTTTACATTTACAATTTATTAATATTAAATATCAAGAAAGCAACTGTAAAGTTGATTTCTTTTAGAACCTTAAAAAGAACCCAGGTAAGTTCGTTTTAGCATTTGGGTCATTGAATTTTCTCTTGCTGCTTAAAAGTTATACAATTTTTATCTAATAACTTTTTTAATATTAATATTTTTCAGGGTGTAACCAAAATTTTACCCCCAAAAAAAGTTATTTAACCTGGTACTGTGCTTGAAAGTTGGGTAAAAAGTGGTGACCTTTAACGGTTTTGGTTCATTGGTCTCTTTGCATAAAAAAGTAGCGGGTCGTAAAAATCCATGCAGGCCTCTTTTGATAACCTGCCTTCTATTTTGGACAGATGATAGCGCCTGTCGAGAAGGCGGTCACTTCCTATCTCTGGTAAAGAAGTGGCGTGCATATTAGCTGCCACGAGTCAAAGGCATGACCGCGGGGTGTCCGGGACCCCATGGCGATGGAAAACGAGAAAGTATAGATATACCCAACACAAATATGCTCTATATGGATATAGATATATACATATATATATAGAATATACCAACTGCACGGCGTTGCATCTAAACTCCAAAGCAACATTCCCTCCCCGTGTGCGCAGATTAGGTCTAAAATCGACCATCTGGCAGTCTAGTCCATTTGTGCCTCTTTTTTTTTTTTTTTTCACCTACCTATTATTATTAATAGAAAATTTTTCTCGAGGAAAATCCCGTGTGGTTTTAAAGAAAAGTCTTGTAACCGCCCATTTCTTTATTATATATTACGAATCTATATATATATATATGTTTCGTAACCCTCGTGTTATTATTATTATTAAATACCCTCATCTCACTAAACTTAATACTCTGTCCCTTTTCGCTGAACCCTATCGTGATTTTGTGACATTGACACTTTCCCAGAAGTCTTCCTCTTCGAAATTCTATACACAGATGCTTGGGACCATACACCCGGAGAATACGAATTACGATTCAGCACTTGAATTGAATTCGCTACACTGCAATGTGTAATCTTGAGATAAGCGACAGTGCCATTAATGCACTTTCAGACATTCAAACGTTGTTATGGATTTTAAACCAAAATCAACATACACTCAAAGACTTTAGTAAATAATAAGTAAAATAAACTATTAATCTCTCTAAATCTGAATTAGAAATTTTCTACTATGAGTTAGTCAAATTCATGGCTCATTTTTCTCTAATTCATATAGTAAAAAACTACTAATTCTTAGTAGAAAGCTACTAATTCTTAGTAGAAAACTACTAATTCTTAGTAGAAAGCTACTAATTCTTAGTAGAAAACTACTAATTCTTAGTAGAAATCTACTAATTGAAATAGTGAAACTTTACTTTGAAAAAAGTAGATTTTTTACTAATTTAATTACTAGTTTTCTACTAAGAATTAGTAAAATTCTAACTATTTTAATAGTAGCTCACTTTTCGCTAATTCATTAGTAGAAAACCACTAATTAAGATTTAGAGAGATCTCTATTTTCAATATTCTTAAACTAATTTCCTAGATTTGGAAAATTTTTTTTTTTCAAATTTTAGCAATTTTCTTCAATTTTCAATTATTATTGTTATCATTTGCAATCAATTTCTACAATTTTTAATTATTTTTACTATTCCTCGATTAAATTACTAAATTTTCAATTATGTATCGCATTTTTCAATTATTTTTTTCAATTTTCATTTTCTTTTATCTTTTGTACACCTTTTAATTAGACATATTAATTATTTTTGAATTAATATCCTAAATTTTTATTTATTATCTCAAATCTAAGTTATTGTATCCAGTTTTCAAAATGGTTTAATAATTTTTCAATTATTTTTCTGAAATTCCAATTGAGTTCTGTTTAATTTTAATTTCTTTTTAATTTGTAATGATTTTCATAAATTTTATATTATTTTGAATGTTTGTTGATTAATTCTAAAAAGTTGAATTATTTATCTCAAATTTCCATCACTTTCTTCAAATTTTCAATTATTTCTATCATTTTTTAATTACTTTTGTCATTTTCAAATATTTTTTAATTCATTTTCTAACTTTTCTTATTATTTATCTCAAATCCCAGTTACTTTTTTAATTTAAAATTATTTTTATCATTCTGCAATAACTTTCTTTTATTATAAATTTATGTTGTAATTTTCTAAATTATTTTTCACATATTAAAATTATTTTATTACTTTGCAAATATTTTCTCGAATTTTTTATTATATTCTTTATTCTCGAAATAATTTCCCAGATTTAAAAATATTGTTCTCAAATTTTAATAATTTTCTTCAGTTTTTAATTATTTTTACTACTAGCAAAATAAAACTCGCGCGATTTGTTTTTCATACATTTTAAAATTATAAAATACAATAATAAATATAAGAAATCGGTAAATACTATTTATCTAATAAGAAGAAATAAAAATAATTATTTTAAATATAATATTTAAAAATCAATTAATATAAATAAAATAAATATTTACATAGGGCAAAATTTGTAATATCTTAGAATTAAAAAGAATTGCAAAAAATAATTAAAATTAAACAAAATAATTGCAAATTTTGCAAATTAATTGAAAAAAAAAAGGAAATTAATTAAAAGTTGGGGAAAGTAATTTAAACAATCATAAAAATGTTTTGAACATAAAGAAAATAATTAAAATTTGAGAAAAATACTTGTGAATCCTAAAAGTAAATTAAAACAAAATTAAATAATGAAAAAATAGAGAAAATAATTGAAATTTAAAAAAACATGGTTAAAAATTGAGATAAATAAATTAAACTTTGAGAAAATAATTAAACAAAATACATAAAATATTTTAAATAAAGGAAAGTTAAACAAAATCCAAGAAAAATACTTAACACTTTCAGAAGTTCATTGAAATAAAAGAAAATAATTTAAAATTAGAGAAAATTCTCAATTATTTTTCACATATTAAAATTATTTTATTATTTTGCAAATATTTTCTCGAATTTTTTATTATATTCTTTATTCTCGAAATAATTTCCTAGATTTTAAAATATTTTTCCCAAATTTTAATAATTTTCTTCAGTTTTTAATTATTTTTACTATTCCTCAATTAAATCCCTAAATTTAAGATAAATTAATTATTTATTAATTAATTTTCTGAATTTTCATTTATTACCTTAAATCTAAGTTATTCCATCCACTTTTTAATGTTTTAATCATTAATTAGTTAAAAATAACTAATTATTAGTAAAATCGTGCCTGAGTTTTTGTTTCTCCAATTAGTTAAAAATAACTAATTATCAGTAAAAATATAACTAAAAAATAGTTAAAATTTCACTAATTTAATTAGTAAACAGAGTTTTACTAAAATATTAGTAATTTTGACATAACCTAAAAATGAATTTGACTGAAAATTAGTTATTTTTTACTAAATGGTTAGTAGAAATATAACTATTTCAATTAGTGACTGAGTTTTTGCTTTTAAATTAGTTATTTTTAACTAATTCGGATCACCATTTTTTTATCATTCTGCAATGATTTTCATTTATTACAAATTTATGTCATAATTTTCTCAATTATTTTTCACAAATTAAAATTATGTTTTTCAATTTTTATTATTTTTATTACTTTGCAAATATTTTCTCTTTAATTTTTAACTATTTTCAATATTCTTCAATTAATTTCCTAGATTTAAAATTTTTTTTCTCAAATTTTAGTAATTTTCTTCAATTTTCAATTATTATTATTATCATTTGCAAACAATTTCTTCAATTTTTAATTATTTTTACTATTCCTCAATTAAATTCCTAAATTTTCGATTATTTATCTCATTTTTCAATTATTTTTTTCAAATTTTCATTAAGTTTGTCAATTTTTAATGTTTTGTAACTTGTAATGATTTTTACAAATTTTATATTATTTTGATTATTTGTTTATTAATTCCGAAAATTTACTCGAAATCAAATAAATTGTCAACTTTTGCGTTACAATAAATACGCTAATTAAGAAACTCTTTAATTTAACATAGATTTATTTATTTTCTCCCCTCCCTCCCCCAACCCCTGTTTAATTCAAATTTGAAAAAAAAAATTAAAAAATGAGATAAATAATCGAAAATTCAGGAATTTAATTGAGGAATAGTAAAAATATTTTAAAATTTAAGAAATTGATTGCAAATGATAACAATAATAATGAAAAATTGAAGAAAATTGCTAAAATTTGAGGAAAATATTTTAAAATCTACGAATTTAATCCAAGAATATTGAAAATAGTTACAAATTCGAGAAAATATTTGCAAAGTGATAAAAATAATAAAAATTTAAGAACATAATTTTAATTTGTGAGAAAATTATAACATAAATTTGTAATAAAAGAAAATTATTGCAGAATGATAAAAATAATGGTGAATTAAAAAAATAATTGTAATTTAATATAAATAATAATAAAATTAGAGAATTTAATGAAAAATAATTGAAAATGACAAAAAACTAATTGAGAAATGATAAAAATAATTGGAAATTAAAGTTAATTATGGGAACTTAAGAACAAAATTGAGAAAATTACAGAATTTTTTTGATTTAAAAGAAAGTGATTGCAAATCGAAGAACATTATTTAAATACTTGAAAAATACAACTAAAATATAAAATTTAAGAAAAACTGATGGAGCATATAACAAGTTTTTTAACATTGAAAATTATTTGTAGATATTAATTGTAATTTTAGAAAAATAATTTTAAGAAATACAGAATATTTGTGAAGTAGAAGAAAGTACCTTATTACAAAATGATTTATTATAGAAATTTTTAGAAATAATTGAAAATTTATTGAAGAAAATAATAGAAATTTGAGATAAATAATTGAAATTTTCGGAATTAATCAATAAATATTCAATATAATATAAAAATTGTCAAAATCATTGTAAATAAAAAAAAAGAGTTAAAAATTGACGAATTGAAATTGTCGAAAAATAATTTATGAATGATTAAAACCTTAAAAAGTGGATGGAATAACTTAGATTTGGGATAATAAATGAATATTTAGGAAATTAATTGAAAAATAATTAATATATTGATTCGAATGTAATTAACTTAAATTTTCAATTTTAATTCATCTAAATTGTAAATTAAGTTAATTTCCAATTAATCCAAATGGTAGTTTATCCAATGTCCAATTTTTATTGATAATTCTTCAAATTTTAGTTTTTAAAATTTTATTGCTTTTTTTTTTTAAATGATCCAAATATAAATTTTATCGTTTTTCAGCCCAAATAATATAATTTATATCCAAATAAAAATATTAAAAATAAGTAACTAATTAATAATTTCTCATTAAAATTGAGATATTTTGGATAGGAATAAAATAAAATAATTGTTAATTAATTTTTTTTTACATCTCAGTTATATTTATTATTTATATAACTCCTTTTGTTAATCACTTGTCATTTTAATTCAGGGAAAAGTAGAACCAAAATCTATTTGAAACTGCATTTAAAGTTCATCTTTTAGTCAAGTTGAAGATGGAAAAGTTTTTATACAATTTGAGTCGCTCGGTGGCAAGATAGTGTCTGGCATAAAGTTAGTTACTTTACTTCTCGTGTCGATGCTTCTGAAATGCTGTGAATACACTCTTGGATAAAGTTCTTGAGCCACGGTTCTGAAAGCAAGATAATGTTGGTAATTGAATTTATCAATTCACCCATTATATATACAATAAATTCACAAAGTTTCTATTTCCAGACTTTTATTTGATAACAAATCAGCGTATTGCCCAATTTCTTACTTGTATTTAAACTCGTTAGTCGCACTCATTTTCTCTATATATTTATATATTCTGTTATAAAAATCTTGATAAAATATATATATGTAAGTAATTTCAACTGTAATCTGCAACAGTTAAGAAAAAAAAAAGAAAAAAAACTGTGGTAATTGACTGCGCACTTCTTTGCTTTATCTTTCAGCCGAGAAAACTCTTATTCGTTTTTCTCATGGAGCATGTATAAACGCTTTTCTGAAAGATTCTCTGAGATTTTCAATTTATCGAAACGTCATTCGATTATCTGGAAATAAAACGGCTTCCACGACATTCGTTACATTCGTTACGGAAATAGAACTCAGGTAAAATTTGTGCTGGATTTTCAATCTGAAAGATAACGAAGAAGCAAAAGATATTTCATGTAGTGAAATTGCAAAACGTATTTCTAACGTTAATTTCCAATAATTCGCGGTCAGGAGGAAATTAAAAATTTTCTGTGGAAACGGATTTTTAGGAAAAAAAAAATTAATTGTGTGTCATTGGAAACTTGAGTGTCCAATATTCGAGCAGTTGTGATAATTTTCTATGTATTATATTTTTTTATTAGCACAATTTCTTTCATTACTTTTAAACACTCAAAATCCTTGGATATTAAGTTTATAGTTTATATAATTTATAGTTTATAGTTTATCCATTAACTTTTATCTCACTTGTATAATTAATTAATTTACTACCTTTGGATCAATTGGATAAATAACAAGAATATGATAAACTGGAAAAAAACATGATCAATATATAAAAAGAATATGTCAATACGAAACGAATATGATCAATGTGAAAAGAGTTGGTTGCAATACAAGAAAAATATGATGAATATAAAAAAGAGTATGATCAAAATGAAAAAAAAAATACTACCAATATACAAAGAATAATAATAAGAAAATATATATATGTCAATCGTATAAGAAAATTTATAAAGGAACGAGATGATAAAACGAAGTAAAAGAAAGCATTAGCGAACTTAATATTGGTCAAGCGGATTTCAAGAGAAGAAAATGTTCTTTTTTCATAGCATTCTTATAATAGCTTTTATTTGAGATTCAAGTATACTGTGTAACCTCGCGACCCCGTACAACACACACGAAGACGACGCAAAATTCTGCGAAGCATTACATTCGTACCTCGTAAACTGCGTACAGATGCTCGTAAAGTCCTGTGGAAAAGGGTATGGACAGTGTTGCCAACTCGTTCAAGTAAAATACCCCCCCTAGTTATATTACTCGATTGCTTATTAAACTTTTATATTGAATCCCATTTTACGCATTCGTGATATTCAAAACTATAAAAAACAACTTTACGTTCTTTTAGCGTATAGCTATACTTCCTGCATAATTAAGCGCAACGGCTTCGAAAAAAGTATAACGGTACTGCTTGTGGTCCCGTAGCCTTAAATTGTACAGAAATTACACTTTTATGACACCTTTTACTTAAATGCTTCTTCACTTTTAAGGGCACACAAGCTGGCATAGAAAAGTTCATAAAATCATTACGGTATTATGTTTCACGCGCAAGTTTTTAGCGTTTCTTGTCACTGGAAATTTGTTATTAACAATTATACTGAAATAATTAATTAAAAGGCTTTAACGTTCGAGGTTTGGTTAAATTTTTAAAATTCCAATGATACACTTTCGGACAAGTCGGTTATTCAATTATGCGCTTTTATTAAAAAGATAAAAATTACATTAGTCTGACGTTTCGAGAATCAACCATTCTCATTTTCATACACTGTAAAAACAAGTGTCTTATTTTAAGACATTTTTGTCCTCACTTTTAAGACGTTTTAAAGTGTCTTAATTTTAAGCCAATGGGAAAGCATCTTTAAAAATTATTAACCAATGAAATAGCTTGAAATAATCGTAAGACGCTTTCTTAATGTCTTGTGTCTTAAAATAAGACACTTTGAAGACAGCAGTTTTTGCAGTGTAAGGACAATATTTTCACAACAAGATAAATTGGATCATAAACCAAAAACGAGTGAAAGGTATGTCATTTTACAATGAGCGATTTTTTGAAAGAAATTTTTTCTTTTATGTCCAGAAAAATTAACATTTGAGATTTTGTGTCTTCTAATATAGTTCTCGTTAATATAAAAATCATCCAATTTCCAATTACTCTAAATGTAAATAATTTCAATTTCTAATTAATCAAAATGTAAATAAATTCCATTTTAAATGTAAATTTATTCAATTTCCAATTTATGTAAATGTAAAATAATTCAATTTCCAATTACTACAAATGTAAATGTAGCCTTTTTAAATTAATTCTAATGCAAATTAATTCAATTTTTCTGTTTGTCAAGTAATCCTAAAATTAATCCTATAATGTAAAATCCAATTTAACTTAATTGCAATGTAAATTAATGTAGTTTTCAATTAATCTGAATGTAAATTTATTCAATTTCCAACTTATATAATTTAAATTAATTCTTTTTTCAAACAATTCGAATGTAAATTAATCGAATTTCAAATTTATTTACTTCTAGCTTAGGGCAATTTCCAATTGATCCAAATGTAAATTATTTCAATTTTAATTGATGCAAATGTAAATAATTCGAAATAATTACAGCTTCCAATTGATACAAATGTAAATTTATTCATTTTAAATTAATTAGTTTACAATAATTCCAAATGTAAAGTAATTCAATTCATAATTAATCCCAATGTAAATTATTCCAATTTTAATAGATGTAAATGTTACTTTGTCCAATTTTACAATTCATGCGGATGTAAAATAATTCAATTTCCAATTATTTCAAATGTAAATGTGGCCTTTTTAAAATAATTCTAATGTAAATTAATTTAGTTTTCAATTAATCCGTTTTTGAAATAATCCTATTCACAAAGAATCCTAATGTAAATTTTTTCAATTTTCATTGATGCAAATGTCCGTAATTTCAATTTCGAATTGATCCAAATGTAAAATTCAATTTAACTTAATTCAAGGTAAATTAATGCAGTTTTCAATTAATCCGAATGTAAATTTATTCAATTTCCAACTGATGTAAATTAATTATTTTTTTCAAACAATTCCAATGTAAATTAATCCAATTTCAAATTGATTTACATGTAACTTAGTTCAATTTCCAATTGATCCAAATGTAAATTATTTCAATTTTAATTGATGCAAATGTAAATAATTATAAATAATATCAGTTTCCAATTGTTACAAATGTTAATTTTTCTTGAAAAATTAATTTTATTAACCTGTAAATTCAACATAATGTGTATAAAAAAATCATTACCTTGCTTCAAAACAAATCGATTGACCTATATAAAGATCATATTTTGTCAAAATTTTAAAACATAATTCGCAGCTTAAAATATGTACATTTTTTAAATTTCTCAATTTTCTACTTTTTTAAAAACTTTTATTCTTTTATTTTATATTACGTAAATTTAATCTTGTACTAAACAATATTCTGAAATCAGACACAAGGGTTTTTAAAAATAAGCATTATAAACAATTTTATTGAATTTTGAATTTTTGAAAAATTCGCTTTTTCAAAAAAAAAAAGTGTTTAACCTATAAACTGAACTTAATAAATAAAAAAATCATATTTCTTGCTTCAAAATAAATCCATCTATATAAAGTTTTTTTTTCAAAATTTTAAAAAATAAATCGCAATTATCAAATTTTTAGAAAATTGAAATTTTTAATTTTTTAATAATGAACTTCATAAATCTCGGCTTTTTTTAATTCTCTTCTTATTTATTTTTCTTTATTTAAAAAAAGCCCGTAAATATTTGAATTTTTTGAGCAGGGTTTCTACTCTCTAAATCTAAATTAGTTCTCTCTAAATCTAAATTAGTAGTTTTCTACTATGAATTAGTCAAATTCATGGCTCATTTTTCTCTAATTCATATAGTAGAAAACTACTAATTCTTAGTAGAAAACTAATAATTGAAATAGTGAAACTTTACTTTTAAAAAAAGTAGATTTTTTTTACTAATTTAATTAGTAGTTTTCTACTAAGAATTAGTCAAATTCTTAATATTTTAATAGTAGCTCACTTTTCGCTAATTCATTAGTAGAAAACCACTAATTCAAATTTAGAGAGTTATATATAAACATCTAATAATTAGTAAAATCGTGGCTGAGTTTTTATTTCATCAATTAGTGAAAAATAACTAATTATTAGTTAAAAAATGACTAATTGTTAGTTAAAAAAAAACGAAAAATTATTAGTTAAAAAATGACTATATGTTAGTTAAAAAATAACTAAAAATAGTTAAAATTTGACTAATTGAATTAGTAAACAGAATTTTACTAAAATATTATTTATTTTGACATAACCTAAAAATGAATTTGACTAATAATTAGTTATTGTTTACTAAATAATTAGTAGAAATCTAACTTTTTGAATTAGTGCCTGAGTTTCTGCTTTAAAATTAGTTATTTTGATCTAATTTAGATTTAGAGAGTACTTTTTTATTAATTTTTATGTCACTGTCTCATTCTTGTGTTTTTTTTTTAATTTTTCTCTATTTCTTTAATAATGTAGATGACTTTTTTTATTTAAAGGAATTTTCCCATTTTTTTTTAATAGACTGTTTTCTTATCTTTTTACGTTTATATTTTTCTTTTTTTTAAAATTTATTCTTTTTTTGTTGCTTTTACGTAATTTTTTTAATTTTACGATCATATGAATTGTAGATATTTTTTTGAAATCTTCTCGTTTATTCGACATATTTTGTTTGATTTTTTTTACTCACAAAGGAAACTTTGTGATGGTTAAGATTTCCGATTTTCCAAAACTAGTCTAAATCGACTCATTTTAACCTAAAAAGCGCAAATTTTTATTTTTAAGCAAATGTTCAGATGTATCTATGTCTGTGTGTGTGTGTGTGTTTAACTTTTTTTGTCGTCAGGATATCTCGACAATTATCCAACCGATTTCAATATACAGAAGAAAATTTTTTCAGCACATTTTTTTTATCGAAAAATTCATTTTTTGCCGAAAATTTTTTTTATGCTAAAAATACAACTTAATGAATGCAAAAGTCATATTCCTTGTCTGAGAAAGACTCGATTAACCTATATAAAGTTAATTGATCAAAAATCCATCAAATCAATCTTGTTTTTTCATTTTTTTTTTGCATTTAAATTCGTTTTTTTAATAACTTCCTCAACTAACTTCTGTATTATATTAATAATAAAATTTTTGTGCTTACAATCTCTAAATCTAAATTAGTGGTTTTCTACTATGAATTAGTCAAATTCGTGGCTCACTTTTCTCTAATTCATATATTAGAAAACTACTAATTTTTAGTTTAAAACTAAAATAGTGTAAAACTAAAATAAATAGTGAAACTTTACTTTTAAAATAAGTAGGTACATTTTTTTAACTAATTTAATTTGTAGTTTTCTACTAAAAAATAGTAAAATTCTTACTATTTTAATAGTAGCTCACTTTTCGATAATTCATTAGTTGAAAACCACTAATTCAGATTCAGAGAGCATGGAGACGAAATCTCCACAAAATGGACATAATATTCACCCAGTTGATTAAATATTTTATTCTTCATTATTTCTTACTAAATCTTCTCAATTTAAAAAACAAACAACTTAGAAATAAAATTTTGTAAATTTTATATATTTTACAAAAAATCCTGACTATTATCATCCCTGTTAAAAGATTTTTAATCCATCCAATGAAAATATTTCCAAACAATTTCAATGTTTGAGATTCAATTAATGGTACATTACTACTCCTTGCTGCTCTCGGCAGATGAAACATGCCTCGATTAGTACTATTTTCTTTAGAATTATTCGAGTCCCGCTATTATTTTCCCATGTAAGGGGTGCGAGAGTTGTCAAGAGAGAAAAAAAAAGGATGAGGGCGCCCGATTATTTATTAGATTAGGGGGAACTTTAAAACTCTGTAGGGGATCCTTACACTTTTGAGGAGAAGGTTGTTGAAAATTTCAATACGGGAAACTATATATAGTATATATTTGATGGAATGATTCGTCAATGACAGAGACCTAGTCAACTGATCGTGTAATTGTAATATATTATCGTCACTGGTGGAGAAAAGAAAAAAAAAAAAAAGAAGAAGGTGACTTCCACTCGCTACTCTATGCGCTGCGCTAATAATTAAGTCAAGGAAAAAGGGGAAGAAAATAAATCTCGAGGACGAAGTAAGAAAGGTTGTATTGTAAATTGTACGAGGGCATAAATCTGGGGAGAAGTGGCTTCAAGTTGGCAACGCTGGTCATGAAAAGGATGTTGGGTCTTCGAGAATGGCAGTAACGTCAGCACGTCCAAGATTCTGGCACGTGAGAAAACTTAAGGGCTGAGACAGAAGAATCTATTCGTGCACCCAGGAGTTAAAAGTGGTCGATTAATCCTCGGCTGAGGATCGTGCTACAGTGGCAGGGCATTCTTGTTTTCTTTCTTCTTTTTCCCTCTTCTGCCTGATCTTCACTTCTTTTTTTTTCTTCTTCTTTTCTTTTTACCCGATTCTTGAATCCTTCAACTTGTAAACACCGGTCAATTAATCCCGCATTGAGACGAGTGTATTATACGTTTTGGAATATAGCCATTTTTGTCAACTAGTCGAGCAAAAGCGCTTTTGTAATGAACGTTTGATTAAACGATTATTCAACTGATGAAAAAAAAAAATCTTAAAACTAAAGAATTGTTCTTACTGGCATACCATTTTTCCTCTTAGGTCATTAAAGTATTCCTTTCCAATTGATCCAAATGTAAATTAACAGGGTGGCCACAAAACTCAATTTACAAATTTCCCTGACTTTTCCCTGACATAAAATTTTTATTATAAATAATAAACAAACAGCTAAAATAAATTAAAATTGTGCTATATTCTTAAAAGCAGGGCTGATAACAATCATGATCGTTTTTCAAAAATTAAAAAAATCCGATGTTTTTTATTTAAATCTGATTTTTTTTATATCAATCAAAAATTGATTTTTTAAAAATATAATCAGTAAAATCTCTAAATGTTTATTTATAAAGAGTTTATTAAATAAATAAAGAAAAAATTAAAAAAACAACCCAAGAATGAAACAGTAACATATAAAAATACATATAAAAAAGTAGAAACTCTTTTAAAAAATTCAATTATTTACAAACATTTTTTTAAAATTAACATAATAAATAAGAAGATAATTAAAAAACGGTAAAATATATTACTATAAAGAGAACAAAATTTTAAAATTAAAATAATTAGAGAATTATTTTACAAATTGAATACAAAAAAACGAATACAATTTTGGAAAATTTTAAAAAAATTTAAAAAGAAAATAAATTTTATGAAATAGAAGAACGATGTTAACATGAGAATATTTAATACAAGATGAAATTTACATAATATAAAATAAAAGAATAAAAGCTTTCAAAAAAGTAGAAAATTGAGAAATTTAAAAAAATGAAGAAAAAAGCATCAAATAAATGTTTTAAAAAATTCTTAATTATAAAATAAAATCTAAACAATTTAAAAGAAGGAAAAATGATAACAAAAATTAAAGAAATAATTAAAACGCAAGGAAGGATTAAAAAAATAATAAAACATCAAGAAAATTAAATAAATAGGAAAAAAAATGGAGAAATGTTCTTTTCCTTAATCTAATAAACTGTAAAAAAAATGTAAAAAGTACAAAAAATAATAAAATTTGGTTAGAATCTACACTAAAAAATTAGAGTTAATAAAAATAAAATTAAAAAATGTATGTATCAAGATAAACAAAAAGTTCACAAATGAAATTTAAAAATCCTTTAAAAATAAAAAAAGTTTGGGCAAATTAAACCAAAAATTTTTTTTAAAATATTACACTTACAACAAGTCCAACGATAAATTAAGAAAAATTAAAGAAAATCTATAAATCTTATGCAAGAATAAGTAAGTTTGCGAAAAATCTCGGAAAAAATTACCAAGATATAAAAACAAATTGAATAAATTTAAAAAAAAATAAGTGTGTTTATTTTTAGAAATATGGAAATAATTATGAAAATTACGAAATAAAAAATTTAGTTATTATAACAATTAATTAATCTTATTATAGTTATTATAACAAAATTGTGTAAAATAATATTAAATAATTTGCATAAAATGAAGAAAATTAAAGAAAATTCTAAAATACAAACACAAATACAAAAAAATATCAAAAGTAAAATGAAAAAAAAATCTTAAAATTTTGTAAAAATAAGAAATTATAAGATAAAAACTAAACAGTTTCAAAAATGTAATATCTCTTAGAAATATTGTAAAAAGTAAAAAAAAAAGAATTATTGAGAATATGGAAAACAATTAATAGATTTAATTATTTTGCATTAATTAATATGCATTTAATTTTGAATTAATTGAAATTTAAAAGTTGGAACAAAGAGAAATGTGAGTTAATTGACGTTTGGAATTTATTTAAATTATAATGAATTAAAGAGATTAATTATTAAATATAATTAGAATAATTATAATAAGAATAATTATTATTAGAATAATTATAAAATTATTTTATAATATAAATGAAAAACAAGAACATACGTCATAATTAATCAAATCTTTTGCATAGACTATTTTAAACTACTTTAAATGAATATAGAACTTCTCAATTCTTGTCTACGTGAAATTTTCCCTGACAAAAAATTTTTTTTCCTGACATTTCCCTGACTTCCCTGACAAATTTTTTTTTCCCTGACATTTCCCTGACTTCCCTGACTTCCCTGACACTGTGGCCACCCTGATTAATTCAATTTTCAATTTATCAAGGAAAATAAATTAAATTCGAATGAATTGTAATTTATCCGAATTCGTATAAATATTTACTTCAATTAAATTTACTCCAAATGTAAATTTATACAATTAAACTTTTTTTTATGTAAATACAACCAATTTTAATATGCTCCAAATGTAAATAATTCAATTTTCAATTAGGCCGAATGTAAATTAATCAAATTTTTAATTAATTGTATTGGAAATTAATTTAATATCCACTTGAATCATATTAAATTCAGTAATGTAAACCATTATGGAATTTTATTTATTATGGATTGAATTGTTTTTCATTTATTAAAAGTAATTTTTATTTTACTATACTTTCAAGCTAAAAACTAATTTTTATTCTGAGGTTATGTCATAGGGTCAAACATCCTTAAATAATTAAGTAACTTCTTATTTTTTTTTTTTAAATATATCGTTTTCCATTAAAATGTAGATACCCAGTGTTTTCTCCACGTGCAGTCAATTATTACAAGTTTCATTTTCATCATCAAACTCGAAGCAAAAATATCGAGTTTCATAACTCGAGAAATTCGAGCAGCTTTCCTTATCCCCAAATTGAAGCGTAACTTGTCCCCAATGCACTTTTATGTATATCGATAAACATATTTGAACAAGGATTGGTTACGGTTATCTTTAGACAGTGATTGGAAATGACATCCCAAGGCGCCATACCGATAGTCATTCGATCGAAAAACCCCCCAGAGTGACATACTGTTTTAATTCATCCGTGGGGGCGACTTTAAAGAGGGTTGAAAATAAAAAAAAAGTAAGCGGGGGTTAAGTAAAAATCCAGAATCTGCCTGACACATGCCAGAAACATAATTTTTCTAAAAAAGATATATAATTTCCCCCGGGACGACTTTTACGTAAAACACACGTGTTTTCTTATTTCCATCATGCCTCACATGTCAGAACAAAAATTATTTATAGTTCAATAAATATTAATCTTTGTATATTGCTTTTTTCAATTTTTATCAATTTTGTAATATTTATTTATTCATATTTTAAATTTTTCGTTTTTACGAAATTTATCTCAGGTTAACAGACAGTCTGAAAAAAAGTTAGTCCAAATGTATTATTTTGATTTTAAAACAGAAAACTCATATAATTTAATGTAATATTTTTCAATGAAAGTGTGAAAAATTTTATTTTCACAAAATGAGTAATTAAAAATTGCAATTTGATGAAAATTGCAAAATTTGACTTTTAAAAACCTTGTCTAATTTGACGTTACATCATCCCTAATTTCTAAACATGAATTTTTTTTTAATTTTCATCAAATTGCAATTTTTAATTACTTATTTTGCAAAAAATATAATTGTGTGATTATAATTCAAAAATCATTTGGACTAACATTTTTTTCGTTTATTATAATTTATTATTTATAATGTACTATTCCTCGTTAAGGAGGTTTTCCAAAAAACTATTTTCTACAGATTCTTGTAAAATTTTAACAACATTTAAATGCATTATTTTACATGTATGGTTACAATTTCACTGAAATTTACCGTTCTGTTTTTAAGATATAAATTTTTAGAGTTGGAACTTTTATATGGAAACAGTAACAAAACGCGGAAAATGACTATATTTTAATTAATTAAAGAAAAAGGCCTTATAAATTTAAAAAAAAAAATATATATTTTTAATTATAGTATAATACAACTTTTACATCAATATTAAATTAATTTACCGTATCTTGTTAACTTAAAATTGATTTTAAGTATAAATAGACCTACAAATAACTACAAAAATTGAAGATAACAGTTGATAATTGAAGAATTAAATATTGAACTTGACAAAAAATAAAAATTAAGAATTAAAAGAAACAATTTATAATGAAAAGAAATAATTAACAATGGAAAGAAATAATTGAACAATGACAAAGATATTTGACAATTAGAAACAAAATTTAAAAAAAAAAAAATATTAATCTACAATTGAACAAAAATTGAAAAAATTGAATAATGGTTATTAAATTCAAAGAATATAATTGAAAATTGGCCAACTAGATAGAAAATCAAAAAAAAATAATTCAAAATTGAAGAAATAAATTGAAAATTAAATAATGAAATTGAAATCCGAAAAACACAGAATTATTGAATATTAAAAAAAAAACAATTGAAAATTGAGAAATAAAATTGAAATTCAAATACAATAATTGAGAATTAAAGAAAATTACTGAACAATTGGATTGAAAAAAGAAGAAAATAATTTATAATTAAAAAAAAATGGAAAATGCCATTAATTATTTAATATTGAAGAAAACATTAAAAATTGAAGAATAGAATTGTTGTTTAAAGAAATTAATTGAGAATTGAAAAAAATAATTAAACAATTAAATTGAAAATAGGAGAAAATTATTGAAAATTGAAGGTTTTGAAACATGAAATAAATAACTAATAATTGAAAAAAAATAATTGAATAAAGTCGAGATTACTGAATATTTATTTATTTGAAAATACATACGGGTCAAAAAACAATTGAAAATTGAATAAAATAATTAAAAATTAATTTTTTAATTTTAATATAAAAATATATTTGTGCCCGTAAAAGATCTGATGATTGTGGGCTGTATTATTGACAAATAAAAAACAAATAAAATAAAGAAAATAATTTAAGTTTGAAAAAAATAATTGAAAATTGAAGAAAATGCTTAAAAATTAAAGACAATATTTGAAAATAGCAGAAAAATTTAGAAATCGACGGAAATAATTGGGAATTGATGAAAATAATTTAAAAATTATCAATTTAAATAAAAATTGAAAGAAAAACATAATTTAAAAAAGCTGAGAATTGTTAAATATTGAAGAAAATTGGGAAGAAATTAAAAATTAAAAAAATTGAGAAATTGAAAGAAATATGAAAAAATAGTTGGAATTTGAAGAAAATAATTGAAATTTAAGAAAAAAATTGGAAATTGAAGAAAATAATTAAGAATTTAAAAAAAATCATCGTAAAATGTCTAGAGTTATTGAATATTGAAAAAAACAATTGGAAATTGAAGAATGGAATTGAATGTTGAAAATTATAATTGAGAATTAAATAAAATAATTCAAGAATTGAACAATGGGATTGAAAGTAGAAGAAAATAAGTGTTAATTGAAGAAAAAAGAAATTGAACAACCCAGGAATTATAGAATTTGAAAAAAACAATAAAAAATTAAGAATATAATTGTAATTTGAAGAAATTAATAAAAAATTGTAGAAAATAATTTGAAATTAAAGAAAATGTGATTTTATGAAAATTGTTGAATAATAATTAATAAATTGAATTGATGTTTCAAAAACATAATTGATAATTGAAAAAAAAATATTGAAAAAAGCCGAGAATCATTGATTATAGAAGAAAATAATTGAAAATTGGAGAAGTTATTGAGATGATAGAAAAAAATAGTTGAAAAAAGTCGAGAATTTTTAATATTAAATTAAATAATTAAAAATTGAAGGAAATAATTAAGATCTGAAAAAAAGAATTAAAAATTGATGAAAATAGTTGAAAATTGTAGAAAATAATTGAAAAATGAATCAAATAATTGGCAATTGAATAAAATAATTTAGAGTTACAGAAAACAATAAAAAAATTAATTAAAATAATTGAAGATCGTAGAAAATATTTCCGAATTAAAGAAATTAATTAGAAATTGATGAAAATAATTAAAAATTGAAGAAAATAATTGTCAATTGAAGAAAAAAGTAGAAAATCGAAGAAAATAATTGAGAAATAAAGAAATAATTTGAAATTAATTAAAATAATTCATAATGGAAGAAAATAATTGAGAATTATAGAAGATAATTGAGAATTGTAGAAAAAAATTGAAAATTGAAGAAAATAATTGAAAATTGAAAAGAATTGTCAGTTGAAGAAAATAATTGTGAATTTCTGAAAATAGTTGAATAATTGAAGAATTTAATTGAAGCTTCAAGAACGTAATTGATAATTGAAAAAAAATATTGAAAAAAAGAGAGAGGATTATTAAATATCGAAGAAAATAATTGAAAATTGAAGGAAATAATTAATATCTGAAGAAAATAATTAAAAATTGATAAAAATAGTTGAAAATTGAAGAAAATAATTAAAAATTTAATCAAATAATTAGCAATTGAAAAAAAATTAGAGTTACAAAAAACAATTAAAATAATTGAAAATCAAAGAAAATATTCCAGAATTAAAGAAATTAATTAGAAATTGAAGAAAATAATTGGCCATTGAAGAAAATAGTAGAAAATCGAAGAAAATAATTTTAAATTAATTAAAATAATTCATAATGAAAGAAAATAATTAAGAATTGTAGAAAATAATTAAAAATTGAAAAGAATAATTGGCAGTTGAAGAAAATAATTGTGAATTTCTGAAAATAGTTGAATAATTGAAAAATTGAATTGAAGCTTTAAGAGTGTAATCGGTAATTGAAAAAAAAATATTGAAAAAAAGAGAGAGAATTATTGAATACCTATCGAAGAAAATAATTGAAAATTGAAGAAAATAATTGAAAATTGAATCAAATAATTGGCAATTGAAAATAATAATTTAGAGTTAGAAAAAACAATTAAAAATTAATTAAAATAATTGAAAATCGTAGAAAATATTTCAGAATTAAAGAAATTTATTAGGAATTGATGAAAATAATTGAAAATTGAAGAAAATAATTGGCAATTGAAGAAAATATATATAATTATTTATATTGTAATGGGCTTTTGCCTGTAAATAAATAAATAAATAAATAAAATAGTAGAAAATAATTGGAAATTGAAGAAAATAATTGAAAGTTAAAGAGAATAATTGGCAGTTGAAGAAAATAATTGTAAATTTCTGAAAATAGTTGAATAATTGAAGAATTGATTTGAAGCTTCAAGAACGTAATCGATAATTGAAAAAAAAATGGAGCCAGTATCATTTTGACACATGACTTAATTTTAGATTGTTATATTGTACAGAATGGAAATGTTATTTTGTACAACTGCTAAATGATATTTTGTACAATTTTGAAAAATGAATTTGTTATTTTGTACAATTTTTTAAAAAAGCAATAAAACATTGGAAGTACAATATTTTAGCTTTTTTAAAGAATTGTACAAAATAACAAATTCATTTTTCAAAATTGTACAAAATATCATTTGGCAGTTGTACAAAATAACATTTCCATTCTGTACAATATAACAATCTAAAATTAAGTCATGTGTCAAAATGATACTGGCTCAAAAAATGTTGAAAAAAAGAGAGAGAATTATTGAATATCGAAGAGAATATATTATATTATATTTTAATTTTTAATGCATTTTTTTATTTTTCAATTGCATAATTGTCGCATAATTACACAAAATTTAATCGCATAATCAGATTGGTTAAAAATGTAAAAAGTTATTATCTTTATTTATAAAACAAATTGATAAATTAGTCAAATTTATTAATTCCCAGTTTTTCCCGGTCAATTTTAATAGCTTGAAGTTCTCAACGGAAAAAAATTCAACAAAATTCGTTTGTGTAATGATTTTAACTATAAAATACTATTTAGAAATCGAATTATAACAAGAAATGAAATAAAAAAGATATTGAATATCATGGCCCGATAGAATGAGAACCTCTTAAGCGGCTGAACATCCTTAATATAACTTTCTTTGAAAATCTTACATTATACGTATAAGAATAGAAATAAGAGAGGTCATTAATTTTAATACTCGATTTAGTGTCCCATCAGGGGATAATAATTTAGGCGACCTGCCAAATTGTCCAAGCTGCCCGAATTCCCATGAAATAAAAATCGATACTTGTCATCGAGATCTTTAACGAGACTTTTCGAGGGGTGAAAATATATAAAACGTCAGATGCATTTCAAACGTGACTTTGCATTTTTAACCGCATTATTTAGTTTTGTATATCCGCCTAATAATAAATCAGTATTTACAAGAACATTGGGCCTTATCCTGTTAAAATTACCATAATTCTATTATTAAAAAGTCTCGACTTTTTTTAACGGTTTCCTTTTCAGTTTTCACCTTTCAGCGCCCAATCCATCAGATATTTACAAAACGAAATAATATAGATAAAAAGAATATTTTTTCTACTTTTCAGCTAGCTTTTTCAGTTTATATCTGATTTACAAATATAGAACAAAATTGTAAGAGATAAAAGAAAATAATGACATATAATGAGATAAAGAATTGATAAAATGATATAGAATTAACGGGAAAATAAATAATTTGACATTGGATAAAGTCTCACGCTATAAGAATGGGAAAAAAAATCAAAAATAATAATACGGTTTTCAATCACTGGATTAAATCGAAGAAGGGCAATCAATTTTTAACCATTTTCGGAACGAATTTTTCCTGCTGGAAGAAAATGCCTTTTTCCCAGGGCCAGGTAAAAGTGCAGATGTTTCTCGATTGGATTTCAGGTCGCGGTGTTTTTCAACACTCTGTCTTGCAAGCGGCAGATTACGCAAGAAAAAAACGAATCGATCATGTGAAAGAAAAGCAGAACTTTATATCGAAGAAAAAAAGAACGAGATGTAAAGTGTAATATAGTGCCTGAAGAATGTTTACTTAGGATCGAAATGGTACTTGCTAATCGGGCTACTTTTTTTCGTTCACCGCTTTTTTATACAGTGTAAGAAAAAAAATAAAATAAAAAAGGGAGAAAAAAAGTAAAAAAAAAAATAAATTATAATGTTATGTGAAATATATAAATCTGTGGATTTCTACCTAATTGCGGGAAAATCTGCGAGTAAAAAAAAATGGAGGGAGCTACCGTGCGAACCAAGGAATTGACCCTTAGGGTCAGTTTCAGGGCGACATATTTTATACGCCCATTAGGGAAATAAATTGTATAAATCACTTGTAACACGTCCCACCTATTGAGTAACAAAAAAAAACCACTGTTCACAAATTGGTCATTTAAATCGTTTGAATTCTTATTATTGGGTATCGAGTGAGGAAAATCGGTGCATTTGTCACCGAAATTCTACACGATTTTTCATGTTTTAATTGAAGATTTCAGAAAAACGACAAGTTTTACATGTATTTTTTTTTTTATCAATCAATGCGACATATCTCTGGTAGAGATAACCTCTATTTACATTTTTTCAGCTTCTAAATATCACAACTCGCATGATAAATTGATAAAAGTTCTGGTAGATAAATGACAAATGAATAAAATTTAGAAATGCTATTAATAATATGTCTGGGGAATAATAATTTTGAATTTACCGGCAAATTTTCGGATGTGGATTGCAATTTTTCGGGAATTGTTTGATTAATAATTAATAATAATACTATAGTTAAATATTAAGTGGTTTTAATGAAATATTAAGATTAGTTACAAAAATGACTATAAAAACAAAATATATTATTTAAAAAATTTAAAACATGGGAAATACTATGAAAAAAAAGTCGACAAAAGAATGAAAAAATTACAGATAATGTCAAAAATACTGAATAAATAAAAAAAAAAGTGAGAACATTACCAATAAAAAAATAAGAACCTTTATAAAGTCTAAGAAATTATGAAAAAACGACAAAATAATAAACAAATATATTAAAAACTTTATTATAAATGCAAAAATAAGAAAGTTAAGATTCTCAACTTGAGAATAATCTAATTTAAAATGGGGAAATTAAAAAACATGAAAATGTAAAAAGATAATTACAAATTATATATTTACCTACAAAAAATACTCTCTTAATTTGAATTAGTTAAAAATAGCTAATTTGAAAGCAAAAAATCAGCCACTTATTCAAATAGTTTTTTTTTCTACTAATCATCATTCATTTAGTAAAAAATAACTAATTAATAGTTAAATTCATTTTTAGATTATGTCGAAATAACTAATATTTTATAGTAAACTTCTGTTAACTAATTCAATTAGTTAAATTTGAACCACTTAGTCATTTTTTTTAATAATAATTAGTCATATTTAACTAGTAATTAGTTATTTTTCACTGATTCCTGAAACAAAAAGTCAGCCAGAATTTTACTAATAATTAGTTAATTTTATCTAATTCAGATTTAGGGAGTAAAAAAATTTTTTAAAAATAAGAAAGTTAAGAAAACTATTAAGAAAATTGGCGGAAAATTCAGAAGTATGGTAAAATAATAAAATATGTATTAAAATATTTAAAACTTTTAGAAAAAATACTAAAATTGTTTTTCTTTTAAATCAAGACACCGAGCGATAATATACGAAAAATAGTACAATTTTAAAAATTAAGGAAAAGAACAATAAGTGAATTTTTTTTAAAAGCTAAAAATTAAATTAAAAGAAATTAAATAGTTTTGTGAAAAGTAATATTAAAAAAAAATATAGAAAAATGATGATAAAATGAGAAATTTATTAGGTCAGTAAGAATAAAATATAAAAATGTAAAAAGAAGAAGTTAAGAGCGTATATAAAGAATAAAATATTTCTTTAAAAATAACAGTTTTTAGCAAATTATTCGAAAATTTTCTCCCAAAATAAAAAACTATGAAAAAAAAAATTGGAAACAACTTTAAAAAAAAGAGAAATTTGTTAAAAACCGTAAATATGTTTTTAAAACAAGTCTAACAATATAATTTTTTTTTTAAATCATAGAATCTAGTAATTTACTAAAAAATAAATAAATTTGAGAAAAATAAACAAAATATAAAGAAAATTAAATAAATCGATTTAATAAACGGGTGAATATGGAAAAAAACTGAAAATTTAAGAAGAAATTGTATTTTCCACCAAATTATTAAAATAAATAAATTCAAAATGTTTAAACAACAAAATTTAAATTAAACATTTAGATATAAAATAAACTGAAATCATTTTCGTACAAAAAAGAAAAAAAAAGAAAATCTATAACCCGAAAAAAAGATTTTGAAATAAGAAAAAAATTAATGATTAAGTTAGAAAATTAGAAAAAGTTGTAAATACTTGTATTTAAAATAAAATGAAATGCAAACGAAACAAATAAATTTTTTAAAAATGAAAAAATTGAGAAAATTAATTGAAAATAGGCGAAAAATTCAGAAATATGATAATATAATGTCTTAAAATATTTAAAAGTTTGAGAAAAAATGCTAAAATTGTTTTTCTTTTAAGTCAACGGTTCAGACAATAATATACGAAAAATAGTAAAATTTTAAAAATTCAGGTAGGTAGAAACAACAGATAAATATTTTTTAGAAGTGAAAAATTGAAGAAAAGAAAGAAATTAAACAGTTTTGAGAAAAGGAAATATATGTTTAAAAAATAGAAAAATGATGATAAAATGAGAAATTTATTAGATCAGCATTAATAAAATATGAAAATGTAAAAAGATCAAGTTAAAAGTCTAGAAAAAGAAGAATTCCTTAAAAATAGAAATTTTTTCCAAAATGAAAAAATTTGGAGAAAAAAATTTTACGAAAAAATAATTAAATTTGCGAAAAAGAAACAAAATGTATAGAAAATTAAATAAATTGATTTAGAAACGAGTGAATCTGAAAGAAAAACTTTAAAATTTAAGAAGAAATTGTATTTTCTACCAAATTATGAAACAAACAAAATTTTAAATGTTTACACAACAAAATTCCAAAATAAGGAAAATTGAAGAATAAATTGGAAACAACTCTAAAAAAACGAGAAATTTGTTTAAAACCTTAAATATATTTTTAAAACAACTCTAACAATTTAAGTTTTTTTTCTGAATCATAAAATCTATAAATTTTGTGAAAGAGTAAAGAAATTTGCGAAATATAAACAAAATTAAATGAAAATTAAATAAAGTGATTCGGAAAACGAGTGAATCGAAAAAAATCATAAAATTGAAGAAAAAAGTTATTTTCCATCAAATTATGAAAATAAATGAATTTAAAATGGGTAAATAACAAAATTGTTAGTATAAAATAAACTGAAATAAATTGCGTAAAAGGAATAAAAATAAAGAAACTTTAAAAAAAGATTTTGAAAGGGAAAAATTAATGATAAAGTTAGCAAATTATAAAAAGCCCTCTCTAATTCTAAATTAGTTAAAAAAGACTAATTAATAGCAAAATCGTTTCTGAACTTTTGTTTGAGAAATTAATGAAAAATAACTAATTATTATTAGTAAAATATGACTAATTGTTAATGAATAAAAATAACAAAAAAATACTGAAAATTTGACTAATTGAATTAATAAACAAAATTTTACTGAAACTTTATAGTTTTTTTGGCATAACCTAAAAATGATTTTAATTAATAAATAGTTACTTTTTACTAATAAATGATTAATAGAAATATAACTATTTGAATTAGTATCTAAATTTTTGTTTTTAAATTAGCTGCTTTTAACTAATTTAAATTTAGAGAGTTGTAAATACTTAAAGTACTCTCTATTTCTGAATTAGTTAAAAATAGCTAAAAATTAGTAAAATCTTGGCTGAATTTTTATTCTAGCTATTAGTTAAAAATAACTAATTATTAGTAAAAATACTAATTTTTAGTAAAAAGATAACTTAGAAATAGTTCAAAGTTGACTAATTGGATTAGTAAACAGAATTTTACTAAAATATTAGTTGTTTTTACATAACCTAAAAATGAATTTGACTAATAATTAGTTATTTTTTACTAAATAATTAGTAGAAATCTAACTATTTGAATTAGTGTCTGAGTTTTTGCTTTAAAATTAGTTATTTTTAACTAATTCAGATTTAGAGAGTAAGTAAAATAAATTTAAACAAAAACGAATTACTTCTTGACTATTCAAATTTAAATTAACAAATTCACAGAATTTCTTAAAAATTCACAAATTGGTTCAAAAATCTCGAATCTTTTTACAAATTCCCGTCTTTAAAAGTAAAATTATAGAAAATTGTGAACAAAAAAGCGCACCTAACCTAAAATGAACTATTAACATTTATTTCATTTTCGTGTATCAGGTAAAATGGAAACTCTGATAAGTTTAAACCTAAAATTATATTAATCTGCTTTTTAAAGTAACATTACTTGTTCAATTGAAATATAAATATTCTCTTTTACACGAATCTTGTCACTCAGAGTTACTCATTCAATTAGTAGGTTTTCACTATTTTGAAGATAAACGAGTTTTCTCTTTTTTAATATTTAAAATATGACTCTCAAACAGACATTGTTAACAATTTCAGATTTAAAGAGTATCACATGTAACAACATGGAAAATAAATTTTCCATACTCAAAAAGTACAAAAGTTATCGAAACCTTCTTGTGAAAACATTGACAGCCAAAGGGGGAAAATATGTTGAAAGCATTTTGTTGTTACAAGGTAAAATCCAATTCAGGGAAAATATTAGTTTATTAGTATCTCGTGCCGTGAACGATAATACCTTGACAAAGCTCTGCCCAGGTGAACATAGAAACATTAACACTGCAGGCATTATAAGCGCTGCTGTACTACTCCCGTAGGTTTACCCTCACTAATTCCAAAACCCACTGAATATTATATTCCAGGATTCCAGGAGAAGCAAACCTTGATGAAAGGGCTACAAGAATAGGTCAGATTCCAGAAATAAACTGCATTTCAGATTTCAAAACCACATTTCATCAAGCCAAATTGGATACGTGTCGAAGTATGTTTTAATGAGAAAATGTGTATTATGTTATTAATTTCCATGCGCTTCTGCCTGTATAGATATATATATCAAATCTAATACTTCCGCTATAGAAAAAACAGTAAATTTAATGCACATTAGTGAGTGTTTTCATTAATTAATTGCCCGTCAAAGTTAATATACTCTCGCGTTTATGAATACAATTCTGAAAATTAGTGATTAATTTCAAACTCGGTATTTTCATAACAATATGGTAATGAAAGCGCCTGCAAATTGTATTTCCATGTTTCAAATAAAGGGTCAATTTAAAATTATTAGGATTAATTGAAATTAAATTGATAATGAGAACAGTTCAATTTTTAGGTTCAAGTATAACTGGAATTGATGCTATATTATAGATATGACATTTCGAGGTAGAAGCATCATAACTCGTGCCTGATTTACCTTTAACATCAATTACGGTAACCACAGACATTAGCGACTGCCTTTCAAACTAAAAGGTATTAAACTACAATACAAAGTGGCTTCTCAACACACAAATTATCAATTACCGGTCGACACTTGTAGTAATTAGGTAACAATGTGTACTTATTATTTTTATAGACTTTGTCTTTGAATAAACAAGCTTTGCGAAAGGATTTTTGAAAAAGATTATTTTCATTTTTAAAAGAATAGAAAATTTTGTAAATTTTAAAATTGTAAAAAAAGGTTTTGTCATGTTTTGATAGTATACCTTAGATCCAAAATTTATGAAGAAAAATATTGATGCTCCTAAGCAAAGGGAATAATTTTACTAATTTCTAACCTTAAAAATTAAACTACCACAATTTCGACTATTTGACCGACAATTTTTTTACCCGCGTTTTTAATCATGGCTGCAGACCTGCGGACTTGCAGATTGAAAATAGTAAAAAGAAAATGCGTTTTTAAGTGAAAAAAGTGAGTATGAAGAAAATAATTGAAAAATGACAAAAATAATTCAAATTTGAAAAAAAATTGTAAAATGACAAAACTAATTGAAAAATTGATTGAAAATCAAAAAATCAAGACAAGAATTGAAAAATTGAAACGAAATAATTGAAATTTGAAGAAAATAATTGAAAAGTTACAAAAATAATAGAAATTACAAGAAAATAATTAAAAAAAGACAAAAATAATTCAACTATGAAAAAGAATATGGTAAAACGATAAAAATAATTGAAAAGTGAATTAAAAATCAAAAAATTAATACAAAAATTGAGAAAATGAAACAAAATAATTAAAATTCGAAAAAATGATTGAAAAGTTTCAAAAAAATTGAAACTAACAGAAAAAAAATTGAAAAATGACAACAATAATTAACATTTGAAAAAATAATTTGAGACTGCAGTAAAAAATAAAAATTTAGAGTATTGAGATATTGACGAAATAATTAAAATGTGAAGAAAATAATTGAATAATGACATAAACAATAAAAAGCTGGAGTAAAATTTAAACATTTTAGACAATTGTTGAAAAATTGAAAAACATAATAGAAGTTTCAAGAAAATAATTGAAACATGAAGAAAATTATTAAATGTAAAAAAAAAATTATGTATGTAGAAAACAGTTGGAAATGGAAAAAAATAACTGAAATTTAGAAAAAATTAATGAAAAATTAAAATATAATTAAAAAATGGAGCAAAGAATTAAAAAGTTAATATATTTGTTGAAAAATTGTATAAAATAATTTACAAATTAACGATATAATTGAAGTGTGAAGAAACTAATTGAATAATGACATAAATATTTGAAAACTGGTGTAAAAGTTAATAAATTCATGAGAATAGTTCAAAGATGGAAGAAATTGAAATTTAAAGACAATACTTCGAAAATGTCAAAAATATTTGTATAGTGAGAGAAATAATTGTAGTTTAAAAAAAAAACTGAAAAATGACAAAAATACTTGATAACTGGCGTAAAAAGTTAAAAATTTGAAGACAATATACTTGAAAAATTGTCGAAATAATTGAAATGTTAAGAAACTAATTAAGTAATGACAAATAATTGAAAGCTGGTGTAAAATTAAAAATTTATAAACAATAATTGATAAACTGAAAAAATTAATAGAGGTTTAAGGAATATAATTGAAAAAGGTGTAAAAAGTGAAAAAATTCATGACAAAAATAAAAAAGAATGAAGAAAATTATTGAAGTCTGAAGAAAATATTTGAAAATTGGTGTAGGAAATTTCAAAATTCATGACAATAATAAAAGGATTCAGAAAAGCCATTCGACAATGGCACAAATACTTGAAATACAAAGAAAATAATTGAAAAATGTAAAAAAGTTAAAAAATTCATTACCATAATTAAAAGATTGAAAAAATGCCATTTAAAGACAGTAATTCCAGAATGTGAGAAATATAATTTTAATACTGACAAGAATAACAAAAATAATTGATAACTGGAGTAAAAAATTAAAACTCTCAAGATAATACTTCAAAAATTCACAAAACAATTGAAATGTTAAAAAACTAATCAAAAATACGTAAAAAATGAATAAATTCATGAGAAAAATAAAAAAAAGAAGAAAATGCTTGAAGTTTGAAGAATTCAGGAAAGTCATTCAAATTTAAAGAAATTGATTAAAATAAAAAAATAAATACAAAAATTTTAAAATTGAATAACGAAATAATTGAAATTTGAAGAAAATAATTGAATTATGACTAAAATATGTCAAATGACAAAAGTAATTAAAGAATTAATTAAAAATCAAAAAATGGTGACAAAAATTAAAACGAAATAATTGAACAATGACAAAAATAATTTAAATTTGAAAAAAATTTATAAAATAACAAAAACTTATTGAAAAATTGATTAAAAATCAAAAAATGATGACAAAAATTTAGAAATTTAATCGAAATAGTTAAAATTTTGAAGAAAATAATTTAAAAGTTTCAATAATAATTGAAATAACAAGAAAATAATAGAAAAATGGCAAAAATAATCTAAATGTGAAAAAAAATTATAAAATGACTAATAAATACGAAAATTGAAAAATTGAATAACGAAATAATTGAAATTTGAAAAAAGAATTGAAATGTGCAGTGTAAAAAACTTAAAAATTCATGACAATAAAAAAGATTGTTCTCCTAAATGGGTTCTTGTGAACCCGTATATGTATTAAATAAATAAATAAATAAATTGTTTAAAAAATGATGACAAAAAGTTAAAACGAAATAATTGAAATTTGAAGAAAATAACTGAAATATGACAAATATAATTCAGATTTGAAAATATATTAAATGACAAAACTAATTAAAGAATTAATTAAAAATTAAAATATGATGACAAAAATTGAAACGAAATAATTGAAATTTTAATAAATTAATTGAAAAATGACAAAAATAAGTCAAATTTGAAAAAATTTGTAAAACGACAAAAACTTATTGTAAAATTGATGAAAAATCAAAAAATGATGACCAAAATTGAAATTTGAAGATAATTGAAAAATGACAAAAATAATTCAAATTCGAAAAAAATGTGTAAAATAACAAAAATTTATTGAAAATTTAATTAAAAATCAAAAAATTGAAACGAAATAATTGAAATTTGAAGAAAATAATTGAAAAATGACAAAACTAATTGAAAAATTGATTAATAATTAAAAAATTGTAACGAAATAATTGAAATTTGAAGAAAATAATTGAAAAATGACAAAAATAATTCAAATTTGAAAAAAAATTTGTAAAATGACAAAAACTTATTGAAAAATAATTGAATAAAAATATTAAAATGATGAGAAAAAATTGAAAAATTGAAACGGAATTATTGAAATTTCAAGAAAATAATTTAAAAAAGTGTGAAAAATTAATAAATGTATGACAATAAAAAAAATGTAGAAAATAACTGAAATTGGTAGAAAATAATTGAAAAAAGTGTAAGAAATTAATAAATTCATGACAATAATAAAAAGAATGAAGAAAATGATTGAAGTTTGTAGAAAATAATTGAAAGGTGATGTAAGAAATTTAAAAATTCACGACAATAAAAGAAATTGAATAAAATAAAATTAAAATTCGTAGAAAATAATTTTAAAATGGCAAAAAATGTTAATACGTTTGACTTAACCTTTAAATATCGATATGAAAATTTACAGAAGAAACATTTTTTGAATATAAATCATCTCAACATATTTTAAAATCAATACTCTCATAATTTTAAATTTTAACTTTAGACAAATCAAAATCACGTTTATAGGTTGTTCAGTTGAATGACAAGCAACATCTGTGTTTTTGGTCTTTAATATCTCGATCATGTTCCTGAACTCTATCTTCTAATATGTATCATTGTTTTACCTGAAGATGACATTTGTGTGTCAAAACACGTTGTCGATTAAACTCATTAAAAGCAGGTTTTGTGTGTATTACATTTATATTGGAAAAAGGACCTGATAACAATCATCCAACAATAATTAAGATCCGAATCGTAAAATTATTTTCTAAAAAATTACCTTTTCTTGGAGAGCAGTGTGTACGATTCTTTTGAGTTGGCGCATAGTCTCATGCGCATTTTGCGGCTACCGCGCTTTTTCGCGATTCCACCTTCTAAAACTGGCATCCAGACGAACATAGAAACACCAACAACATCAACACTATATAAACAAAACTATCCAACAAGTTTTTGCTATCAGCAACTACGCACCATCCGCTTGATTTCCCCTTATCACCGGTGGTCCTTCACCCACGAACAGCCGAACAATAAGTCCATTCGACCTCTTCTTCCGATAAGTCTTATCTCCCAACAATGATCACCATGTGGTACTCCGGCAATGCTCACTCCGCGTGACACGATTCTGCTCTCAGGGTCGATCCAATCCCAATCGATACCCTCCTTATAAATCTTCACTTTTTTTCCAAATGATCCTCTTCCGTGTTACAAGTCCAAAAATCTTTAATAGATACTTTATTAGCAAATTGGTATTGTTATAATGTTCCTCTTCCGTATGACAAGTCGAAAAATCTTTAATAGGTACTTTATTAGCAAAAGGATATTGTTTTATTGCTCCTGTTCCGTATGACAAATTCAAAAATCTGTAATTGATACTCTATTACCAAAAGGATATTGTTTTAATGTTCCTCTTCCGTAAGTTTAAAAATCTTTGGTTACTTTATTAGCAAATGGGCATTGTTCCACTGTCTTAATGGATATTGTTAATTCCTATTATGTTTAGTACCTATATCAATAATGCTTACTATGCATATTGTTACTGTAAACTACTTCTTAAGTAACTTTACTAAACTGCTTCTTTGAATTTTTACACCAAACAGTTGTAAATCCCATTGAATCCAAAGTTTCCATATGACGTACCACTATCTAAAAGAAACTAAATCCACAAATCAAACAAACTTTATCATGTACTGGCTTGTAATTAAACAAACATCTTATCTCATAGGAACACTGAACTCTTCTAACCACGTCACTGATGATAGTTATCAGACGAACATTAAACACACTAAGCGCATGTCAAATAAATCACACCTTGTATATCCATGAAATGTCAACACATCTTTGCAAAAAGGAACGTCTTCAACATATCCTTAGACAATTTCAGTACATCCTGAACAAATTTCAGCACATCCTGACATAACTGAACACAAGGAATATTTTCAAAACACTATTACTGCCAAAAAGCACATTGACACAAAAATCAAACAACACCAAATCCGTTTTGACCCTAAACACAAAAGTACATCCTCTCCTCAAGTCTGTTCGATTTTTGCAAAATTTCCGTAAACAACAAAGCACAATTGTGGGTACTGTACTGTTTTCCGGGAATACGAGATAAACTCTGCGGCACGCGTTTCCTTGTGCTGGTTGTTTTTCTTGAATGAAGAGAGTGGTGAATGCCTGTGCTCACGGACGGACGGACGGAGCAAGTATGAAACTACGATGAACCATGCGTCATGGCAAAGGGGCCCCACCATGGCCCGTTCGAGGAGCTGGAAGCGTCAAGTATACGCTAGGAAAAAAAAACAAGGGGGCTAAAGGGCAGCCGGAGTGAGAGGGGAAGATTCAAAAAATCCCGAGAGGGGATATCCCTTGGACAATTTAGCCCCATGTATACCTACAGATAGGTATAGACACGTGAATCGGTATCGTAGGTACCGCGCACCGATGAGCACATGAATCTTCTTTAATTAATTCTACAGATTGACTTTTTTTTTCTCTCTCCACCAAGTCACGTTTATTTCCCTTTATATTGGATTTCAACGCCCGATGCCTACCTCTCGCCTGAGAAGATTTTAATTAAGGGAATATTAGAGACCGTTATCAGGGATTAAGAGGATACGCCGTACAACTCCGGGGTCAATTCGACAATTTAAAGGTGTATAAAGTGATTTAAAATTGAAGGGTTATTTGTAATTGAAGACTGATTAATGGACACTTGGGAATGGTAAATAATAGTAATGACAATAGTCATTATATCGGTTTAGAAAAAGGGAAAGAAAATCAAAATGAAAGTGCAGGGCTCGAACGGTAGATCTGTAAATTCAATCTTTATAAAAAGAGGACTTGCAGATTAAAAAAAGTAAAAAAAAGTGGATTTTTAATATAAACAAATGAGTAAATAGTCAGTTTGATATTACCGATATTAATTTGGAGCCCGCCATCAGGAAAATAATTGGTGTATATTACGCCAATCAATTAAAAAATTATAAGATTCATGACAATAATAAGAAAATTTAGGAAAGCTACTCAAATTTGACGAAAATAATTCAAAAATAACAAAAATAAATCAAATTTGAAAAATATTGTAAAATAACAAAAATAATTGAAAAATTCATTAAAATTCAAAAAATTATGAGAAAAATTAAAAAATTGAAACGAAATAGTCGAAATTTGATAAAAATTGTAAAATGACAAAACAAATTGAAAAATTGATTCAACATTAAACAATTGAAACGAAATAATTGAAATTTGAACACAATAATTAAAAAATAACCAAAATAATTCAAACTTAAAAAAAAATGCAAAATGACAACACTAATTAAAACTAGGTGAGAATTATGTCCATTTCATGGACATTTCGCTTCCAAGTAAGCAAAATAATTTGCTTCCTCATAGAGGAAGCAAGAAATTAATAATATATAAGTTAATTGGGGAAGTTATTTAAAAATGAAGAATTTTAAATGCAAAAAAATGTAAAAATATGAATTATTTTACGAATTCTTGATCAATTATAAAAGTTGTATAGGTCAATCGATTCTTTTTGAGATAAGGAATATGATTTTTGTATTTATTAAGTTGTATTTTTAGCATAAAAAAAAATTTTTGGCAAAAAACGATTTTTTCGATGAAAAAAGGTGCTTAAAAAAATTTGGTTGGGTATTTTCAAAAATCCTTGTGTCCAAATTTAGATATTCATGAGCTTAATAAGTCATCCAAATTTTATTGGAATCCGTTTAAGCGTTCTCAAGATATCTTGTACACAAAAAACGCTACACACACACACACACACACACACACATACATACACACACACACACACACATACATCTGGACATTTGCTTAGGAATGAAAATAAGTCGATTTAGACTATTTTTGGAAAATCGAAAATTTTAACGATCACAAAGCTTCCTCTATGAGGAAGCAAAATTGATTAAAAATCAATAAATGATGACAAAAATTAAAAAATTGAAACGAAATAGATAATTGAAATTTGAAGAAAATAATTGAATTATGCCTAAAAATAATTCAAATGTGAAAAAATGTAAAATGACAAAACTAATTGAAGAATTAATTAAAAATCAAAAAATGGTTACAGAAATTGAAACGAAATAATTGAAATTTGAAGAAAATAATTGAAATATGACCAAAATAATTCAAATGTAGAAATATTGTAAAATAACAAAACAAATTGAAAACTTAATTAAAGATCAAAAATTGATGACAAAAATTGAAAAACTGAAATGAAGAAGTTGAAATTTGAAAAAAAAATTGGAAATGACACAAAGAATTGAAAAATTCAATTAAAATCAAAAAATGACAACAAAAATTAAAAAATTGAAACAAAAAAGTTGAAATTTGAAAAAAATTGTAAAATGACAAAACTGATTGAAAAATTGATTAAAAATTAAAAATTGAAACGAAATAATTGAAATTTGAACAAAATAATTGAAAAATGACAAAAAAATTAAATTTATAAAAATTTGTAAATTACAAAATCTTATTTGAAAATTGAGTAAAAATCAAAAAATGAGGACAAAAATTGAGAAATTTAAACGAAATAATTAAATTTTTGAAGAAAATAATTTAAAAGTTTAAAATTTTTTTGAAAAAACAAGAAAATAATTGAAAAATGACAAAAAATTATCTAAATTTAAAAGTAAACTATAAAATGACTAAACCAATTAAAAAATTGATTAAAATAAAAAAATGAAGACAAAAATTGAAAAATTGAATAAGGAAATAATTGAAATTTGAAAAAAAATAATTGAAAAGAACAGTGCAAAAAACTTAAAAATTTATGACAATAAAAAAAATTGTTCAAAAAATGATGACAATAATTTAAACGAAATAATTGAAATTTGAAGAAAATAATTGAATTATGACTACAATAATTCAAATTTAAAAATATGACAAATGACAAAAATAATTAAAGAATTAATTAAAAATCAAAAAATGGTGACAAAAATTGAAACGAAATAATTGAAATTTGAAGAAAATAATTGAAAAATGACAAAAATAAATCAAATTTGAAAATATGTCAAATGACAAAACTAATTAAAGAATTAATTAAAAATCAAAAAATGGTGATAATAACTGAAACTAAATAATTGGAATTTTAAGAAAATAATTTAAAAAAGTGTAAAAAAATTGATAAATTCATAACAATAAAAAAATAAAATGAAGCAAATAATGGAAATAGGAAGAAAATAATTTAAAAGTGCAGTGTAAAAAACTTAAAAATTCATGGCATTAAAAAAATGGTTCAAAAAATGATGACAAAAATTGAAACGAAATAATTGAAATTTAAAGAAAATAATTGAAAAAAGCGCGGTGAAACTAGCCGCCCGCCAGCCGGCAGAATCGCCCGGCCAGCAGAAGAATCCAGTGGCGTAGAAAGTAGCGCGTGACGCGGTAGGCCTCCGCGGCATTCTGGCCGGCACATTAGTCTAATAGAACTTTATCGAGAAAATTATTAACAATATTTAATCAATATTAATAGTGGAATGTTTAGACAATATTTTCCAGCCTTGGCAAAAAATTTTATAATAAAAATTGAGTCTAGGAAAAAACTCTAAATCTCAAAAGTTATAAAAATCGCGTTCTGCCAGCAGACGGGTCAGACGGCTATATATTAAAAACAATTATTATTAACAATATGTTATTAATTTTAACAGAGGAATGTTTAGACAATATTTTCCAGGCTTGGAAAAATTTTTAGGATAAAAATTAAGTCCAGGAAAAAACTTTAAATCCCAAAATTAGGAAAAATCGCGTTCTGCTAGCAGACGGGTCAGACGGCTAGATATTAAAAACAATTATTATTAACAATATGTATTTAATATTAAGAGAGGAATGTTTAGACAATATTTTCCAGGCTTGGAAAAATTTTTAGGATAAAAATTAAGTCCAGGAAAAAACTTTAAATCCCAAAATTAGGAAAAATCGCGTTCTGCTAGCAGACGGGTCAGACGGCTAGATATTAAAAACAATTATTATTAACAATATGTATTTAATATTAACAGAGGAATGTTTAGACAATATTTTCCAGGCTTGGAAAAATTTTTAGGATAAAAATTAAGTCCAGGAAAAAACTTCAAATCCAAAAATTAGGAAAAATCGCGTTCTGCTAGCAGACGGGTCAGACGGCTAGATATTAAAAATAATTATTATTAACAATAAGTTATTAATTTTAACAAAGGAATGTTTAGACAATATTTTCCAGGCTTTGAAAAATTTTTAGGATAAAAATTAAGTCCAGGAAAAAACTTTAAATCCTAAAATTAGGAAAAATCGCGTTCTGCTAGCAGACGGGTCAGACGGCTAGATATTAAAAATAATTATTATTAACAATAAGTTATTAATTTTAACAAAGGAATGTTTAGACAATATTTTCCAGGCTTGGAAAAATTTTTAGGATAAAAATAAAGTCCAGGAAAAAACTTTAAATCCCAAAATAAGGAAAAATCGCGTTCTGCTAGCAGACGGGTCAGACGGCTAGATATTAAAAATAATTATTATTAACAATATGTATTTAATATTAAGAGAGGAATGTTTAGACAATATTTTCCAGGCTTGGAAAAATTTTTAGGATAAAAATTAAGTCCAGGAAAAAACTTTAAATCCCAAAATTAGGAAAAATCGCGTTCTGCTAGCAGACGGGTCAGACGGCTAGATATTAAAAACAATTATTATTAACAATATGTATTTAATATTAACAGAGGAATGTTTAGACAATATTTTCCAGGCTTGGAAAAATTTTTAGGATAAAAATTAAGTCCAGGAAAAAACTTCAAATCCAAAAATTAGGAAAAATCGCGTTCTGCTAGCAGACGGGTCAGACGGCTAGATATTAAAAATAATTATTATTAACAATAAGTTATTAATTTTAACAAAGGAATGTTTAGACAATATTTTCCAGGCTTTGAAAAATTTTTAGGATAAAAATTAAGTCCAGGAAAAAACTTTAAATCCTAAAATTAGGAAAAATCGCGTTCTGCTAGCAGACGGGTCAGACGGCTAGATATTAAAAATAATTATTATTAACAATAAGTTATTAATTTTAACAAAGGAATGTTTAGACAATATTTTCCAGGCTTGGAAAAATTTTTAGGATAAAAATAAAGTCCAGGAAAAAACTTTAAATCCCAAAATAAGGAAAAATCGCGTTCTGCTAGCAGACGGGTCAGACGGCTAGATATTAAAAACAATTATTATTAACAATATGTATTTAATATTAAGAGAGGAATGTTTAGACAATATTTTCCAGGCTTGGAAAAATTTTTAGGATAAAAATTAAGTCCAGGAAAAAACTTTAAATCCCAAAATTAGGAAAAATCGCGTTCTGCTAGCAGACGGGTCAGACGGCTAGATATTAAAAACAATTATTATTAACAATATGTATTTAATATTAACAGAGGAATGTTTAGACAATATTTTCCAGGCTTGGAAAAATTTTTAGGATAAAAATTAAGTCCAGGAAAAAACTTCAAATCCAAAAATTAGGAAAAATCGCGTTCTGCTAGCAGACGGGTCAGACGGCTAGATATTAAAAATAATTATTATTAACAATAAGTTATTAATTTTAACAAAGGAATGTTTAGACAATATTTTCCAGGCTTTGAAAAATTTTTAGGATAAAAATTAAGTCCAGGAAAAAACTTTAAATCCTAAAATTAGGAAAAATCGCGTTCTGCTAGCAGACGGGTCAGACGGCTAGATATTAAAAATAATTATTATTAACAATAAGTTATTAATTTTAACAAAGGAATGTTTAGACAATATTTTCCAGGCTTGGAAAAATTTTTAGGATAAAAATAAAGTCCAGGAAAAAACTTTAAATCCCAAAATAAGGAAAAATCGCGTTCTGCTAGCAGACGGGTCAGACGGCTAGATATTAAAAATAATTATTATTAACAATATGTATTTAATATTAAGAGAGGAATGTTTAGACAATATTTTCCAGGCTTGGAAAAATTTTTAGGATAAAAATTAAGTCCAGGAAAAAACTTTAAATCCCAAAAGTAGGAAAAATCGCGTTCTGCCAGCAGACGGGTCAGACGGCTAGATATTAAAAATAATTGTTATTAACAATATGCATTTAATATTAACAGAGGAATGTTTAGACAATATTTTCCAGGCTTGGAAAAATTTTTAGGATAAAAATTAAGTCCAGGAAAAAACTTTAAATCCAAAAATTAGGAAAAATCGCGTTCTGCTAGCAGACGGGTCAGACGGCTAGATATTAAAAATAATTATTATTAACAATAAGTTATTAATTTTAACAAAGGAATGTTTAGACAATATTTTCCAGGCTTTGAAAAATTTTTGGGATAAAAATTAAGTCCAGGAAAAAACTTTAAATCCTAAAATTAGGAAAAATCGCGTTCTGCTAGCAGACGGGTCAGACGGCTAGATAGTAAAAATAATTATTATTAACAATATGTATTTAATATTAAGAGAGGAATGTTTAGACAATATCTTCCAGGCTTGGAAAAATTTTTAGGATAAAAATTTAGTCCAGGAAAAAACTTTAAATCCCAAAATTAGGAAAAATCGCGTTCTGCTAGCAGATGGGTCTGACGGCTAGATATTAAAAATAATTATTATTAACAATAAGTTATTAATTTTAACAAAGGAATGTTTAGACAATATTTTCCAGGCTTGGAAAAATTTTTAGGATAAAAATTAAGTCCAGGAAAAAACTTTAAATCCCAAAATTAGGAAAACGCGATTTTTCCTAATTTTGGGATTTAAAGTTTTTTCCTGGACTAAATTTTTATCCTAAAAATTTTTCCAAGCCTGGAAGATATTGTCTAAACATTCCTCTCTTAATATTAAATACATATTGTTAATAATAATTATTTTTACTATCTAGCCGTCTGACCCGTCTGCTAGCAGAACGCGATTTTTCCTAATTTTAGGATTTAAAGTTTTTTCCTGGACTTAATTTTTATCCCAAAAATTTTTCAAAGCCTGGAAAATATTGTCTAAACATTCCTTTGTTAAAATTAATAACTTATTGTTAATAATAATTATTTTTAATATCTAGCCGTCTGACCCGTCTGCTAGCAGAACGCGATTTTTCCTGATTTTGGGATTTAAAGTTTTTTCCTGGACTTTATTTTTATCCTAAAAATTTTTCCAAGCCTGGAAAATATTGTCTAAACATTCCTTTGTTAAAATTAATAACTTATTGTTAATAATAATTATTTTTAATATCTAGCCGTCTGACCCGTCTGCTAGCAGAACGCGATTTTTCCTAATTTTTGGATTTGAAGTTTTTTCCTGGACTTAATTTTTATCCTAAAAATTTTTCCATGCCTGGAAAATATTGTCTAAACATTCCTCTGTTAATATTAAATACATATTGTTAATAATAATTGTTTTTAATATCTAGCCGTCTGACCCGTCTGCTAGCAGAACGCGATTTTTCCTAATTTTGGGATTTAAAGTTTTTTCCTGGACTTAATTTTTATCCTAAAAATTTTTCCAAGCCTGGAAAATATTGTCTAAACATTCCTCTGTTAATATTAAATACATATTGTTAATAATAATTATTTTTAATATCTAGCCGTCTGACCCGTCTGCTAGCAGAACGCGATTTTTCCTAATTTTTGGATTTAAAGTTTTTTCCTGGACTTAATTTTTATCCTAAAAATTTTTCCAAGCCTGGAAAATATTGTCTAAACATTCCTCTGTTAATATTAAATACATATTGTTAATAATAATTGTTTTTAATATCTAGCCGTCTGACCCGTCTGCTAGCAGAACGCGATTTTTCCTAATTTTTGGATTTAAAGTTTTTTCCTGGACTTAATTTTTATCCTAAAAATTTTTCCAAGCCTGGAAAATATTGTCTAAACATTCCTCTGTTAATATTAAATACATATTGTTAATAATAATTATTTTTAATATCTAGCCGTCTGACCCGTCTGCTAGCAGAACGCGATTTTTCCTAATTTTTGCATTTAAAGTTTTTTCCTGGACTTAATTTTTATCCTAAAAATTTTTCCAAGCCTGGAAAATATTGTCTAAACATTCCTCTGTTAATATTAAATACATATTGTTAATAATAATTGTTTTTAATATCTAGCCGTCTGACCCGTCTGCTAGCAGAACGCAATTTTTCCTAATTTTTGGATTTAAAGTTTTTTCCTGGACTTAATTTTTATCCTAAAAATTTTTCAAAGCCTGGAAAATATTGTCTAAACATTCCTTTGTTAAAATTAATAACTTATTGTTAATAATAATTATTTTTAATATCTAGCCGTCTGACCCGTCTGCTAGCAGAACGCGATTTTTCCTAATTTTTGGATTTGAAGTTTTTTCCTGGACTTAATTTTTATCCTAAAAATTTTTCCATGCCTGGAAAATATTGTCTAAACATTCCTCTGTTAATATTAAATACATATTGTTAATAATAATTGTTTTTAATATCTAGCCGTCTGACCCGTCTGCTAGCAGAACGCGATTTTTCCTAATTTTGGGATTTAAAGTTTTTTCCTGGACTTAATTTTTATCCTAAAAATTTTTCAAAGCCTGGAAAATATTGTCTAAACATTCCTTTGTTAAAATTAATAACTTATTGTTAATAATAATTATTTTTAATATCTAGCCGTCTGACCCGTCTGCTAGCAGAACGCGATTTTTCCTAATTTTTGGATTTGAAGTTTTTTCCTGGACTTAATTTTTATCCTAAAAATTTTTCCATGCCTGGAAAATATTGTCTAAACATTCCTCTGTTAATATTAAATACATATTGTTAATAATAATTGTTTTTAATATCTAGCCGTCTGACCCGTCTGCTAGCAGAACGCGATTTTTCCTAATTTTGGGATTTAAAGTTTTTTCCTGGACTTAATTTTTATCCTAAAAATTTTTCCAAGCCTGGAAAATATTGTCTAAACATTCCTTTGTTAAAATTAATAACTTATTGTTAATAATAATTATTTTTAATATCTAGCCGTCTGACCCGTCTGCTAGCAGAACGCGATTTTTCCTAATTTTGGGATTTAAAGTTTTTTCCTGGACTAAATTTTTATCCTAAAAATTTTTCCAAGCCTGGAAGATATTGTCTAAACATTCCTCTCTTAATATTAAATACATATTGTTAATAATAATTATTTTTACTATCTAGCCGTCTGACCCGTCTGCTAGCAGAACGCGATTTTTCCTAATTTTAGGATTTAAAGTTTTTTCCTGGACTTAATTTTTATCCCAAAAATTTTTCAAAGCCTGGAAAATATTGTCTAAACATTCCTTTGTTAAAATTAATAACTTATTGTTAATAATAATTATTTTTAATATCTAGCCGTCTGACCCGTCTGCTAGCAGAACGCGATTTTTCCTAATTTTGGGATTTAAAGTTTTTTCCTGGACTAAATTTTTATCCTAAAAATTTTTCCAAGCCTGGAAGATATTGTCTAAACATTCCTCTCTTAATATTAAATACATATTGTTAATAATAATTATTTTTACTATCTAGCCGTCTGACCCGTCTGCTAGCAGAACGCGATTTTTCCTAATTTTAGGATTTAAAGTTTTTTCCTGGACTTAATTTTTATCCCAAAAATTTTTCAAAGCCTGGAAAATATTGTCTAAACATTCCTTTGTTAAAATTAATAACTTATTGTTAATAATAATTATTTTTAATATCTAGCCGTCTGACCCGTCTGCTAGCAGAACGCGATTTTTCCTAATTTTTGGATTTAAAGTTTTTTCCTGGACTTAATTTTTATCCTAAAAATTTTTCCAAGCCTGGAAAATATTGTCAAAACATTCCTTTGTTAAAATTAATAACATATTGTTTATAATAATTATTTTTAATATCTAGCCGTCTGACCCGTCTGCTAGCAGAACGCGATTTTTCCTAATTTTTGGATTTAAAGTTTTTTCCTGGACTTAATATTTATCCTAAAAATTTTTCCAAGCCTGGAAAATATTGTCTAAACATTCCTCTGTTAATATTAAATACATATTGTTAATAATAATTGTTTTTAATATCTAGCCGTCTGACCCGTCTGCTAGCAGAACGCGATTTTTCCTAATTTTAGGATTTAAAGTTTTTTCCTGGACTTAATTTTTATCCTAAAAATTTTTCCAAGCCTGGAAAATATTGTCTAAACATCCCTTTGTTAAAATTAATAACTTATTGTTAATAATAATTATTTTTAATATCTAGCCGTCTGACCCGTCTGCTAGCAGAACGCGATTTTTCCTAATTTTAGGATTTAAAGTTTTTTCCTGGACTTAATTTTTATCCTAAAAATTTTTCCAAGCCTGGAAAATATTGTCAAAACATTCCTTTGTTAAAATTAATAACATATTGTTTATAATAATTATTTTTAATATCTAGCCGTCTGACCCGTCTGCTAGCAGAACGCGATTTTTCCTAATTTTTGGATTTAAAGTTTTTTCCTGGACTTAATTTTTATCCTAAAAATTTTTCCAAGCCTGGAAAATATTGTCTAAACATTCCTCTGTTAATATTAAATACATATTGTTAATAATAATTGTTTTTAATATCTAGCCGTCTGACCCGTCTGCTAGCAGAACGCGATTTTTCCTAATTTTTGGATTTAAAGTTTTTTCCTGGACTTAATTTTTATCCTAAAAATGTTTCCAAGCCTGGAAAATATTGTCTAAACATTCCTCTGTTAATATTAAATACATATTGTTAATAATAATTATTTTTAATATCTAGCCGTCTGACCCGTCTGCTAGCAGAACGCGATTTTTCCTAATTTTTGGATTTAAAGTTTTTTCCTGGACTTAATTTTTATCCTAAAAATTTTTCCAAGCCTGGAAAATATTGTCTAAACATTCCTCTGTTAATATTAAATACATATTGTTAATAATAATTGTTTTTAATATCTAGCCGTCTGACCCGTCTGCTAGCAGAACGCGATTTTTCCTAATTTTTGGATTTAAAGTTTTTTCCTGGACTTAATTTTTATCCTAAAAATTTTTCCAAGCCTGGAAAATATTGTCTAAACATTCCTCTGTTAATATTAAATACATATTGTTAATAATAATTATTTTTAATATCTAGCCGTCTGACCCGTCTGCTAGCAGAACGCGATTTTTCCTAATTTTTGCATTTAAAGTTTTTTCCTGGACTTAATTTTTATCCTAAAAATTTTTCCAAGCCTGGAAAATATTGTCTAAACATTCCTCTGTTAATATTAAATACATATTGTTAATAATAATTGTTTTTAATATCTAGCCGTCTGACCCGTCTGCTAGCAGAACGCAATTTTTCCTAATTTTTGGATTTAAAGTTTTTTCCTGGACTTAATTTTTATCCTAAAAATTTTTCAAAGCCTGGAAAATATTGTCTAAACATTCCTTTGTTAAAATTAATAACTTATTGTTAATAATAATTATTTTTAATATCTAGCCGTCTGACCCGTCTGCTAGCAGAACGCGATTTTTCCTAATTTTTGGATTTGAAGTTTTTTCCTGGACTTAATTTTTATCCTAAAAATTTTTCCATGCCTGGAAAATATTGTCTAAACATTCCTCTGTTAATATTAAATACATATTGTTAATAATAATTATTTTTAATATCTAGCCGTCTGACCCGTCTGCTAGCAGAACGCGATTTTTCCTAATTTTTGGATTTAAAGTTTTTTCCTGGACTTAATATTTATCCTAAAAATTTTTCCAAGCCTGGAAAATATTGTCTAAACATTCCTCTGTTAATATTAAATACATATTGTTAATAATAATTGTTTTTAATATCTAGCCGTCTGACCCGTCTGCTAGCAGAACGCGATTTTTCCTAATTTTAGGATTTAAAGTTTTTTCCTGGACTTAATTTTTATCCTAAAAATTTTTCCAAGCCTGGAAAATATTGTCTAAACATCCCTTTGTTAAAATTAATAACTTATTGTTAATAATAATTATTTTTAATATCTAGCCGTCTGACCCGTCTGCTAGCAGAACGCGATTTTTCCTAATTTTAGGATTTAAAGTTTTTTCCTGGACTTAATTTTTATCCTAAAAATTTTTCCAAGCCTGGAAAATATTGTCAAAACATTCCTTTGTTAAAATTAATAACATATTGTTTATAATAATTATTTTTAATATCTAGCCGTCTGACCCGTCTGCTAGCAGAACGCGATTTTTCCTAATTTTTGGATTTAAAGTTTTTTCCTGGACTTAATTTTTATCCTAAAAATTTTTCCAAGCCTGGAAAATATTGTCTAAACATTCCTCTGTTAATATTAAATACATATTGTTAATAATAATTGTTTTTAATATCTAGCCGTCTGACCCGTCTGCTAGCAGAACGCGATTTTTCCTAATTTTTGGATTTAAAGTTTTTTCCTGGACTTAATTTTTATCCTAAAAATGTTTCCAAGCCTGGAAAATATTGTCTAAACATTCCTCTGTTAATATTAAATACATATTGTTAATAATAATTATTTTTAATATCTAGCCGTCTGACCCGTCTGCTAGCAGAACGCGATTTTTCCTAATTTTTGGATTTAAAGTTTTTTCCTGGACTTAATTTTTATCCTAAAAATTTTTCCAAGCCTGGAAAATATTGTCTAAACATTCCTCTGTTAATATTAAATACATATTGTTAATAATAATTGTTTTTAATATCTAGCCGTCTGACCCGTCTGCTAGCAGAACGCGATTTTTCCTAATTTTTGGATTTAAAGTTTTTTCCTGGACTTAATTTTTATCCTAAAAATTTTTCCAAGCCTGGAAAATATTGTCTAAACATTCCTCTGTTAATATTAAATACATATTGTTAATAATAATTATTTTTAATATCTAGCCGTCTGACCCGTCTGCTAGCAGAACGCGATTTTTCCTAATTTTTGCATTTAAAGTTTTTTCCTGGACTTAATTTTTATCCTAAAAATTTTTCCAAGCCTGGAAAATATTGTCTAAACATTCCTCTGTTAATATTAAATACATATTGTTAATAATAATTATTTTTAATATCTAGCCGTCTGACCCGTCTGCTAGCAGAACGCGATTTTTCCTAATTTTTGGATTTAAAGTTTTTTCCTGGACTTAATTTTTATCCTAAAAATTTTTCAAAGCCTGGAAAATATTGTCTAAACATTCCTTTGTTAAAATTAATAACTTATTGTTAATAATAATTATTTTTAATATCTAGCCGTCTGACCCGTCTGCTAGCAGAACGCGATTTTTCCTAATTTTTGGATTTGAAGTTTTTTCCTGGACTTAATTTTTATCCTAAAAATTTTTCCATGCCTGGAAAATATTGTCTAAACATTCCTCTGTTAATATTAAATACATATTGTTAATAATAATTGTTTTTAATATCTAGCCGTCTGACCCGTCTGCTAGCAGAACGCGATTTTTCCTAATTTTGGGATTTAAAGTTTTTTCCTGGACTTAATTTTTATCCTAAAAATTTTTCCAAGCCTGGAAAATATTGTCTAAACATTCCTTTGTTAAAATTAATAACTTATTGTTAATAATAATTATTTTTAATATCTAGCCGTCTGACCCGTCTGCTAGCAGAACGCGATTTTTCCTAATTTTGGGATTTAAAGTTTTTTCCTGGACTAAATTTTTATCCTAAAAATTTTTCCAAGCCTGGAAGATATTGTCTAAACATTCCTCTCTTAATATTAAATACATATTGTTAATAATAATTATTTTTACTATCTAGCCGTCTGACCCGTCTGCTAGCAGAACGCGATTTTTCCTAATTTTAGGATTTAAAGTTTTTTCCTGGACTTAATTTTTATCCCAAAAATTTTTCAAAGCCTGGAAAATATTGTCTAAACATTCCTTTGTTAAAATTAATAACTTATTGTTAATAATAATTATTTTTAATATCTAGCCGTCTGACCCGTCTGCTAGCAGAACGCGATTTTTCCTGATTTTGGGATTTAAAGTTTTTTCCTGGACTTTATTTTTATCCTAAAAATTTTTCCAAGCCTGGAAAATATTGTCTAAACATTCCTTTGTTAAAATTAATAACTTATTGTTAATAATAATTATTTTTAATATCTAGCCGTCTGACCCGTCTGCTAGCAGAACGCGATTTTTCCTAATTTTGGGATTTAAAGTTTTTTCCTGGACTAAATTTTTATCCTAAAAATTTTTCCAAGCCTGGAAGATATTGTCTAAACATTCCTCTCTTAATATTAAATACATATTGTTAATAATAATTATTTTTACTATCTAGCCGTCTGACCCGTCTGCTAGCAGAACGCGATTTTTCCTAATTTTAGGATTTAAAGTTTTTTCCTGGACTTAATTTTTATCCCAAAAATTTTTCAAAGCCTGGAAAATATTGTCTAAACATTCCTTTGTTAAAATTAATAACTTATTGTTAATAATAATTATTTTTAATATCTAGCCGTCTGACCCGTCTGCTAGCAGAACGCGATTTTTCCTAATTTTTGGATTTAAAGTTTTTTCCTGGACTTAATTTTTATCCTAAAAATTTTTCCAAGCCTGGAAAATATTGTCTAAACATTCCTCTGTTAATATTAAATGCATATTGTTAATAACAATTATTTTTAATATCTAGCCGTCTGACCCGTCTGCTAGCAGAACGCGATTTTTCCTAATTTTTGGATTTAAAGTTTTTTCCTGGACTTAATTTTTATCCTAAAAATTTTTTCAAGCCTGGAAAATATTGTCTAAACATTCCTCTGTTAATATTAAATGCATATTGTTAATAACAATTATTTTTAATATCTAGCCGTCTGACCCGTCTGCTAGCAGAACGCGATTTTTCCTAATTTTGGGATTTAAAGTTTTTTCCTGGACTAAATTTTTATCCTAAAAATTTTTCCAAGCCTGGAAAATATTGTCTAAATATTCCTCTGTTAAAATTAATAACATATTGTTAATAATAATTATTTTTAATATCTAGCCGTCTGACCCGTCTGCTGGCAGAACGCGATTTTTCCTACTTTTGGGATTTAAAGTTTTTTCCTGGACTTAATTTTTATCCTAAAAATTTTTCCAAGCCTGGAAAATATTGTCTAAACATTCCTCTGTTAATATTAAATACATATTGTTAATAATAATTGTTTTTAATATCTAGCCGTCTGACCCGTCTGCTAGCAGAACGCGATTTTTCCTAATTTTAGGATTTAAAGTTTTTTCCTGGACTTAATTTTTATCCTAAAAATTTTTCAAAGCCTGGAAAATATTGTCTAAACATTCCTTTGTTAAAATTAATAACTTATTGTTAATAATAATTATTTTTAATATCTAGCCGTCTGACCCGTCTGCTAGCAGAACGCGATTTTTCCTAATTTTTGGATTTGAAGTTTTTTCCTGGACTTAATTTTTATCCTAAAAATTTTTCCAAGCCTGGAAAATATTGTCTAAACATTCCTCTGTTAATATTAAATACATATTGTTAATAATAATTGTTTTTAATATCTAGCCGTCTGACCCGTCTGCTAGCAGAACGCGATTTTTCCTAATTTTTGGATTTAAAGTTTTTTCCTGGACTTAATATTTATCCTAAAAATTTTTCCAAGCCTGGAAAATATTGTCTAAACATTCCTCTGTTAATATTAAATACATATTGTTAATAATAATTGTTTTTAATATCTAGCCGTCTGACCCGTCTGCTAGCAGAACGCGATTTTTCCTAATTTTAGGATTTAAAGTTTTTTCCTGGACTTAATTTTTATCCTAAAAATTTTTCCAAGCCTGGAAAATATTGTCTAAACATCCCTTTGTTAAAATTAATAACTTATTGTTAATAATAATTATTTTTAATATCTAGCCGTCTGACCCGTCTGCTAGCAGAACGCGATTTTTCCTAATTTTAGGATTTAAAGTTTTTTCCTGGACTTAATTTTTATCCTAAAAATTTTTCCAAGCCTGGAAAATATTGTCAAAACATTCCTTTGTTAAAATTAATAACATATTGTTTATAATAATTATTTTTAATATCTAGCCGTCTGACCCGTCTGCTAGCAGAACGCGATTTTTCCTAATTTTTGGATTTAAAGTTTTTTCCTGGACTTAATTTTTATCCTAAAAATGTTTCCAAGCCTGGAAAATATTGTCTAAACATTCCTCTGTTAATATTAAATACATATTGTTAATAATAATTATTTTTAATATCTAGCCGTCTGACCCGTCTGCTAGCAGAACGCGATTTTTCCTAATTTTTGGATTTAAAGTTTTTTCCTGGACTTAATTTTTATCCTAAAAATTTTTCCAAGCCTGGAAAATATTGTCTAAACATTCCTCTGTTAATATTAAATACATATTGTTAATAATAATTGTTTTTAATATCTAGCCGTCTGACCCGTCTGCTAGCAGAACGCAATTTTTCCTAATTTTTGGATTTAAAGTTTTTTCCTGGACTAAATTTTTATCCTAAAAATTTTTCCAAGCCTGGAAGATATTGTCTAAACATTCCTCTCTTAATATTAAATACATATTGTTAATAATAATTATTTTTACTATCTAGCCGTCTGACCCGTCTGCTAGCAGAACGCGATTTTTCCTAATTTTAGGATTTAAAGTTTTTTCCTGGACTTAATTTTTATCCCAAAAATTTTTCAAAGCCTGGAAAATATTGTCTAAACATTCCTTTGTTAAAATTAATAACTTATTGTTAATAATAATTATTTTTAATATCTAACCGTCTGACCCGTCTGCTAGCAGAACGCGATTTTTCCTAATTTTTGGATTTAAAGTTTTTTCCTGGACTTAATTTTTATCCTAAAAATTTTTCCAAGCCTGGAAAATATTGTCAAAACATTCCTTTGTTAAAATTAATAACATATTGTTTATAATAATTATTTTTAATATCTAGCCGTCTGACCCGTCTGCTAGCAGAACGCGATTTTTCCTAATTTTTGGATTTAAAGTTTTTTCCTGGACTTAATATTTATCCTAAAAATTTTTCCAAGCCTGGAAAATATTGTCTAAACATTCCTCTGTTAATATTAAATACATATTGTTAATAATAATTGTTTTTAATATCTAGCCGTCTGACCCGTCTGCTAGCAGAACGCGATTTTTCCTAATTTTTGGATTTAAAGTTTTTTCCTGGACTTAATTTTTATCCTAAAAATGTTTCCAAGCCTGGAAAATATTGTCTAAACATTCCTCTGTTAATATTAAATACATATTGTTAATAATAATTATTTTTAATATCTAGCCGTCTGACCCGTCTGCTAGCAGAACGCGATTTTTCCTAATTTTTGGATTTAAAGTTTTTTCCTGGACTTAATTTTTATCCTAAAAATTTTTCCAAGCCTGGAAAATATTGTCTAAACATTCCTCTGTTAATATTAAATACATATTGTTAATAATAATTGTTTTTAATATCTAGCCGTCTGACCCGTCTGCTAGCAGAACGCGATTTTTCCTAATTTTTGGATTTAAAGTTTTTTCCTGGACTTAATTTTTATCCTAAAAATTTTTCCAAGCCTGGAAAATATTGTCTAAACATTCCTCTGTTAATATTAAATACATATTGTTAATAATAATTATTTTTAATATCTAGCCGTCTGACCCGTCTGCTAGCAGAACGCGATTTTTCCTAATTTTTGCATTTAAAGTTTTTTCCTGGACTTAATTTTTATCCTAAAAATTTTTCCAAGCCTGGAAAATATTGTCTAAACATTCCTCTGTTAATATTAAATACATATTGTTAATAATAATTGTTTTTAATATCTAGCCGTCTGACCCGTCTGCTAGCAGAACGCAATTTTTCCTAATTTTTGGATTTAAAGTTTTTTCCTGGACTTAATTTTTATCCTAAAAATTTTTCAAAGCCTGGAAAATATTGTCTAAACATTCCTTTGTTAAAATTAATAACTTATTGTTAATAATAATTATTTTTAATATCTAGCCGTCTGACCCGTCTGCTAGCAGAACGCGATTTTTCCTAATTTTTGGATTTGAAGTTTTTTCCTGGACTTAATTTTTATCCTAAAAATTTTTCCATGCCTGGAAAATATTGTCTAAACATTCCTCTGTTAATATTAAATACATATTGTTAATAATAATTATTTTTAATATCTAGCCGTCTGACCCGTCTGCTAGCAGAACGCGATTTTTCCTAATTTTTGGATTTAAAGTTTTTTCCTGGACTTAATATTTATCCTAAAAATTTTTCCAAGCCTGGAAAATATTGTCTAAACATTCCTCTGTTAATATTAAATACATATTGTTAATAATAATTGTTTTTAATATCTAGCCGTCTGACCCGTCTGCTAGCAGAACGCGATTTTTCCTAATTTTAGGATTTAAAGTTTTTTCCTGGACTTAATTTTTATCCTAAAAATTTTTCCAAGCCTGGAAAATATTGTCTAAACATCCCTTTGTTAAAATTAATAACTTATTGTTAATAATAATTATTTTTAATATCTAGCCGTCTGACCCGTCTGCTAGCAGAACGCGATTTTTCCTAATTTTAGGATTTAAAGTTTTTTCCTGGACTTAATTTTTATCCTAAAAATTTTTCCAAGCCTGGAAAATATTGTCAAAACATTCCTTTGTTAAAATTAATAACATATTGTTTATAATAATTATTTTTAATATCTAGCCGTCTGACCCGTCTGCTAGCAGAACGCGATTTTTCCTAATTTTTGGATTTAAAGTTTTTTCCTGGACTTAATTTTTATCCTAAAAATTTTTCCAAGCCTGGAAAATATTGTCTAAACATTCCTCTGTTAATATTAAATACATATTGTTAATAATAATTGTTTTTAATATCTAGCCGTCTGACCCGTCTGCTAGCAGAACGCGATTTTTCCTAATTTTTGGATTTAAAGTTTTTTCCTGGACTTAATTTTTATCCTAAAAATGTTTCCAAGCCTGGAAAATATTGTCTAAACATTCCTCTGTTAATATTAAATACATATTGTTAATAATAATTATTTTTAATATCTAGCCGTCTGACCCGTCTGCTAGCAGAACGCGATTTTTCCTAATTTTTGGATTTAAAGTTTTTTCCTGGACTTAATTTTTATCCTAAAAATTTTTCCAAGCCTGGAAAATATTGTCTAAACATTCCTCTGTTAATATTAAATACATATTGTTAATAATAATTGTTTTTAATATCTAGCCGTCTGACCCGTCTGCTAGCAGAACGCGATTTTTCCTAATTTTTGGATTTAAAGTTTTTTCCTGGACTTAATTTTTATCCTAAAAATTTTTCCAAGCCTGGAAAATATTGTCTAAACATTCCTCTGTTAATATTAAATACATATTGTTAATAATAATTATTTTTAATATCTAGCCGTCTGACCCGTCTGCTAGCAGAACGCGATTTTTCCTAATTTTTGCATTTAAAGTTTTTTCCTGGACTTAATTTTTATCCTAAAAATTTTTCCAAGCCTGGAAAATATTGTCTAAACATTCCTTTGTTAAAATTAATAACTTATTGTTAATAATAATTATTTTTAATATCTAGCCGTCTGACCCGTCTGCTAGCAGAACGCGATTTTTCCTAATTTTTGGATTTGAAGTTTTTTCCTGGACTTAATTTTTATCCTAAAAATTTTTCCATGCCTGGAAAATATTGTCTAAACATTCCTCTGTTAATATTAAATACATATTGTTAATAATAATTGTTTTTAATATCTAGCCGTCTGACCCGTCTGCTAGCAGAACGCGATTTTTCCTAATTTTGGGATTTAAAGTTTTTTCCTGGACTTAATTTTTATCCTAAAAATTTTTCCAAGCCTGGAAAATATTGTCTAAACATTCCTTTGTTAAAATTAATAACTTATTGTTAATAATAATTATTTTTAATATCTAGCCGTCTGACCCGTCTGCTAGCAGAACGCGATTTTTCCTAATTTTGGGATTTAAAGTTTTTTCCTGGACTAAATTTTTATCCTAAAAATTTTTCCAAGCCTGGAAGATATTGTCTAAACATTCCTCTCTTAATATTAAATACATATTGTTAATAATAATTATTTTTACTATCTAGCCGTCTGACCCGTCTGCTAGCAGAACGCGATTTTTCCTAATTTTAGGATTTAAAGTTTTTTCCTGGACTTAATTTTTATCCCAAAAATTTTTCAAAGCCTGGAAAATATTGTCTAAACATTCCTTTGTTAAAATTAATAACTTATTGTTAATAATAATTATTTTTAATATCTAGCCGTCTGACCCGTCTGCTAGCAGAACGCGATTTTTCCTAATTTTTGGATTTAAAGTTTTTTCCTGGACTTAATTTTTATCCTAAAAATTTTTCCAAGCCTGGAAAATATTGTCTAAACATTCCTCTGTTAATATTAAATGCATATTGTTAATAACAATTATTTTTAATATCTAGCCGTCTGACCCGTCTGCTAGCAGAACGCGATTTTTCCTAATTTTTGGATTTAAAGTTTTTTCCTGGACTTAATTTTTATCCTAAAAATTTTTCCAAGCCTGGAAAATATTGTCTAAACATTCCTCTGTTAATATTAAATACATATTGTTAATAATAATTGTTTTTAATATCTAGCCGTCTGACCCGTCTGCTAGCAGAACGCGATTTTTCCTAATTTTAGGATTTAAAGTTTTTTCCTGGACTTAATTTTTATCCTAAAAATTTTTCCAAGCCTGGAAGATATTGTCTAAACATTCCTCTCTTAATATTAAATACATATTGTTAATAATAATTATTTTTACTATCTAGCCGTCTGACCCGTCTGCTAGCAGAACGCGATTTTTCCTAATTTTAGGATTTAAAGTTTTTTCCTGGACTTAATTTTTATCCCAAAAATTTTTCAAAGCCTGGAAAATATTGTCTAAACATTCCTCTGTTAATATTAAATACATATTGTTAATAATAATTGTTTTTAATATCTAGCCGTCTGACCCGTCTGCTAGCAGAACGCGATTTTTCCTAATTTTGGGATTTAAAGTTTTTTCCTGGACTAAATTTTTATCCTAAAAATTTTTCCAAGCCTGGAAGATATTGTCTAAACATTCCTCTCTTAATATTAAATACATATTGTTAATAATAATTATTTTTACTATCTAGCCGTCTGACCCGTCTGCTAGCAGAACGCGATTTTTCCTAATTTTAGGATTTAAAGTTTTTTCCTGGACTTAATTTTTATCCCAAAAATTTTTCAAAGCCTGGAAAATATTGTCTAAACATTCCTTTGTTAAAATTAATAACTTATTGTTAATAATAATTATTTTTAATATCTAGCCGTCTGACCCGTCTGCTAGCAGAACGCGATTTTTCCTAATTTTTGGATTTGAAGTTTTTTCCTGGACTTAATTTTTATCCTAAAAATTTTTCCATGCCTGGAAAATATTGTCTAAACATTCCTCTGTTAATATTAAATACATATTGTTAATAATAATTATTTTTAATATCTAGCCGTCTGACCCGTCTGCTAGCAGAACGCGATTTTTCCTAATTTTTGGATTTAAAGTTTTTTCCTGGACTTAATATTTATCCTAAAAATTTTTCCAAGCCTGGAAAATATTGTCTAAACATTCCTCTGTTAATATTAAATACATATTGTTAATAATAATTGTTTTTAATATCTAGCCGTCTGACCCGTCTGCTAGCAGAACGCGATTTTTCCTAATTTTAGGATTTAAAGTTTTTTCCTGGACTTAATTTTTATCCTAAAAATTTTTCCAAGCCTGGAAGATATTGTCTAAACATTCCTCTCTTAATATTAAATACATATTGTTAATAATAATTATTTTTACTATCTAGCCGTCTGACCCGTCTGCTAGCAGAACGCGATTTTTCCTAATTTTAGGATTTAAAGTTTTTTCCTGGACTTAATTTTTATCCCAAAAATTTTTCAAAGCCTGGAAAATATTGTCTAAACATTCCTCTGTTAATATTAAATACATATTGTTAATAATAATTGTTTTTAATATCTAGCCGTCTGACCCGTCTGCTAGCAGAACGCGATTTTTCCTAATTTTGGGATTTAAAGTTTTTTCCTGGACTAAATTTTTATCCTAAAAATTTTTCCAAGCCTGGAAGATATTGTCTAAACATTCCTCTCTTAATATTAAATACATATTGTTAATAATAATTATTTTTACTATCTAGCCGTCTGACCCGTCTGCTAGCAGAACGCGATTTTTCCTAATTTTAGGATTTAAAGTTTTTTCCTGGACTTAATTTTTATCCCAAAAATTTTTCAAAGCCTGGAAAATATTGTCTAAACATTCCTTTGTTAAAATTAATAACTTATTGTTAATAATAATTATTTTTAATATCTAGCCGTCTGACCCGTCTGCTAGCAGAACGCGATTTTTCCTGATTTTGGGATTTAAAGTTTTTTCCTGGACTTTATTTTTATCCTAAAAATTTTTCCAAGCCTGGAAAATATTGTCTAAACATTCCTTTGTTAAAATTAATAACTTATTGTTAATAATAATTATTTTTAATATCTAGCCGTCTGACCCGTCTGCTAGCAGAACGCGATTTTTCCTAATTTTTGGATTTGAAGTTTTTTCCTGGACTTAATTTTTATCCTAAAAATTTTTCCATGCCTGGAAAATATTGTCTAAACATTCCTCTGTTAATATTAAATACATATTGTTAATAATAATTGTTTTTAATATCTAGCCGTCTGACCCGTCTGCTAGCAGAACGCGATTTTTCCTAATTTTGGGATTTAAAGTTTTTTCCTGGACTTAATTTTTATCCTAAAAATTTTTCCAAGCCTGGAAAATATTGTCTAAACATTCCTTTGTTAAAATTAATAACTTATTGTTAATAATAATTATTTTTAATATCTAGCCGTCTGACCCGTCTGCTAGCAGAACGCGATTTTTCCTAATTTTGGGATTTAAAGTTTTTTCCTGGACTAAATTTTTATCCTAAAAATTTTTCCAAGCCTGGAAGATATTGTCTAAACATTCCTCTCTTAATATTAAATACATATTGTTAATAATAATTATTTTTACTATCTAGCCGTCTGACCCGTCTGCTAGCAGAACGCGATTTTTCCTAATTTTAGGATTTAAAGTTTTTTCCTGGACTTAATTTTTATCCCAAAAATTTTTCAAAGCCTGGAAAATATTGTCTAAACATTCCTTTGTTAAAATTAATAACTTATTGTTAATAATAATTATTTTTAATATCTAGCCGTCTGACCCGTCTGCTAGCAGAACGCGATTTTTCCTAATTTTTGGATTTAAAGTTTTTTCCTGGACTTAATTTTTATCCTAAAAATTTTTCCAAGCCTGGAAAATATTGTCTAAACATTCCTCTGTTAATATTAAATGCATATTGTTAATAACAATTATTTTTAATATCTAGCCGTCTGACCCGTCTGCTAGCAGAACGCGATTTTTCCTAATTTTTGGATTTAAAGTTTTTTCCTGGACTTAATTTTTATCCTAAAAATTTTTCCAAGCCTGGAAAATATTGTCTAAACATTCCTCTGTTAATATTAAATGCATATTGTTAATAACAATTATTTTTAATATCTAGCCGTCTGACCCGTCTGCTAGCAGAACGCGATTTTTCCTAATTTTGGGATTTAAAGTTTTTTCCTGGACTAAATTTTTATCCTAAAAATTTTTCCAAGCCTGGAAAATATTGTCTAAATATTCCTCTGTTAAAATTAATAACATATTGTTAATAATAATTATTTTTAATATCTAGCCGTCTGACCCGTCTGCTGGCAGAACGCGATTTTTCCTACTTTTGGGATTTAAAGTTTTTTCCTGGACTTAATTTTTATCCTAAAAATTTTTCCAAGCCTGGAAAATATTGTCTAAACATTCCTCTCTTAATATTAAATACATATTGTTAATAATAATTATTTTTAATATCTAGCCGTCTGACCCGTCTGCTAGCAGAACGCGATTTTTCCTTATTTTGGGATTTAAAGTTTTTTCCTGGACTTTATTTTTATCCTAAAAATTTTTCCAAGCCTGGAAAATATTGTCTAAACATTCCTTTGTTAAAATTAATAACTTATTGTTAATAATAATTATTTTTAATATCTAGCCGTCTGACCCGTCTGCTAGCAGAACGCGATTTTTCCTAATTTTAGGATTTAAAGTTTTTTCCTGGACTTAATTTTTATCCTAAAAATTTTTCCAAGCCTGGAAAATATTGTCTAAACATTCCTCTGTTAATATTAAATACATATTGTTAATAATAATTGTTTTTAATATCTAGCCGTCTGACCCGTCTGCTAGCAGAACGCGATTTTTCCTAATTTTGGGATTTAAAGTTTTTTCCTGGACTTAATTTTTATCCTAAAAATTTTTCCAAGCCTGGAAAATATTGTCTAAACATTCCTCTGTTAAAATTAATAACATATTGTTAATAATAATTGTTTTTAATATATAGCCGTCTGACCCGTCTGCTGGCAGAACGCGATTTTTCCTAATTTTTGGATTTAAAGTTTTTTCCTGGACTTAATTTTTATCCTAAAAATTTTTCCAAGCCTGGAAAATATTGTCTAAACATTCCTCTGTTAATATTAAATACATATTGTTAATAATAATTATTTTTAATATCTAGCCGTCTGACCCGTCTGCTAGCAGAACGCGATTTTTCCTAATTTTTGCATTTAAAGTTTTTTCCTGGACTTAATTTTTATCCTAAAAATTTTTCCAAGCCTGGAAAATATTGTCTAAACATTCCTCTGTTAATATTAAATACATATTGTTAATAATAATTGTTTTTAATATCTAGCCGTCTGACCCGTCTGCTAGCAGAACGCAATTTTTCCTAATTTTTGGATTTAAAGTTTTTTCCTGGACTTAATTTTTATCCTAAAAATTTTTCAAAGCCTGGAAAATATTGTCTAAACATTCCTTTGTTAAAATTAATAACTTATTGTTAATAATAATTATTTTTAATATCTAGCCGTCTGACCCGTCTGCTAGCAGAACGCGATTTTTCCTAATTTTTGGATTTGAAGTTTTTTCCTGGACTTAATTTTTATCCTAAAAATTTTTCCATGCCTGGAAAATATTGTCTAAACATTCCTCTGTTAATATTAAATACATATTGTTAATAATAATTATTTTTAATATCTAGCCGTCTGACCCGTCTGCTAGCAGAACGCGATTTTTCCTAATTTTTGGATTTAAAGTTTTTTCCTGGACTTAATATTTATCCTAAAAATTTTTCCAAGCCTGGAAAATATTGTCTAAACATTCCTCTGTTAATATTAAATACATATTGTTAATAATAATTGTTTTTAATATCTAGCCGTCTGACCCGTCTGCTAGCAGAACGCGATTTTTCCTAATTTTAGGATTTAAAGTTTTTTCCTGGACTTAATTTTTATCCTAAAAATTTTTCCAAGCCTGGAAAATATTGTCTAAACATCCCTTTGTTAAAATTAATAACTTATTGTTAATAATAATTATTTTTAATATCTAGCCGTCTGACCCGTCTGCTAGCAGAACGCGATTTTTCCTAATTTTAGGATTTAAAGTTTTTTCCTGGACTTAATTTTTATCCTAAAAATTTTTCCAAGCCTGGAAAATATTGTCAAAACATTCCTTTGTTAAAATTAATAACATATTGTTTATAATAATTATTTTTAATATCTAGCCGTCTGACCCGTCTGCTAGCAGAACGCGATTTTTCCTAATTTTTGGATTTAAAGTTTTTTCCTGGACTTAATTTTTATCCTAAAAATTTTTCCAAGCCTGGAAAATATTGTCTAAACATTCCTCTGTTAATATTAAATACATATTGTTAATAATAATTGTTTTTAATATCTAGCCGTCTGACCCGTCTGCTAGCAGAACGCGATTTTTCCTAATTTTTGGATTTAAAGTTTTTTCCTGGACTTAATTTTTATCCTAAAAATGTTTCCAAGCCTGGAAAATATTGTCTAAACATTCCTCTGTTAATATTAAATACATATTGTTAATAATAATTATTTTTAATATCTAGCCGTCTGACCCGTCTGCTAGCAGAACGCGATTTTTCCTAATTTTTGGATTTAAAGTTTTTTCCTGGACTTAATTTTTATCCTAAAAATTTTTCCAAGCCTGGAAAATATTGTCTAAACATTCCTCTGTTAATATTAAATACATATTGTTAATAATAATTGTTTTTAATATCTAGCCGTCTGACCCGTCTGCTAGCAGAACGCGATTTTTCCTAATTTTTGGATTTAAAGTTTTTTCCTGGACTTAATTTTTATCCTAAAAATTTTTCCAAGCCTGGAAAATATTGTCTAAACATTCCTCTGTTAATATTAAATACATATTGTTAATAATAATTATTTTTAATATCTAGCCGTCTGACCCGTCTGCTAGCAGAACGCGATTTTTCCTAATTTTTGCATTTAAAGTTTTTTCCTGGACTTAATTTTTATCCTAAAAATTTTTCCAAGCCTGGAAAATATTGTCTAAACATTCCTCTGTTAATATTAAATACATATTGTTAATAATAATTATTTTTAATATCTAGCCGTCTGACCCGTCTGCTAGCAGAACGCGATTTTTCCTAATTTTTGGATTTAAAGTTTTTTCCTGGACTTAATTTTTATCCTAAAAATTTTTCAAAGCCTGGAAAATATTGTCTAAACATTCCTTTGTTAAAATTAATAACTTATTGTTAATAATAATTATTTTTAATATCTAGCCGTCTGACCCGTCTGCTAGCAGAACGCGATTTTTCCTAATTTTTGGATTTGAAGTTTTTTCCTGGACTTAATTTTTATCCTAAAAATTTTTCCATGCCTGGAAAATATTGTCTAAACATTCCTCTGTTAATATTAAATACATATTGTTAATAATAATTGTTTTTAATATCTAGCCGTCTGACCCGTCTGCTAGCAGAACGCGATTTTTCCTAATTTTGGGATTTAAAGTTTTTTCCTGGACTTAATTTTTATCCTAAAAATTTTTCCAAGCCTGGAAAATATTGTCTAAACATTCCTTTGTTAAAATTAATAACTTATTGTTAATAATAATTATTTTTAATATCTAGCCGTCTGACCCGTCTGCTAGCAGAACGCGATTTTTCCTAATTTTGGGATTTAAAGTTTTTTCCTGGACTAAATTTTTATCCTAAAAATTTTTCCAAGCCTGGAAGATATTGTCTAAACATTCCTCTCTTAATATTAAATACATATTGTTAATAATAATTATTTTTACTATCTAGCCGTCTGACCCGTCTGCTAGCAGAACGCGATTTTTCCTAATTTTAGGATTTAAAGTTTTTTCCTGGACTTAATTTTTATCCCAAAAATTTTTCAAAGCCTGGAAAATATTGTCTAAACATTCCTTTGTTAAAATTAATAACTTATTGTTAATAATAATTATTTTTAATATCTAGCCGTCTGACCCGTCTGCTAGCAGAACGCGATTTTTCCTGATTTTGGGATTTAAAGTTTTTTCCTGGACTTTATTTTTATCCTAAAAATTTTTCCAAGCCTGGAAAATATTGTCTAAACATTCCTTTGTTAAAATTAATAACTTATTGTTAATAATAATTATTTTTAATATCTAGCCGTCTGACCCGTCTGCTAGCAGAACGCGATTTTTCCTAATTTTGGGATTTAAAGTTTTTTCCTGGACTAAATTTTTATCCTAAAAATTTTTCCAAGCCTGGAAGATATTGTCTAAACATTCCTCTCTTAATATTAAATACATATTGTTAATAATAATTATTTTTACTATCTAGCCGTCTGACCCGTCTGCTAGCAGAACGCGATTTTTCCTAATTTTAGGATTTAAAGTTTTTTCCTGGACTTAATTTTTATCCCAAAAATTTTTCAAAGCCTGGAAAATATTGTCTAAACATTCCTTTGTTAAAATTAATAACTTATTGTTAATAATAATTATTTTTAATATCTAGCCGTCTGACCCGTCTGCTAGCAGAACGCGATTTTTCCTAATTTTTGGATTTAAAGTTTTTTCCTGGACTTAATTTTTATCCTAAAAATTTTTCCAAGCCTGGAAAATATTGTCTAAACATTCCTCTGTTAATATTAAATGCATATTGTTAATAACAATTATTTTTAATATCTAGCCGTCTGACCCGTCTGCTAGCAGAACGCGATTTTTCCTAATTTTTGGATTTAAAGTTTTTTCCTGGACTTAATTTTTATCCTAAAAATTTTTTCAAGCCTGGAAAATATTGTCTAAACATTCCTCTGTTAATATTAAATGCATATTGTTAATAACAATTATTTTTAATATCTAGCCGTCTGACCCGTCTGCTAGCAGAACGCGATTTTTCCTAATTTTGGGATTTAAAGTTTTTTCCTGGACTAAATTTTTATCCTAAAAATTTTTCCAAGCCTGGAAAATATTGTCTAAATATTCCTCTGTTAAAATTAATAACATATTGTTAATAATAATTATTTTTAATATCTAGCCGTCTGACCCGTCTGCTGGCAGAACGCGATTTTTCCTACTTTTGGGATTTAAAGTTTTTTCCTGGACTTAATTTTTATCCTAAAAATTTTTCCAAGCCTGGAAAATATTGTCTAAACATTCCTCTGTTAATATTAAATACATATTGTTAATAATAATTGTTTTTAATATCTAGCCGTCTGACCCGTCTGCTAGCAGAACGCGATTTTTCCTAATTTTAGGATTTAAAGTTTTTTCCTGGACTTAATTTTTATCCTAAAAATTTTTCAAAGCCTGGAAAATATTGTCTAAACATTCCTTTGTTAAAATTAATAACTTATTGTTAATAATAATTATTTTTAATATCTAGCCGTCTGACCCGTCTGCTAGCAGAACGCGATTTTTCCTAATTTTTGGATTTGAAGTTTTTTCCTGGACTTAATTTTTATCCTAAAAATTTTTCCAAGCCTGGAAAATATTGTCTAAACATTCCTCTGTTAATATTAAATACATATTGTTAATAATAATTGTTTTTAATATCTAGCCGTCTGACCCGTCTGCTAGCAGAACGCGATTTTTCCTAATTTTTGGATTTAAAGTTTTTTCCTGGACTTAATATTTATCCTAAAAATTTTTCCAAGCCTGGAAAATATTGTCTAAACATTCCTCTGTTAATATTAAATACATATTGTTAATAATAATTGTTTTTAATATCTAGCCGTCTGACCCGTCTGCTAGCAGAACGCGATTTTTCCTAATTTTAGGATTTAAAGTTTTTTCCTGGACTTAATTTTTATCCTAAAAATTTTTCCAAGCCTGGAAAATATTGTCTAAACATCCCTTTGTTAAAATTAATAACTTATTGTTAATAATAATTATTTTTAATATCTAGCCGTCTGACCCGTCTGCTAGCAGAACGCGATTTTTCCTAATTTTAGGATTTAAAGTTTTTTCCTGGACTTAATTTTTATCCTAAAAATTTTTCCAAGCCTGGAAAATATTGTCAAAACATTCCTTTGTTAAAATTAATAACATATTGTTTATAATAATTATTTTTAATATCTAGCCGTCTGACCCGTCTGCTAGCAGAACGCGATTTTTCCTAATTTTTGGATTTAAAGTTTTTTCCTGGACTTAATTTTTATCCTAAAAATTTTTCCAAGCCTGGAAAATATTGTCTAAACATTCCTCTGTTAATATTAAATACATATTGTTAATAATAATTGTTTTTAATATCTAGCCGTCTGACCCGTCTGCTAGCAGAACGCGATTTTTCCTAATTTTTGGATTTAAAGTTTTTTCCTGGACTTAATTTTTATCCTAAAAATGTTTCCAAGCCTGGAAAATATTGTCTAAACATTCCTCTGTTAATATTAAATACATATTGTTAATAATAATTATTTTTAATATCTAGCCGTCTGACCCGTCTGCTAGCAGAACGCGATTTTTCCTAATTTTTGGATTTAAAGTTTTTTCCTGGACTTAATTTTTATCCTAAAAATTTTTCCAAGCCTGGAAAATATTGTCTAAACATTCCTCTGTTAATATTAAATACATATTGTTAATAATAATTGTTTTTAATATCTAGCCGTCTGACCCGTCTGCTAGCAGAACGCAATTTTTCCTAATTTTTGGATTTAAAGTTTTTTCCTGGACTAAATTTTTATCCTAAAAATTTTTCCAAGCCTGGAAGATATTGTCTAAACATTCCTCTCTTAATATTAAATACATATTGTTAATAATAATTATTTTTACTATCTAGCCGTCTGACCCGTCTGCTAGCAGAACGCGATTTTTCCTAATTTTAGGATTTAAAGTTTTTTCCTGGACTTAATTTTTATCCCAAAAATTTTTCAAAGCCTGGAAAATATTGTCTAAACATTCCTTTGTTAAAATTAATAACTTATTGTTAATAATAATTATTTTTAATATCTAACCGTCTGACCCGTCTGCTAGCAGAACGCGATTTTTCCTAATTTTTGGATTTAAAGTTTTTTCCTGGACTTAATTTTTATCCTAAAAATTTTTCCAAGCCTGGAAAATATTGTCAAAACATTCCTTTGTTAAAATTAATAACATATTGTTTATAATAATTATTTTTAATATCTAGCCGTCTGACCCGTCTGCTAGCAGAACGCGATTTTTCCTAATTTTTGGATTTAAAGTTTTTTCCTGGACTTAATATTTATCCTAAAAATTTTTCCAAGCCTGGAAAATATTGTCTAAACATTCCTCTGTTAATATTAAATACATATTGTTAATAATAATTGTTTTTAATATCTAGCCGTCTGACCCGTCTGCTAGCAGAACGCGATTTTTCCTAATTTTTGGATTTAAAGTTTTTTCCTGGACTTAATTTTTATCCTAAAAATGTTTCCAAGCCTGGAAAATATTGTCTAAACATTCCTCTGTTAATATTAAATACATATTGTTAATAATAATTATTTTTAATATCTAGCCGTCTGACCCGTCTGCTAGCAGAACGCGATTTTTCCTAATTTTTGGATTTAAAGTTTTTTCCTGGACTTAATTTTTATCCTAAAAATTTTTCCAAGCCTGGAAAATATTGTCTAAACATTCCTCTGTTAATATTAAATACATATTGTTAATAATAATTGTTTTTAATATCTAGCCGTCTGACCCGTCTGCTAGCAGAACGCGATTTTTCCTAATTTTTGGATTTAAAGTTTTTTCCTGGACTTAATTTTTATCCTAAAAATTTTTCCAAGCCTGGAAAATATTGTCTAAACATTCCTCTGTTAATATTAAATACATATTGTTAATAATAATTATTTTTAATATCTAGCCGTCTGACCCGTCTGCTAGCAGAACGCGATTTTTCCTAATTTTTGCATTTAAAGTTTTTTCCTGGACTTAATTTTTATCCTAAAAATTTTTCCAAGCCTGGAAAATATTGTCTAAACATTCCTCTGTTAATATTAAATACATATTGTTAATAATAATTGTTTTTAATATCTAGCCGTCTGACCCGTCTGCTAGCAGAACGCAATTTTTCCTAATTTTTGGATTTAAAGTTTTTTCCTGGACTTAATTTTTATCCTAAAAATTTTTCAAAGCCTGGAAAATATTGTCTAAACATTCCTTTGTTAAAATTAATAACTTATTGTTAATAATAATTATTTTTAATATCTAGCCGTCTGACCCGTCTGCTAGCAGAACGCGATTTTTCCTAATTTTTGGATTTGAAGTTTTTTCCTGGACTTAATTTTTATCCTAAAAATTTTTCCATGCCTGGAAAATATTGTCTAAACATTCCTCTGTTAATATTAAATACATATTGTTAATAATAATTATTTTTAATATCTAGCCGTCTGACCCGTCTGCTAGCAGAACGCGATTTTTCCTAATTTTTGGATTTAAAGTTTTTTCCTGGACTTAATATTTATCCTAAAAATTTTTCCAAGCCTGGAAAATATTGTCTAAACATTCCTCTGTTAATATTAAATACATATTGTTAATAATAATTGTTTTTAATATCTAGCCGTCTGACCCGTCTGCTAGCAGAACGCGATTTTTCCTAATTTTAGGATTTAAAGTTTTTTCCTGGACTTAATTTTTATCCTAAAAATTTTTCCAAGCCTGGAAAATATTGTCTAAACATCCCTTTGTTAAAATTAATAACTTATTGTTAATAATAATTATTTTTAATATCTAGCCGTCTGACCCGTCTGCTAGCAGAACGCGATTTTTCCTAATTTTAGGATTTAAAGTTTTTTCCTGGACTTAATTTTTATCCTAAAAATTTTTCCAAGCCTGGAAAATATTGTCAAAACATTCCTTTGTTAAAATTAATAACATATTGTTTATAATAATTATTTTTAATATCTAGCCGTCTGACCCGTCTGCTAGCAGAACGCGATTTTTCCTAATTTTTGGATTTAAAGTTTTTTCCTGGACTTAATTTTTATCCTAAAAATTTTTCCAAGCCTGGAAAATATTGTCTAAACATTCCTCTGTTAATATTAAATACATATTGTTAATAATAATTGTTTTTAATATCTAGCCGTCTGACCCGTCTGCTAGCAGAACGCGATTTTTCCTAATTTTTGGATTTAAAGTTTTTTCCTGGACTTAATTTTTATCCTAAAAATGTTTCCAAGCCTGGAAAATATTGTCTAAACATTCCTCTGTTAATATTAAATACATATTGTTAATAATAATTATTTTTAATATCTAGCCGTCTGACCCGTCTGCTAGCAGAACGCGATTTTTCCTAATTTTTGGATTTAAAGTTTTTTCCTGGACTTAATTTTTATCCTAAAAATTTTTCCAAGCCTGGAAAATATTGTCTAAACATTCCTCTGTTAATATTAAATACATATTGTTAATAATAATTGTTTTTAATATCTAGCCGTCTGACCCGTCTGCTAGCAGAACGCGATTTTTCCTAATTTTTGGATTTAAAGTTTTTTCCTGGACTTAATTTTTATCCTAAAAATTTTTCCAAGCCTGGAAAATATTGTCTAAACATTCCTCTGTTAATATTAAATACATATTGTTAATAATAATTATTTTTAATATCTAGCCGTCTGACCCGTCTGCTAGCAGAACGCGATTTTTCCTAATTTTTGCATTTAAAGTTTTTTCCTGGACTTAATTTTTATCCTAAAAATTTTTCCAAGCCTGGAAAATATTGTCTAAACATTCCTTTGTTAAAATTAATAACTTATTGTTAATAATAATTATTTTTAATATCTAGCCGTCTGACCCGTCTGCTAGCAGAACGCGATTTTTCCTAATTTTTGGATTTGAAGTTTTTTCCTGGACTTAATTTTTATCCTAAAAATTTTTCCATGCCTGGAAAATATTGTCTAAACATTCCTCTGTTAATATTAAATACATATTGTTAATAATAATTGTTTTTAATATCTAGCCGTCTGACCCGTCTGCTAGCAGAACGCGATTTTTCCTAATTTTGGGATTTAAAGTTTTTTCCTGGACTTAATTTTTATCCTAAAAATTTTTCCAAGCCTGGAAAATATTGTCTAAACATTCCTTTGTTAAAATTAATAACTTATTGTTAATAATAATTATTTTTAATATCTAGCCGTCTGACCCGTCTGCTAGCAGAACGCGATTTTTCCTAATTTTGGGATTTAAAGTTTTTTCCTGGACTAAATTTTTATCCTAAAAATTTTTCCAAGCCTGGAAGATATTGTCTAAACATTCCTCTCTTAATATTAAATACATATTGTTAATAATAATTATTTTTACTATCTAGCCGTCTGACCCGTCTGCTAGCAGAACGCGATTTTTCCTAATTTTAGGATTTAAAGTTTTTTCCTGGACTTAATTTTTATCCCAAAAATTTTTCAAAGCCTGGAAAATATTGTCTAAACATTCCTTTGTTAAAATTAATAACTTATTGTTAATAATAATTATTTTTAATATCTAGCCGTCTGACCCGTCTGCTAGCAGAACGCGATTTTTCCTAATTTTTGGATTTAAAGTTTTTTCCTGGACTTAATTTTTATCCTAAAAATTTTTCCAAGCCTGGAAAATATTGTCTAAACATTCCTCTGTTAATATTAAATGCATATTGTTAATAACAATTATTTTTAATATCTAGCCGTCTGACCCGTCTGCTAGCAGAACGCGATTTTTCCTAATTTTTGGATTTAAAGTTTTTTCCTGGACTTAATTTTTATCCTAAAAATTTTTCCAAGCCTGGAAAATATTGTCTAAACATTCCTCTGTTAATATTAAATACATATTGTTAATAATAATTGTTTTTAATATCTAGCCGTCTGACCCGTCTGCTAGCAGAACGCGATTTTTCCTAATTTTAGGATTTAAAGTTTTTTCCTGGACTTAATTTTTATCCTAAAAATTTTTCCAAGCCTGGAAGATATTGTCTAAACATTCCTCTCTTTATATTAAATACATATTGTTAATAATAATTATTTTTACTATCTAGCCGTCTGACCCGTCTGCTAGCAGAACGCGATTTTTCCTAATTTTAGGATTTAAAGTTTTTTCCTGGACTTAATTTTTATCCCAAAAATTTTTCAAAGCCTGGAAAATATTGTCTAAACATTCCTCTGTTAATATTAAATACATATTGTTAATAATAATTGTTTTTAATATCTAGCCGTCTGACCCGTCTGCTAGCAGAACGCGATTTTTCCTAATTTTGGGATTTAAAGTTTTTTCCTGGACTAAATTTTTATCCTAAAAATTTTTCCAAGCCTGGAAGATATTGTCTAAACATTCCTCTCTTAATATTAAATACATATTGTTAATAATAATTATTTTTACTATCTAGCCGTCTGACCCGTCTGCTAGCAGAACGCGATTTTTCCTAATTTTAGGATTTAAAGTTTTTTCCTGGACTTAATTTTTATCCCAAAAATTTTTCAAAGCCTGGAAAATATTGTCTAAACATTCCTTTGTTAAAATTAATAACTTATTGTTAATAATAATTATTTTTAATATCTAGCCGTCTGACCCGTCTGCTAGCAGAACGCGATTTTTCCTAATTTTTGGATTTGAAGTTTTTTCCTGGACTTAATTTTTATCCTAAAAATTTTTCCATGCCTGGAAAATATTGTCTAAACATTCCTCTGTTAATATTAAATACATATTGTTAATAATAATTATTTTTAATATCTAGCCGTCTGACCCGTCTGCTAGCAGAACGCGATTTTTCCTAATTTTTGGATTTAAAGTTTTTTCCTGGACTTAATATTTATCCTAAAAATTTTTCCAAGCCTGGAAAATATTGTCTAAACATTCCTCTGTTAATATTAAATACATATTGTTAATAATAATTGTTTTTAATATCTAGCCGTCTGACCCGTCTGCTAGCAGAACGCGATTTTTCCTAATTTTAGGATTTAAAGTTTTTTCCTGGACTTAATTTTTATCCTAAAAATTTTTCCAAGCCTGGAAGATATTGTCTAAACATTCCTCTCTTAATATTAAATACATATTGTTAATAATAATTATTTTTACTATCTAGCCGTCTGACCCGTCTGCTAGCAGAACGCGATTTTTCCTAATTTTAGGATTTAAAGTTTTTTCCTGGACTTAATTTTTATCCCAAAAATTTTTCAAAGCCTGGAAAATATTGTCTAAACATTCCTCTGTTAATATTAAATACATATTGTTAATAATAATTGTTTTTAATATCTAGCCGTCTGACCCGTCTGCTAGCAGAACGCGATTTTTCCTAATTTTGGGATTTAAAGTTTTTTCCTGGACTAAATTTTTATCCTAAAAATTTTTCCAAGCCTGGAAGATATTGTCTAAACATTCCTCTCTTAATATTAAATACATATTGTTAATAATAATTATTTTTACTATCTAGCCGTCTGACCCGTCTGCTAGCAGAACGCGATTTTTCCTAATTTTAGGATTTAAAGTTTTTTCCTGGACTTAATTTTTATCCCAAAAATTTTTCAAAGCCTGGAAAATATTGTCTAAACATTCCTTTGTTAAAATTAATAACTTATTGTTAATAATAATTATTTTTAATATCTAGCCGTCTGACCCGTCTGCTAGCAGAACGCGATTTTTCCTGATTTTGGGATTTAAAGTTTTTTCCTGGACTTTATTTTTATCCTAAAAATTTTTCCAAGCCTGGAAAATATTGTCTAAACATTCCTTTGTTAAAATTAATAACTTATTGTTAATAATAATTATTTTTAATATCTAGCCGTCTGACCCGTCTGCTAGCAGAACGCGATTTTTCCTAATTTTTGGATTTGAAGTTTTTTCCTGGACTTAATTTTTATCCTAAAAATTTTTCCATGCCTGGAAAATATTGTCTAAACATTCCTCTGTTAATATTAAATACATATTGTTAATAATAATTGTTTTTAATATCTAGCCGTCTGACCCGTCTGCTAGCAGAACGCGATTTTTCCTAATTTTGGGATTTAAAGTTTTTTCCTGGACTTAATTTTTATCCTAAAAATTTTTCCAAGCCTGGAAAATATTGTCTAAACATTCCTTTGTTAAAATTAATAACTTATTGTTAATAATAATTATTTTTAATATCTAGCCGTCTGACCCGTCTGCTAGCAGAACGCGATTTTTCCTAATTTTGGGATTTAAAGTTTTTTCCTGGACTAAATTTTTATCCTAAAAATTTTTCCAAGCCTGGAAGATATTGTCTAAACATTCCTCTCTTAATATTAAATACATATTGTTAATAATAATTATTTTTACTATCTAGCCGTCTGACCCGTCTGCTAGCAGAACGCGATTTTTCCTAATTTTAGGATTTAAAGTTTTTTCCTGGACTTAATTTTTATCCCAAAAATTTTTCAAAGCCTGGAAAATATTGTCTAAACATTCCTTTGTTAAAATTAATAACTTATTGTTAATAATAATTATTTTTAATATCTAGCCGTCTGACCCGTCTGCTAGCAGAACGCGATTTTTCCTAATTTTTGGATTTAAAGTTTTTTCCTGGACTTAATTTTTATCCTAAAAATTTTTCCAAGCCTGGAAAATATTGTCTAAACATTCCTCTGTTAATATTAAATGCATATTGTTAATAACAATTATTTTTAATATCTAGCCGTCTGACCCGTCTGCTAGCAGAACGCGATTTTTCCTAATTTTTGGATTTAAAGTTTTTTCCTGGACTTAATTTTTATCCTAAAAATTTTTCCAAGCCTGGAAAATATTGTCTAAACATTCCTCTGTTAATATTAAATGCATATTGTTAATAACAATTATTTTTAATATCTAGCCGTCTGACCCGTCTGCTAGCAGAACGCGATTTTTCCTAATTTTGGGATTTAAAGTTTTTTCCTGGACTAAATTTTTATCCTAAAAATTTTTCCAAGCCTGGAAAATATTGTCTAAATATTCCTCTGTTAAAATTAATAACATATTGTTAATAATAATTATTTTTAATATCTAGCCGTCTGACCCGTCTGCTGGCAGAACGCGATTTTTCCTACTTTTGGGATTTAAAGTTTTTTCCTGGACTTAATTTTTATCCTAAAAATTTTTCCAAGCCTGGAAAATATTGTCTAAACATTCCTCTCTTAATATTAAATACATATTGTTAATAATAATTATTTTTAATATCTAGCCGTCTGACCCGTCTGCTAGCAGAACGCGATTTTTCCTTATTTTGGGATTTAAAGTTTTTTCCTGGACTTTATTTTTATCCTAAAAATTTTTCCAAGCCTGGAAAATATTGTCTAAACATTCCTTTGTTAAAATTAATAACTTATTGTTAATAATAATTATTTTTAATATCTAGCCGTCTGACCCGTCTGCTAGCAGAACGCGATTTTTCCTAATTTTAGGATTTAAAGTTTTTTCCTGGACTTAATTTTTATCCTAAAAATTTTTCCAAGCCTGGAAAATATTGTCTAAACATTCCTCTGTTAATATTAAATACATATTGTTAATAATAATTGTTTTTAATATCTAGCCGTCTGACCCGTCTGCTAGCAGAACGCGATTTTTCCTAATTTTGGGATTTAAAGTTTTTTCCTGGACTTAATTTTTATCCTAAAAATTTTTCCAAGCCTGGAAAATATTGTCTAAACATTCCTCTGTTAAAATTAATAACATATTGTTAATAATAATTGTTTTTAATATATAGCCGTCTGACCCGTCTGCTGGCAGAACGCGATTTTTATAACTTTTGAGATTTAGAGTTTTTTCCTAGACTCAATTTTTATTATAAAATTTTTTGCCAAGGCTGGAAAATATTGTCTAAACATTCCACTATTAATATTGATTAAATATTGTTAATAATTTTCTCGATAAAGTTCTATTAGACTAATGTGCCGGCCAGAATGCCGCGGAGGCCTACCGCGTCACGCGCTACTTTCTACGCCACTGGATTCTTCTGCTGGCCGGGCGATTCTGCCGGCTGGCGGGCGGCTAGTTTCACCGCGCTATTGAAAAAGGCCAAAAATAATTTAAATTTGAAAAAAATTGTAAAATGACAAAACTAATTGAAAAATTGATTAAAAATTAAAAAGTTGGAACGAAATAATTGAAATTCGAAGAAAATAATTGAAAAATGACAAAAGCAATTAAAGAATTAATTAAAAATCAAAAAATGGTTAGAAAAATTGAAACGAAATAATTAAAATTTGAAGAAAATAATTGAAAAATGACAAAAATAATTTAAATTTGAAAAAAATTGTAAAATGACAAAACTAATTGAAAAATTGATTAAAAATTAAAAAATTGAAACAAAATAATTGAAGTTCGAAGAAAATAATTGAAAAATGACAAAAGCAATTAAAGAATTAATTAAAAATCAAAAAATGGTTAGAAAAATTGAAACGAAATAATTAAAATTTGAAGAAAATAATTGAAAAATGACAAAAATAATTTAAATTTGAAAAAAATTGTAAAATGACAAAACTAATTGAAAAATTGATTAAAAATTAAAAAATTGAAACAAAATAATTGAAGTTCGAAGAAAATATTTAAAAAATGACAAAAATAATTAAAGAATTAATTAAAAATCAAAAAATGGTGAGAAAAATTGAATCGAAATAATTAAAATTTGAAGAAAATAATTGAAAAATGACAAAAATAATTTAAATTTGAAAAAAATTGTAAAATGACAAAACTAATTGAAAAATTGATTAAAAATTAAAAAATTGATACAAAATAATTGAAGTTCGAAGAAAATATTTAAAAAATGACAAAAATAATTCAAAATTGAAAAAAATTCTAAAATGACAAAACTAATTGAAAAGTTGATTAAAACATTTAAAAATTGAAACAAAATAATTGAAATTCGAAGAAAATAATTAAAAAATGACAAAAATAATTCAAAATTGAAAAAAATTCTCAAATAATAAAACTAATTGAAAAATCAAAAAATTATGACAAACATTGAAAAATTGAAACGAAATAATTTAAATTTGAAGAAAATAATTTAAAAGTTTATGAAATAATTGAAATTAAAATAAAATAATTAAAGAATGAAAACAATGATTAAAATTTGAAACAAACTGAATTTGAGACTGATGTAAAATATTAAAATTTTGAATACAATAATCCAGACATTGACGAAATAATTAAAATGTGAATAGACTAATTAAATATTGACATAAATAATTAAACGTACGCGTAAAAATTGAACTTTTGAGACAAAAGTTGAAAAATTGAAAAACAGAATAGAAGTTTTATGAATGTAATTGAAACTTGAAGAAAATAATTAAAAAATTATATATTTAGAAAAAAATTGATAAACGACAAAAATAACTAAAATTTAGAAAGAAACTTAATGAAAATATGAAATATAATTTAAAAATAAAGTAAAAAATAGAAAATTTAACACATTCATTGAAAAATTGTAAAAAATAATTGATAAATTAACTATATATTTAAAATGTGAAGAAAATAATTGAAAAATAACAAAAGTAAATTGAATCTTGTGTAGAAAGTTTGAATATTCCTGACAATAATTTAAAGATTAAAGAATATAAATTGAAAAATGACAAATTTAAACGAAAACTTGCGTAATAAATTTAATTCAAGATTTCAAAAATACTTGAAAATTGACAAAAATACTTTATGGTTGACAAAAGTACTTTTAAAGCAAATAGTAAAAAATAACTAATTATTAGTAAAATATGAAAAAATAATAACTGAGAAATAGTTAAAACTTGACTAATAATATAATCAGTAAACAAAATTTTACTAAAATATTAGTGATTTTGACATAACCTAAAAATGAATTTGACTAAGAAACATTAATTATTTGTTTACTAAACGACTAGTAGAAATATAACTATTTGAATGAGTGACTGAGTTTTTGCTTTCAAATTAGTTATTTTTAACTAATTCAGATTTAGAAAGCAGATCTAACGACTAAATGATTATTAATTTTTAAAAATATTAATTTAATCGTTTCACAAATTTTGAAAATTTAAGAGAAAGGACAGGATCTGTCAGTCAATTTATTTCTTCATTTTAAAAAAGTCCAATAAATGTATGGTGTGTAATAAATATAAAACTAAAAATTCGAATTCGAAAGTGACATTCATCAATTTGTTTCAGAAACTGTTTTAGATTTATTTTCTTTTTTTTTAAGATGAGATGAAATAAAATAAGAATCAATGTTCAGTTTTCGCAAAATATTCATTGATAAGCGTTATGATAGTAAAAAATATATAAAAATATTTTTTTCAAAGCATTTGATTTATTAAAAAAAATATTTATATGTATTTTAATTGAAATATTTATATTAGGTATACATTGTAATTTAATTCACCATATATTTATCTTAATTAAAATATTTATTTTTATTTAATGCTTCTTTTTCTACTGTATTTTTATTGTATTCGACTGAAAATAGTGTTTTAGAATATAAAATTTGTATCCTTATAATTTTTAATTTTTGGTCCGTAAAGTCCGTATTTTTAAGTACTATACATATAACTAGTTCGAGCCCTGAAACTGTCAAAATATCTTTTTAGTTGAAAAACAGTTTCAAATATCGCTTATATAGAAAAGTAAAAATAAATGTGTGTACTTGAAGATTTTTCATATATACCGAGTTTGAGATCCGGATTAAGAAAAATCGGCACCCTGAATCATATATTTTGTCGGATCTCTTTGAAATAAATAATCTTGCCGAACAGACTCGAATCTTGGCGAGATCTGATAGCGAGAAGTTTCAGTTACAGTGAGTAATAAGTTTCGAGATGATGTTAATCCACTTTTTTTCTGCAAACTACATAAGTTACTGTTTTCGTAATACTGAGAGCATAAAACTTGAGAGAATCTTGAAACTGTGCTTCCTTCCCGAATCCTTTTACTTCAGCTACTTCCAAATAAATACAAAAAATAAATATAAATAAAAATGTACTTGTACATGTGTACTCAAAATACATATTTTACACTTAAGCGTGCAATTAATCACTTTGGCCGCATAATTTACGTCTGTTTCAATTTTCAAGTCAGCTTTTCATACTTTTTAAGCAATTTAAATTATTTATGCGGGCCTTTGTAATTATTCACACATATAGAATCTTTTAAAAAATAAAAGTATTTTTCAAGCAAAATATTTTTATAGATGATATTTTTAAGAGTATATAAAAAGAAATGTTCCAATAATCATTGATAATATTTATTATTTATCTACGGAATGTCAAATAGAAATTATGGCGACGGAGTGGAGTTTCTAATTTTTTCACTATAATAATGATTTTAAAAATAAAACAATTTTCATTGATGATATTTGTAAGATTTAATGAAAAGAAATAAATGAATAATCATATTAATATTTATCATTTACCTACTCAACATCAAAAAGAAATTATAGCGACGGAGTGGAGTTTCTACTTTTCCAATTATATAATGCTTCTAAAAATAAAAAATAAAATTTCATTGGTAATATTTGTAAGATTTAATGAAAAGAAATGAATGAATAATCATTTATTATTTACCTACTAAACATCAAAAAGAAATTATGGCGACGGAGTGGAGTTTCTTATTTTTCCAATATATATACTGGTTCTAATTTAAAAACAAACTATTTTTATTGGTAATATTTGTAAAATTTTATAAAAGGAAACAATATACTAATGATGAATATTATTTATAATTTATCTATACTGAATATAAAAAGAAACTGTAGCGACAGAGTGGAGTTTTTAAGTCACAACATTCAGCATGAGGAAAGAACTTAAATCTAAAATTTTTTGTTTGTAAGTCTTTCAGTAATCTGGAACTCACCCTCTCTAATTTACTTTATTTAATTATAAACATGTTTATTTAAATTTATCACTCATATTCGTATTTGGCGACGGAGTGGAGTTTAAAGTGACGCACAAAACTAATTAAATTTTAAAAATTAAAATACAAATATTTTGCATTGACAATTTACGAACTAAATGCAGAATATCATAATCAAAAACATTCTTCAAATTTGGTTAAATGATACTAAAACAGAAATGAATGTTTTAATGTAAAATTTGTTACGTGAACAACGACGGAGTGGAGTTTTTACATTTCAGTAAATTCAAAATTTGTATTTTCTTTCTTTAGTGGCGCAATTAAAATACTCTAAATATTATAATACCAAGAACATTATTTTCAAAATACAAATTAGTTTTTATTTTTAATAGTATGTTAATGTATACTATTAACATTCCCGTTCCCTTCAATATTTCTCGTCAACTTTTTATCCCCTAAACTGTCACCTTTTTTCAAATTAGAATTCAAACTTTTGTTTCTATCAATTTTCCCTTACAAAATTCAAGTCCACTCAACTTTTTTTTTATTTCATTTGCGGGAAGAATGTTAAAAACTTTGACAGAAGTTCGACCTTCGGGAATCATGAAATGCCAATATATCATCCTTTGAATGAGTATCGTTTTGTTAGGTGCTCGAGCGAACAAAGGACGCGAATTCCAAAAAAGTGGAAAAGCGCATTCACACCCTTTTCCCTTCTCTGTCAATAACGTGGCGTTAAATTCAAGAGGGTCAAAGTCAAATCAATAATATCGACCACCATAGAGTAGCTGAAACCCATAATGATTATATATATATATATATACCGATGCACATGTCTTTGACATCAAGAACCGCAATTTTTATTTTCTTTTAATAAATGTATATCATTTCGAAAAATTGCCAATTTGTTCACATTCAGAGAGAGAGGGGGAAAATAATGATAATTTGTCAGAATTTAAAAGTTTCAAATTGCAAAATTATTCAGCTTATTATTCATCAATCGAGGAGCAGTGATCCAAAATTAATTCGTTCACGAGCCTGAACCTGAATCAGGGCTCGTGACAATAGATTTGATTTGTCGTCCGTAAACGAGTGGCTATTCGGGCATATTGATTGCCCTAAAGAGCTTGACCTATCGATGTACGGAACCGAGGCGAATATTTCTTGAAAATAAACATTATTTCTAGAGATGCGACAAAAGATGATTTAACAAGTGAGAAATTACTTTTTTGGATAATTTTCTGAGTCTTTAGGTGAGTTTTTGGAAAATGTCTCTGTTATATATATATATATGAGTGGACCGCACCTCTACTAAAAATATGTAAAAAAAGAGAAAATACGAAGGAAATGAAAAAATAAGTGGTAATTAAAGAAAATAACTGGAAATTAGCGTAAAATAACTAGAATTGGTAAGAAACGAAGAATTTTAACAAGAATTTGAAAATTGTATGAAAAACATCAAATATTTAGGTAAAGATTTCAAAAAATTTTAAAAAGTAGAGGCTAGAAAATAAGGGCTATTTTCAGCTTCATAAAAAAAGAAAAATAATTTAAAAGCGAATATGTATAACTACTTAGAAAAAAAGTTAAATATAATTTAAACGATTTTATATATGAAGATTTACATATTTAATAAATAAAACAACCATTGAAAGTGAGAAATATCACTAATAGATGTGAAAAATAATTGAATTTTGGGATTAAAAATTAGAAGATGTTTGAAACCCCGTAGAACCAAAAACCAAATCTAAAAAAGATTATATTAAAGAATAACTAAAAAGTAGAAAATAAAGAAAAATTACTAGAAATTTATAAAATAACTCTAAAATGATAAAAATATCTAAAAAAAGGCTGAACTATTTTAATTTATAAAAATGTTCTATTTTTGACATTTTAGTCCAAAATGGTTGGCTCACAAAATTACCTAAACCGTATTTTTGGGACTTGAAAATGAACCAAGAATTTTTATTCAAATTATCCGACGACAAAATTCTTTCTACAGACATACAGACAGACAGGCGGACAGACAGACAGACAGACAGACAGGCAGGCAGACGGACAGACAGACATCCAATTTTTTAAAACTCATTTTTCTGAATCAGGAGGTTTCAAAACATCACGAAATGTAGGAATTAGCAAAAGTTCTAAATTGCAAAAATTTAAAACATCTTTTATGATGAGAATGTAGTAAGATAAAATTATATATACATGTATAAAGTATCTATAAAATAAAGAAATTACCTAATTAGGATTTAATTGTAAAATTAATATATTTCTAAAAAATACTTAAAAAAACAATGAAAAATTACTATAAAAAAAAACAGAATATAACTATAAAATAAGGACGTAACTAATAGAAAGTAATGTAACATTATTTTTAGGCATCGAAATAACTAAAAAGTAATGAAATTAACTCAAAATTGATGTAAAAAATATGGAAATATAAAAAAGCAACTAAAAAATAAACAAGAAACTAAAAGTTAATAAATAACTAGGACATTTTAAAAACAAATTAAAAATATAATAATGTTAATTTAATTTAAATTAGTACATTTTATTAGAAATTGACTAAACATCTAGAAAGTTAAGATCATAACTAAACATTTTTGATAAATATAAAAAATAAATAAATAGAAAAAAAAAATAAAAACGTAAATAAGAAATGAAAAACTTAACTTTTTTTAAATCTTGAAATTAAAAGGAACATTCGAAAGTTAAAAAAAATTACTAGAAAGTCATAAAATAACTACAAAACAAAGAAATAACTAGAAAATAGGGTAAAATTATTTAAAGCGTGAGAATATTCGGGAACTAACAAAATAAATTGAAAATTGAAAAAGAACTAGAAATTTTTAAAAGTAGATAGAAAATAAATAAACTGGAAGTTAATAGTTAACTACAAAATGTAAAAAATAGCTTGAAAATTAGTGAGCTTTACTAGAAAGTGGAAAAATATCTAGAAAGTCAAAAAATAACTTAATCTTTTGATAAATAAGTAGATAATAAAGAATAATAACTATAAATTTATAATAACCTGAAAATTAATAAAAAAAAGTAAAACTAGAAAATAAAGAGAAAATACTAGAAATTTTCAAAGTAACTTTAAAATGAAAGAGATGTGCAAAAAATAAGAAAAAATTAAATATAATTGACAAAATATCTAGGAAGTAAAGAATTGAATTGGGATTTGTTGCAAAATATCCAGTATTGTAAAAAATAACTTGCAAAATAGGACAAAGTCACTAGAAAGTAACTAAATATCCAGGGAGTCAAATAAATAATTAAATCTTTTGATTAATAAGTAGAAAATGAAAAATAATAATTCTTTATTTGGAATAATCTTTAAATTAAAAAAAAGAGGTAACTAGAAATTAAAGAATTTTTACTAGAAATTTACAAAATAACTATAAAACAAAGAAATAACTAGAAACACAGGTAGGATTATTTGTCCAAGTCAAAATAACAAAAAAGTAAAAAAAAAGTGAAAAAAAAAATTAAAAAGTAACTAGAAAATAAAAAATAAAAAGCAAGATTATAAATAACAGGAAAGTAGAACCAACCAAAAATAAAAAAAAATTAGAAAGTGGGAAAAAATTCCTGAAAAATAACTACGATTGATGAAAAAAAAAGAGATTAAAAGAAATGACTAAAAATGATGAAAAATAACTAAAGTAAAAAAATATCTAGATATTAAGGAGGTTTATCCAAAAATCGATTTTCTACAGATTCTAATAAAATTTTAATGACACATTAAATACATTATTTTACATGTATGGTTACAATTTTATTGAAATTTACCGTTTTGTTTGTAAGATATAAATTTATAAATTTGGAAATTTTACATGGAAACAGTAACAAAACGCGAAAAATGACTGTATTTTAATTAATTAAAAAAAACTGCTTTATAAATTTAAAACGAAAATTAATATATTTTAAATTATAATATAATACAACTGTTACAACAATATTAAATTAATTTACCGTGCGGTTGTTAGGAAAATGTTATTTAAGATTAGCAATTCTTCTCTTTTTTTAAATAACTAGGAAGGAGAAATTTTAATAGCTTGAAGTTCTCAACGGAAAATTTTTTTTTTAGCAAAATTCGTTTATATAAAGATTTTAACTATAAAATATTATTTAGAAACAAAATTATAAAAAGATATTGAATATCATGGTTCGATTTAATGAAAACCGCTTGAACGGATGAACGTCCTTAATAAAGATAATTAGAAAATGCGTAATATGGCTAGATTGTAAAAAAAAAAAATCTAAAATAAAAGCTAGAAAATGGGGAAGTTGTTAAAAAGAAAAAAAACTTCAAAATAGTAAATAAAGGTAACTAGAAAATAAAGAAAAATTACTAAAATGTATAAAACTCTTTGAAAATTCAGAAAAATAACTATAACAGAAAAAAATGTCCTTGAATAAAAAGAAAACGGAATATTGCTTTAAAATAAAGATTTTTATAGGTGTATCAAGATATAAGTGAGAATTCTGTTTTATTTTGTCTTTTTGGATAAATTTCAAGAGAATGTTTATATGAGGAAATTACCTCCTACTCTCTAAATCTGAATTAGTTAAAAACTACTATTTAGGGGTTAAAATCGTGAACGAGTTTTCTCTTTTTCAATTAGTAAAAAATAACTAATTCTTAGTAGAAAATTACTAATTCAGTAGTTAAATTTAACTAATTAAATAGTAAAAAATAACTATAATGTAATTAGTAAATAGAAATCTACAAATTCTTTTAGTAGTTTAACATAACCTAAAATTACTTTGTCTAATTAAATTAGTAGTTTTTTTAATTAAATTATTAGTAAAAAAATTACTATTTGACATGGTAAAAGAGTGTTCACCCTTAAAATACTAGTTTTTAATTAATTCAGATTTAAAATGTAAAATGCCTTAAAAATTCTAAATAATAAACAAATTCTCTAGAATTTCAATGACAAAAACTATTTCATTTTTATAAACTCTATTCAGGTATAAAAAAATGTCTGTTCGTATATTTCAATCACAATTTTTACTTTTATGATATTATCCAAATTTTGTACGTACATATGTATATATGTCCTAAATGCAGAGACGCGTGTTTCATATAGAAAATAAAAAAGTGTGATATACATTTCCCTATTAGGTAAAAAAGGTTCCGTAAAAAATGAGCTACTTTTTTCAAAGAGGGGATTTAAAAGAAAAAAAAAGATGTATTATATTCAGAAAAGAGAAATTTTACATATCTATACTAAAAAAAAAAAAAAGAAAATCGAAAGAATCTGTCAAAAGATCTAAAAATACTAAAATTATAACTGAATAAAAACATATGTAGACTCTATTTTTAAACAAATGATTCTTGTTTTAAAATAGCTGTGGGGAAATATCAATATCAAAAGGTGAGAACAGAAGAGAAATTGATCGGAGGTAATGTCAGGTCAGTGATTTACAGTGAGCTTCCGACAATATGAAAAGCATCGGGATGAAGTACCTGACAAGGAGAATCAAAGTCGAATACTGTTGCCAAGTGTGAAAGAGAGAAGGGACAGAAAAGCAGTGAGCATATGTTCGATGATCGTAAACTATAAGTTTCTTTGGCCTGATTGTCATTGTTCCTGTGACTTCACATATACATATATACAAGAATGTGTGCATGCATACATGTGCATAATACAGAGATTTGTAGAAACAGCTCCACCCCTCTTGGCCACTTTGATGAATATATCTCAGTAAATTTATACCCAATGTCTGTCCTTTATCATTTTTCCACCAGTCAATAATTTAATGTAAGGTAACTGTACCAATACTCGATCAGTGATGATTTAATTAGCCAAAATTAATTAATAGTTTTATTACATTGGTAAAAATAAATCTTGTAATATTCAAAGTAGTATTTGGCATCAGTATTATTAAACTATTAATTAATTTTATCCCATTAAATCATCGCTGATCGACTATAGGTACTGATCGAGTATAGGTACAGTTACCTTATATAGAAAATTTGATCATTTAAAACATGTTTTTCATTATTTTGCTTTCAAAAATAGTCTAACACGTCTTATTTTCATCTAAAAAGCTTAAATTTTCATTTTCTAAGCAGATCTAAATTCAAAAACAGTTTCGCTATTATTCATGAGAAACAGTTTGAATAATTGATTAAAAGCTTTTAAATTATGTGCAGTGTTTAAAATTAAACTTAGGAATATTTGCTTTTTCCAACAAGACGCTGGAAAATGCGATATTTGTGTATTTCAAAAAAGAGTATCTATTTAATATAGGATTATCCAAAAACAACAAGTGTGTTATTAATAAAACAGAATTATCTTTTAACAACAGTTTAAAATATTAAAATACTTATCTATTCTGATAAATATAATATTAAATTCAAGCAAGTAACTCTCAAAAGCGCATAACACGACAAAGTTGAACTTAACATCATTTTTTGTCAAATGTCAAAATAGTAAACTTATATTCAGAATCTTTATAATTTAGATCGCATTTTCATATAATTTGTAGGAAAAAGAAAATAACAAAAGCTGAATTGTCTCATATAAAAAGCATTAAAGTCTTCACCGCATTAAATTTTGTGTAATTTCTTTGAGGGAAAAAATATACTTCTCAATTTTACAAAAATTTAGAAAATTTTCCAACATTTCCTCAAAATTGTGAATTTGCTTTATCTAAACAGTTTTCGAGTAATTTTCTTCAAATTTAAAATCTAGTTTCAAAAAAAGTATAAAAATAAAATAAATATTTTAATCTTACATATCCAAAAAATGGCACAATCAGCGTGTTTAAACATTTTAAAAGTGCCTTAAACATCTCACAAAAATAATTTTTTTATTAAAATAATGTTTAAATTTTTTTTCAAAACATCCTAAGTTATTATATACTTTTCATAAGTGCCTTAACCATCTTTCAAAAATAATTTTTTTATTTAAATAATGATTAAAATTTTTTTCAAAACTTTCTAAGTTATTTGTATTAAAAAAAAACGTACTAAATTGAATTCCTTTAAATGAATGTTGTATATTATTTTCTTCAAATTTCAATACAATTCTTCAATTTTAATTTATTTTCTACAATTGTTTCCATAATTTTCATCAGTTTTCAATTGACAAATTATCTTTCAATTATCCTTCAGTTTTATGATTCATTAATTTAAAAAAAATTTTTGTTCCAAGGACAATTTGTTCACTACTTTTCCAATTTTTATCAATTTTTAATTATTATTTTTAACAGCTAATTATTTTCGCCAATATTTAAATATTCTACTCATATTGTAATTATTCTTTTAATTATCAATTATTTTCTTGAAAATTCCATTTAATTTTATTAATTAATTAAATTCTTTAATTTCCAATTTATTTTTTCAATTTTAAATTATTTTCATCAGTTCTCAAAAATCCTCTTGAAGTTTAAATTATTTTTATCAAATTTCAATTAATTCCTCAATATTCAATAATTCACTGATTTGATCAATTTTTTTTTAACTCATTAAAATTGTTTTTAAATTTAAATTTAATTATTCAATTTTACAACTATTCTCTTCAATTCTCAATTACTTTCTTCAAAATTCAATTCAACTTTTAAATTTTCAATTATTTTCTTCAATATTAAAAAATTCTCGACGTTTTTCAATTACTTTTTCAATTATCAATAAATTTCTTTAATTCTAAATTCAATTGTTGAGATGTTTTCTTCAAGTCTCAATTTTCTTTCAAAATTTAATTCCATTCTTTAGTTTTAATTATTTCATTCCATATTTAATAATTCTCAGCTTTTTTCAAATACTTTTTCAATTTTTAATTATATTCTTTAATTTTCAATTACATTCTTCAATTTGCAATTATTTTCCTCAATTTTGAATTGTCTTCTTCAATTTTAATTATTTTTTTCGATTTTCAACTTAAATGTGCAATTATTTCTAACAATTATTCCTGTTATTTCCTTAATTTTTCAATTTTTCAATTTTGAATATTCTTTAAATTTAATATTTCTTGTTTAATTTTTTAAATTATTTTTTTCAGTTATCTATTAATCTAGTCATTTTTCGAATTTTGTTTTCAATTATCAATTATTATCGTTATTTTTCACAGAATATGTACTTCAATTTTTCAATTATTCTCATTTTTTAACTACTTTATTTAATTGTTATTTTCTGTAATTTTCAATTAATTCCTAGAATTTTTAAATTTTGTAATTATATTCTTAGAATTTTATAATTATTCTTTGATTTTTAACTCTTCTTTTCAATTCCTAGTTATTTTCATCAAATTTTTATTTCAACTTTTTAATTTTTAATTATTTTCTTTAATATTAAAAATTAATCACCTTTTTTCTTTTATTTTAAATACAATTCTTCGATTATTTCCCTTCATTTTTAATTCCATTCTTCAATTTTTATCTCCATTCTTCAGTTTTCAATTGTTTTCTTCTATATTCATTAATTCTTGGCTTTTTCCAATTACTTTTTTCTCATTTTTTAAGTATATTCTTTAAATTCCAATTCCATTCTTAAATTTTCAATTATTTTCTTCAATTTCAATTATTATTTTCGATTTTCAATCCAGTTGTTAAATGTACAATTATTCCCAACAATTGTGTCTGTAATTTTCTTAATTTTTCAATTTGCAATTATGTATATTTTTTAAAATTAATATTTTTCTATTTAACTTTTTCAATTATTTTTTACAGTTGTTTATTAATCTAGTCATTTTTGAATTTGTTTTTCTCAATTGACAATTATTTCCGTCATTTTTCAGATATTTTCTTCAATTTTTCAATTATACTCGTCATTTTTCAACTATTTCAATCATTCATTATTTTCCGCAATTTTCAATTATTTCCCACAATTTTTCCAATTTTTAATTATTATCTTAAAATTTTATAGTTATTCTTTGATATTTTAATTTATTTTGTTCGGTTGTGCCTTAATGTAGCCATTTAAAAACAATTTTATTTTCAATTTTCAATTATTTTTGTCATTTTTTACTCTTTTTTTTCAATTATCAATTATTTTTTTAAATTTTAATTTGTTTCTTAAATTTTCAAGTTATTTCCACAATTTTTATTATTTTCTTCAATTTCCTTATTATTTACATTATTTGAATTTGTAAAAACTTATATAGTTTTAAATAACTAATAGCTACTTTTGTACAGAAGAATTTCATAAAAAAATAGGATAAACCAAATCTTTAGTTTGTTTATTTAAATCAGAGTTTTTTTTACGACCATTGAATTAAAATTTTATTCTCAGAAACTTGAAATTCTAGTTTCGAATAATCTATAAAAATTCAAAAAATGCTTTGAAACATGTTAAGTCTACTACAAAAGGATTTCATAAAAAACGTTAACAAACCAAATTTCGTTGTGTTTGTATAAATATACAAATTTCCTGTAAATTTATTTTCTACGCTGTTAAAAATTCCTGTATAGTGCTTCACATACATGTATATGAAATTCAATTTAACACACAATTATATTAAATTTAATATACATGTATATTAGAATTCATTCAACGTTATGAATTCTCAGATACATGAATAGCAAATTTAATATACAGAATATTAAATTTAGAACAATTTATATTACATTTGATATAATTCTATTTTAAATTGAATTTCATATACATATGTATGTGAAGTACAATACAGAAAATTTTAACAGTGTAGGAGATGTAATGTAATAGACTTATCATGAAGATTGTTATATTGTATAAACACAGTTAAATGTTATTTTCTACAACTGTTAAAATTAAAAGATTTTTAGGTTCTAATGATAAAATATTCAATTTTTATAAATTAACTGAAGTGTTTATTATTTATTTAATATATCAATCCAAATGATTAATGTTAAAACCTTTAATTTTAGCTGTTGTAAAAAATAACATTTACCAATCTTTGTACAATATAACAATCTTCATAATAAGTTTTGTATCAAAATAATACTGACTCAGTAAGTTTTGTGTCAAAATACTCTCTAATTTCAAACAATTAATTACATCTTACTTTTGTTTTCAAAGACACTTTAAGCTTGAATCTCATATATTAAATATAAAATCCAGATATAAATTGTTTTCCCATGCAGCTTCCTCTAAGGAAGCAAAATATCCACACAAACATACATAATTTTCACCCAGTTTATCTTGCTTAAAACTTTGTTCTCCGTTCCTTTGTTTAAATTTGCAAGCACAACAAATAAATTTAACGCAGCATTGCCCTGTTTGAGTGTTGAAGAATGTAAATGTTTGTTTAACATAAATGCAAGTAAGACGTGATATACAGTGTAAAACAAGTTAGAGTGAAATAATTCATGGAGCATTTAATGGCAGCAATCGAAAGATGGAAAAACGAGGGCCAGTCTTAAGTAGAGAAAGATTTACTCGGATTCTGTCGACTAACCGTTGCATTTACGGTAATTGCACCGAGTCAAGCGAAGCATAGAGTAAAAACATAAAGGTATAAAAGATCTATACGCTTGTTATTTACCAAACCCGCGATCTCTAGATATGGAGCTTGGGTATAAATTAATTTGGTTCAAGTGAATTATCGAAGCAAAATATTGGGTCGATCGAGGAATTCATTTTCTTTCTGTGTTGATACATAAATGTATATATAGGTATATCTGGGAATTGCGCACCATCCCAAGGATACCAAACATGGCTCGCTGGGAAAACTCAACTCAACTGAAAAGAGATCGCCAATTTTATCGAGCTCCGTTGACCCCCTTCAACTTCTATTCCGGCAGATTTCGCATGCCACTTGCTGCAATTACTGCACTATTCCATCCCATATTGGTAACCAATTATGAAATCACTAGACCTATGGGTCTATCCTATTGAGTCTATATAGACAATCTGGGGCACCTGTTCCCTCTCGTGTGTCTAACTAGTGTCTCTTTTCAAGAAATAACACCCACCCACCATGTCTCATTATATCTATTGCGAATATCTGTAGGTTGTTGTTTAGTGTCATTTTGCGTAGATTGAGCGGTAAAGAGAAACTCGGGAAAAGCATTTCAATTGGAAAAAGACTTACGGAAAGAAATAAAAAGCTAAAAGTGAATAGGCGGATTATTTTTAGAGAATGGCGCTAATGAGTTATATTTTTACGAGTTATACGTGTATAGGTATATATATATATATATATAAGTGTGTAGAAATTATCCAGGCAACGATTTGTCGGTAATAATGCAATAATTCATCTCTTTCGACTTGTAAAATTATAAATCCACTGAATTTCCAGAAAAATTATACAAGAATCCAGCTAATAAAACTGCTTTCAATTCTTGAAACGAGAGAAAATGGGTTTAAAATTGCTCCGAGATAATGTTTTTTGAAAGCTATGAAAATGACTTTGAGAAAATGTTTTTAAATAGACTCTATACTGTAAAACATAATGAAAAATTTTCCATACAAATGTAAGGAATTTTTTCAATACTTGGTATGGAAATATGTTTTTCAGTACATCAGTATGGAAAAATTTTATGACTTTATGGAAAATATTCATTCTTATAGTAAAATACCCAATTTCGGTATGGAAAAATTACCTTACTACAAAATTCCATACATGGGTATGGAAGAATTGAAATAAATTAGAAGATAATTTCATACATGTTTGGTAAAATTTCAATTTTTTTAAAACAGTAATAATGATAAATTGTATGTAATTATAACTGCATAATTTTTACAATAGTCAATAAATATTTGTTTTATTAGTTCTAAGAACAATTCTGCAGTTTTAGTAACTTTATGAATATTTAATATTCATTTTGTAATAAAGAAACTGTAAATAAACAAAAAAATTTACGTAATTTATGTTTATATGTATTACAATTGTTAATTAGTCTTAGGTCTATAATAATTAAGTGCTTAAATCTATAATTAATATTAAATTATAAAAATAACAATCTGAAAAATATCAATTTAAATAGTTATAGATTCTGTAAGCGACTCTGGAAACAGGCTTAACCATACAACGTATGATTCTTTTATGGAAAAATTACAACAAAATGTACTAATTTAACCATACAATGTATGGTTTTGTTTCCATACAATTGTATGGAAAAATTAAGTCAGGGAATTTTATAAAATATTGTTTTAAAAAATTAATTATTGATGAATTGTTAGTGACTTTTACTTGATTGATCAATAGAAAATACCTGAAATTTTCAATGTTTTTACTGAAATTCAGTTTTTAATTGACAATTTCAAAATTTTAATTATTCTTTAATTTTTAAACCTATTTTGTTTTAATGTCGATTATTCTTGCCATTTTTCGAATTCTTTTTTCAATGTCAATTATTTTCCTTAAAATTTAATTATTTTCTTCAGTTTGTAAATTATTTTTCTCCAATTATCAATTATTATCTTAAAACTCCAATTTAATTCTTCAATTTTTAATAATTTTTTTTCAATTTTTAATTAATTCTTCAATATTTAATAATTCTTGGAATTTTGTAATTATTTTTTTAAATTGTAAAAAATAGTTTTAAAATTTCAATTCGATTCTACAATTCTAAAACTATTTTTTTCAATTCTCAATTATATTATTCAAAATTCAATTCAATATTTCAATTATCAATTATTTTCCTCGATATTAAAAAATTCAATTATCAATAAGTTTATTTAATTCTGAATTCAATTGTTGAGTTGATTCAACTCTTAATTTTTTTTCAAAATTTTATTCCATTCTTTAGTATTCATTATTTTCTTCTATTTTTAATAATTCTCGGCTTTCTTCAATTACTTTTTCCAATTTTTTAATTATGTTCTTCGATTTGCAATTATTTTCCTCAATTTTAAATTGTTTTCTTCAATTTTAATTACTTTTTATCGATTTTCAATCTACTTATTCAATTTGCAATTTTTTCTAAGAATTATTCCTATAATTTTCTTAATTTTTCAATTCTCAATTATTTAGTTTAAATTTAATCCTTATTGTTTAAATTAAAAATTTTTTTTTTCAATTGTGTATTAATCTAGTCATTTTACGAATTTTGTTTTCAATTGGCAATTATCTTTGTCATTTTTCAGATATTTTCTTCAATATCGCAATTATACTCGTTATTTTTCAATTATTTATTTTAATGATTAATCATTTTCTTCATTTTTCCTATTTACTTACAACAATTTTGTTCAATTTTCATTTCTTCTCTTAAACTTTTATAATTACACTTTAACTTGTTTAATTATTTTGTTCTATTGTCGATTGTTCTCGACAGTTTACGATTTTTTTTGTCAATTGTTAATTATTTTCCTCAGTTCTAAAAATTATTTTCTTAAATATTTAATTATTTTCGTCATTTTGTAATTTCTTTTAATTATTAATTATTTTCTTAAAATTTCCATTTAATACTTTAATTTTCAATTTATTTCTTCATTTTTTAGTTATTTTCTCAAATTTTCAATTATTTTTTTCTAGTTTCAATTAATTTTTCAATATTCAATACTTTTCGGCTTTTTTCAATAATAAAAATTCTATATAATACCAATTGAATTGTTCAATTCTATAACTATTTTCTTCAATTCTCAATTATTTGCTTCAAATTTCAATTCCATTTTTCAATTGTCCATTATTTTCCTTAAAATATAATTATTTTTGTCAGTTTTTAATTTTTCGTCCAATTCAATTATTATCTTAGAACGCCAATTTAATTCTTTAATTTTCAATTTATTTCTTCAATTATTATTAATTTCTTTCAATTTTCGATCATATTTAATTATTTTCAATTAATTTTTCAATATTCAATAATTCTCGGAATTTTGCAGTTATTTTGTTAAATTATAAAAAGTAGTTTCAAAATTTCAATTCGATTCTACAACTCTACAACTATTTTCTTCAATTCTCAATTAGTTTCTTCAAAATTCAATTCAATTTTTAAATTTTCAATTATTTTCCTCAATATTAAAAAATGCTCGACATTTTTCAATTATTTTTTCAATTATCAATAAGTTTCTTTAATTCTAAATTCAATTGCTCAGATGTTTTCTGCATCTCTCAATTTGTTTCAAAATTCAATTTTATTCTTCAGTTTCAATTGTTTTCTTCTATATTTAATAATTCTCGGCTTATTTCAATTACTTATTCCAATTTTTAATTATATTCTTTAAATTTCAATTCCATTATTCATTTTGCAATTATTTTCTTCAATTTTCAATTGTCTTCTTCAATTTGAATGACTTTTTTTTCGATTTTCAATCTAGTCGTTCAATTTGTAATTTTTTCCAACAATTGTTACTATAATTTTCTTAATTTATCAATATGCAATTATTTTCTTTTAATTTAATATTTCTTCTTTAATTTTTCCAATTATACTTTTTAGTTGTCTATTAATCTAGTCATTCTTCAAATTAAGGTTTCAATTGTCAATTATTTTTGTCATTTTTCAGACAAATTATTTTCGTCCTTTTGTAATTTTTTTTAATTATCAATTATTTTCTTAAAATTTCCATTTAATAAAAAATCATAAAAATTCTTTAAAATTTCAATTGAACTGTTCAATTCTAAAACTATTGTTTCCAATTCTCAATTAGTTTCTTCAAATTTAAATTCCATTGTTCAATTGTCAATTATCTTCTTTAATATTAAAAAATTATCGCCTTTTTCAATTATTTTTTTCGATTATCAATAAGTTTCTTTAATTTTAAATTTAATTGTTCAATTATTTCCTTCAATTCTTATTTTTTTAAAATTTCAATTCCTTTTTTCAGTTTTTAATTATTATCTTCATTTTTCAATCATTTTCTTCAATTTTAATTATTTTTAGTAATTTTAATCCAGTTTTTTAATGTATAATTATTTCCAACAATTATTCCTATATTTTTCTAAATTTTTCAATTTGCAATTATTTTTTTTATATTTAATATTTCTTCTTTAATTTGTCTAATTATACTTTTTATTTATGTATTGATCTAGTCATTCTTCGAATGTAGTTTTCAATTGTCAATTATTTTTGTCATTTTACAGATATGTTCTTTAATTTTTCAATTATTCCCGTCATTTTACAATATTATTTATTTCAATTATGAATTATTTTCCTCAATTTTCAATAATTTCCTACAATTTTTTCAATTTTCAAATATTTTCTTAAAATTATATAATTATTCGTTAATTTTTTCAATTATTTTGTCGGTTATGTATTAATGTTGCTATTTTCGTCATTTTGTTTTTAATTGTCAATTAATTTCGCCATTTAGTAATTTTTTTTCAATTCTCGATTATTTTTCCAAATTTTAATTTAATTCTTAAATTTTCAATTTATTTCTTTTATTTTTTATTATTTTCTTCTATTTTTATTATTTTCTTCAATTTTCTTGAATTTTAATGATTTTTTTCGATTTTTCATCCAATTATTTAATTTGCAATTATTTTCAACAGTTATCCCTATAATTTTCTTAATTTCTCAATTTTTTTGTTGAAGATTTAGTATTTTTGATTTTTTAAATTATTTTTTTCAATTGGGAATTTATTAACAATTTTACGAATTCTGTTTTCAATTGTCAATTAATTTCGTCATTTTGTAATTGTTTTTAATTGTTGATTATTTTTTCAAATTTCAATTTAAGTTTTAAATTTTCAATTTATTTCTTTTACTTTTTATTATTTTCTTCAATTTCAATGATTTTTTCAATTTTCATTCCAGTTATTTGATTTTCAATTATTTCCAACAGTTATTCCTGTATTTTTTCATTTTTAAAATTTTTTATTTAAATTCAATGTTTATTGTTTAATTTTGTAAATTATTTTTTTCAATTGTATAATTATCTGGCCATTTTTCAAATTTTGTTTTCAATTGTCAAGTACATTTTTCATTTTATGGATAATTTCTTCAATTTTGTAATTATTCTCCTAATTTTTGTTATTTTCATTTGCAGAAATATATAGTTGTAAATTATCTACACTATAACTAATTGGTTCAAATTATATAGAGATTAATTTAGTTAAGTAGTAACAATATTAACGTTTAATTATTAATTGAATTCAATTATTTTATATTTTTTTACTGCAATAAGCTAAACAATTTATTAAAACACTTTTATATTCGGTCATGAAATTTTAAGAAAAATGATCTGGAAAAACTGGAAAAGTTATGGAATTTTGAGATTTTGAAAGCGTAGCAACCCTGATGTAGAAGGATTCTTCTGCTATTCTATTATCATTTATTGTACAATTAAACTGTGTATTATCAAATAAATAACAGAGCTTATTCTCGTAATTTGCTGTAGACACATTTACAACTTGACATGTTAAGGAATCCCAGTTGATTCTTGTGATTTTCTCTGTTGATAGAGACAATAAAGTCTAGAATTTATAACGACATATATGGTTATGGCGCAGGTATGGTGCTAAGTTGTAAAATTCAGTTAAAGAATTATTCTCCTTTACGGTCGATCGTTTCGCATTGTTCGGTTAGTTTTCAAATTATGTTAAAATTGATCTGTAACACAACCATAAAATTGTGTTTCTGGTACTAACTGTATTTTTATCGTATTATTTACGATACAGGACGCATCGGTGCGACCACTTTTTATGCACTCCATCGTACCAATGATGCAACGAGATAATAAAATTTTTATGTAATAAAATAATATCGAAAGGGTGTGTGCGCACTTTGCGTGCTTTTAACATGTCTAAATACTTGCCTACAATCTGCATTTATTCATTATTTTAAATTACGCAGACTCTACAAACTCCGCCTAATTTTGATGAATTTACTTTCAGGCTGAAAATTAAGATCGAACTTTAAAGAATTTATTTTCATGCTAAGTCGGAGTTTGTAGGGTCGGTTTTTGATATTGTGATACTTAAGATCAAGTAGGTTCTATATAGTATTGGTTTATGAAGATTTGAAAATCGTGTCATATTTAATTTTTCTATTATTGGTAATTCAGAGTCAGACTTTGTATAATCGGGAAAGGTTAAACTGAGACCCTGCCTATTAATTAATGAAAAGAAGTAAGTATTCTTTTAAATTGGGTACAATATTTTAACTATATAAACATTAATAAGCTAAATAGTAATAACATTAAATAAGTATAATAACCAGCATTTTTTTACTCACGGCTTCAGTTACGAGAGTCACTTAATTTCAACATTTTCACACATCTCTGAAAGAACTTTATTCCAAATTTGGATACTCACCTGCAACAAAAAAAACACAAGATTATTATAGAAACAATAAACATGAACCTAATTAACAAAGCAAAGTTATTGGGCATTAGGTTTCAACTTGGCGCCCAACTACACTGCAAAAACTGCTGTCTTCTAAGTGTCTTATTTTAAGACACAAGACATTAAGAAAGCGTCTTACGGTTATTTCAAGCTATTTCATTGGTTAATAATTTTTAAAAATGATTTCCCATTGGTTTAAAATTAAGACACTTTAAAACGTCTTAAAAGTGAGGACAAAAATGTCTTAAAATAAGACACTAGTTTTTACAGTGTAGGGGCTATCTATAAACTACGTCCATCAATGTGCTACGCTAAGATGAAAAAATGGCGCTAATACATGTAATAGAGTGCTACATGTGGGAAGAAGGGAGAGTTAAAATTTCCCAAAAAAGAGGCTACGTGGTTTATGGATGGCCCCTAATCTATCTTATAAAGAAATGACACATAAACTCCAAACAATATAAAAATGAACATCAATCCACGATGCGTAATTTTTGAGATTGCAATGCAGACATTGAGCTTGTGAATACACCCTTAATTTTGCGTATTTGGGACACACGATAGTAAGCTGAGAGGAGTGTCTATACATATAATCTGTCAGATTTAGCAGGCGTATACATATTCCCTGGCAAAGAGTAGCTATCTGTCTATCTACTCTACCTACTATACAGCAACCTACCTACCTACTCACCTACTCGCCCATGTCCATTCACCTAGCTTGTCCCGTTTCCGCGATACTTTGCTTGCCTTGCGTAGCAAAGCAAGTGCTCACGTGTATATATACATTACATACTTGTAGGTATTTATTCAAGCAAAGAAAACCATATGTGTGTTATACGTATAGTACGCACCGATAATAAAAAGTCGACTATTATTATCAAGCGAGCCAATGAAAGTTCGCGACTTCATTCCAAACCAACATTCCAATTTTTCCGTGTTATATTTTAGTTTATATACACTGACAACAACAAGCAGCTTTACTTTCCCTCTTGCCGGTTCAACGATTAAAAAAGCTCAATTCTGTTGCGTAAGAGCGCAAGAATCGGATTCCAATATTTCTAAATAGAACTGAGAGAATACCAAATTTATTTTAAATCAGGAGACCTGAACTCGGACTGAAAAACAGTTTTATATATATATTTAATTGTTTTTCAAACAATTTTTTATTTCTTGCCTCCACCTACCCTATGTTCTTAAAAAATTGGTGTAACATACAGTACCGTCGGGAATTGTCAGTCCACATATTTTTTAAGGTTTGAAAAACGTCTTTAAACGTACAAAGTATAATTATTAAAATTTTTCTGTGTTTATTTCCTTAAAGTAGATAAAATTTTGAGGAAAATCAGGCCTGAGTGAAGTGAGTTAGTTAATTTTTCATTGAAATATGTTAAAAAATGTGGAATTTTTAATGTTTTACAAAAATTAAAATTACTCTTGAAATAATAAAGGTTTTTTAAAGTTCCTATGCTTGTTTTAAAGGGAATATACTGGAGAATAACATTGTTAATTAAGCATTAATGTGCAATTTTTTTCCTAGCATAAGCAAGGCTCGGAAGTTGGACCAAAAAATTTATCAAATTTTGAAGACACTATTTTGACATAAAAATAATTTTCAAAATTCCAATATATATATGATATTACTTCCTTCCGAAAGTTATTGACATTTATGACCTTGGTATATTTTATATAGCTGTATTTGATATCAAGATATAAACAATAATTTTTTTATATTTTTTGGTCCAACTTCCGAGCCTTGCATATGCTAGGAAAAAAATTGCACATTAATGCCTAAGCAACAGTCTTATTTTCCAGAAAATTTCCTTTAAAACAAGCATAGAAAATTTAAAAAACCTATATTATTTCGAGAGTAATTTCAATTTTTCTAAAACATTAAAAATTCAACATTTTTAACATATTTCAAAGAAAAATTGACTAACTTACTTCACTCAGGCCTTATTTTCCTCAAAATTGTATCTACTTTAAGGAAATAGACACAGAAAAATTTTAATATTTGTACTTTGTACGTTTAAAGATGTTTTTCAAACCTTAAAAAATGGGTGGACTGACAATTTCCGACGGTACTGTATTATATTAAATAATAATAATCTCCGTAAACTCCTGAAGTTAGTTAGTATGTATTTATATTTATTCATCTTTTTCTGTCCACGTTTTAAAGTCTGAAGTGAAGTTAGTTAGTATTAATATTTATTCATCTTTTTCTGTCCACGTTTTAAAAACTGAAGTCAAATTAGTCCCGGTTATTTTATTTTGTGCTGGTTTTTAATTGTCATTTATGTAAAAAAAAGTTTCGAAAATTGCTTTAAAAATTTATTATGGTTTTTGAAGAAGTTTAAAATATATACACATGCAATTAATTTCCTAAATTTTCAGTTATTATCTCAAATTGAGATTATTGTCATCAATTTTCCATTATATAACAATTTTTTATTATTTTCTTTTGCTTAAAAATAAATTCTGCAATTTTTCTTGATTTTCATCAATTTATAATTATATTCATTATTTTGGCATTACTTTTAAAAATTCCAATTATTTATCCGATATTGCAATTATTTTCATCAATTTTCGTTATTTCTGCGATTTTTTAATTATTCTCTTTAATTAAAATTTTTTAAGTAATTTTGTAATTATTATTTTTTTTTTAAACATATACTCTATGCTTTTTTCAGTTATTTCTCTCAAATTTTATTGAATGTTTTCAATTGTTCATATTTAAATTATTCTCACCATAATTCAATTTTCTTTCTCAATCTTAAATTATTTTTAGCATATTTTAATTATTTTTTTCAATTTTGAATTAATTTTATCATTTTTCAATTATTTTTCTCGATTGTTAATTATTATTTTCATTTTCTAAAATTATTTTCTAAGATTTTTAAGTACTTTTCTGAAAATTCAAATATTTTCTTCAATTTCTAATTATTTTCATTTGTCATCAGAATTTCAAATTTTTTTTTTTTAATTATCGTAAATTTCAATTATTTTTAGCTTTCTCCAATTTTTAGTTTTTCTCATTTTATAAAATTATTTTCTAAATTTTTTTTAAGTATTTTTCTCAAATTTCTATTATTTTCTTCAATTTTTAATTATTTTTATTTGTTTTCATAATTTCCAAAAAAATTTATTAATTATTGTAAATTTCAATTATTTTTAGCATTCTTCCTGTCTTTTCTCCAATTTTTAGTTATTCCCATTTTCTAAAATTATTTTTCTAAGATTTTTAAGAATTTTTCTAAAATTTCCATTTTTTTCTTCAATTTTTAATTATTTTTATTTGCTTTCATAATTTCAAAATTTGTTTATTAATTATAGTAAATTTCAATTACTTTTAGCTTATTTCTTCAATTCTTTGTCCAATTTTTAGTTATTTATTTTTTTTTAAATTGATTTCTAAGATCTTCATATATTTTTTTCAAATTTCAATTATTTTTTCTTTATTCAAAACAAATTCTGTAGTTTCTTCAATTATCACACTTAAATGTCATTTATTTTTTACAACTTATCATTGTTTGTATCATATTTTAATTATTTTCGTCAAGTTTTAAAATTTAAAAACATTTTTCAATTATTTTCCAAAATTTATTTCCTTTAATTTCCAATTCTTTAAATTTATTTTATAATTTCAAAGATTTTTAACTATTTATCTGACTTTTCAATTATTTCATTATTTATATTATTTTTTATATTATTTCCTTCAATTTTCAATTACTTTCGTTTTTTTTCATAATTGCCAAAAAGTTTTTACTTATTTCTCTTTAATTAAAACTTGTTCTGTTCAATTTTAAATTATTCTTATCTTTTTTCATTTATTTGCTCTAATTTTTAATTATTATTTTTTTTTTAATTGAACTTCTAAAAGTTTTTAAGTATTTTTCTCAAATTTTGTTTAACTTTCCTTTATTTAAAATATTTTATGTAATTTGTTTAATTATTTTCTCAAATTTTAATTATTTTTTTAAATTTTTAACCATGTTTTTTCAATTTTCAATTATTTTCTCTAATTTTTCATTATTCAATTTTGTTTTAATTTACTTTTAAGATTCTCAAGTATTTTTCTCAAATTTTAATTACTTTCTTTATGTTTAAAATATTTAATAATTGTTTAAATTACTTTCCCCAATTTTTAATTGATTTCATTTTTTTTTCAGTTAATTTGCAAAATTTGCAATTATTTTTAATTTTAACATATTATAAATTTTATCCTAATTAAATATTTATTTTATTTATATTAATTGATTTTTAAATATTATATTTAAAATATTTATTTCTTCTTATTCAAGTATTTTCTTCAAATTTGAATTTTTTTTTTAAATTATCAATTATTTTTGTCATTTCTCAATTATTTTTTCAAAGTACAGCTATTTTTGTCAATATTAAAATATTTTTTACATTTTTAAATTATTTTCTTTAAATGTCATTTTCTTAAATCTTTTTATTATTGTTATAAATTTATTTACTTTGGAAGGTCAGTTTTCAATTATTTATGTCATTATTTAATTAGTTTCTTCACATTTTAATTATATCGTTAATTTTTCAATTATTTTTTACAATTTTTAAATTAATGTATTATATTTTTTCCTTCATTTTTTTCATTAATTTTTTTCTAAATTTCAGTCATTTTTTTCATTATTCAACTATTTTCAACACATATACATTTTTTTGATATTTTTTAATTATTTTTTTTTCAAGTTTCAATTATTTTCTTGAGAATTCTATTATTTTTTCAATTTTTTAACTATTGTCTAAAAAGTGTAATTTTTACACCAGCTTTTATAATATATAATTATTTATGTCAATTTTCAATTAGTTTCTTTACATTTTACTTATTTCTTTAATATCTCAATTATTGTACGAAAATTAAAATTTTTGTCATCATTTTTTTATTTTTAATCAATTTTTCAATTAGTTTTGTCATTTACAATTCTTTCCAAATTGAATTATTTTTGGCATTATTTAATTATTTTCTACCTATTTCAATTATTTTTGCGATTTTCGAATTGTTTTTTTCAAATTTGAATGTCTTTTCCTGCTGGCGCCCCCAATTTAATATCAGTGATATCAAACTCTATATTGCTTATTCATTTTTTGTATTTAAGTATTTACTATTTAATCACTTTTTTTAATTTAAAAACTCATTATTTACTCACTTTTTTGAATTAAAAAGTTTTTTTTTCACTATTTTCAATCTGCAAGTCCATTGTTCTTATTGGATAAATATTATTCATCGATTTGTTTTATTTATTATTATAGTTTAATTTATAAAATGTATGGAAAACGTTATATTTTGCTAGTAACTAAATAATTCTTGTAAGTTAGTATATATGGTGAGTAAAAAGGAAACTATTATAAAATAAACAAGATGACTAAAAAAATATGTATAAATTATATAGATCTATAATAAATATATGTAGGAAAAAAAGACTAGAAAATTCCGAATGATTAGGAATTTCGATTTATGGTCCACCATGTGAAAATACAGACAGCTATATTGACCTCAACATATATTGATCTGAGTTCGTTTTTAGAACAAGGAATATATGTCTGGTCTCATAAATAAATCGTTTGCCTTGCCATTTTATCCTACCTTTCCCCTCTTGCTAACGACATTTTATTCTTTTTTATTAGAAAGTGATGAAAAAATTGTGATTGACATCTAGATGCTTCGCGTCACGGATGAGAATGCGAAAACAAAAAGGAGAGGGAAGTTTAAAAGCGTCCTACCCCTTTACAGTACCGTTTTGACAGAGTCTGACGAATTTTGACAAGCGAACAAAATGCACACCCCGCAATAATTGCAGTACCGTACACAACCATTGCATTTTCTCTTTCAAATTGCGATCTTTCAAAATAAAAAAAAATTATTTTTAAATTTTTTGTATATAACGTAATTTTTATATCAGAAATCTATTTTCTATCAATATTCTGCCAAAGTTTAAATAAGGCTGTTTTGAATAAATTAAAAAGACATCTTACCCCTAATAATTTTAACAATTTTTGTTATTTTGCCAAAAATTTGCCAAATTTTTATTTATTATTTTATTTTTAGCAAAAGAGCTATTTTGTGATAAGGATGACCTGAAAGTTCTCAACGTTCAAATGAACGAACTTATTATTTTAACATTTTCCGAATTCTAATTTGACCAAAAATAAAGTTCTGTATACCAAAAAATTTATGTGGATATTTTAAGAATTTAATTCCTCTTTTATATTCTGTGTTGCAAAAGTTATTTTTGAAAATATTTCTGTAGAAAAAAAATTTCGTTTAAATGCACGGAAAAAAATGAGTTAGCCGCTGCTGCTAACCAAATTTAGCAGTCAATTATTTAGTCACCACAGCTAAATATTAGCTAAGACAGCTAAAAGTTAGCTGTGGAAGCTAACAGAAGTGGACCCCACAGCTAAAAATAGTTATTTGTCATAGGGCCAGCTAAACCTTTTTAGCTAATATTTAGCTGTGGTGACTAAATAAGTATCAGCTAAATTTTTTAGCTGCGGTAGCTAATTCATTTTTTTCCGTGTGTACGTTCAGAAGTTTAGGGATATTGATAAGATAGTAAAAAAAATATCAAAAGGCTCAATTAATAAAATAAATTACGACTTTTACACCATTTTTAAATTACCGGATTTATTATTTTTTTATCAATAACCTTGAAATATACCTTTTTTAAAAATACAATAGAATTAAGTAAAACATATTAAGATAATTTGAAGTACAAACAGAATTAAGAATAAGAATATAAGTGAAACCATTTAATGAAAACTTTATACTGAAAAGGAATTGCCAAATTAATATTTCTAAACGTCTAAAAATTTACGAAAAAATAAGAAAATTGTATAAAATAATAAAAACTTTATGAATTAATATAAAAGTAAGAAAATCTGAAAAACTCTATTTAGAACTGAGAAAATTTAAAAAGCCTCCAAAAGAAATGAAAATTTAAAAACTAAATTGTATAAAAATAAAAAAACTAAAAAAAATTATTCAAAAATTGATGGAATAGAAAAAAAATACTGTAAAAAGAACAAAAAACAAAAAAATTTACAAAATTTTAAAAACAATCTCGTATGTCTAAATTAAACAAGAAAGTTAAGAATAATCTACAAAAAAAGGGTAAATTTAAAGAAAAATAATTAATTCCTCACAGAAATGGAACAAACTTACAAAAAATGGAAACATAAAAATACACATATAGAAAACAAGAAAAACTTTAAAGAAAAAAAGAGGATGAAAATTGCAAAAAATGGTGAAAATGTAAATTGTAATAAAAACAATAAAGTGTCTACAGAAGAAATAAAAAACTGTTGTAACTGATAAATATATTTAGAATAATGAGAAAATCTCCTAACATTAAAAAAATTTACGGGAAAATTAAAAAAAAAATTGAAACTAAAACATGAACAAATTGGAGAAAATCATTTAAAGAATTTTATTTGATTTTATTTAAAATATTAGGAATGAATGCAAAAATAGAAAATCAGGTTAAAAAATAAATGAAACGAATACAAGCGAAATAAAGAAATTCTTTTAAAAACATTTATTTACAAAAAATGATATTTATAAAACTTTACATAAAAGCACGAAAAAATTTTGAAACAGATACAAAAGCCGTAAAAATTCTAAAATCGTTAAAAAAGTCAAAAAAATACTTAATTTAGAATAAAATAATACATAAAAAAAATTAAAACTAAACAAGAATAAAAAAAAAGACAAACAAGAGTAAAATAACTTCAAAATAAAAAGGTAATATAAAATCCAAGAAATTAAAATAGTTATATTTCTACTAATTTTTTGGTAAAAAATAACTAATTATTAGTCAAATTCATTTTTAGGTTATGTCAAAATATCTAATATTTTAATAAAATTTTGTTTACTAATTCAATTAGTCAAATTTTAACTATTTTTACTTATTTTTTCACTAATAATTAGACATATTTTACTAAGATAATAATTAGTTATTTTTCACTAATTGATTAAACAAAAACTCAGCCACGATTTCACTAATTATTTAGTTATATCTAACTAACTCAGATTTAGAGAGTATAAATGTTAGACTTTAAAATAATTTTCAAAATATTCTGCATTATTTTTTAAATGAAATGTCGAATTATTTCAAATTATTTAAGAATAAAAAAAGTGAAATGGAAATTTTCGAGATTTTTATACAAACTCCCGTAACTTCTCACAAAAGTCTAGAATCTTTCATGGAAATTACGGTTTTTTTTTTTAAAATCACAAGGTACGTATTTTTCTGCGCTAATCCGAATCCGAAGTCAGAATAAACGGATTGGCGAAAATTTTTGAGATAATCTAAAAAAATACTTAAAAACCCAAAAAAAAACCCCAAAAAAAAATGTTTCTTTTTTCCGGGACACACTATAGTATTCCCACTTATTTTTCTCCTCTGAATCCGAATCCGGAGTCAGAATAACAAATTAACAAAAATTCTAAGATAAACTCAAAAAATTGCTCAAAAACCTGAAAAACAAAAACAAAATTTTTTTTTGTCCGGGACAATATGGTAGTGTATTCCTACGTATTTTTCTTTGCTGAATCCGAATCCAAGGCCAGAATTGCTACATTGGTTCTTATTTTTAAGATAAATAAAAAAAAATTGCTAAAAAATCTGAAAAAAAAATTGCCCGGGACAATATTCTTTAGTGTATTCTTACGTATTTTTCTCCAATGAATTCGAATCTGAAGTCAGAATAACCAGATTGGCTAAAAAAGTGTCATATAGTCTTAAAAAGTTGCTGAAAAACACGAGAAAATCCCTTTTTTGAGATTATCTAAAAAATGTTAGCTAATCAGATCATTTTGACTTCGGATTCAGATTCAGCGGAGAAAAATACGTAGAAATACACTAGTACATTGTCCCGGACAAAATTTTTTTTTGGGGGGTTTTTGAGCAGTTTTTTTTTCAATTTTCTTAAAACTAAGAACCAATCTAGAAATTCTGACTTCGGATTCGGATTTAGCAAAGAAAAATACGTAAAAATACACTACCATATTGTCCCGGGCAAAAATTTCTTTTTCTGGTAGTTTTCAGGTTTTTGAGCAATTTTTTTAGATAATCTCAAAATTTTTTGTTAATTTGCGGTTACTTTGACTCCTGATTCGCATTCAGCGGAGAAAAATACGTAAAAATACAATAGCATATTGTCCCAGATTTCTTTTTAGGTTTTTGAACAGTTTTTTGAGATCATCTCACAACTTTTTGCGTATCTGGTTATTCTGACTCCAGATTCGGATTTAGCGAAGAACAATACGTAAAAGTACACTAGCAAATTGTCCCGGATTTTTTTTAGATTTTTGAGCAATTTTTTTTTTAATTATTTCAAAAATTAGAACCAATGTAGGAATTCTGGCCTCAGATTCGGATTGAGCAAAGAAAAATACGTAGAAATACACTACCATATTGTTCCGGGCAAAAAAATTTTTAGGCGTTTTTTGCGGGTTTTTTTTAACAATTTTTTCGTGTTTTTCAGCAACTTTTTAAGACTATCTAAAATTTGTAAGCCAATCGGGTTTTTTTATTTTCGATTTAGATTCAGCGGAGAAAAACACGTAGGAATACACTAGCATATTGTCCCGGACAACATTTTTTTTTGTTTTTTTTTGGGGGGGTTTTTGAGCAATTTTTTTTAAATTTTCTCAAAAATAAAAACCAGTCTAGCAATTCTGACATCGGATTCGGATTTAGCAAAGAAAAATTCGTAAAAATACACTACCATATTGTCCCGGGCAAAAATTTCTTTTTCTGGTAGTGTTCAGGTTTTTGAGCAATTTTTTTAGGTTATCTCAAAAATTTTTGTTAATTTGGTTACTTTGACTCCTGATTCGCATTCAGCGGGAAAAAAATACGTAAAAATACAATAGCATATTGTCCCGGGCAAAAATGTCTTTTTCTAGTAGTTTTTCAGGTTTTTGAGCAATTTTTTCGACTTTTTGAGCAGTTTTTGAGATTATTTTTGGGGCTGTTGAATACATTTCCAAATTTTTTGAGTCATGCAACCAATCAAAATTCCGCAATTTTTCACTGGATAAATTTAATGTATATCAGTTTCTATATATTTTTTAAATTTCCTGACTTTCCCTGATTTTTTCTTGACCGGTTGTCATCCTGACAAAAAGTGACCAAATTTCAGGCAATAGGTTCTTTTTGACGTATGTACGGCACTGTTTTTGAATCGTGGCGAGTGAACAATTGAAATAATAATGTAACGCGCACTCGATCAGTCAGTCCATCGAGCATAAGCAGAGTTTTGTGAGAGTGTGTGCGCTACTCCTCCAGTGGAAATAAAAGCGGGTTCTGCTTTTTGAAATGGGGCTGAAGGGTGCAGGACATCAGGAAGGCGGAGGGTGATCTATAGAAACCTGCCACAACGAGGGTACGTAAACGTAATATTCTGCTCTTTCATATGAACGAAACACACCGGTCCACTAGCTCTTAAAAGAATGCATCTGCATTTGTATGCACAATATTGTACACATACACGGCGCATTGCGACAGGCGGATTACTTTATTAATGACAGACGATTGACTTCCGGGTCATAAAATGCGTGCTCCATCACCTCTTTTTTTTTTTATTCTTTTTTTCTCCTTCAATAAAGAAGTGCCATCCATTTCAGGCGCTTTTATTTATTAAAAAAAGAAAGAAGAGAAAATATTTCGCACAAATAATTAGGATTACATTTTCGACGCCTCTATTCGATAAAATGCTTTTTCAAACGTCAATTCAATATAATCCTATCTCAAATGCAAATTTTTAAATGTGCTATTAAAATGTTTAATAGAGTTTTCTCTTGAATTTTTTAGCAAGTAAGCATACTTTTTAGAATGCTCTCTACATACTCAAATCACGGGAATAAATTATAAAATTCATTTTACAGAATTTTAGATAGAATTTTTTTAAGACCAATTTTCATGTTTCGAATTTATTTTCAATTGTCAAGATGAATATACAATTGAAAAAAATAATTTAAAAAATTAAACAATAAATTTTGAATTTAAACAAAAAATTTTAAAAATTACAGGAATAACTGTTGGAAATAATTGAAAATTCAAGAAAATAATAAAAATAGAAGGAAATTGTAGGGAATTATTGAAAATTTAGGAATATAATTCATAATTGAAAGAAATAATGGAAAAATGACAAAAATAATTGAATAATTAAAGAACATATCTGCACAATGACAAAAATAATTGACAATTGAAAACTAAATTCGAAGAATGACTATAGATTAATACACAAATAAAAAGTATAATTAAAAAATTTAAAGAAAAAATATTAAATTTAAAGAAAATAATTTCTAATGAAAAATTGAGAAAATTATAGGAATAACTGTTGAAAATAATTACACAAACTAAACTGGATTAAAAATTGTTAAAAATAATTAAAATTCAAGGAAATTATTGAAAAATGAAGAAAAAAATTGAAAATTGAAGCAAAAACTCCAAAAATTAAAGAATAGAACTGACATTTAAAGAATATAATTCAAAATTTAAAATAGTAATTTTAAAAAGCCAAGAATTATTGAACATAGAAGAAAATATTTAAACAATTGAAAAAAGGAATCGAAATTAAAAAAAAAATGAGAATTGAAGAAAATTATTGAACAATTGAATTTAAAATTAAAGAAACTTACTGATAATCGAAAAAAGTAATTGAAAAAAGCCTATAATTTTTTAATATAAAAAAAAATAATTGACAATTGAAAAATGAAATTAAAATTTGAAGAAAAGTATTGAAAATTGAAGCAAATAATTCAAATTAAAGAATTGAAATTTAAGGAATATAATTGAACATTTAAAATAGTAATTTTAAAAAGTCAAGAATTATTGAATATAGAAGAAAATATTTGAAAACTGAAAAATGGAATTGAAATTTAAAAAAAATAAGAATAGAAGAAAATAATTGAACAATTGACTTTAAAATTAAAGAAATTTATTGATAATCAAAAAAATAATTGAATAAAGGCGATAATTTTTTAATATTAATGAAAATAATTGGCAATTGAAAAATGGAATTGAAATTTGAAGAAGAGAATGGAGAATTAAAGAAAATAGTTATAGAATTGTGTCAATTCAGTTGATATTTTAAAGAATTTTTATGATTGAAAAACGCCAAGAATTATTGAATATTGAAAAACCAATTGAATATAAAAAAGATAATTGAAAATTCGGGAATATAACTAAAAAAATGAAAAAATAAATTGATAATTAAAGTATTAAATGCAAATTTGAAGAAAATAATCGATAATTAAAAAAAATTACAAAAGGACGAAAATAATTAAATATTAAAGAAAATAATTGCAAATTGAACAACTAGATTGAAAATCGAAAAAAAGTAATTCAAATTGAAGAAGACAATTCAAAATTGAGGAAAAAATATACAAAGTGAAGAATGGAATTGAAATTTTAAGAATATATTTAAAATTTTGAATTAGTAATTAAAAAGAGCCGAGAATTATTAAATATAGAAGAAAATAATTAAAACAGAAATCGATAAATGTAATTGAAAATTGAGGCAAATAATTAAAATTTTAAAAAATAAATTGAAAAATAATGAATTAAATTGAAGTTTTAAGAAAATAATTGATAATTAACAAAAATTACAAAAGCACGAAAACAATTAAATATTAAAAAAAATAACTAAGAACTGAGGAAAATAATTGAAAATTGAAAAAAGAAAAATTCGTAAACTGTCGAGAATAATTGACAACAGAACAAAATAATTTAAAAAAATTAAAGTATAATTATAAAATTTTAAGAGAAGAAATGATAATTGAACAAAATTCTTGTAAATAAAGGAAAAATGAAGAAAAAAATTAATCATTAAAAGAAATAATTAAAAAATAACGAGATAAATTGTGATATTGAAAAAAATATCTAAAAAATGACGAAAATAATTGCCAATTGAAAACAAAATTCGTAAAATGGCTAGATGAATACACAATTGGAAAAAATAATTTTAAGAATTAAACAATAAATATTAAATATTAACTAAATAATTGAAAATTGATAAATTAAGAAAATTATAGGAATAATTGTTGAAAAAAATTGCAAATTTAGCAACTAGATTGAAAATCGAAAAAAGTAATTCAAAGTGAAGAAGACAATTTAAAATTGAAAAAAATAATTGTAAATTGAAAAATGGAACTGGAATTTAAAGTATATAAATAAAAATTGGAAAAAGTAATTGAAAAAAGCCGGAAATTATTAAATATAGATGAAAATAATTAAATAAAAGAATGAAATTAAATTTTGAAAAAAAATTGAGAGTTGAAGAAAATATCTGAACAACTGAATTTTAAATAAACTTATTGATAATTGAAAAAATAATTGAAAAATGTCGAGAATTTTTTAATATTGAGGAAAATAATTAAAAATTGAAAAATTGAATTGAATTTTGAAGAAAATAATTGAGAATTGAAGAAAATAGTTGTAGAATTGTAGAATCGAGTTGAAATTTTAAAACTATTTTTTACAATTTAACAAAATAACTGTAAAATTTCGAGAATTATTGAATATTGGAAAATTAATCGAAAATTGATGAATGTAGTTAAAAATTGAAGAAAATAATTAAAAATTAAAGAAATAAATTGAAAATTAAAGAATTAAAATGAAGTTTTAAGATAATAATTGATAATAAGAGGAAAAATTTCAAAGTGACGAAAATAATTAAATTTTAAAGAAAACAATTGACATTGAAAAAAGAATTCGAAAAATGTCAAGAATAATCGACATTAAAACAAAATAAGTTTAAAAATTAAAGAATAAATCAAAATTTGAAGGATAATTATAAATTGTCAATTGAAAACTGAATTTCTGTAACAAAACATTGAAAATTTCAGTTATTTATAGATTTTGGCATTTAAGAATTCGACTCACTTAAAATTCTCTTGAGAAATTCTACTAAATAAAAATTCCGTTAGACTTAAGTTATTTATATTCATAACATGTTACTAAAAGTTTAATAGAAAATAAAAATCTACCAATCCAAATAGTACGATTTTTCTAGAAGTTAATAGAAATTTTCATTATTTTAAATTAGTAACCAATATTTACTGATTCAAGTTTAGAGTGCTCTTTACTTTCAGAAAATTTAACATTTAAGAATAGTATTATAAAGGAATAAATGTTATCAAAAGGGAGACGTCGAAATATTAAAATATCTCTTTTTCTTGACCTTTAATTCAAACTGTATAATAAAAACAATGAAAAAATAGCTCAAGAAAAAGTTGAATGAATGAAAAAGTAGCGTTATAAAAAAGAGCGAAAAATTAGGTTAACAAAAAAAGAAAAAAAATAGAATCAATTTGGTTTATCTTTTGACTATCAGAGCTTGTATAAATGATCAATTACAATCATTAATAATTAGCCTGAAGCTGAACTCGAGTGGAATATTAAATCTAGACGCGTTGTCAAAACGAACAAAAAGTTTCAAACTAGAATGAAATTGATTATAAATATTTAGATATGCAAATGTTGATTCTAACTATTATATCGGCCATGAAACATTGATTACAGTTTGGCATTCAATAACAACTTAACAGTTAAGCATTTAAATAAACGCGGTTAATTTAATAACCACTAAGAAGGAGAAGAAGAAGAAGAAGAAGAAAAAAAAGAAGAAGAAATGGCAAAGAGGAAAAAGAGGGTGAAATAGAGGCAAAAGAAGATAAAGAAAAAGATAAAAATTAAGAACAAAAACTATAAGAAGACGAATTATAATTACACTATTTCACAATTCCGAGAAAATTCAAAACCATAAAAAAACCGTTTTCATTTCACAAGGAAGCCCAAAACAAGGCCATCTCCATTAAAAAACAGTTTAAATTAAAAAGAACTAAAAGGACAGTCTCAAGATCCATAAATCTCTTTTTTAAGTCTTTTTTTTCCTTAAATTTTTTTTATGTTTCCTATGGCACACTTCTTCACACCTGCACCTTTAATGTCCCCAGCAGATGGAAAATACCAGAAAATGGAAAAAATTCTCCTTTTTTTTTTATAAAATGAAGATTATTGAGTCATAAAGTTTTGCAGGCGGGGCTATTGAAATATTTTTCCTCGACACTTCCTGCCGGTTTGAAAAAGTGATGTCACCCATTAAGGGTCTTGGGAGAGACTCTTATTTCGACTGACGTAATTTCATAGAGCGGAATCGTCGCGATTACAGGAAACGGAAACGATTTAAGAGTCGAGCGAAAAGGGAGGACTTGGATCATCTTAGGCGTCTCATTCACGGTCAACGATTTTCTGGATGCACTTGAGGAATCGTGCGCCTTTTACAGTATATTATCCTGTTCTCTATCTCGGCTACGCTCATTGGATGTTCAACTGTCATGAATCATATAACTGGAAATGCGTGAGGCCAGCCAAGTCTTGCAAATGACATTTTATTCCCCGAGACGTTTAGCTTCTCTCCCGTTAAACGGTGATAGATTTTGTACGTAAATTACCGTACGATAACCTTCCAGGTGAATCAATCATGAGTGTATTTAAATATGCAAATTGCTTTTTCTATTTGGTTTCTTGAACGTTTGAAGAAATGATTGCACTTAAGAGTTAAGAAAGAAAAGAAAGAAGTTGCTCCAATGGAAAATTGTAGTGTACAATCGTTTTTGCAAGTTTTTAAATTGGTCTTAGAGACAACAATGAAAAATTGTGTATATTCAAATATAGTTTAACACGGAATGACTGTTAATTTTAATTTTACAAAATTGAGCATTGAAACTTAGTTGAGTGTCTTTTTGACACAAAACATACATACTTTGAAAATTGTTATAATCACTGCAAAAACAGGTGTCTTAAATTAAGACATTTTTCGTGTCTTAGACACCAAAAGTATCTTAATTTAAGACATTTTTGTTTAATTTAAGACACTATGTTTTTGCAGTGATGGTACTAACATTAGTAAATGTTATTTTATACAACAGCTAAATTTAAAGGTTTTAACATTATCACTGTAAAAACTGATGTCATCTAACTGTCTTATTTTAAGACATTTTGGTATCTAAGACACAAAAAATGTGTCAATTTAAGATCGTTATTGCGTCTTCGATACAATAAAGATACCAAAATGTCTTAAAATAACACTGCAAAAACATGGTGTCTTAAATTGGACAAAAATGTCTTAATTTAAGACATTTTTGAACAATTTAAGACACCTGTTTTTGGAATGTAAGCATCTTCATTTAAGATATATTTGTAGTCACTTTTAAGATGTTTCCGAAAAGTTAGCAAAAGTATATCTTTGAAATGCATTAGTTTTTTTAAGATGGAAGTTGACATATAAGATACTTTAAATGTCTTAAAAGCGACTACAATGCATTTTAAGATGTTTCTTTTTACAGTGAAGAAATTTTCAAGACACTTGTTTTTAGAGTGTAATGAATAATTAATTAATAAAAATCAAATATTTAATAATTAGAACCTAAAAGTATTTCAATTTTATAGTAATTGTACAAAATAACATTGACTTATGTTTGTACAATATAAAAATCGTAATGGACAATATCAATTTTGTGTAAAAATGATACTGATTCAAAAATAGAAGTAAGTATCATTTTGACACAAAACTTACGTTGAAAGTTGTTATTTTGTACAAACATAGATAAATGTTATTTTGTACAACAGTTAAAATTAAAAGATTTTTATGTTCTAATTATTAAATATTTTATTTTTATGAATTAGCTGAAGTGTTTATTATTTCTATTACTTTATATATTTATTGAATTGATTCATGTTAAAACCTTTAATTTTAGCTGTTGTACAAAATAACATTTACAAATGTTTGTTCGAGATAACAATTTTCAAAGTAAGTTTTGTGTCGAAATGATACTTACTCAAAAATAGTTAAACTTAAAGGGGTTAATATTAATCAATGTAATTAATAAATTAAATTAATAATAAATAATTCAAGCACCTAATTAATAAAATTAAAATATTTAATAATTAGAACCTAAAAAACTTTAAATTTTATATAGCAGTTGTACAAAATAACATTGACCAATGTTTGTACAATATAACAAAATGGTAAATTTTGTGTAAAAATGATACTGACTCAAAAATTGTACTTATTTTGTACAACTGCTAAAATTGAAAGATTTTTAGAGCTCGCAGGCACGGCGACTTTTATTATTATTAGATGTTTTTTTCTTTTAAATCATTTACCACTTACGAAAAATTTCATCAAGTTTTTCAAAAATTTTCTTCAATTTCTAATTATTTCCATTATTTTTCAATTTTCACCCTAAATCTTAAATTTCATTTCCGTAACTTTCAATTATTATGTTTAATTTTTTCGAATAAACTTTTTAAGTTTTAATTATTTCCTTCCATATCAAGTTCGCTTCATTATTTATTTATAATAAATTCAATTTCTTTCGTCATTTTTCAATTATTTTTACAAAATATGTTTGTTTTTCGAATAGTAAATTTTTTCTTCAAATTACAATTAATTTCTTCAATATCGAATTATTATTATGAATTTTTAATGTCAATTAAATAATGGAAGGACATAAACTCATCAAATTTGTTTATGTAATTATCATTTTCAATATTTTCATCGTTCCATAATCATTTTCCAAATATTTTTCAATATTAGGAAACCTGTTTCATACTTTATCAATTTTTATTAAAAAAAATTAAATTATTAAATTTTGATTTTTTGGTTTTTAAATTTTCGTTTTATTTTTCAAGTATTTAAATGATGTTTTTCAATTTTCAATCACTTTCTTTTATATCAAATAAATTCTGTAATTTTCTCAATTTTTTTTTTTTTGTTACAATTCCATAATTATCTTTAATTTCCAATTATTTTTATCATTTATTAAGTAGTCTTGTTTTTCTTAAATATTTTCTGTAATTTTTTCAATTATGTTTTTCAAATTTTTTTATTTTCTACAATTTTCAATTATTTTTTGTGATTTTCAATTTTTTTGAAATTAATTTGTTAATTTTTTTATTATTTATCCTAAATTCGACTTATTTTTTCAATTTACAATTATCTTTATCACTATGCAATTATTTTCTTTTATTACAAATATATGTTGTAATTCTTTCAATTATTTTTCACAAATTATAATTATTTTTATCAATTTATAATTGTTTTTATTAATTTGCAAATATTTTCTCGAATTTTTTATTATTTTCCTTAATCTTCAATTAATTTCCTGGATTTTAAAATATTTCTTTCAAATTTTAATAATTTTATTCAATTCTCAATTATTATTGTTATCATTTTGAAATAAATTTTTTCAATTTTTAATTTATTTTACTAATCCTCAATTAAATTTCTAAATTTTCAATTATTTTTATCATTTTTCAAGTAATCTGTTTATCTTAAATATATTCTGTAATTTTTTCAATTATTTTTTTTTAAATTTTTATTACCTTCTTCTATTTTCAATTATTTCTATATTATTTTTCAATTATTTTTTGTCATTTTTAATTATTTTATATCAATTTCTGAATTTTTTTATTATTTATCTTAAATTCCATTTTTTTTCAATTTACAATTCTTTGTCATAAATTAAAATTATCTTCTTCAATTTATAATAATTTTTAAAACTTTGCAAATATTATCTTCAATTTTTTATTATTTTCAATATTCTTCAATTAATTTCCTACATTTCAAAATATTTTTCTTAAATTTTAATAATTTTATTCAATTCTCAATTATTTTTTTTTCAGAAAAAAATTTTTTTTTGTATTTATTTTATTTATTTATTAAACAGTATACGGATGAAACATCCATTACATAATATAAGAAGATAGAAAGAAAACCAAGTATAAATTTTATGATTCCTTCAATTTTTAATTTATTTTACTATTCCTCAATTAAATTTCTAAATTTTCAATTATTTTGATCATTTTTCAAGTAATCTTGTTTATCTCAAATATATTCTGTAATTTTTAAATTATTTTTCACAAATTTTTCTTATTTTCTTCAATTTTTAATTATTGTTATCATTTTTCAATTACTTTTTGTAATTTTCAATTATTTTTTTAATTAATTTTATATTTTTTTTATTTTTATCCCAAATTCCATTTAATTTTTCAATTTACAATTATTTTTATCATTCTGAAATTATTTTCTATTATTACAATTAGAAATGTTGTAATATTTTTAATTACAATTTCTTTATCGAATTTTTATTATTTTAATTATTCTTCAATATACTTTTCTCAAATTTCAATTACTTTCGTCAATTTTTAATTATTATTTTAATTTGCAATGATTTATACAAATTTGATATTATTTTGATTATTTATTTGTTAATTAATTCCGAAAATTTCAATTATTTAACTCAAATTTCCGTTATTTTTTTCAATTTTCGATTATTTCTACAATGTTTTAATTATTTTCGTTAATTTAAAATTCTTGAAATCAGTACTTTCTTTTACTTCACACATATTCTGCCTTTTTTAAAATTTTTTTTCTAAAATTGCAATAATTATCTTCAATTTTCTATTATTTTTATCATTTTTCAATTATTACACCCAATTTTAATTATTCTCATTATTATCCAATCAATTTCTAAAAATTCTAAGCATTTTTTCTCAATTTTTTGAAAATTGTTATATTGTACAAACATAGGTAAATGTTTTGTACAACTGCTAAAAAATTGCTAAAAAGATTTTTAGGTTATAGTTATTAAATATTTGATTTTTATAAATTAATTGAAGTTGTTTATTTTATTTATTTATTTATTCATTATTTGTCCTAGGATACCATGGGGACAAAATAGAAAGTATACAATTTGTAGCTTATGAGCATAGAGAATATACAAAAAATATACAAATTTATATTTTAATTTTAATTTATTTATTTCATTAATTTATGTTAAAACCTTTAATTTTAGATGTTGTACAAAATAACATTTACCTATGTTTGTACAATATAACAATTTTCAAAGTAAGTTTTGTGTCAAAATGAAACTTGTCCTCAAATTGTTCAACCTAAGAAAATATTATTTTGTACCTCTACTAAAGTCAAAAGATTTTTTAGTTCTATTTATTAAATAATTGAATATACTAGATTAATTGAATCTTTTAATATTAATCGAAGTATTAATTTAATGTATTAAAATGAATTATTTAATAAATAAGACTTAAAAATCTTTAATTTTATTAGGAGTACAAAATTCCCTTTTTTTAGATTGAACAATATAACATGTGGTACTATTTGGAGTAGAAATGAGACGGTCTAAAAAAAATCTTTCAATTTTAGCAATTCTACAAAATAACATTGACCTACTATTTTTGTAAAAAACAACAATGGTAATAGTAAATTTTGTGTAAAAATAATACTAAATCACTTATTTAACACTAAAATCACAAGTTTTCTATAATAATTTCAATCTCTCGATTTGCGACAAATTCGTTTTATTTGCAATGGAAATTGTTTTACCTATTCGATTATTTGCGAGAATCAAACATCGAATATTTGAATTCAAGCTTCGCCAGCGTTCACTGACAAATATATGTGATTTTAGCTAAATGGAAAACGTACAAATGTGAATGTTGAAACCTCACGATAAATGTGTGTGTATATTATGTGTTTTGCAGCAAGTTAAATGATTACATATAATTTAGAATCATTTGTCCCTTTACTTTATTGTAAATAATAATATAATAATAATAATAATACCTAATAATGACTATAATAAATAAATAATATAAATATATAATCCTAATAATAAACCTTTCTTTCTTGAATGTTTGATTAAGAAAAAAAAGGAACTATTTTAGTGGATGTTTAATTACTGAAAACCAGTTTGCGTCATAAAAGGTTACTCTTAATTAATTTGGTGTGCCTGTATTAATGTTGGTTACCAGATGGAACAAGCGTGTAAACATCAAAGTAAAAGCTGGCGATACACACAGATTAGGAAATCGTACCTACGGCAGCAATTATGTGCTCGACCAAATAGGTGAACTCTTGCGATAAACTTTTATGCTCTCTCTAGATTTCACAGTTATTGCATATTGTACAGTTTATGTTCGGTGCCGATGGGAAATTATTTTAATGTACAAACATGCGAATCTCTAAATATACACACGCATACATACATACATACATACATGTCTGTATATATAATACACACAGAATGTCCTATAGTTCAAGGTAAACACATTAAAAATCACAAATAAACTATAAAGAAACACCAAAAAGTCATTTTCCATTTTTAAATTCAAAACTCAATTTTAATTGTACAACCTTTTATAAATTTTCTTGCCATAATTCGAAACACCCTGTATGTATATTCACCTCCTTGCAAAAGTGTCAAGGGACAGAGAATATGTCATGTCGGGTCACTGTCCACTTCGTATAGTTAACAGTTTATAATAGCCTTATTCAAAGGAAACCTCGTCTCAAGATCTTTCACGTACATCCTGTTCAATTAGGAATAAAAAACCATCTGACCTTTAAATTACTATGCTTTTTAGTCATTCATATAACTTTTCATTCATCAGTCGTTTCTTTCATCCTTTTGACGGAAGCAACACTGTATGACTGTGTCACTCGGACAACGGTAAGAAATTCACAACGAAGGCATTCATGAAAATGGTATGCAAAAAATAAATAAATCAAATTGGTTAACATTTTCTCTTGCATATTTTATCGATCTATCAAAAAGAAGAAATATACATTTAAAAATTGTGTTCATTTTGTGAACATTCTGCGTCTAAGGAAAAAAACTACTTCCTCGTAAAGGAAGGATTAAAATGGCAAAAATCCAAAAAAGAACATTTCTATTTTGTAAACAATAATAATTCTACTAATTTTCGGAATATACTTTATAGGTCAATCGATTCGATTTTCACTGTAGACTACTTTTTCCAGAACATTAAAAATCTCCATAAAATTAACATTTTTTTGCACCAATAAAAAACTAGTATTTTTGTAAAGTAGGGTTAAAAAATCTGTTAATATATTGCGTTTAGGGTCGCTTGAAATTATAATTGATAGGAATTTTGGTCAATAGGAATTTGAATTAATAGAAATTTGGATTAACTTAAATTGAGATAAATATTAACTTTGATCAATAAAAATTTGGATCAATGGAAGTTATCCCAATTTAATATAAGATGAATTAAAATTGCAAAAAAAAGATTTTGTAGAATTCAAAATTCGAACAGAATGAAGAGTCGATTGAAATAATGATAGAATGAAAGAATAAACAATTCTTGCATATTGCAATTATAATTAATTCGTATATATTTTTGATGGCTTTAAATAATCACTGAAAAGTATTAAATCTACTCGCGACATAGCACACATTTATTGATGCTATAATATTACATTTAATATCCAAACACTTGTAACAATATTCAAAATTATATGTTCATAATAAAATAGATGAAATGGTTATTGGAAGATTAATATTTGACGATCAAATGAAATTTACACAGTGATTTGATCTAGAATGAAAAAAACATTAATTTTACAACATTATTCATCTGCTATTCAACATTAAACAGAAAAAAAAGTGAATTTCATGCACTTTAATATTAAAGCGCTGTTAAATTGAAATTATTGCTGTAATAAATGTCGATTGCTTTTATTGTAAAATTATCATAAGAGTTTTATTATCATATTAAAGTTTAACTACTCTTCTATGCTTTATACCATATGATATTTTTATCACCAGACTTTTTATTGTATATATATCAAATCTCTGCCTTGTCAATTTTTATCAAAAAAGTCTCTGACAGGGTATTTTTATCTGAACACTGCTAGAGAATCTTTTATCAAAAATGTTTCCATTAAGGAATTTTTATAATAAAAGTCTCCGATATTCATTATCATAAATACCATCATTCGTATCATAAGAATCGTCATCATACAAATCAGTTAAACTAAACCTTAAACGGTCCTAATTTAACGCTTCCAATTTTAAATATGTCCAAATTTCAACGCATATAAAATTAAATGACTCAAATTTCAACGCACTATAATTGAATTTGTCTAAAATTTAACTCTTCCAATTTTAAATATGATCAAAGTTTAACGCTTTTAAAATTGAATGCGTCCAAATTACAACACTTCCGAAATTGAATGTGTCCTACATTTAACGCTTTTAATATTCAATAAGTCCAAATTTCAACGCTTCTAATTTTAAATGTGTCCTAATTACAACGCTTCCAAAAATAAATAAGCAAAAATTTTAGGCTTCCAATTTTAAATATACGTACAAATTACAACATTTCTAAAATTGAATGTGCCTAAATTTTAAGGCTTCCAATTTTAAATACGTCAAAATTTTAATGCTTACAATTTTCAATACGTCCAAATTTCAACGCTGACAATTTTAAATATGTCCAAATTTTAACGCTTCCAAAATTGAATGCGTCTAAATATCAACGCTTTTTAAATTTAAAGTTTCTATATTTGAACGCTTCCAAAATTGAATGTATAAAAAATGTAACGCTTCCCATTTTAAATATATTCAAAATTTAACGCTTCTGAAATTAAATGAGTACAAATTTTAACGCTTCCAATTTTAATTGCGTCCTAATTAAAATGTTTCTAAAATTGAATGCGACTATATTTGAATGCTGCCAAAATTGAATGTATCAAAAATTAAACGCTTCCAATTTTAAATATAAACAAATTTGAACGCTTCCAAAATTGAATGTATTAAAAATTTAACGCTTCCAATTTTAAATATATTCAAAATTTAACGCTTTTGAAATTAAATGAGTCAAATTTTAACGCTTCCAATTTTAATTGCGTCCTAATTAAAATGTTTCTAAAATTGAATGCATCTATATTTGAACGCTGCGAAAATTGACTGTATCAAAAATTAAACGCTTCCAAATTTAAATATATCCAAATTTTAACGCTTCCAAAATTGAATGTATTAAAAATTTAACGCTTCCAATTTTAGATACGTCCAAATTTCAACGCTTCCAATTTTAAATGTGTCCTCATTACAATGCTTCCAAAAATAAATAAATCAAAAATAATTTTAGGTTTCCAATCTTAGATACGTACAAATTTCAACACTTCTAAAATTGTATGTGCCTAAATTTCAACGCTTCCAATTTTACATACGTCCAAATTTCAACGCTTACAATTTCAAATATGTCCAAATTTTAGCGCTTCCAAAATTGAATGCGTATCTAATTATCAACGCTTTTCAAATTAAAAGTGTCTATATTTGAACGCTTCCAAAATTGAATGTATCAAAAATTTAACACTTCCCATTTTAGATACGTTCAAATTTCAACGCTTCCACAATTGAATGTAACTAAATTTCAACACTTTCAAAATTGAATGTATCCTAAATTTAACGCTGTCAATATTCAATAAGTCCAAATTTAAACCCTTCCAATTTAAATTGCGTCCTAATTATAATGTTTCTAAAATTGAATAATGCTAAATTTAAACGCTTTTCAAATTGAACGCGTTTATATTTGAACGCGGAAAAAATTGAATGTATCAAAAATTTAACGCTTCCAATTTTAAATACGTCCTAATACTCCTAATTTTAAACGCTTCCAAATTTTAACGCTTCTAGTTTTAATTGAGTCCTAATTACAACGCTTTCAAAATTGAATGTTTCAAAAATTTAAGACTTCCGATTTTAAATATGTCTAAATTTCAACGCTTTCATAATTGAATGCGACTAAATTTCGACACTTTGAAATTTGCATTGTGTCCTAAATTTAGCGCTTTCAATATTTAATAAGTCAAAGTTTCATCGCTTCCAAAATTGAATGCTTCGAAATTTCAACGCGTTTCAAATTGAAAGCGTCTATATTTGAACGCTGCCAAAATTGAATGTATAAAAACTGTAACGCTTCCAATTTGAAATATTTCCAAATTTTAACGCTTATGAATTTAAATGCGTCTAAATTTGAACGCTTCCAAAATTGAATGTATCCAAAATTTAACGCTTCCAATTTTAGATATGTCCAAATTTCAACGTTTGCACAATTGAATGCAACTAAATTTCAACACTTCCAAAATTGAAAGTGTCCTAAATTTAACGCTTTCAATATTCAATAAGTAAAAAATTTTAACGCTTCCAATTTTAAATACGTGCAAAATTCAACTCTTCTAAATTTAAATGCGTCTAAACCTGATCGCATCCAAAAATTTAACGCTTCCAAATTTCAATGCGTTTAAAATTGAATTCGTCTAAATTGGAATGCTGCTTAAATTGAATGTATCAAAAATTGAAAGCTTCCAATTTTAAATACGTCCAAATTTTAACGCTACTAAAATTGTATGTGTCTAAATTTTAAAGCTCCCAATTTTAAATTAGTCCAAATTTCAACCCCTCTAAAATTGAATGCGTCTAAATTTCAACTCTTCCAAAATTGAATGTTATTTCCAAAATTTAACACAACCAATTTTAAATACGTCCAAATTTCAACTCTTCCAAAATTGAATGTGTCCAAAATTTAACACAGAAAAAAATGGTTAGTCATATCATCAAAAATTTTGTTGGCTCAACCAAATTTTTAGTCATAGCAATGTTGTGTTGATATGACTAAACATTTTTTTCAGTGAACCCTTCCAATATTCGTGAGACTAAATTTCTATCCTTCTCAATTTTACTACACAGTTAAAATTTTTGTGTAAAAAACGGTCCACATATTCTTTGTGTTAAATTTAACACAAAGATCGTGTTAATTTAATATAAAGATTGTGTTAATTTAACATAAACGATTGTTAAATTAACATATAGTTTGTGTTATTTTATCACAAATTTTGAGTGGACCGTTTCGGACATTTAAAATGTGTTAAATATACACAAAATTTTTAACTGTGTACTTTCAAAATTGAATAAATTTCAATTTCACCGTTCCTAATAGTCCAACCAATGCACAGTATAATTGAGCATACGACATAGTCTCAATCTTTGTCATAATCAAACTGATTGCATCAATAGAGAGCAAAATCCTTTCTCTGTAACAATGACATTTTGTCTCTTGATCCCTATTCTTATCCAGAAAATCGTGCGAATCGATCAGAGAAACTTTAGAGAAGTAAAATAATGTATCATTACGACGACGTATACATTGCAACGAGAATAATACTGTAGAAATATGACCGCTTTCTCCAGTATCACAGGATATTACTCATTGTACCAATTGATTTGCAAGTTACGTCAATGATTTATGAATTTCGTGCCGTTATAGCTCATATTGTTTTGCGACAGCGGAAAATAAATTAGACAAGGCTTGTATTTTTAATACAAGGAGAAATTCACTTCCGGAAACTTGATAAAGCATCGATGAAACGAGTGAAATAAGAAACGGTTTCATATTATCGAAATTCAAACGTGTGACGTGATCACTACTTTAATTAGCATAATCTATCCACTAAAATTTCCGCCAACTCTGTAAACAAGTATTTTAACAAAAAATTGTCACGCGGAAGACGATCCTTGTGCGATACTATCTGAAAATCTGAAAAAGAGCAGCGTAACCGTTCCGCTTGGTGATTTGTTCAAATGATATCAAGTTAGACAGTGTCGAAAATACAACTTCCTTAGAATGTCAATGCTAACCGGATACTGAATTACGCCTACTTCCTTTTAGATCTTTTTGTCGAAAAAAAAGAACCTCTTCAGTGAGGTGAGTGTGTCACGCGAAGGGTTGTCCTGAGCAGGTAGACTCGTTTTTTTTTCAGCCAACACGTATTCACACGCAAATCAAAATATAAAAGAATCTCGAATCCGATTTATTCATATGTTATATCCTTATGTATATTTTTGCAATAAAAGAACAACGCTTCTCCGATATCTTTGTTCCACTGACACTAACGGTTCACAGGTTTCTTGTGGAAAAAGAATAACGTGAGAGAAGAATGTGGGCGGAGATAAAAATATCGTTAGATTCTTTCTGTTATAAGGACATTGAGATTTTATATAAACGTATAATAATCTAAAAGGTGCATTTATAAAATGTACGTAACTTAACATTTTCAGGGTTCCTACGCTTTCAAAATGCAAACAATTCTATTTTATTTTAATACATATATACGGGTTACCACTCTCTAAATTTGAAAAAGTTAAAAATAACTAATAATTAGTAAAATCGTGCCTGAGTTTTTATTTCAGCAATTAGTTAAAAATAACTAATTATTAGTAAAAAAATGACTAATTGTTAGTAAAAACATAACTAAAAGATAGTTAAAATTTGACTAATTGAATTAGTAAACTAAAATATTTTACTAAAATATTAGTTATTTTGACATAACCTGAAAATGAATTTGACTAATAATTAGTTATTTTTCACAAAATGATTAGTAGAAATATAACTATTTGAATTAGTGACTGAGTTTTTGCTTTCCAATTAGTTATTTTTAACTAATTCAGATTTAGAGAGCATAAGAACCCATTTGATAGTACAATTATATTAAGATACAATTTACAATACAATAATGAAAATTACGAGAATAATAATTACAAAATTGAACAATATATCTGAAAAATGACCAAAGTAATTGACAATTGAAAACAAAATTTGAAAAATGGCAAAATAATTACACAATTTAAAAAAATAATTTAAAAAATTAAACAAAAAACATTGAATTTCAACAAAAAATTAAAAAATTACAGGAATAACTGTTGGAAATAATTAAAACTTAAATAACTGGATTGAAAATAAAAAAAAACATTAAAATTGAAGAAAATATTAAAAAATAGAAAAGAAATAAATTGACAATTTAAGAATTAAATTAAAATTTGAAAAAATAATCGAGAATTAAAAAAAAATTACAAAATGACGTAAATAATTGACAATTGGAAACAGAATTCGTAAAATGGTTAGAACACTACATAATTAAAAAAAAAAATAATTGAAAAAATTAAATACTAAATATTAAACAAAAAAATTGAGAAATTAAAAAAATTATAGGAATAACTGTTGGAAATAATTGCAAATTAAATAATTAAATTGGAAATCGAAAAAAAATCATTAAAATTTAAGAAAATAATTGAAAATTGAAAAAAATAATAAAAATAGAAGAAATAAATTGACAATTTAAGAATTAAATTAAAATTTGAACAAATAATCGAGAATTGAAAAAATATTTACAAAATGACGAAATTTATTGACAATTGGAAACAAAATGACAAAAATATTTAGATTAAAAAATAACCCACATAATAATTGAAAAAAATTGAAGAATAATTATACAATTTTAAAAGAATATTTGTAAATTGGAAAAAATGTAGGAAATTGTTGAAAATTGCGAAAAATAATTCATAATTGAAAGAAAATAATTCAAAAATGACGAGAATAATTGAAAAATTGATGAGCATATCTCCAAAATAACAAAAATCATTGACAAATGAAAACTAAATTCGAAGAAAGACTAGATTAATAGACAACTAAAAAGTATAATTGGAAAAATTAAAGAAGAAATATTAAATTTAAAGAAAATAATTGCAAATTGGAAAATTCAGAAAATTATAAGAATAATTGTTGGAAATAATTACACAAAAAAAACTGGATTAAAAATTGCTAAAAATAATTAAAATTCAAGAAAATGATTGAAAAATGAAGAAAAGAATTGAAAATTGAAGCAAAAACTCTAAAAATTCAAGAATAGAACTGACATTTAAAGAATATAATTGAAATTTTGAAATAGTAATTTTAAAAAGCCAAGAATTATTGAATATAGAAGAAAATATTTGAAAATTGAAAAAAGGAATCGAAATTTAAAAAAAAATTAGAATTAAAGAAAATAATTTTAAGAGAAGAGATGAAAATTGAACAAAATTGTTGCAAATAAAGGAAAAATGAAGAAAAAAATTAATCGTTAAAAGAAATAATTGTTAGAAAAAATTGCAAATTGAACAACCTGTTTGAAAATCGAAAAAAAATAATTCAAATTAAAGAAGACAATTGAAACTAGAAGAAAATAATAAAAAACAAAAGAAATAAATTGAAAATTTGAGAAATAAATTGAAAATTTAAGAATTAAATTAAAATTTGAAAATAGTAATTTTAAAAAACCAAGAGTTATTGAATACAGAATAAAATATTTTTAAAAATTGAAAAAAGGAATCGAAATTTAAAAAAAAAATTAGAATTGAAGAAAATAATTTAACAGTTGAATTTAAAATTAAAGAAACATACTGATAATCGAAAAAAATAATTGAAAAAAGGCGATAATTTTTTAATATAAAATTCAATCGAAATTTTAAAAAAATGTTATTATTGAAAAAAGCCGAGAATTATTGAATATAAAACAATTAATTAAAAATAAAAAAAATTAATTGAAAATTGGCAAAAATAACTAAGAAATAAAGAAATAAATTAAAACTTAAAGTATCAAATAAACATTTCAAGAAAATAATTGATAATTACAAAAAATTACAAAAAGACGAAAATAATTAAATATCAAAAAAAATAATTAATAACTGAGGAAAATAATTACCAATTAAAAAAAACCGTAAACTGTCGAGAATAATCGACAACTGAACAAAATAATTAAAAAAGTTAATGTATAATTATAAAAGTTTAAGAAAAGAAATGAAAATAAAAAAAATGTTGTAAATAAAGGAAAAATGAAGAAAACAATTAATCATTAAAAGAAATAATTGAAAAATAACGAGAATAATTACGATATTGAAAAAAATATGTGAAAAATGAAGAAAAGAATGGCCAATTGAAAACAAAATTTGTAAAATGGCTAAATTAATACACAATTGAAAAAAATAATATTAAAATTTTTAATTTAAACTAAATAATTGAAAATTGATAAATTACAAAAATTATAGGAATAATTGGTGAAAAAAATTGCAAATTGAACAACAAGATTGAAAATCGAAAAAAAGTATTTTAAATTGAAGAAGACAATTCAAAATTGAAGGAAATAATTGCAAATTGAAGAATGGAATTGCAATTTAAATTATATGATTAAAAATTGGAAAAAGTAATTGAAAAAGCCTGAGAATATAGAATATAGAAGAAAATAATTGAAACTGAAGAATGGAATTAAATTTTGAATAAAAAATGAGAGTTGAAGAAAACATCTGAACAATTGAATTTAGAATTAAAGAAACTTATTGATAATTGAAGAAATAATTGAAAAATGTCGAGAATTTTTTAATCTTTAGGAAAATAATTGAAACTGAATAATTAAATTGAATTTTGAAGAAAATAATTGAGAATTAAAGAAAATAGTTGTAATTGTTGAATCGAATTGAAATTTTTGAACTATTTTTTACAATTTAACAAAATAACCGCAAAATTTCGAGAATTATTGAATATTGAAAAATTAATCGAAAATCGATAAAAATCATTGAAAATTGAATAAAATAATTAAAAATTGAAGAAATAAATTGAAAATTAAAAAATTAAATTAAAGTTTTAAGATTATAATTGATAATTGGAGGAGAAATTACAAAGTGACGAAAATAATTTAATTTTAAGGAAAATAATTGACATTGAAAAAAGAATTCGAAAAATGGCAAGAATAATCAGCATTAAAACAAAATAAGTTAAAAAATTAAAGAATAATTAAAATTTTGAAGGATAGTAACAAATTGTTAATTGAAAACTGAATTTAATTAACAACATTGAAAATTTTAGTTATTTTCTATATATTGATCAATCAAGTAAAAGTCACTAACAATTCAGAAATTTTTTACTTACAATTAGCTCAAATGACAATTCACTCATTAAACTCATAAAACGAGAAATTAATTAAATTAATTTTTTAAAATCATATTTTATAAAATTGTCTGACTTTTCCAGGTTTTTCCTGACTACAAAAAAATTCCATTCAATTAATTACTTTTTTCTCAAAACTCAATTTTTGAATACCGATCTTCTTAAAATTTGGCACACTTCTTGTCAATAGTATTGATTTGTGCCTGAAAGAAGTATATTCTTCTTTTTAATTACAACCAATTTTAAATTCGTTAATTTAATTATAGTTTAATTTTAAATTGATAAATTCAAAAAGTTTTTAAAAAATTGTGCTTTTTGCATGAAACTGTGTCAAAAATTCAAAATTCACTCACTAGCAGAAATTTTTTGAATTTTTGATTCTCAATGGCTCAATATTTATGGTTTTTTAATGAAATTTCTAAGATTTATTCTTTAAATATTGTACTTTTACATGATAAAGGGGCTCAACAAATAAATTCTTTGATTACACGAAAAACAAAAATTATTAAAAAAATGCTTTTTTGGCCTATGAAATCCATATAACCCCTTAAAAACTTTCCTGAAAAATCTATATCTATACATTTTCAATGTAAAATTACGAAATTCCAGTTTTATTTTAAAAATACGCTTTTCTCTCTTATTATCGTGATGTTGAATTCTTCATTAAAGAAAATGAGACGAGACGCTTAATTAAAATCTTTGTAGTTTTTTTCAATTATTTTAAAACAAAGGGCAAAGAAGTGAGGACATTTCAGTGAACACTATGTATAGATTAATACGTAGGAATAATAAAGAAAAAGAAAAAAAGTGCTAGATGGGGTTTGCTTTTATAATATTCAAAGAAATGAAAGTTTCCACAGGCGGCGATTAAACGCCCTCAAAGTCCCATTAACAACGAATACTGCATGTCGGGATATTTCATTATTTAATATGCTCCCTCAATATTGACACGAATAACTTCGAAATAATAATTTGTATTCCATACGTTTGCTGTGCTCCAGCTGCTGTTTTAAATTGTATTTGTTTGGTCTATGTAAACATTAATTTATTGACGTTTAACAATAGCAAAACTAACTTTAGCAGAACGCTAAAAATTTCGAGAAAAGTTTAGAATTATTTTTGGAATTTACGATATGGAAATATGGAAAGCTAATATAAAAAATAAGGTCACCTATAAACAAAATTATAGATTTCTGCAGAATTCAACAAAATCTAAATTTGTTAAATTATTGGACCTTGGATGCGATAAATAAATACTCAGTTTATTTATTCCAAGATCTAACCTTTAAGAAAAAGTTTAAAAGCAGCCTCTGAGAATTTATTAAAATTCTGGAAAATAAATTAATTTTGTCCTAAAAGCATGTTTGGTTTTGAATATAGGACCTTAATGTAACAGCTTATGTGTTCAAGCTTATGGCCTTATGGGTTATCCTTGACTTTATCAAAGAACTTAAGCTCAACTATAAACAGAAATAACTCGCGAAGAGCATTAAAACAACTTTAATAATAAGGAAAGTTATTTCCAACACCAGAACAGTCTTTTACGAAAATTACTACCGTAAAATAATATAACAAAGTTCACAACAATGAATAATTCATCTCAGAATACTTTTTTGCCAGAATAATGAAATTTTTAATAAATAAATCTAAACTTCTTAAAATAATCCATTTCATTTTTGGGCAGAATAATGTATTAAATAAATCTAAATTTCTTGAAGCGATAATAACTGAAAAATTCTTTTTTTCCAATTAATTTAGATCAGTCGATTATGTAACTTTTTACATCTCACATTTGCCATTTCACTTCTCACTTTTCACATTTTACTGGTCATTTTTTAATTTTTATATTTATTAGCAAAAAATGTGAGATTTTATTAATTTTGTGGAAATTATAATAATTAAAAATTACATTTTTCAGTTGATCCTAAACCCCATAAAATTCCTTATTTCCAATTTACAATAAATTAAATTATGTATTTATAATGATACAAAGAACCAAGTTTATAATATGATGAATTTCTTGTAAAAAAGAAAAAAGAAGAATAATCAGATATTTTAAAAAAAATATGTTAAGTTTGTTCACATTTTATTAATTTTCAAATTATTGTAATTTTTCTTGGATTATTTTCAAGTTTATCAAAATAAATTCTTATTGGATACTCATGTAATAGATGAACATAACAAAGCAAATTTAATTACTGTATATAAATATATTTAATTTTAAATAACATTGAGTAAGATTAAATAAAAATGAAAATGGTATAAAGGTAAGACTTTTTGAAACTTATCTCAATTTTGCAAATTTGAAGTTCAACATAAATATTAACTAATAAAATAAAATTTGTATACTCTAATAGGTAATTAAATAAATATTTAATGTGTTATAAAGTTTGGTTTATTTTCCAGAATTAGTATTATTTTTATCCTTACATAACGTTAATTAAAATTAAATATATTAAAATATGTAAATAATAAAATTTGTTTATTACATTCTTTACATAAACATTTACCAAAAATTTATTATGGTAACATTTTTTATCCAATAAATAATTTTTTAGGTTATTTTGAGCTATTCGTAATAAAGCCTCGTAAAAAATGTTATCAAAGTTAAAAAATACGAATTGTAAAAATCATCTACTAAAAATTTATTTTGTTAAATTTAAAAATAGTCTTAAAAAATTATAGTAATTTGAAATTTAAGAAAATAAAAACAAGTTTTAAACATGACAAACTCAACGTATTTTTATAAAAAAATGTCTCTAAATTTTTTGGAATGAGTTTTCACTCCAGGAAGAGTGAAAATTGTGCCACTCTAAACAGAGTAAAATTTCACTTCTATTCGAGTGGAAATTCACTCCAAAATTAGAGTGAGAGTTTACTTTTTGCTTGGAGTTAATTTCCACTCGAATTGGAGTAAAAATTTACTCTATAAGAGTGAAATCTTACTATTTTAGAGTAAGTTTCTCACTCTGGTAGGAGTGGATCAATTTTCACTACTCCTGTAGTGCAAAGTCACTCCAAGAAATTTAGAAAGTACTTTTTCTTCTTCCTCTTCTTCCTCTTCTTCCTCTTTTTCTTCTTTCTGTTTTTTATTAGAAATTCTTCATTATAATTTAAATTTGTTTCTTTATACCTTCACAAATACATAATTAAAACTCATTGTAAGTGTTTATTGTTTATTTATTATAATTTTCATACTCTATAAATTTCTTGGAATGAGGATTCACTCCAGGAAGAGTGAAAATTGAGCCACTTTAAACAGAGTGAGAAAGGCTCTCTAAACGAATGAGATCGAACTCTAATAGAGTGAATTTTTTTTACTCCTAGCAAAAAGTGAACTCTCACTCTAATTTTGGAGTGAATTTGCACTCAAATTGGAGTGAAAATTCACTCTGTAACAGTAAAACCTCACTCTTTTAAAGTGGGTTTTTCACTGTGATTTTGGAGTGGCTCAATTTTCACTCTTCCTGGAGTGAAAACTCACCCCAAGAAATTTAGAGAGTTCTTTTTCATTCTGTTTTTTATTAGAAATTCTTTATTTTAATTTAAGTTTGTTTCTTTGTACGTTTACAAACACATAATTTAAACTTATTGTAAGCGTTTATTGTTTAATTATTATAATTTCCACACTCTAAATTTCTTGGAATGAGTTTTCAATCTACAAAGAGTGAAAATTGATCCATTTTAAACAGAGTGAGAAACGCACTCTAAAAGAGTGAAATCTCATTCTTATAGAGTAAAATTCCACTCTAATTCGAGTGGAAATAGACTCCCAACTTAGAGTAATTGTTTACTTTTTTCTTGGAGTGAATTTTCACTCGAATTGGAGTATAGATTCACTCGAATCGGAGTGAAGATTCACTCTATAAGAGTGAGATCTCACTTTTTTAGAGTGGGTTTCTCACTCAGATTCGACTGACTCAATTTTCACTCTTCCTGGAGTGAAAAATCACTCCCAAAAGTTTAGAGTGATTGACGATTTGATTGTTTGAATGCGCACGGCCGAGAAAGAGACATTTAAATTTGAATTGAAATCGCAACTTAAAAAATAAAGAAGGCAAATAAAATTAAGATACTGTCACGCTTAATGTATTTTATGGGACATGAAAAGGGGTTTTACATAAAGTACAGCGCTCTCGGGGCTGGTTTAATGTGCCAATGTATCTTCGGAGTCATTCATTTAGGTTCGTTGCCATCATATTTTGAATCATTCCATACTCCTACGAGCACATATACGTAGGATGCACCTATGTACTTAAGAACTGGACAGCCTTGCCTGCAAAGTATCATTTCCACGAATACCATAAGCAAGGGAGAAAAAAAGAGATAAGGAGATAACACCTGAGAGCAAGGTGATGTGCTTACGGAGCTCACCACTTGATTTCTAGCGTTTTCACTCGAAGCATTTCTCGAGCTATTTTTTTTTCTTCTTTGAAAAAAAAACCCACAATCGCCACAGCAGGAAGTCATGAATGAGTGGCATAATTTGTTACCCTTCTATCTAGAACACGTGCGACGATGTAAATATAAACAAGTATTAAAATCTTGTTTTATTGTTGTCCGAGAAATTCGACTGGTACAAATATTTCTAGATCGACAACAATTTCTAAACTTTTTAGAAAGTTCGGTTTTAATAGTTTATTATCGATTTTATACGCTTGGCTTTCAAAGTTAAATTCAATCTTGAATCGGTGATAATAAATTAAGAAAGTAGCTGATACGCTGACAAAAAGTTGGAATTTTGATAGATAATATAAACGTTATTTATAAATTTTAAATTAACGAGACAGCAATTTCAATTTATCAACATTTTAAGTAACCCCAATTTCAAAGAAACTTAATTTTAACTGATTTCAATTTAATTTCATCTAAATATCAATTTATTCAAATTTTAAGCAATTTGAATTTTAATCCACATTTCATTTGACCCCAAACTCAAATAATTTAATATAAGTTTCAATTCATCAAATTTTACGGAGACCCCAATTGCATTAAACTTAATGCAATTTAAATTTAATTTTAAGCGACCCTTCAAAAACTATTAAATTTTACAACGACCCCAATTGTATTCCATATTAATTTAAAAGCGACTCCAATTTCAATTTTTGCAAATTGCAATCCACTTCAAATTAAAAATAAGTATAAAGTAAAAAAAAATTCTAATATAAATTAATCTATATTTCAACTGGACGCAGTTTTAATCCAAAATTTATTTGACCCCAATTTTAATGTAACTATAAACAATTTGAATTTTAATCCAAATTTTATTTGACCCCAAATTCAAATAATTTAAATTTCAATCCATTTTTTACGGAGATCCCAATTGCATGAAATTTAATGCAATTTAAATTTAATTTCAAGCGATTTGAATTTTAATCAACAAAAATTTTATTTGACCCCAATTGCGATCCAACTAAATTTTAATTAACTTCAATTTAAAATTTTTAATCCATATAATTTTTTGTAGATCTTATATTGAAAAAAATTTTAATTCGCTCGACATTTGAATCAATGAAATTTTTAGGTGACCCCAATTGATATATCCAAATCCATATTAATTTAAAAACGACTCCAATTTCAATCCTTGTAAATTTCAATCAACTCCAAATTCAAATTGTGTATACATTTCAAAAAATGCTCATATAAATTTATCTATATTTCAACCGGACGCAATTGTAATCCAAATTTTATTTGATCCCAAACTCAAATAATTTAAATTTGAATAATTTAAATCCATTAAATTTTGCGGAGACCCAAATTCCATTAAATTTATTTCCAAGTGTCTTGAATTTTAATCCTTAAAAATTGTATTTCATCCCAAATTCAAATAATTAAAATTTTAAGCGACCATACAAAATCTATCAAATTTTACGGAGACCCCAATATTGTATTCCATATTAATTTAAAAGCGACTCCAATTTCAATCCTTGCAAATTGCACTCCACTTCAAATTTAAATTACGCGTAAATTTAAAAAAATTCTAATATATATTCTAATATAAATTCTAATATGTATCTTAATTTCAAGTGACCCCAATTGCAATCCAACTAAATTTTAATTAATTTCAATTTTAATCCATATAAATTTTATTTTACCTTATATTTAAAAAAAATTAAAATTCACTCGACAATTTAATCAATGAAATTTTTAGGTGACCCCAATTGGTATATTTATCTTTTAAGTGACTGAATTTTTAAAAATTGGAACCATCTAAATTTTAAGCTACCCTGCTAAAAATCCCTTTATATTTCAAGTTTAATCAGTTTTAATCCACGAAAATATCAAGCGACCCCAATTTCAATTTATCTTAATTTAAAGTGATTTTCAATTTCAGTCCAATTAATTTTTAAGCAACTTTAATAGTAATTCATTTAAGTATATCAAATTCTCTAAATTTCAAGCGACTAGTATTCCAATCAATATACATTTTTTATCCTAAATTCAAAACGTCTAAATTTCAAGCGACGACTAAGAAATTTCTAGGTAACTCAAATTGATAAAACATTTCTAAATTCAAGCGACTTCAATTGAATTCCATGCAAATTTTAAGCTACTCTAAATTCAAACCACCAAAATTTCAATTCATCTTAGAACGAATTCATTGAATATTCAAGCGACCCCAATTTCAATAAATTTTAATTAACCGAAATTTTGCATAAAATAATTTTAAATAAACAATAATCTACGAGAAAGCAATAAATTAGTATATAAAATTAGGGTCACTTGAAACTTGTAAAAATTTTAATTTATACAGATTGCAACTGGGATCCCCTGAAATTTTCCATGAACTGGGTTCCTTTGAAAATTTGATAAGACAAAAAATGATAAATTTTGATAAAATAGATTAAAATTTGAGGTCACTGAAATTTAAATAAACTAAAATTTTGATTCTATTGAATTAGAAAAAATGGAGAAAATAATTAATTTGAAATTATGGTAGATTCAAATTTAGTTTGATAGAAATAGGGTCTGAACATGTCCTGAAAATTTGATTGTTGAAAATAGAGGTAAATTATATTTTTGATAGTTTCAATTTGGGGACCGCAGTTTAACTTAAATATTTAAATAATTAAAAGACAAAATCCAAATAATATTTAGCTACACTAAAACTAGAGTCGACAGAAATTTAAATATGCAGAGATTGGGGCACCTAAAAATTGGGTCGCCTGAAAATTAAATAGATTAAGTAAAAGGTAGCTTATAAAATTTAAATAAATTAAAATTCGGAAGAATTCAAATTGGAATTGGTTGAGATTTAGTTTCATTGAAAATTGGGTCGCTTGAAATTGATATAATTTATTTATTGATATTTTAATATTTATATATACAATTTTTTATATAAAAATTTGAGATTGCTTAAAATTTGAATAAATTGAAATTCGGAAGGATTAAAAGTGGGATTGGTTGAAATTTAGTTCGATTAAAAATGGGCCAAATAAAATTGATAATAATAAATAACATTTTTTCGTTAAAATTAGGGTCGGTTTATAGTTTTGATACATACTGAGAAAAAATTTTGTTAAAAATTCCTGTGCTGTTCACTACAAAAGCGTCATAATTGACAGTTTCCGAAATTTTACCGTGCTGTCTTACAATTTTTACTGGATTTCCCACAATTTTTACTAGAAAATCCGGTAAAAATTGTAAGACAGCACGGTAAAATTTCAGAGACTGTCAATTATGACGCTTTTGTAGTGAACAGCACAGGAATTTTTACCAAAATTTTTTCTCAGTGCAGTTTGATGTTGGGGACCCGACCAACTTTTATAGATTGACTAAAACTGGTATTAATGGAATTTTAAAAAAACCGGAATTAGGGTCGCCTGAAAACGTGCATTAAAATTGTATCATATGAATTACACAAATTAAATTTGAAATTTGTATCCATTTATATTAAAGATACTTAAAATTGGCAAAAATGGAAATTTCGATACCTTAAAAAACATTAAATAAATCCAACATCCAAAATATCCAAAGTAAAAATCTCTCTCGGTTGTCTTTTCATTGTATAAATGCAATTTAAATAAAAATCCTAATAGTTAAACAAAAACAAAGATCATATTGAACGAGGATATAAATCAAAAATTTTTTTCCGCGTTAAGATGTGAACATTGAAGGTATGGATATTTGTTTTTGAGAAGAGTTACACAACGCGGAAGAAAAATTAATGTGCAGAAAGTTCCGCATTCTGAGTATCTGGATACTTGAAAAACAAAGTGTTATAAGTGCATGTGGAGGTAGTATAATATGTAGGTTAATGAACTGAGTTGCAAATAGTGGCAAATTGTTCGATTGAACGAGGTCGTCGAGCTCAAGTCAGTTTCACCAGGCAAAACATTAGTAGTGCGTTTCCTACACGAGCACTTCATACCTTTGGTTAGGCACGCTATCAATACAGGTTGATTTGAAATTCAAGTTATGCCGCAAGTGCATGCGAGTCGACTCCTTGTTAAGGGTCGAATCGAAAATGTAAATCAGATGGTTTTAGTACTTTGCCAACGTTCAACTCCCGTCTACGTATAATATTGACATCGACCAATTATTAATACTTTATTAGCAGATAAAACATTTCAATAAAATTAAGGACAGAATAAATATATTTGATAAATAAATATATATTTAAATATATAATGTTTATTGTAATTTGCAAAAATTGCAAGTTTCGGAAAAACAAAACCAAAAATCAAACTAAAGTCTAAACAAAATTTTTTTATTCTTTTAACTTGAAGTAATAGAAACATCTCTAAATCATCCCCTAAATTAGCAAAATTCCCAATTTTCCAGTAAAAAATATACTAAAAATCGAAGTAAAGTACAGACTAAATTTCTTTATGCATTTGACTCACAGAAATAGTTGCCTAAAGTATATCAACAAATTTTATAATCTATTTCGAAACCGGAACATACCCAAAATACTTCTTAAATTGTCAAAAATTGCAACTTTCAGTTAAAAAAGTTTTCAAAAATTAAAATGAAGTACAGACTAAATTTGTTTATGAATTTAACTCAAAGAAATAGATGCTTAAATTATATATAAAAAAACATAAAAACCTATTTCCACCACGGAACATCTTCAAATCATCTCTTATAAAGACAAAAATTCCAACTTTCAGTAAAAAAAATTTCAAATAATCAAATTAAAGTTTGAACAAAATTTTTTATGGCTTTAACTTGCAGCAATAGTTGCCTAAAAAAATAAAAACACTTTAGAACCGATCTTGCCCACGAAACATTCCCAATTCATCCCCTAAATTATTGAAAATTGCAAATTCTAGTAAAAAAAATTCCAAAAATCAAATTAAAGTTTAAACAAAAATTTTTATTGCTTTAACTCGAAGTAATAGTTGCCTAAAAAATATCAAAAAACTTTAGGCCCGATCTCGCCCACGAAACAACCCTAAATCATCCCTTAAATTGTCAAAAATTCCAACTTTTAGTTAAAAAAATTTCCAAAAATCAAATTAAAGTTCTTTTATTTTTTATTGCTTCAAGTTAAACCAATAGTTGCCTAAAGTATGGGAATGAACTTTAGGACCGATCTAGGCCCCAGAACATTCCCAAATCATCCCCTAAATTATCGAAAATTGCAACTTTTAGTAAAAAAAATTCCAAAAATCAAATTAATGTTTAAACAAATATTTGTAATTCTTTAACTTAAAGCAATAGATGCCTAAAAAATTTCAATAAACTTTAGGCCCGATCTCGTCTCCGGAACATCCCCATATCATCCCCTAAATTATCAAAAATTGCAACTTTTAGTAAAAAAAAATTCCAAAAATCAAATTAAGGTTAAAACAAAAAATTTTATTGGCTTTAACTTAAAGAAATAGAAGCCTAAAGTATATAAAAAAATTAAGAACCAATTTCGACCTTGAAACATAACCAAATCATCCCTTAAAATATCAAAAATTACAAGTTTGAGTAAAAAAAATCTAAAAATCAAATTAAAGTCCAGACCAAACTTATTATGGCTTTAACTTTAATAAACAATTGCCTAAAGGGTATAAAAAAATTCAAGAACCGATTTTGAACCTGGAACATACCTAAATCATCTCCTAAATTTACGGAAATTCTAATTTTAAATAGTAAAAATTTCAAAAATCAAACTAAAATTCAGATCATAATTTTATCGCTTTAACTTGAAGAACCAATCTTTCTTCCGGGATATCCTAAAATCATCCCCCAAATCAGCAAAATTTGAAAATTTATGTAAAGAAAATTTCTAGTTACATTGATTTTAAGAAATGTGTGATTGCAACAGGTCGTACAACGTATTCAAAACTTCCATTAAGTTTGGTATCTCTGAGTTTTTGGGGTCGCTGATTACGAATCTGAAGTCAGATTTTAAAAATTCAAAATGGCGGTCCCAATATGGCGGACGGATATTAGAAAAAATTATGATTTTCATGAAATTTGGTATCTCAGGGTTTTTGGAGTTGCTGATTACGAATCTGAAGTTAGACTTAAAGTAATTCAAAATAGAAAATTCAGTTTAAGGACGCTTTTACCCTCTATCGGACCATGATAATCAATATTTTTTTAATTTTATTTCTTCTTATAATTTTATTTCTAAATAGTATTTTGTAGTTAAAATCATAACACAAACAAATTTTATTGAAAAAAATTTTTTCCGGCGAAAATTTCAGGCTATTAAAATTTTTTATTCCTGATTATTTCAAAAAAGAGAAGAATTACTACCCTTGAATAACATTTTCTTAACAACGGTACGGTAAATTAATTAAATATTGTTATAAAAGTTGTATTTTATTACAGTTTAAAATATAATAGTTTTTTAAAAAATTTGTAGAACCGTGTTTTTTTAATTAATTAAAATATAGTCATTTTGCGCATTTTGTTACTGCTTCCATGTAAAAGTCCCAACTTTATAAATTTATATCTTATAAACAGAATGGTAAAATTCAATAAAATTGTAACAGTACATGTAAAGTAATGCATTATTTAATATGTTATTAAAATTTTATAAGAATCTGTAGAAATTGGTTTTTTGGATAAACCTCCTTAATTACCAAAAAACGTTCATCATAACAAGATCAGCGATAGAAATTTTTCAAAAATAACTAACTTCAGATTTGTATTCAGCGACCCCAAAAAACCCCCTAGTAGCAAGTTTCAAGCAAATGTGATCAATTTTTAATTTTTTTCCGCTATTATGAATTTTTTAAATCTGACTTCAGATTTGTAATCATCAATCCTAAAAAGTAATATTTCACTATTTGAAGTAAAAGTTTGTACTGACGCTCCTCGAAGGAAGTGACCTAACCCGTTCAAACCAATTTTCAAAATTTCGTCCGCCATATTGTATCCGCCATTTTGAAATTTGACATGTAGCGAAGAAACTCTCTAAATCCACTATTTCAAAAGTAGTTTTTTACTAAAAATTAGTAGTTATTTACTAAAAAATTAGTAAAACTCTTACTATTTAATAGTAGCTCACTTTTCATTAACTCATTAGTAGAAAACTACTAATTCAGATTTAGAGAGAAGGGTCCACGGTTTTGCAAATTTAGGGGATTATTTGTGTATGTTCCGGTGGATAAATCGTCTTTTATGTTTATTTTTATTCTCTGGTCAACTATAAATTTAGTAAAATGCAAAAAAAATTTTTTTGTTTTTTGCTACAGCAAGGTTGTTAACTTGCAGTTATGTTTAATTGTCCATTTCTTGAAATTATGCTAATGCTACTCATTAGGATGAATATAATTAAATAAATTGAATAATGTGTAAGTTAGGTGTCAATGACCGATGAATGGTTTTGACATCTCGAGGGAAATCTGTGGTCTGTATTCGCGAATGAAGAAACTGTGACGAAAGCACTCCAGCGGAATTCGCGTATGTTTTGTAACATCACAAATGACAAATGATAAATGACAAACCGCAATAAGTTAAACACACAGCAGGTTAGAATCGTGTTAACAACAATAGCGACTTTCTAATTATACCTCATAAAAGGATGAACCCCTTTCCAATATTTTTTTCCCACTCAATTCTCTATTATGATAATAACTCTAAATTTTCATCTTTTAAATAAGTAAATTTAATTATAATTTTATGATAGTACGGGTGAAATTGATCAATAATTTACCAATTTTCTAGAAAAATTTGTTTATCAATAAACTCTATACATTCTCATGATAAATAAGAAGGTATTTTTATAAAGAAACGTGAACAATTTTCGAAGCAAGAAATTTAGAAAGGATGTTATTAGATTTTCTCCGTTTAACTCGAGTCATAAACTTTTTATCTGAGAGGTCGATAAAAAATTTAATTTATATAGTAAAGGGTGTCGAGAATCATTGGTAGAATTTCATTTATCTTGTGGCCATTATTGCCGAGATATAGTCTTATTAACAAAAGTGATAGAGTTGATTCAGAAACATAGTGTTCACGCATTTTTTAACGTCATCTTAAGACGTTTTGTGACAAATAGTCACTTGATAAGTAGCTTATCCAGAAATGATTTACGGTTGAATATATACGAGGACCTTTTGTTCATGAAACGCGTTTTTAACACACCAAGCTCCTTGATCGTTCAAGAGCCCACGTGAATTCGGTCGTAGGTCATTTTTTTTTTTTTTTCTTTTCTCAATGGGATATAATACAAAGCGTCGCTCTGCACAGCACACTTGCCAACCCCCTGCAACGAGCCAATCGTGTGTAAAATTCAAAATTAAACGGTTCTAGATACACAACTAATGTATCGAAATTATTTATGTAATCTAAATACATAAAAAGCGATATTTTTACGTGCTTTTCTTTTCCTCGAATTTATATACTTTAGTCACTTTGCAATTCATGCTATGCAAACTGAGAAAATACGAAACCCGATAAATATTCAGAAATATTTAAATATTTCACCTTTTATTAAAAGCAAGAGAAGAAGGAATGAAATTAACATTTTTCAAATGAAGCCTTATGTAGATATAAATGGTATTTTAAGTGGAAGTTTGATGAAAAGAAAAATTAAATAAAAGGTACTTATAATTTCAAAATTTTAAAAGAATAAATAAATAGATGATTGTTATGCAAGAAGAGATGTCATTCACTTTGATGGATGTAAGTGAAGTAATAATTAGAAGTGTTGGATAAAATTAGTTAACACTTTCTCCTTGTAATCATTTGCTCATTGATAAAGACACAAAGAATCATTTCAACGGCATTTTACACTTGTTAAAAGCACATAAAGAGCTTTCACAACATACCTCATATTCTTGCTTTATATATGAGAATTAACAACTTTGTGATTTATACGCGATATTTACGATGTACAATTTTATGTATGTTATAATCTTGCATAATGGAAACTAGATGTATATATGTTTTTTATGGGTCCTCATATCTGCCTTCTGATAAAATGTACATTTAGTTTCTTTCGTGAGAATTTTTATCTTATATATACTACATTTTTGAGTCAGATGTTAGAAAAATGTTTTACTTTGTAATGCCCCTTTGAAACTAACATTTCAATTTATGTAAATGAAAAAAAAATTTAAAAAAATTATTAAGGTAAAAAATTGAACTTTTAAAACGAAAATTAAATAGTAATTTAAGATGGTTCGAAACTCTTTAGAATTTGTTTGAAACTTTTTATCACTAATTGAAAATTATTGATAATTATTAAAAACTGTCAAACATTAAACAGAACAAATTTTAAAATATTCAAAAGTAGTTGAAAACTAGTTATTTATTAACTAGTTTAAAAATGTTAAGAATTTGTTTAAAATTTCTTAAAACTGATTCAAATCTGTTTGGAACTATTTAGAGACTTTTTTTTAGAAAGGATTCGATAAAAGACTTTAAACAAGTTCTGACCAGTTTTAAATCAGTTCTAAAGAATTTTCAACTGTTTCTAAATAATTTTAAACAACTTTGCTTCAGTTTTAAACAATACATATTAAATAAATGTCGATGTTTAGAAATTAATAAAATTTTTGTTATAAATGATTCAATAAAAGATTTTAATAAAGTTCTGACCAGTTTTAAACTAGTTCTAAAGAGTTTTTGACTGTTTCTAAATAATTTAAAACAACTTTTTTAAGTTCTAAGCAATACATATTAAATAAATAATTTGAAAAATTCATTAGAATTTCTTTTTTGGAAATGATTGAATAAAGAATTTTAAACAAATTCTGTCCAGTTTTAAACCAGTTCTAAAGAATTTTCAACTGTTTCTAAATACCTAATCCTAACAACTTTTTTTAAGATCTAAACAATACATAATTAATAAATGTTAAGTTTAAGAAATTAATTAAAATTTTTTTTATAAATGATTCAATAAAGGATTTTAATAAAGTTCTGACCAGTTTTAAACTAGTTCTGAAGAGTTCCTGACTGTTTCTAAATAATTTAAAACAACTTTATTTAAGTTCTAAACAATACTTAAATAAATAGTAATTTCTGGAAATTAATTAAAATTTCTTTTTTTAGTAATGATTTAAAAAAGGATTTTAATGATGTTCTGACCAGTTGTAAACTAGTTCTAAGGAGTTTTCAACTGTTTCTAAATAATCTTAAACAACTTTTTTTTAAGTTCTAAACAATAGATATTAAATAAATGTTAATTTTGTGAAATTAATTAAAATTTATTTTTTGGAAATGATTCAATAAAGAATTTCAAACAAATTCTGTCCAGTTTTAAACCAGTTCTAAATAATTTTCAACTGTTTCTAAATAATCTTAAACAACTTTTTTTAAGTTCTAAACAATACATATTAAATAAATGTGAATTTTTAAAAAATTATTGGAATTTTCTTTTTAGAAATAATTCAATAAAGAATTTTAAACAAGTTCTGACTAGTTATAAACCAGTTCTAAAGAGTTTTCAACTGTTTCTAAACAATCTTAAACAACTTTTTTTAAGTTCTAAACAATACATATTAAATAAATTCTAATTTTTGTAAAAGAGTCTAATTGAATTCAATAGATTTTGTGCCTTTCAACTGCGGATAAAACTTCAGATAAAAAACAATAAATTTGCTTTTAAATTGGAAAAATTTAAAGTGTAATAATAATTAACTAATTGATCTAGTATAACAGAAAAAATAAATTAAATATAGGTATTTGAACAGGAAAAATAAATTTGTTGTTAAGAGGATACGATTATTATCCACATGGGTAAACTCAATAAACTCGGAAGGTAGGGACTTCTATTACGAAAGAAATTGCAGTTTCAACCTTATAATATCCTCCACTAAAATGTGCAATAATTTTCTACATACCAAGAGCAAAATTACCATACTTCCTGATGTTAGGGACAGATATAATAAATTGTTTGAACACGTAACATTAAAAAAAATAAGGAAACCAAGCCAAGAGAAAAACCGATGAGCTTGATGCAAAATTTGTTTCAAGAATAATCTCTAACTAGATAAATGAAAAGTAACAACAACCACAAAAAAAAAGTGAATAAAAGACTGGAAGAAGAGGTTAAAGTTTCTAATAAGGATAATGCGTCTATACAAGTCACTAATTGAATTAAAAGTTGATAATTCATTCTGTAAACTGGGAAAATAAAAGTTTCACGTAACTATAAATATGTAGCTAATAGAGTAAAACTTTTTTTTTTTATATAAAGAGCATCAAAAGTTGCTAACAACTTCACCAACTCAATGTCGGTTTATAATAATACGGTTACGAGTTCTTATAGCCTTTGAACAGGTATGATTATTATTAGTGATTCAGATTATTTTCTACGATCTTTTGTAGTAGTTTTATTCATTTAAAGAACTTTTCGAATTGTAATTCATCAGTTAAAGAATACTTTTAATTGGAAAAAAAAAATTTATTGAAGCTGGAGATAATTTTCGAACAAAAGAAAAGAAAAGAACGAAATTATCTTGTGGTTTTTGGTATTGATTATTTTTTACGGTTGATTAAAATTGTAATTTGTTTTAAAAAATAGAAAAAACCGATTTTTTTTCATTAAATCGGATTTTTTTATTTAAATCAAAAATTGATTTTCTTTAAATAAATAAAATCAGTCTCTAAAATTTTTAAATGCTTATTTGTAAGTAGTTTATTTATTAAAATGAGAACATTTAATAAGAAATAATGAAGAATAAAATATTTACTTAAACTCAAACAAATTACATATAAGTCGAATAAATGAGAAGATTTCAAAAAAATATCTTCAAATTCAGATGATCGGAAAATTAAGAAAATTAGGTAAAAGCAACGAAACAATAATAAATTATTAAAAAAAAAACATAAAAACGTAAAAATATAAGAAAACAGTCTATTACAAAAATGTGAAAATTCTTTTAAATAAAAAAAATCATGGTATTATTAAATAAATTAGGAAAAATTTAAAAAAAACAGCACAAGCATGATCGAAAAACTGACAAAAAAATATATAAAAAAGTAAAAACTCTTTTCAAAAAATTAAACTATTTATGGACATTTTTTTTTAAATTAAAAAAACGTTAAAACATATTACTAAAGAGAAAAAAAATTTTTAACTAGAAAAATCAGAGAATTATTTTACAAATTGAACAAGAAAAGAATAAATAAAATTTTGGAAAATTTAAAAAAATCTTAAAGCAAAAAAAATTCTATGAAATAGAATGTTAAAATGAGAATATTAGTACAAGTTAAAATTTTTATAATAAAAATAAAAGAATAAGTCTTCAAAAAAGTAGAAAATTGAGAAATTTAAAAAATGTGGAAAAAAGCATCGAATAAATGTATTCAAAAATTTGTAATTACAAAATAACTAATCAATTTAAAAGAAGGAAAAATGTTTCTAAGAAATAAAAATATGGTGACAAAAATTATGGAATTAATTAAAATGCAAAGAATAAGGACTAAAAAAATTGTGAAACAACAAGAAAATTAAATAAATTGGAAGAAAATGGAGCAATTTTTTTTTCTTAATTCAACAGACTGTCAGAAAACTTAAAAATCCAAAAAATAAAAAAATTTGGTTAAATTTACTAAAAAATTAGAATTAGTTAAAATAAAATAAAAAAATGTATATAACGATAAATTAAAAGTCCACAAAAGAAATTTAAAAATCATTTAAAAATAAGAAAGTTTAGAAAAATTAAACCAAAAATATTTGTATAATATTACATTTAAAACAAGTCCAAGAATAAATTTAAAAAAATAAAGAAAATGTTAAAATTTTGTGAATGTAATAAAAAAATTATGTAAAATAATATTAAATAATTGTCATAAAAAGAGGAAAATTGAAGAAAATCCTAAAAACGATAAGACAAATACTAAAAAGAAATATCAAAAGTAGAATATTAAAAAATCTTAAGGAGAGACACCGGTGAAATTTTTACTTATATACATTTATGACGCCTAGAGATGCCAATTTTTTATAGCTTAATTTAGGCATAAAACATTATCTTAAAATGTCAAAAATAAAAAAAAGGAAATATCTATCTTTTCCTACAATATAAAATTTTTTTAACGCAAATTTTTGAGCCAGTATCATTTTGACACATGACTTAATTTTAGATTGTTATATTGTACAGAATGGAAATGTTATTTTGTACAACTGTTAAATGTTATTTTGTACAGTTTTGAAAAATTAATTTGTTATTTTGTACAATTTTTTAAAAAAGCAATAAAACATTGGGAGTACAATATTTTAGCTTTTTTAAAAAATTGTACAAAATAACAAATTCATTATTCAAAATTGTACAAAATATCATTTAGCAGTTGTACAAAATAACATTTCCATTCTGTACAATATAACACTCTAAAATTAAGTCATGTGTCAAAATGATACTGGCTCAAATTTTTCACAGGTTTTTTTTTACAATTCTGAACAAAATTACGGATAGGTTTTTCAACAGTTAAAACCCCTTAAAATTTTGTAAAAATAAGAAATTTTAAGTTAAAAATTAAACAGTTTTGAAAAAGTGAAATCTCTTAGAAATCTTGTATAAATTAAAAAAAGGATTATTGTGAAAATGAAAAATAATTAATATTATGTTATTATTATGCGCTAATAAATACTTATGCATTTAAATTTGAATTAATTGAAATTTAAAAGTTTGAATAAATTCACTGTAAAAACAGGTGTCTTACAAGTGTCTAATTTTAAGACATAAGACGTTTAGAAAGCGTCTTACAGGCATTTTTAAGACACTATCTCAATGGTTTAAAATTAAGACACCTCAAAATGTCTTAAAAGTGAGGACAAAATAAGACACTTGTTTTTAGAGTGTTGGAATATGAGTTAATTGACGTTCGGAATTTATTATAATATGGCTCAGAGATATAAGCATTAAATACTACTTTTTGATATCTTCATACCAAAAGTTTGTAGATCGTAGGTATTTTGATCATGTGTATTAGCACAATTTTTTAAATTTAAATAAAAAATTAAAATTGAAAATTTCAAGATTTATCCACAAATTTCTGGTTTTTTAATGATTTTCGATTTTCACATATTACTCTCTAAATCTGAATTAGTGGTTTTCTACTAATGAATTTGCATTTTTTTTTTTTGACTATTTTTTAGTAGAAAATTACTAATTTTGAGTAGAAAACTACTAATTTTGTAGTAGAAAACTACTTATTAAATTAGTAAAAAATCTACTTATTGTAAAAGTAAGGTTTGACTATTTCAGTTAGTAGTTTTCTACTAAAAAATTAGTAGTTTTCTACTATATGAATTAGAGAAAAGTGAGCCAAGAATTTGACTAATTCATAGTAGAAAACTACTAATTTATAGTAGAAAACTATTAATTCAGATTTAAAGAGTTAACATCCGGAGAATTGTGAAGTTTTTTTTATTTAAATCATGATTTTAATGCAAATGACCCAATGATTTAAATCATGATTTAAATAATAGTTAATGAAATTCTTAAAATTCACTCTAGATTATTTTAATTGTCCAGTAAAACCTATCGGAATGAGACACGATTTTATATAGATTTTTGCATCAAACTTTGATTAATAAAAATTATTATACTTGAATTTCATAATACTTTTACAACATTATGAACCTGTGTTATAATTATTTACATCAAAGTACGTTAAATGTAAATTTTAAAAAATCGAATCTCATTCCGACAAGTTCTTCTGTCTCTTTATTTTGATGTATTTACATATGTAGTTGATTTTAAGCTGCACTGAAATTTTCACCCAAATCATATATTAAATTACCAAAAAGAAAATCGTACAGTTTATCAAACGCTATTAAAAATGCTATTAAAATCATCATCTATCTTTTATGAAATAAAAAATTTTGTTTTTCTCGACGCAGAAAAACGAGTCATGCAACGATTTCATTAATCATTAAACGGCCATTATTGAAAATAACTCAAGTGCGCATTACCAATTCCACAAGAAGATGCGTCAACCTGCAGAAACGTGTAGGTAACATAAACTATTTTTCCACTGATGCTATACATCTCAGAAATCTGCCTCAATGTCCAACAGTTTAAACAACTATTCCAATCTCAAACATATCTCTCCAATCCAAAACATCCATTTTTCTCCAAAAGAAGCAAAATTTCAAAAAAAAATTTTTATCAACTTACCCAGTGTCCCCAATGTAATCCAACATGCTGATTTTAAGCATTTCTTCCTCGAAACGTTTTTTATTCCCGGTCACACGAATCCTTTGATTTCCGGTGAATAGCACTTTGCAATACACACTTGAAAAGATGGCAAAACGAAACGGTACCACGCCCCCGATAATTTCTCAAAGAGCTCTCGTTAAGTTAAAGACTTGAGCGTGACTCACGCGAACTTTTGCTACCGATGGACGTTTTAATTACTCCAAGATTTGTACGTAATGTAGAATCATGTCCGGTTGCCAACTATAACTTCTTGTGACGGTTTAACTTCCGGCCTTGAATCGGAACATCTCTTTTGAGAATTGGCTTCAAGTTGTCAATCCGGTAACCGTTCATCGTTCAGATGTCCAAGAGTTTAGTGTTACAAGACACGCTCACTCAGACCCTGGTATTACTCGGCAATTACGTACGATATCCAGAATCCCGTTATCGATCCCGATCGATGAACATGTGTATATATCTGCAATGGGATAGCAGACGATCCAATGACGCGAATCTTCCTCGAATTGTTTATCCTTTTATTTCTCGGCTGGTGTATTTAGAAGAAGAAAAAAAAATCTACAATTACTTCCAGGAAATTCCATAGATCCTCAAGAAAATTGTTACTTCTTTTCAAAATTCAAGATTTAATCGTTAAAGCTGCATTCTTTCTGCTACTTTCTAACTATATGTAGGTTGCAATTAGCGTTCCAATTACACTTTATATTTTTATCATAATTCAATTAGATTTTAATTACTTCTCGGAATTTTTATCATTATCAATATAGATTGCGTGAATTGAATCTTTTTTTCTCTGAGAAATGGATTTTTTTGATTATTCATAAAGGAATGGTAATTTTAGTCACTGTTGTGATATTAAATTTATGGTACACTAATTTTTTACGTTCAATATGACAAATTTATACTGAATTCCATTAACTACATTTTCTTAATTACTATTTCTTAATTGTTATAGTTTGTTAAATAATTTATTTTTGTGTTCCTGATCATTAGACTAAATGGTACAGAAAGTATGAGCTGTTCTCTAATTGATAGTATTGAATATAAACAGCACGGAATAATATCAATGCTGAATAAATATTTACTTTTAATAGTAACTCTTCATAGCATTTTTCAATTATGATAAATTAAAGTAAAGCCTTAAGGTCTCGGACATTTAGTAGTGAAGGTTTTACGAATCAATTTTTTAGATTCCGTAAGTGATACCTTAGTAATTCTGTAAGTGGTACCTTACTAAATCCTATGATAACTTACTGATTCCGTAAGTAATACCTCCGAATTGATTCCCTAAGTACCTTAAGGTAACTTTAGTTTTTAAATATCAAAAGATCAGTTTTAAAAGTATCAAAGAATTAAATTAAGAAAGAAACAATAACAATGCAAAAAGAAGTATCTTATTTTAAGATGTTACAATAGGAATAAAGTATCTTAATATATCTTATTCTAAGATGTCTATGACCCTAAGATACTATTTATTGTCATCTTTTAAGGTACTAAGAAGTTATCTAATTTTGCATTGACTTATAAAGACAAATTTACAAAGAGCCAAAAATCATTATTTAAAGTGTTAATCAATTTTGAAAAAATTGCTACTGCTCTACAAAAAGCTACTGCTCAAATTACTCAATTTTGAAAGTGTCAAAGAATTATTACTCAAATGATCAAAGGATCATTGCTTTTGACAGAAGACAAATTTTGTAATTATCAAATGACAAATTTTGCTATTACCAAATGACAAATTTTGCTATTATCAAATGACAATTTTGCTATTATCAAATGACAATTTTGCTGTTATCAATGACAAATTTGCTATTATCAATGACAAATTTTAAAATTGTCAAATAACAAATGTTGACATTGTTATGGCGGGAAAGATTCAATAGATTTCAAAGACGCAATCAAAAATCTCAAAGCGTAATCTTAAAGATTTCAATAGTGACTTTAACCCCCTGTTACGTAACACTAAAAGTGTCGAACAATCCGGACTAATGTCAGTCAAAAGGAATTTCATGGACCATTAAATGAGAAATATTCTTTGTAGATGCAGGTGTATCCAGCAGAACGATTAATCTTAATTTAGAGCCCTTCACCTCAAATTTTCTCGAGATCTAAGGAATAGATAACCGAATTACCATCAGATTAGACCACTTGCTCCTGACCCAACACTAAACACATTTAAAAAATCCCTGCATTCACTTCCTTTAATATGCCTCTTTGAACTTTAAACAGAATTGTCATAAACTTGAAATATACATTAAACAAACTAAATTCCCAACATTAAATAAACTTTGTGTAAACTTTCAATAAACTTTGCGTAAACTTTTTATAAACTTTAAACAAACCATAAACTATAAATAAACACAGATTGTCGCAACAGGAAAATCCTAAATTAATCCAGGAATATATTCTCTCGTATTAGCAACTTCCTTGTCAGGTGTGTATACTACTTCTCGAGTGGAATTTCGTCTTGGAAGAGTCAGTTGACATTAATTATTAACACAGAGCTCCTGTTCTCCAATCCCAAGTTGGCCTTCGAGTTGCAAGTCTACCAGGAGCAATTAGCGCTCAAATAAGGGGAATAATTTAAGTCCAAGTGACTTTTAAGGATTGAGAGAATTCCAGAGTTGGATAAAAGTAATGGAGCACAAGTCGCGATTAATTATCGCTGGTTAGAACTTGCAAAGAGAAACATTGATGACACCTCGCGAAACAGGTGGTCCTATAGGTGCTGGTCTCTCTGGAATTTAAAGCGGATTTTTGGCGATTCGCGCGCAGGCCTGCGCACACTTGACATTAATATGAATTGCGGGAGATTAAAACGGAGCAGCACGACGTGACAACGAATCCAAGTGCCGTCGGACTGTTCAGAACTGTTTTACTGGCTTTGCTCAATGCAATGCAGTGGCACAGCTCCCTTCCAAGTTCCATCTCTCTCTTACTCTGCTCAGTGAACGAGTAAGAGGAGTAAGAGGAATACGATGAGGTGGAGGAGGAGGTGATGGTGGCTTTAGTTGTGGAGGGGCCAAATGTGTAGTTGCACGTAAACGCGTGACACGCATGCAGACATCACCCACACAAGATCTTAAATTCTCGTGTGTGTCGATGGCTGGACTCTACAAATCGCATATTCATGGACGGGGAGGATCCACGCTCGATTGCTGATGCTACCAACACTAATCTTGCGTGCTTGTGGCTCGATTAATTCGGTTCCCAGAGTAAAGCCAGCTTTTGGCACAAATCTCCCGTGCCCCTCAGGCAACGAACCACATTCGTGCGACAATAAAAAAAAATTAAAAAAAAGCGAAAAACAGTCCGGGAACACAAGAGCGAAATTGGGCTAGGGACGAGAGATAAAGAGTGTGTTATTTTTTAATATCTAATCGATGCAACACTCGAGGGAATAATTGAACCGAGTTTGATGATGTTGGTGTTTGTAACGTTGCAGCAACAAGAAACCAAAAAATAATATAGTAAACAATTTCTTTTTTGCATGAAACGATGGGTTCCCGCAAACAGGGTGACCTATTTTTTTTATGACATTGACTTCCCGGTCTTTTTCCGTACAATTTTTTTCGATTTCCCGGTCACAAATTCTTGAATTATAATAATTGTAATTTTGCAAAATTTGCTGTTATTTTTTTTTATATAATTATACCTGCACTCAAATTTAAAAACTATTAAAACAAACTAGAAGTTTCTTACGCATATTACGGGATTTGTTACATCTGCAACAAAATTTTTTAGCTCCCCGAAGAAATTTCCTTTTTTCCCGGTTAAGTGGCCAGCCTGACCCAAAGCTTAGGAAAAAGATTTACCCCTAAAACACTTTCAGAACCACTCATTTAAAAGGAGAAACGAACCCCCAACAATAAAAAATATATGTATTAAAATGAACTTGACAAAGTAAAAAAATTTTTTACTGCATAAAATGGCGTGAATTGTGCCCCCAAAACTTTTAAAAAAGTTTCATCCTTAAAACACATCTGGCACTCATTGTTTCAAAACAAAAACTACTCCCCAAAAATAAAAAAAAAAATTAAAAATGCTCTTGACTCAATAAACAAATTTTTTTACTCCATAAAGTGGCGTGTACCGGGCCCCAAAGCTTTAAAAAAATGTATCCAAAAAACACATCTAGAACCAGTAGAAATTACACTAGTACTAAAAGCACACCAAGTCAAAAAGTTTGGACTTTTATTTTATTTTAACAGAAACGCCGCCAAAGGGGGGAAGGGGCAAGGTAATTTATTCGATTTTTTTTTTAAATAATAGAATTTGGCTAATAGTAAGGGGCTGTTCGAAACATACGTAACGCTTACAGGGGGGAGGGGGGGGGGGGGGGGGGGGTCAGAAAAAATCAACTTTTAAAGTTCTTCGAGGACATATTTCAAGATAATTTAAGCAACAAAACAATTGTTTACTGAAATAGGTGCATTTTCATAATTTTTTCATTTTTTGGGGAAGGTTGTTTTTTCGGGACGTATGATTAAGTTCTAAAATGAATTGTTTAGAATTTTCATTTCATAGAATTTCATGAGGTAGAATTTTCTTGTAGCCGAAATTTCACATTTTCGAATTTGTTTTCAATCGAATTTAAATGAATTCGAATTTTTACCTAACAGAAGTTTTAGGCCATCGAATTTATATCTAAAAGAATTTTCATTTAAAAGAAATTCAATTTAAGCGAATCTTAATTTAGTAGAATTTTCATTTTATAGAATTTTAAGCTAATCGAATTTTTAAATGACAGAATATTCATCTGACCGAATCTTCATTTGTCCGAAATTTTATTAGTATAAATCCACATTTGATAGAAAACTTAAAATGCAGAATGTTCATTTGTTAGAAATTGCAAATGGCCGAAAGAGGATCCGACAGAAGTATTTTGGCGCGAATTTTGAAATTGACCAATCAGAAAATATGGAAAAAATTTCCATTGGCAAATTTCTAACAAATGAACATTCTACCTTTTTATGAAGATTCGGTCAGATGAATATTCTGTCATTTAAAAATTCGATTAACTAAAAATTCTATAAAATAAAAATTTTTCTAAATTAAGATTTGCTTAAATTGAATTTCTTTTAAATGAAAATTCTTTTCGATATAAATTCGATGGCCTAAAACTTCAGTCAGGTAAAAGTTCGAATTCATTTGAATTCGATTGAAAACAAATTCGAAAATGTGAAATTTCAGCTACAAGAAAATTCTACCTCATGAAATTCTATGACATGAAAATTCTAAATAATTCATTTTAGAACTTAATCATACGTCCCGTTTTTTCTATTAAATAGTGGGTTTTGGATGTGTTTTGAGGACGAAATTTTTTTTAATGCTTCAGGGACATATTTCATGATACTTTAAGAAATAAAATAATTGTGTACTGAAATAGGTATATTTTGATAATTTTGTCTATTCTGAGGGGGGGGGGGGGGGTGGCTAGTTTTTTTTTCAAATGGTGGGTTCTGGATGTGTTTTAAGAACGAAACTATTCTTAATGCTTCGGGGTCATATTTCATGATACTTTAAGCAATAAAACAATTGTTTACTGGAAAAGGTGCATTTTGATAATTTTTTCTATTGGGGAGGGGGGGGGGGGGTGTCGTTATTTCTTTTAAACAATGGATTCCGGATGTCTTTGGGGATAAAACTTTTTTAGTGCTTCGGGGACACATTTCATGCTACTTTATGAAATAAAAAATTTGTTCACTGAATTAGGTGCATTTTAATAATTTTTTCTATTTTGAGGGGGGGGGGGGTCGTTTTCTCTTTTCAATTCTGGGTTCTGGATGTGTTTTGAGTTTTGAGGACGAAACTGCTTCTAATGCTTCGAGGACATATTTCATGATACTTTAAGCAATAAAATAATTGTGTACTGAAATAGGTACATTTTGATAATTTTGTCTATTTTGAGGGGGGGTGGCTAGTTTTTTTTTTCAAATGGTGGGTTCTGGATGTGTTTTAAGAACGAAACTATTGTTAATGCTTCGGGGTCATATTTCATGATACTTTAAGCAATAAAACAAATGTTTACTGAAAAAGGTGCATTTTGATAATATTGTCTATTGGGGGGGGGGGGGGGGGTGATCGTTTTTTCTTTTAAACGATGGATTTCGGATGTCTTTGGGTATAAAACTTTTTTTAGTGTTTCGGGGACACATTTCATGATACTTTAAGCAATAAAACAATTGTTTACTCAAATAGGTGCATTTTGATAGTTTTTTCTATTTGTGGGGAGGGTCGTTTTTTTTAAATACTAGTTTCTGGATGTGTTTTGAGGACGAAACTTTTTTTAATGCTTCGGGGGCATATTTCACGATAGTTTAAGCAATAAAACAATTGTTTACAGAAATAGGTGCATTTTGATATTTTTTTCTATTGGAGGGGGTGGGGGGGTCGTTTTTTCTTTTAAACGATGGATTCCGGCTGTCTTTGGGGGAGAAATTTTTTTTAGCGCTTCGGGGTCACATTTCATGCTGCTTTATGCAATAAAAAAATTGTTGACTGAATTAGGTTCATTTTGATAATTTTTTCTTTTTAATTATGGGTTCCAGAAGTGTTTTCGGTTTCTAACTTTTTCTTACGCTTTAGGGGCACATTGTCCACCGTTTCATGAAAAAAAATTATTCACTATATTATTTTTTGTTTTCAATTTTTTCGTTTCTTCAACGTTGCAAGTATCAACAACATGCGACTTTGTTTGTTTTTTTTTGTCTTTTCTCTTTCATTTTTTCTTGTTTGAAAGCAGCACTTGCTTAGTTCCAAATTCGAGACTTTTAATAACCCGATGCACCAGACCAGACATTGTAAAATCGTGAAACCACCTGTTAAGTAATTTTCTGGTTTAACGGCTCTTCCGATTTATTTTTGTGCTGAGCTCCTTTTTGCCAAGCTCTATACCCTGTCTCATCGGGGTTATTATCCGGGAAAATTATTGGCCTGCACGAGTACAGTCATTATGAGGAAGCTATCTTGAGAACTGTTCTAAGTTCAAGAGCTAGATTTAGCTTAATTTCCCACGAGTTTCTGTCTGTAATCAAGTTCAAGGTCGGCAATTTTCTGTCTCTGCCTCTTTAGAAAAAAAAAGACAATTGAGACAGCTGAAAAGAGTGAAAACGAGCTCGAAACACTCAACACAACCAATTGTTTTTTTCTTTTCTTTTATCAACATTACTAAATTAAATAATTTAAATTTGAGTAAATAACGTCATAGAAATATTAGTAAAAGTTTGTTAAATCTTCTTGAACCTTGTGCCCTGTCCAAAAGTAAATAACTGTTAATTAAATTTTAGTGAATTTTTTTTTTCAGTGCAGGATTCAGAACATAATGTATATTTCGGAAAAAAGGGGAGCTTAAATTCATAAACAGTATTTAAGATTATTCGAATTCTATGGAATACGAATACTCTTAAATACTATTTATCAATAAAATAAATGATATTCTGATGGTAATAAATTCAAAAATAACTAAGTAATAATTCCAAGTCAAACATATCCAAAAAACACATTAAACGAAACTGATTTTCGGAATTTTGAAAACTGTTTCAGAGTAAAATTTAAAGGGACACTTATAAAAAAGAAAAATCGACCCTAAACCAGTTTAAATATTGTTAAAGAAAGACCGTTGCGTTAACTTGTTTGACGTTTATGGCTTTTTTTCTACGCCATCGGATCCAGTGAATTCACTCTACATTCTACATGAATGTAATGAAACTGATGGGCGTTTCCGCTTGGACTCGAAAAACCATAAATAAATAACGAGACGACAAATAATTTTTGCCAAGAGATGTCTCCCTTGATCACGTCAACGACACCGAAAAAATAAACTAACGTAACCCTCGTCTTGACACGTTGAGGGAAAATCATTTTCCCTCTCCCCTTTCTCTCTCTCTCACAGCATCTCATACGACATAAACAGAGATAGTGACATATTTGTTTGCACTGGTTTCTACGGTACGATAAAGCTTCCTCAAAGTTGAACAGTTCCCTATTCTTTAAGAAACGAAGCGTGTAATGCATAACACATAAGACTGCTTTTAAGTATTTTCTCAACTGTTTCAAAATAAATCATTTACAATGTACATCCACATTTGAGGTTAAAATGAAAAATCCACAGATGGAAAATGCCATTAGGTAAAGAAAAATAAGAGAGTAATATTTAACATTCTACAGAAGTAAAGTGTATTAAATAACACTTTGTGAATTGTTTAATGTTAGATGAAGTAATTAAAAAAAATTAAAATAATCAAGATTCAGGTAATTTTCTAATCAGATGATCTTGGCTGACTGAAAGTAAGCAAAAATTTTGATTTCTCATAGAAAGAACAATAAATTAAAACAATGCTAAAGAAAAAAATCTCAATTTCGTAAAAAGTACAAAAATGGACAATAATTATACTAATTTAATGTGTTGCTGCGCAAAGTGAAGAATGAAAATATTTAAATTAAATTATGACGAGAATGTAAGTCGATTGGCGATTTCTAATTTGAAAGAAAATAGTTTGAATCCTATGAGCCAGAAGCTAATTGAATAAGACTAATTAAGTAAAATTAATTGAAGGAAATTTCGGTGCTCGATCCAACTTTGACTCGTAAAGTCAAGATTTTTAGAATTTTAAATTATAATTGATCCAGGTTTATAATTCACTGTGACGAAAATTTAATTATTTTGTGGAGTGACTTTCAAACTATAACGTGTAAACTTTTAGTGGTTATTGTGTATTATTTTTTATTAACGTGTCAGACGAGTTGTAAACCGATTTTGTGTTAAATAAGTGAACATTGTGCTTCCATATCAGCAAAAATTTGAAAATTGCGATTTATTCTTTAAAATATTGACAAAGTTATCGTGATCACAAAAAAGTACACACACACAAACACGCGCACAATCTTACATCTGGACATTTGATCAAGAACTCATATAATACAATTCTAGATAGAGGAAAATTAATTTGAAGCATTTTAAAAAATTTGCACGTAAATTTGAACTAATACAAAGCTTCCTCTATGAGGAAGCAAAATTATTAAATTTTTTAATTAAAAACTAGAAGATATTACCCCCCCTCCCCCCAACCAAAAAAGTAGCTGAAAAACATTAAGCCATTTTTAAAATTTTTATATTGCAAAAAAAAAAAGAATATAATCAAAATTTAGAGAAAATAAATGTAAAAATTCAAAGTCAAAATATGGAAATTATGAAAATAATTAATAATGATTAAAAATGGAAGAATGTAATGGGAAATTTGAGAAAAATATTTAAAAATTTTAAAAAATAATGCAAAAAAATAAAAATAATTGAAAATTGGGGAAAAAAGGGGCAGTTCAAAAAGACGTAACGCTTTTTTGGATCTATTTTCACCCCCCCCCCCTTCCCCTGTAAGCGTTACATGTTTTTTGAACGGATCCTAATTAAAAAATGATTTCATAATTTAAAACTTGAAGAAAATAATTACAGTAAGATAAAAGCAATGATAAGTTGAAAAATATTAAAGAAATTTGAAAAAAAAATTGAAAAAAATTCAGAATTTTTTAAAAATTTTTACAAGATCCGTTTGTTGGTCTCAACGCCCACATGTATGATTCGTGTAACCTAATTAATAAATATTATAAAATAAATAAAAATAAATAAAATAGATAAAAATTGAAATTTGAGAAAAATACTTGAAAATCTGAGAAATTAATTGAAAAAAATGAGAATCATTAAAAATTGAAGAAGGCTTAAAATAATTAAAATTTGAGAAAAATACTTAAAAATCTTAAAAAATAATTTTACAAAATGAGAATAATAATCAAGAATTTAGGGAAATAATTAAAAAATGATAAAAAATAATTAAAAATTGTAAAGAATAATTGAATAATGATGAAAATAATTTAAAATTGTTTAAAATAATTGTAATCAGATGAAAATAATTCAAACTTCAGATAAATTAATTAAATAAATAAAATTAATAATCCCAATATGAGATAATAACTGAAAATTTAGGAAATTAATTGAAAAATAATAAAAATAATTAAAAAACGGAGAAAATAATTGTAAAATGATAAAAAGAAATTAATAGTTATTGAACAAAATAATTATATTTGAAAGTTCCGGACATTAATTTAGAAATAATGAAAATGATTAAAAATTAAAAGTAATAATTGCAAAATGAAAATAATAATGGTGAATTGAGGACGTTCAACCCATTGACATAACCTCAAACTAGAAAATGGTTTTTAACATAAAAGAAAAATATTAGTAAAATTAATTTTACCCAATTTTGAAAGACACAGTTGTACATTTTAAAAAAAAATTAGGTTGATCCAAAATTTGTTACTGAATAATAATTTTTTAACATTTTGTATTTTTTCTTTAAAGTTTTTGAACAATTGTAATTTTTATCCAATTTTAACAAATAATGGCTCATTTTTATTTTGGAAATATTCTCTATGAGTCTGTTCGTTGAATTTTGTAAATAATATTTTGTTTTGTTAAAAAATTATTAAATAAATAAGATTTTACTATTTTATATTTATTGAAAAAAATGTTTTAACAAGATTCAATAAATAGACTTGTAGAGGATGTTTCAAAGATTAAAATGAGCTATTATTTGTCAATATTGAGTCGAGTATTGAGTGAAATAAATTTTAATAATATTTTTATTTTATGTGGAAAACCATTTTCTAGTTTGATATTTGTCGAATTTCCAAATTGTCGAATATCCATTTTCTCGAATCTCTAAATTGTCGAATGTATATTTCCAGGGTTTAATTAAACTTTTAATCAATACAAATTCAATTTAACAGAAATTTGAAGAAATTAAAATTGATATAAATTTAAAATTTGAGAACATTTTGAGAAGGTGAAATATGATGTAAAAATTTAAAACCAAAAAAAATCTAGTGATAAACTTCAGGTGTGGACAGAATGAAAAATGAATCGAATTAATGAATGAAAGAAACTTGTAAATTATTATATATAATTCTTACTTTTAACATTGAAATTCAAATCATTACTAATTATAATGACACTAGCGATTCTATTTTTATACATTGATTGAGAAAATTTGACTTAATTTGATAAAACCAGTCAAAAAAAGTCTATTTTTTTGAATAATACTTTGAATAATTATCTACACTTTCAAGGGTTCAAAAAATAGCCAGACCATCCTATTCCTAAAAATGTGCAAAATGCATAATTGGTCCATCAGAGCAACATGAAGCATTTTCCAAAATTCCAGATTGGTCCAGCCGATTAATCTAATACCATTTTCCAAATTGTCATATATGTACTGCAATCCAACAAATTTTTGTTTTTATTGCTTGAACCATTTTTTGCTTTTAAACTTTTTATTGCTTTAACTTACAGCAATAAAAAGTTTGTTTTGAACATTAGTTTGATTTTTGGAATTTTGTTTGTGCTAATTTTGCTTTGTTCCTGAGTCAAAATTTAAAGTAAGTTTAAGACCTATAGGAATTTATTAATATCCATTTATATTCTTGTAAGACCTATGACAGGTAGTTTAACACCTACCAAATTTTGTTAAAACCTTCAGTACTTTTAAGTACTGCGACTAGAAATTATATTTTATATTTTAGTCTCGAGTAGGATCTAATTATTTTAAACAATCTTTTCTATTCATCCAAATTTCCATTAATCTCATTAGTAACCTCTCATCTCAAAAATTCTATTTTCCTTATCTTTAATTCCTAAACACATCTACATGCTTACAATAAATAACATTTTTTCAGAGGGATTAAAAAGAAAAAATTTTTATTTTTTGCCGATTATCTCGTCAACACTAAAAGTCAAATATTTATTTTATAGCGTGTATAGGCTAAATCGAACGAAATTATATGTACCGTTATTACGAGTTCTTTACAGAAACTCGTCGGTTGTTGTAAAACAAGCACGTTTTTTGCTCTGAACCGTTGCTTCAAGTGTTTGATTTTTGGCACCTGGCCAAAGTGCAGTTCGAAATGTTTCTCACTAAATACACAAAACGTAAGGTGTAGTCTTTCATTTACAGCAAAAAATATATGGAAAAGTGTCCCTAAAACAGATGTGGCCAGGTTATAATCAATATCAAAAATGTTGTGTATTAGGTATTTCCGTTGTTGAAAATTTTTAATCTTTATATTGAAAATTCATACTCATATAACTATTCATATTTAATAAAAGGAAAAGGTATATCATCACTAATTTTACTAAAAACTTTAATTTATTGTGAAAGTTTGTGGTTTGATTGCGCTAAACAACAAAGGACAATCACAATGAACAATCAGATGTTGTGGAATGTAACCTGGATTCAGTTTCAGACAAGGATTAATGGCTAAATGGGAGGAAGGGCGCGAAAATAATTCCACTAAATTGGACGATAACAATGCAGCAAGATTAGGGTTCAACTTGGATAGATATTAAAAGATTGGTGGACTTGGTATAACAGAATCGAGCGCATCTCGTGCCAGTAATTGACTATTCTGTCCGCTTTTGCGCCCCTAAATGCACATTTCCGCTCACCCTTCCTAACATTGCACCACTACCCCACGCGTCGGATTACATTAATTGAATCATTGAAAGGGGAATGTGCAATGGAAGGGTGCTGCTCATATGTACAAAATGAGACAGTCTTCCTTTTAGTTCAAGAGATCATATGGTCATCATCCCTAAAAATAACATTGCAATATTTGCTGAATATATTTCGATTTTCACTTTTTATGCTTTAATCGACATTAAGGGGTGATCTCAATATAATATTGATCTATAGCTTGTTTGTTGTTAAAACTCGCTTTCAAAAGTGTACATAAACAGAATAATGACTCATTGAAATTCATTTTTCAGATATATAGGTATTTTATAATCCATACTGTCAGAAGAGAGATAGGAAATTTTTGTACTTGAAAATATTAAATTGTCCCATCTGTTTATACCGTATTTAGTTCAAACAACTAGTCTCCCTTTCGTATTTAAATGTAAATCTTTCTTTTATGCATCTTCTGTATGAGAATAGTTGACCTGTTCCCTTCTTATATTCCCCCAATCTACATAATGTCATGGGTGAAGAAGACTTTCTTTTCTTAACGGGCCTGTGAATCGATCTCGTTTATTCTTCAACTTCCTAACATTATTCTTCCTAGCCTCAATGAGAAAATGATCTTTTATCGATCTTACTCCGCGTGATATTGTTATTTTAAGAAAGCTTTATTTATCAATTTCCATCGTTTCAAATCGACTATTTATATGTCTTTTATTTGTGAATTTTATCGGTATAATGACTTTTAACGTTTATTTTACTGTTACAACAATTTGTTTTTTATATTATGGTTTATATCTATCGATCTTGTATAGAATATTAACTTAATTATATAAATAGCATTGAGTAATGTAATTTGAGTAATGCAATTCAAGTATTTTGATGACGCTAGAGGCTCTTCGAATTGCAATTCAAGTGTTGCAATATACCTGCTTCCCAGGAGGCGAGAATCGATTTTAGCCATTATCGGCCAGTAATGTTACCTAAAGCCTTGATTAATAGTAATATCTTCCGAGGATGAGCATAAGTTAGCCATTCAAGGTTTCGGGCGCGCAACTGATCCTTTCAAATGTAAAACATCTCGTGCTTCTAATTTAATTCCATAAGATTTCAATTCAATTTTCCACGCGATTTTAGAAAATCAACCCCGTTTTATATCACGAGAGATTTTTTTTCCTCAATTTTTATTAGCAAAATTTAATGCTGTTAACCCTTTGAGGGGCACATTTTTCCAGCCAACAGATTTTCTTTATATCTTGTATTTCTACGTTTTTGGAGTCGCTGAAAATGAATTTCAAATTAGATTTTTAAAATCCAAAATGGCGGATGAATTTTTAAAAATTCACCGGAGTCAAATGAGAATAGATATACTCGGCGGTTTTTAAGGCCACTGAAAACGAATTTTGACTCAGATTGTTAAAATTCAAAATGGCGGATGAATTTTTGAAAATTCATCGGATTCAATTGAAAGTTGTTATTAAACTTGCCAAGAAGTAATATTACCTGGAGAAAGGTAATAATATTTCACCTTCTAAAAATGTTCTCAAATTTTAAATTTATATCAATTTTAATTTCTTCAAATTTCTGTTAATTTGAATTTGCATTGATTAAAAGTTTAATTAATCCATGGTTCAAATATACTAAATTTAAAATGATTTAAAAATTTCTGAAAATTTTAATAATTCTTTTCTCTTGTGATTGCTAAATTTCATATTATTCATCTCAAAATGAAATTAATTTTTTTAAGGATGTTCAACCCATTGACATAACCTCAAACTAGAAATTTTGACAAATAATAGCTCATTCTAATCTTTGAAACATTTTCTGCAAGTCTGTTTGTTGAATTTTGTTAAAACATTTTTGTTCAAAAAATATATAATGGTGAAATTTTATTTATTTAATAATTTTTTAACAAAATATTATTTACAAATTTCAACGAACAGACTTATAGAGATAGCTTCCAAGATTAAAATAAGCCATTATTTGTCAAAATTGGATAAAAATTATAATTGTTCAAAAACTTTAAAGCAAAAAAAAAACCCAAAATGGAAAATAATTATTATTCTGTAACAAATTTTTGATCAACCTAATTTTTTTTAAAAGATGTACAACTGTGTCTTTCAAAATTGGGTAAAATTAATTTTAATAATATTTTTCTTTTATATGAAAAACCATTTTTAGTTTGAGGTTATCTCAATAGGTTGAACATCATTAATTCACCATTAGTATACACATTTTACAATTATTACCTTCAGTTTTTAATTATTTTCATTATTTATGAATTAATATCCGGAACTTTCAAATATATATCTCAATTTTCAATTATTTATTTATTTTGTTCAATATCATTTCTTTTTATCATTTTGCAATTATTTTCTTCGTCTTTTAATTATTTTAATTATTTTTCAAATCATTTTCTAAAATTTCAGTTATTGTCTCAAATTTAAACTATTAATTTTATTTATCTTAATTAATTTATCTGAAATTTTAATTCTTTTCATCTTTTTACAATTATTTAAAAATTTTTTTAATTATTTTAATCATATTTACATTATTTTAAAAAATTGTTAATTATTTTGAACATATCACAATTATTTTTTTCAATTTTAAATTATTTTTGTCATTTTTTAATAATTTCCCTAAATTCTTAATTATTATTCTAATTTTGTAAAATTATTTTTTAAGATTCTTGAGTATTTTTCTCAAATTTTAATTATTTTCTTCAATTTTTAATTATTTTCATTTGTTTATATAATTTACAAAAAATTTTATTAATTATCTTGAGTTTCAACTATTTTTAGCCTTCTTTAATTTTTAATGAATCTCATTTTTTTCAATGAATTTCTCAGATTTTCAAGTATGTTTCTCAAATTTCAATCATTTTTTAAAATTTTTAATTATTTTCATGATATTTCAATTATTCTTTTCAATTGCAAATTATTTTTATCATTTTTCAATTATTTCCCTAAATTCTTAATTATTTTTCTCATTTTGTATAATTATTTTTCAAGAGTTTTGAGTATTTTTCTCAAATTTCAATTATTTTTTTTAACTTTTAATTTGTTCATTTGTTTTCATAATTTACAAAAAATTTTATTAATTACCTTGAGTTTCAATTATTGTAAGCCTTCTTCAATTTTTAATGATTCTCATTTTTTTTTAATTAATTTCTCAGATTTTTAAATATTATTCTCAAATTTTAATTATTTTCTATTTTATTTATTTTTTTAATTTATTTTATAACATTTATTAATTAGGTTACACGAATCATACATTTGGGCGTTGAGACCAACAAACAGATCTTGTAAAAATTTTGAAAAAATTCTGCAATTTTTTCAATTATTTATTTTAAATTTCATTAATATTTTTCAACTTAACGTTGTTTTTATCGTAATTCAATTATTTTCCCCAATTTTTCCATAATCTTATTTTTTGACATTATTTTCTAAGTTTTGTAAATATTTTTCTCAAATTTCCCATTATTTTTTTTCCGTTTTTAATCATTTTCAATTATTTTCATAATTTCCAAATTTTAAGCTCTTTATCTGATATGTCAATTATTTTATTTAATTTTATGTACATATATTTTGTATCTTTTGCAATTATTTCTCTGAAATTAAAAATTGTTCTTTTCAATTTTAAATTATATTTATCTTCTTTCATTTATTCTCTCTAAATTTTAATAATTTTCTTTTTTTTTTACAATGAACTTCAAGTTGCAAGTATTTTTCTGAAATTTTCTTTTTTTTTCTTTTATTTAAAATATATTATGTAATTTATTCAATTATTTTCTCAAATTTTAATTACTTTTTAACAATTTTTAATTATTTGCATCATTTTTTTAATTAATTCTCTAAATCTTTAATTATTTATCTCAATTCAATCATTATTTTCAATTTTGAATTATTTTCTTCAATTTTTCATTATTCTAATTTTTTCAATTTATTTCTATGATTTTGAAGTATTTTTCCTAAATTCAAATTATTTTCTTTAATTTTAAAGCATTTTTAAGATTTTTTAAATTACTTCCGACAACTTCAATCATTTTCATTGTTTTTTTTCAATAAATTTGCAAAATTTGACTTGATTTTCTTAAATATTGTATTTAAAATATGTATTTACAATATTGTTGATAACATAAAGTGTAGAAACTAATTGCGCATCAGCGCGCGTTGTTATTAGGGTGATAAAAAAAAAGCAAAGTCAGAAATGTTATGCTCTACCCCTCAAATTTGTTCCAAATTGAAAAAAAAGTTACCCTTATTTTTTTATTTTGAAATCGGGCAATTTTTGTAGGTGGCTCAAACGCTATGAAGTTTCCCACGTATTTTGTCTGGGAAAAACGCACTTTTTCTTAAATTTGCAATAAAATAGTAAAAAATCACTTTTACCATTAATGCACTAAATAATTTCCTAAAAAGTGTTTAAAAACAGTATTCCATAATAATAGTTAATTTGTAATGATAATTATTTTGTTATTTATTCATTTTTATTTCAATAAATTGTTTGTGTTTCAACATAGTGCAGCTCATTCAAACATACAAAATTTTCATAAATTCTCCGGAAGATGAATATTCTTGGTTATAATCTCGAGAATGTAACATAGGATTTAAAATTGCCGAGAATTTTGTAACTCTTGATACTCTGCGGTTTTTGGGGTTGCTGAAGATGAATTTCGACTCAGATTTTTAAAATCCAAATTGTCGGATTCAAAAAGACAGATGAAATTGATTCGGATATTTTAAAAATTGAATTCCTTTTTTATATTTTGGATTGCAAAAGTCATTTTTAAAATTATTGCCATCAATTTCCAAAAATTGCCAAAAAATTCGAATTTTAAGAGCATTTATAAATATGTTTAAAATTTTAACCAGTGGAGGTTGCAACACGATTTTAGACACATGCTTATCCTGCTATGCCCCTTAGCAGACAAACACTATTAAAAACTATAAATTAATATGTTACACAAACGTAAATTATTACTTTAGCAGTAACAAAGTATAAGATGATTAGGATAAACGAGGTATTAATTTTGTTAGCATAAACCGCAAGTAATAATTTTGTTGGCATAAACCAAGTATTAATTTTGTTGGCATTATAACGAGGTACTAATTTTATTAGCATTAATTTATGCTTAACGAGATATTAATTTCAAAAACTTGGAAAGTTGGATAGAAATTTCTTTATCAGATTGAACCGTTAGGTACTAAGGTTCCTCACTTGAGTTTATCACGAATTTTCAAGGAAGCTACATCTCGTGAACAATTACACCTCCGCATCACGTGCGCGTGTGGATACTGTAAGCACGAATAGAACCTTGAGGTGAATAAAGAGGAGAGCGAGAAGAGAGAAAAAGAGAAACGGGAACAAGAAGAGCATTTCTCTTGCCCCTATGGGGGTCGAACCCCAGGATCTTGTCTACGATAAATACCTGCACAGTGCACACGGCACATGGTGCCGAAGAAGAAACCATCCCAGGATCATTTCTCCTCGTGCGTTGTCCATGTCATTGCGCAAACAGCACGTGAAAGAAGGCAGATAAATTTACTTAAGTGAGAACGCAAAAGGGGAATGAAATACTCGTCAACGGCTTCACTCCCAAGAGATCTGAGGGTTGTGATTCCTGAGGTCGGAAGACCTAAACGTTTCACTGCGGAAAATTACGATGTCGGTAAACTTTCCACGCAACAATGAATTTAGCTTATCGACTCTGATGAAAGATTATATCTGAATCACCGTTACAACACAGAATGATTATTTATTTTTATGATTTCAATTCTAAATTGAATCGAGAAATATTCTTATAACTACTTTTCAATATCATTTTTCGATAGGATAATCTTTGAATAAATAAAAAGTATGGTGAATCAGTTTGGGGATGATTGTAAATTATGGTAAAAATCGGTACTAAAAGTAAGCGAACATCGTTTCTAATAGAGGGTTTTGTTATACTGTTATGGGTCAAACCATTTTATTTCGCCTAATGTATTTTTCTCGTTTTAAAAAATCTTTAATACTTTGCGAGAATATTATTGCATGTTTTGAGACGACGAAATGAATGATGATTTTAAAAAAAGAATTACTTTTCATATAAAAGAAGATTTTTTAAATTGAGAGGACACGAAAGAATGACATATTGATAGACAATAAAAAATAATTTAAGATATTAGTATAATTACTTCTAAAAAGATAAACATCCAATCGAAATTTATTTTTAATGGCTTATTTTATGTTGTGCACTCATTTAAAGTATTTAATAATATAACATAACGTGTAAAATATGGTATTTAAGTTTCTATGTGACATGTCAAAAATCAATCATATTTAACAATTTTGTTCTGCAAAGTAATTTAATTTCAGCATATCAGAATTTTTTATTAAAGTTTAATATTATCTAAATACTTTTTTGATAATTAGCTTAAAATTATAAAAACTTTTACCTTAAAAGTTGAGAATGCTTCATTTTAACGAGATTTTGAAAGTTCGTAACTTGTTTGGAAATGAATCAATTCATTCCAAATTTTTGGAATATGCAGATTAAAGCAATATTTTTTTGCTGTTAAATTTTCGCGTTGGTTTCTGCACTACTTTTTGAAATAAATTGGTTCAAAATAAGTGTTTATTTTAAAGGTTAATGACAAGTTTTATATCAACTTGAAGTTGGTTTGCAACTTGCGATAAAAATCGAAGTCAAAACGAATCAATTTTTTTTAAATGGCAGTTTAAAATCGGTTCTAAATGAGTTTTAAACATATTTAGTTGAATTAAATTTTTAAATTTTATTTACAGTTTAATAAAGCAAAGATTTTTTCATAAAAATTCCTTGGTTTACATAAAGTTATAAATAAAAATTAAATTATTTTGACTTTTACAGTCGCAAACCAACTTCAAGTAGATATAAAACTTGTAATTAACCTTTAAAATAAACACTTACTTTGAATCAATTTATTTTAAAAAGTAGTGCAAAACCCAAAGCGAAATTTTAACAGCAAGAAGATATTGATTTAATCTGCATATTCCAAAAATTTGAAATGGATCGGATCATTTCCAAACAAGTTATGAACTTTCAAAATTCCGATAAAATAAAATGAAGAATTTTCAACTTTTAATAAAAATACTTATTATTTGAATAATTCCGATATATGCTGAAATTAAATTACTTTGCAGAAAAAAATTGTTAAATATGATCGATTTTTAACATGTCACATAGAAACTTAAATAACATATTTTACATGTTATTTTATATAATTAAATACTATAATTAAATGCAGAATATAAAATAAGCCTTTAAAAATGGTTTTCAATTGGATTTTTATCTTTTTAGAAGTATAATTACTGGTATCTTAAATTATTTTTTATCGTCTATCAATGTGTCATTTATTTTTCCTGTTCTCTTAATATAAAAAATCTTTTTTTATATGAAAAGTAATTCTTTCTTTAAAATCATCATTCATTTCGTCATCTCAAAAAATGTAATAATATTTCCGCAAAGTATTAAAGTTTTTTTAAAAGGTGAAAAATACATTAGGCGAAATAAAATGGTTTGACCCTTAAACTCAGTAAAGTTGAAATATTTTCAGGTAACCATAAAACCGGTAAGAATTAAACAAAAATTATAGTACTGTTTATAATTGGTTTTAATCCTCTAAGTATGTAGTTTAAACATGTTTCAAGTTTTGATCAGTTGCAAGTAGTTTTGAACAAATCTACATGAATTTAAATCAGTTCTGAACACCTCTAAACTAGATTTAATCCATTCAAACAAATTATAAATACTAGATTTTGACTACTTAAAACTGTTTAGAACCTACTCAAAACTATTTCTAGCTAATAAAAAAACTGTTTGAAACTACTTAAAAACTATTTAATACTAGTTCAAAAAAAAATTAGATTTATTTTAAAACTCTATAGAACTTGTTCAAAACTGTTCGAAACTTGTTTGGAACTATTTTACACTAGTCTGTAACCAGTTAAAAACTGTTTAAAAATCTTTAGAACTGGTTCCAAACTGTTTAAAACAAACTATTGAAAATTTTCCAGAATTTTTGACGTCAAACTTATTTGACCAATTTACAGTTCTTTATTTTTTGAATGTTTAAAACAAGTTTAGATTTGTTCAGAACTAGCTTAAAATTGTTTGAAACTAGTACGGATCTGTTTGAAGCTAGTTTTGGAATTTTTGAAGCTACACGGAAAGAAAATAAGTTTCGAAAATTTATTAAAGAGTTTTACAATTTAGGGAAATTGCTTATCTTAAATTTTACTTTTATAACATTTTTTCTGTAAATTGTAAAACATTTTAATAAAATGTATAACTAGTTTTATTTCCGTGTAGTTTGGAACTGTTTGTTTAATATTCTAGAAAACTGATTTAAAATTGTTTGGAACTTGTTTGAAACTGTTTGAAACTAGTTCGGAACCATCAGCAATACTGTTTAGAAATTTTTTAAAAATATGAAACTGATTTCAAATTGTTTGAAACTTTAGTTAAAGCTGTAGTTAAAATAAGTTCGGAACTAGTTCGGACTAGTTCGGAACAATATTGAACATTTTAAAATTCTTCAGAATTCTTTAAAATTATTCAAAGTTACATAAAGCTGTTTGTACTGGAGCAAAAGTGTTTAAAACTAATTTAAAACTGTGTTTATAGAACTATATAGCTCAAAATTGTTTGATATTAGATCGGAGCTAATTCAAAACTGTTTGAAACTAGTTCGGAACTAGTTCCAAACTGTTTAGAACTTGTCTAAAACTGTATAAAACTGATTCCAAACTGTTTGAAACTAGTTAAAAACTTTTTAAAACAAGTTCGAATATTTTTTTCCTAACTGTGTGAAACTAGTTGGGAACTGCTTGAAACTAGTTGGAAACTAGTTCAAAACTGTTTATCATATGTTTAAAATTTTACAAAACTGGCTCACAACTTTTTAAAACTAGTTTAGAATTGTTTTAGCACTAATGATAAATTGTCTTAAAATAGTTCAAATAGAACTGGCTCGAATTGTTTGAATCTTGTCCGGAACTGAATAAATAAATTTTTCAATTATTTGAAACTAATCCGAAACGGTTTAGAATGTCGCTAGAATGGGAAATGCGTAGCTATGAACTGTAAACGACGGACGGACGCTCGGACAGATAGACACCAAAGTCTCGTTATAAAGGTTTTTGCCCTTGGTCGCTAAATCTTAAAAATGAATAACCAATATCACTGTCAAACAATTTTTAACTTGTAATTTAGAGAAATATGGTTCAATTATTATTTTTAATGCAATATGATCCATATCTGTAACTCTATCTAAATGAGTTTTACCTCCTCAAAGTAACTTTTTCTACACTTTCGTATTTCCCCACAGTAAAATAAAGAATTTGTATCATTCACGACACATGTTGACGACCATCGAACTAGAGTTGGAAGCCTGGAAATCTAGTTTACTCCCATGGGTATAGATCGACGACTGGAGTTTCATATTCTTTATATAAAAAAAAAAAAAAAAAAAAAAACCGCACACAAAAAAATCCATAAAATAAACCATCTAATCGAAAAACACCAAACTATTTTATAATGATTTAGTGAAATTACGATAATTATTAAATGAAATTTAATGATGTAGTTGCATACTTGAGAGCCTGATTAAATGATTAAATCCTAAACGAAAATGGTACGAAAACCGGTTTCTCTGTATAAAACACAACCTCGATTGATATTAAGTGCGTTTACATTTTTCAGCAATTATATAGGCAACAAAGATATATTATAACAAGTGAGATAAATAAAATTATCGAGTTGTAGAATCTTGCATGTGAAATTGTATGGCAATGATATAATTCGTTTTTCTTTGAAAAATGAAGTGGTCGTTTAATGAGCAATATCTAGGTATTGATTTCTTGAGATTATAGCCCAGGGTCATGGAAACTGTAGTGTCTCATTTAACGGCCCTTTTAAAATTAATGATATTAGGTTGAAATGCGGGATCTCGAAGCAGAGACAAGTTTATTGGCAATATTCTTCTTTTTTAGCTGGCAAAGTCGTGCAATAATCGCACGTGTAGCTTTGCACCTTAGCCTCGTCTCGTTTCCCATTGTAAAGCAGTAAAAGACGATAATGGTCCGACCTCGGATGCACTCTCTCCCGGTCCACGGAAGGATGTATCTTTAAGTTTAAAACCATCACCGTTAAATAAACTATATTGAATGAATCTTCTGTCGAATAATACACCGAAAGCAATCGTTAAAATCCCCTTCAATTCCATTTCGTAGATTACTATTTTCTCCATTCGAATTGCAGGCTTATAATAAAACTACTATACCAATCATCTTCTTTAAGCAATATACCACGCGTCGCAAAATTACCTTTTCTTACTTAGTACGTTTAACTTTTCGCTGCACGATGTCAAATTTATCTCATGTAAACTCATATAAACTAATGAAAGCACAAGAACACAAATTTTTTTAAAAAATTATAAAAACTCATAAACAATTCATGTAAACTCATTAAAAAAAAAAATTAAAAGAAAATTCAAGAAAATAATGTCAAATTTTGGAAATTGATTAACAAAACAAATAATGAAAACGATTGAAATTATCGAAAGTAATTTAAAAAATCATAGAAATGTTTTAAAATTAAAGAAAATTCCAGAAAAATACTTGAAACTTTTAGAAATTCATTGCAAAAAAAAAATAAAATAATTAAAATTTAGAGAAAATAAATGTAAAAAGATAAACATAAATTAATATTCAAAAGAACAATTTTCAATTTAAGAGAAATAATTGCAAAACATACAGAATGTTGGTACATAAAATTGGATTAAACAATTGAAATATCAGATAAATAGTTTAAAATTTGGAAATTATGAAAAGAACTGAAATTGATTAAAAATGGACGATAATAATAGGGAATTTGAGAAAAATATTGAAAAATATTGGAAAATTTTAGAAAATAATGTAAAAAAAAAAGAATAATTAAAAATTGGGGAAAATAATTGAAAAATGTTTTTAAAATTTTAAACTAGAAGTAAATAACTGAAGTATGATAAAAACAATGATAAGTTAAAAAATATTAAAGAAACTTGAAATCCGTTTGTTGGTCTTAACGCTCAAATGAATGATACGTGTAACCTGATTAATAAATGTTACGAAATAACGAAAAAATAAATAAAATAGAAAAAAATTGAAATTTGAGAAAAATACTTGAAAATCTGAGAAATTAATTGAAAAAAATTAGATTCATTAAAAATTGAAGAAGGCTTAAAATAATTGAAACTCAAGATAATTAATAAAATTTTTTGTAAATTATGAAGTCAAATAAAAATAATTAAAAATTGAAGAAAGTAATTGAACTTTGAGAAAAATACTGAAAAATCTTAAAAAAAAATTTTTACAAAATGAGAACAATAATTAAGAATTTAGGGAAAAGATTGAAAACTGATAAAAATATTTTAAAATTGAAGAAAATAATCGAAATATAATGAAAATAATTAAAAATTTTAAAAAATGATTGAAATTGAGATATATAATTAAAAATTTAGAGGAATTTTTAAAGAGTTATAGAGAATTTTGTTCACGTCACCTTCCCAGGATCATTTAATTTTTTACACAAAAATTTAGAGGATTAATACAGAAATGGTGGAAATAATTAAAAATTTTAAAAAATAATTAAAATTTGAGAAAATAATTGAAAAAATTTCATAATATATTTTAAATAAAAGAAAATAAAAGAAAAATTCGAAAAAATACTCGAAACTTTTAAAAGTTCATTGCAAAAAAAAAGGAAATAAACGAAAAAAGATAAACATAATTTAAAATTCAAAAGAGCAATTTTTAATTTAAGAGAAATAATTGCAAAAAATACAGAATATAGGAACATAAAATTGAATTAAATAATTGGAATATCAGATAAATAGTTTAAAATTTAGATATTATGAAAAGAATTGAAAAAGATTAAAAATGGAAGAAAATAATGGGAAATTTGAGAAAAATATTTAAAAATTTTAAAAAATAATGTAAAAAATTTAAAAAAATTGAAGAATTATTTCAAAATTTTTAAAAGATCCGTTTGTTGGTCTTAACGCTCAAATGTATGATGCGTGTAACCTGATTAATAAATGTTACGAAATAAATAAAAATAAATAAAATAGAAAAAACATTAAAATTTGAGAAAAATACTTGAAAATCTGAGAAATTAATTAAAAAAAAATTAGAATTATTAAAAATTGAAGAAGGCTTAAAATAATTGAAACTCAAGATGATTAATAAAATTTTTTGTAGATTATGAAAACAAATTAAAATAATTAAAAATTGAAGAAAATAATTGAAATTTGAGAAAAATACTTTAAAATCTTAAAAAATAATTTTACAAATTGAAAATAATAATTAAGAATTAAGGGAAGTAATTAACTAAAAAAAATTATTTCGAATTGAAAAAAAATTAAAATATGATGAAAATAATTAAAATTTTTAAAAAATGATTGAAATATCATGAAAATAATTACAAATTTTTCAAAATAATTGTAATAAGTGAAAATAATTAAAATTTTAGATAAATTAATTAAAATAAATAAAATTAATAATCTAAATTTGAGATAATAACAGAAAGTTTAGGAAATTAATTGAAAAATAATTAAAATAATAAAAGACGGAAAACATAATTGCAAAATGGTAAAAAGAAATGAATATTAACCAAAATATTTGTTTTGTATTTTGACCGTTTATGTAGATAAATAAATAAAATAATTAAAAATTGAGATATATATTTGAAAGTTCAGAATATTAATAAAGAAATAATGAAAATGATTAAAAATTAAAAATAATAATTGCAAAATGAAAATAATAAAGGTGAATTAAGGATGTTGAACCCATTGACATAACCTCAAACTAGAAAATGGTTTTTCAGACAAAAGAAAAATATTATTAAAATTAATTTCTCCCAATTTTTAAAAACACAGATATAAATTTAAAAATAAATTAGGTTGTTCTAAAATTTGTTACTGAATAATAATTATTTAACATCTTGTGTTTTTTCTTTAAAGTTTCTGAACAATTGTAATTTTTATCCAATTTTGACAAATAATGGCTCATTTTAATCTTGTAAGCATTCTCTACAAGTATGTTTGTTAAATTTTGTAAATAATATTTTGTTAAAAAATTATTAAATAAATAAAAGTTTACTATTATATATTTTTTGAACAAAAATGTTTTAACAAAATTCAACAAATAGACACGGTAAAAAAAGTTCTTATGAACTATCAAAAGTATTCACTATAATAGGTAAACTTATAGCTAGAATGGATCCATGGATAATCCAAATTCGCTACAATAGTGAAAATGACATTTCTTAAGATATTTAACTATATTATAGATGCATTATGAATAGGATATAAATTCGATATGTCTGAAATAGTGATATTGAGAATCATCGAAATAGTCATTATCAACATATAACTGAAGTAAGATAATTATCATGAAAATCTAAGATTTCAGATCTTAAAAAAACCTATTTAAGAAGAGTCATAATTTTAAGAATGCTGACTGACAAAATGGAATTCTGAATATAGTTTTAAATATTTCCGATTAATAAAATATTTATTGTTTTTATTTTGACAATTATAAATCGGATTCAAAATTTTGGGGTTAGATTGTCATATATATTTCAAACTTAAATCAGAAATTTTTAACAACTGGACTTCTTAAATAATGTATGTGCTCTAGCATAAATATTGTAATACTTTTATAACTTGAACAAATATATGTATTTTCGTCAGATGTACTTCTTATACCATCCAAAAATTCGAAACCTTTTTTTGCACTCATGATAACGAATTAAGGTTTTTTTGGAAAGTAGATAAAGATTCTTGCTTATATGCTGGATTAATTAATTTACAGTTTTTAGGAGCAACAACAACCCTCAAATCGAAAGTTATAAAGTATATTTTTAAAAGTCGAGAAAAATTATCGATTTAAAAGAGGTTATGTATTTCCTCTAATTCCATTTAATTCAAATAGATTTTACAAATGCAACACACATTTTTCCTCTGAAAATGTACCAACAATAAAATAATAGTAAGAATATTATAAGTTAAATCTTAATAAACTTGTATAAATAAAAAGAAATTTAGCAATTAATATACTGCTCCCTCGCGACTGTCTGCTATAGACTAAACCGACTAAACCACGTGACAACATTAACAAAACATTGGATGGACAAAAATTATTGTAACCACAATAGTGGAAATATATTAACTTATAAATTGCAGGATTAAATGTTTTTATATTAGAAAATTGGATATATCGACTTATAGCTTACTCTGTTGTTTGTGAAGTAAGTGAAAAGTGAATACCTACGCACTGATATTCAATATAACTGTTTTAGGTATTTGATTTATATATACCGAAAAATAGTATAACTATTTCATAAATGAGTATTGCTTTTTTATAAGTTGTTCATTTGTACTTTAAAGATAATAAACCTGTATTTACCATAAACAATATTCAATTTAGTTAAGGAAGTAAAAATACGAATATGCATATTTCAAATTAAACATTAATTTAAACTGAATAAACGATTTAAGCAACCAAGTGAGTTGAATTTCTTAATTTACTTATATTAATAATTTTTTGTATCCACGTTCATAAATTTTTTACCGTGGACTTCTAGAGAATGTTTCAGAGATTAAAATGAGCTATTATTTGTCAATATTGGGTGAAATAAATTTTAATAATATTTTTATTTTATGTGGAAAACCATTTTCTAGTTTGACGTCATGTCAATGGTTTGAACATCCTTAAAAAAATTGATTTCATTTTGCGATGAATAATATGAAATTTAGCAATATAGATTTAGGGATTCAAGGAAAAAAGCCAGAAACAATAAAAATAATTGAAAATTGCAGAAATTAATTGGAAAATGATAAAAATAGTTTTAAAATGTAGTTGAAGTAATTGAATTCATAAGAGAAAAGAATTATTAAAAATTTTATAAATTTTTAGATAATGTCAAATTTAGTATATTTGAACAGTGGATTAATTAAACTTTCAATCTATACAAACTCAAATTAACAAAAATTTGAAGAAATTAAAATCGTTGGAAATTTAAAATTTGTGAACATTTTGAAAAGGTGAAATATGATGTAAAAATTTAAAAGCAAAAAAATCTAGTGATGAACTTCAGGTGTGGACAGAATAAAAAATTAATCGAATCAATGAATGAATGAAACTTGTTAAATATTATATTATATAATTCATACTTTTAACATTGAGATTCAAATCATTACTGATTAGAATGACACTAGCGATTCTATTTTCGTACATTGAGAAAATTTGACTTAATGTGATATTAATTAAAGAACCTACATTCTCATAAATTCTCGATTCACGTAAATAATTCACATCAATCAAAACTGCCATAATACATCATTTTCAGCCCTATACTCTTGTACCACTCATCATTGGATAATGTTTGTAAAACATTTGAAACGATATATTTAACTCTTTTTTACGTAACCGATATTGACGTTGTCTTTTAGCATTTTTCTGTTATTTAATTTTTCTTAATTCTTCTTCTTTCTTAGTACGTTTTACTTTTCGTGGCATGATGTCAAATTCTGTCAAATTCTTTATAACTATAAAATCATTTTAATGATTATTTTCTTAGAAAATATTGAATAATACAACTACATATCTGCATTTTTGTCGTCAATAGAACGGCCTAATATACATTAAGTCTGAGAAAAACAAATGACATTTTCAAAAACTCACAGCTTCTACACAATTTTTTTTTTTTAATATAATTTTTCTGAATCTGATTTATACGTGTCAATTAAATCCATTTTTTTGTTTTGATATTTAAAAATAAATTGAAATTAGTTGCATATTATGATTGAAATATATATTAAATTTCTTTAAAATCCCTGTTTTTTATTAAATTTGTTAAACATATTTTAAAAATACATTTAATAATAAGACTAAAATACCAAACACATATATTTTTCAATTTCACAGAACTAAGAGAATATTAAAACTCGTTCATCTTAAATACAATGAAAATGCAGTTATGATATTCTGTCTTTCAGCCACAGAATGCATATGCACATATGCAAATTGTATTAATTGAAATTTATAGAACTTCTTCTCAATTTTTGAATAAATCTTGACGAAATATATACAAATAAGATAAAATCAAGAATCTTTCGAGAGAAATTTCTCCAAGTCAATTAAAAGCCACCTAAACGAAACTGGCAGAATTGAAATGAGAATTCCCCTAACGACACTTCCTGGTTTAATAAATTTAAAGATCAGATAACCCAGATCAGATGCTACGAATAATGTGTGGGAGAAACAGAGAAAAGAAATTAAACATGGAATAAATGGCAACTTGAGGATTCTTGACTGATTTCTCGAATGAATGATTTCTGAAAGAGAGGAGATGAGAAATCCACTTTAATACCTCCTTCTGCATCCTTGTACATATAATATATTTCAGCTTGGTTTTCTCGAAAGAGGCAGTAAATTTAGCTCAAGTGGTATATACAGCAATGCTGCTGCGGTTATTTCGAAAAGGACAAGAAGATGCGGTTAAAGCGGGTTGTGAAAATAGAGGAAGAAAGGATATCCGAGTGGGAGGAAAAACACCTTCTTTAGATAGAGATCAAAGGTGTTCATCAACGCTTTTGCACCTGGCTCGATATCTTTATCTCATTAGTCTTTTTTTCATGCCTCGTGGCTAAAAAACAAACATCACAAAAAATTTAACGGTTCTTGGAAAGAAATGTGGAATTTGTAAAGTTAATTTGATGATGGTGGCGTTAAAAGTTGAATTGTTATTTTAACGAGTTTACGAGTCAAACAAATAGCCTCGTTGAAAACTAGGTGACAAAGTGTGGAACGGAAGGAGCTGGGAGAGCAATAAGCGAGCGGAAGTTTACAAACCACCTGAATGCTTTGCGGCGTTTCCGGCATTTACGGAAGTAAATAGGCAAACACGGCTAACTTGTTTGTATCCATCCAGCATATCTTTCAAACTGGGGCTTTTCTCATCAAGGTCGTGTGCGTCCCTTCATCCCTAACTTGACTAAATACTTAATATAGTTATCTATGTGATTGCATAATCTCCGCGTTACCTCCTTTCAGAACTAATTTATTACTCAACGATCATCTCCGCTCTCGCTCGATCGGCCCAGACTGGAATGAGGATGTCCTCTCTACATCCATCTCTCGCCCTTCACGATCCCTCAACTCTTCATCAATATATCATCGAGGACGTGTGAAATTATATTATATTCTCTCCTATCTAATGGACTATATAATTAAGCTATTCTAATTTTTATGAAATGAATTTTAAATAAACCGCATACATACGTCATTTCGAATTTTCTTGATGTTGTAAATAAGAAATAAGAAGAGGGTCTTTCAATATTGTACATCTATAATGATATTCTAATGTGATCATCTATGTAATAGTACGCTATTCTAATGTGTACATTTCTCAGGCTGATTCAATATGTAGATCAATTTGAATTATTGATCATAATCTATCAATATTTTCTAGTTCAATTTCAGATATTGCGCTATCTGGGATTAAAATTTTAGAATGGTTCTAGATAGAGTCAGGTTCGATTATCAATTTAGGCCCTGATGAAAAAATCGTCTCGGATCCAATTCGAGTTAAAGAGTGTATCCATAAACAAGGTATAAACAATTTTATAGTACATACTATATTTTATGCAACAAAGGCGTATTATAGTCAATCTGCGCTACCTGTGACGTTGCATACTAAGTTCCTCCATATAGCCCAGCAGGTCAATAAAGTATATTTATTATTGCCCTAGGGTAATAATGGATACTTTCCCTATGGGAAATGAGAATCGGCTAGAGCTTGGCTCCAATATTAGCCCAAGCTTGGGCCGATCTTGAGCATCGGCAAATTTCCCATAGGGTTATTGACCTGCAAGTAAGGTAAATAAAGTGCTCATTATTATCCTCGGCCCGCTTGATTATAAGCAAGAACTTAGGATGTGCCTCTATAGGTATTAGGTAAACTGACCATAAAAGCAGATTTAAATAAAACTGTTATAAAAAGTCCTAAACAATCTAAACATTTTTAAGAGTGGAAAATAACCTTAAATAGTTTTTATAACTGTAGTTACAAACAGGTTTAATCAAGTTCTAAGCAGTTCTAAAAGTTTTGAACCAGTTTGAAAAAGTTCTAAACAGCTTTAAAAAAGTTTTAAACGCGGTATGAAGTAGTTCTAAACAGTTTTAAAAAGTTCTAAATGCACTGTAAAAATAAGTACCTTAATATAAGATAATAATAATTATAGGTATATAATGTATAATAATGGTTTGTTCTGAATTTTGAAACTTTTAATGTATTTTGTGTCCTCATTTATGAAGCAATATGAAGGGACCAAAGAAAAAATTTTTAGGTTATGTTTGTGATTTTTGGAATGAAAATACAAAAAGAAGATCAAATCTCTACATCAGCCATTGATGTTTAAGTTTTCATTCCATTTAAAATATTCAATAAAAATTGATTTTGATTTTACATAATTAAAAAGAAACTTATTTTAATCAATGTAAAACTACTACTAAACATAACCTACAATTTTTTGCTTGTTAGGCCCCTTTCTTCATATCATGTCGCATTTATAAAACAAAACATGTACGAAACGTTAAATTGTTTAAAGTTGTTTATAGTTTTGAAACATCAGTGAGACACAAATTTTTACAGTGTAAAAAAATAAGTTTAAACACTTTCTAACAAAATAAGAAGGGAATCTTAATAAAATTCATGATTTTTCCATGACTTTTCTCTGACTATACCATTTTTTAATTTCCACTCTTTCCCTGAATTGCGACCACCCTGAAAAAACAATTGAATTTACAATAATTCAAATTTACCTTTCTAAACTTATTAGTACTTAATATTTTTATGCAAATTTAAAGTTTTTAATTTTAATTTTTTATAGTTTAAAAACAAGAGTAAAATCTGTGAAATGTGCAAAGCAGTAGTAAAAATCTTGGACCATTAAGCAAGACAGCTATTCTACCTTAAAAAAATTAGACTTTTTTACAGTGTAAACTAAATAACTGTAATCAATTTTTTAAAGTTATAAGCGAGTATATGCCGTTCTAAGAGGTTCTAAACTGTTTTTTACTATCCACAATATCCACATAAAAAGTTTTGAATCGGTTTAAAAATTATAAATATACGTACTAGGGTGGTCCAAAAAAAAGCAAAGTCAGAAATGTTATGCTCCTACCCCCCAAATTTAAAAAAAAGTTACGCCTATTTTTTTATTTTGAAATCGGACAATATTTAGAGGTGGCGCAAACACTATGAATTTTTGCATGGGAAAAACACACTTTTTCTTAAATTTGCAATAAAATAGTAAAAAATCACTTCAACCATTAATGCACCCAATAAGTTCCTAAAAAGTGTTTAAAAAACAGTATTCCATAATTTATTTACTAATTTATTGATATTAACTACACAGAAAAAACTAACTGCTATTTTTGCTGCATGTGATTTTCAGGTGAATGAAATTCTTAAGATTAACTCTAGATCATTGCTAAATGTCTCTTTATTTTGATGTTAAATTTACATATATGGGTGACTTTCTGCTGCATTGAAATTTTCACCCAAATCATATATTAAATTAACAAAATTTTTTTTCAGTGTATTATTAATTTTTTAGAATTTTTGTGGTTGTTTGAAATTGCAAAAAATAGTTAATATTAACAAATTAATAAATAAATTATAGAACACTGTTTTTTGAACACTTTATAAAAACTTATTGGGTGCATTAATGGTTGAAGTGATTTTTTACGATTATATCTCAAATTTACAAAAAAGTTTGTTTTTCCCATGCAAAGTACATAGGAATAACTTCATGCCACCTATAAATTTTGTCCGATTTCAAAATAAGAAATAGATGTAACTTTTTTTTCAATTTGGAACAAATTTGGGCGGTAGGAGCATAACATTTCTGATTTTTTTTTTATGGATCACCCTAGTACGTAAATAGATTATAATGATCAAAAAAACAAAGTAATACTTCAAAATAAATTTGACTATCTCGCTATTTCTCAGTTTATGCAATCTTATGCTTTATTAAAACTTTGTTTCTATTTTTTCTCTTAAAGGACCAATTTGTTTTTCTTCTAATAATAGAAAAGGATTAATAACTAAAATCTAAATTCTTATTTGTTGTTACCCGAGTGATGCAAAATAATCTCTTGACCTAGTAAAAGGTGCCACATCAAATAGTCATTTAAAAAAAATTGAAAATCGAACACGTGGTTTATTGCTTTTAGATTCGTTTTTAAACTTTTATGATAAATCCCCAGGTTTTTACAAGTTATAAACAGTTTTAAATAATTCTAAAAACCAATTTAAATAGTTGTAAATAGTTTAATGCTATATCTATACAGTTTTAAATGAGTTTTTAACAGTATTAAATATATCTAAATGCTTCCAACTTATGTAAACTGAGTAAACTCGTAAAAAAACTCATGAAAACGCATAAACTCATATATAAACTAATCAATATCACTTAGTTACCACAAGCACTTCTTCTTTTATTATTCTCCTTTTTGCTCACGTTTTTGTTTTTAATTGATTATGACAATTCAATTACTATCAAAGCATACAGCTTGAACATTCACTGATACTGCTGAAAAGACTTATAGACCACCAAAACACTGCCCGAGACGAAAATTTGAGCCTACAATTTTGCCTAAAAATTTAATTTATTTAAGAGTAAGTTTGCTATGTTGGTTCTTATTTCTTAATGTAAAGTGGGCCTATTTTGGGCGAAGAAGGTGTCAGTTTTAATCAATTCTGTCACTTGTAGGCTTAAAATAGGTCCAAAATATATAATATTGTAAGTTTGTTAGGTCCAAGGTAGGCTCAAAGTATTAAATATTGCAGGTTTAGCAGGTCCAAAGTAGGTTCAGAATCTATAATATTGTAGGCTCAGTAGGTCCATGGTAGGCTCAAATATACAATATATTGTAGACTCGGGGAGGACCAAAGTAGGCTCGTAGAGGCTTATGTAGGGTTTATAATTTATTGAATAATACGAAAATTGAATTGCTGTCCAAAATAGCCATTAACGTTGATCCTTCTCCATAAGTAGAAGGATTTCCCAGAAGGAGGTATGAAATCATTTATTTAGTTTCAACTGAATTCTTTTTCCTTTTGTTTCTTATCAGGTGTCGTAAATAAGCTTCTATTGTCATAAAACATCTGTAAAAGTTTAAATTAAAATTAATAAATATAATATAATGTAAAAATAAATAATAATACAAAATAATATTATATTATTATATTATGTAAGTACCATTGTATTAACTGTTTTATGTACCACCATATTTTTTGTTTTATTTAAAATTTTAAATAAAATCCACAGTTCTGATGAGGGCTGCATTGACAGCCGAAACTATCCTGACTCGGAGAAATCGATAAATTCTTCAACTTATTTAAATTACGCCGAGTGATAAATTCATAATTTATATTTTTAATTACGTAAGATATGTGATAACGAATGGGAGCTCCCGAAAAATGTTAAAATTTACCAAAAGCTAATACAATATTTCAAGATAGAATTTGTTCAACTCGCAAGTTTAAAATTTTCCTCACAATACAATTTCAACAAGATAATGAACAGATCTTAATAATTGTTCCGTCAAATAATTGTTCAATCAGCAGCCTGTCTCAGCTGAAATGACAAAATAATAAAGCACTGCAGCAGTGAATGAATGAAACAAAAATAGTTTAACGCAACAGACCAATTAACATCAGGAAGGTCGAGGCGAATAAAATATTTGAAAAGTAGCGAAATGATGATGAGTTCTAGAATGTAAACAAAGGTGAGATTAAAAAAAGAACAAAGAGCCTATGGTACACAGAGAGCAACAAAACTGAAGGATCATTACCGGAGGATAAACAAGAGTTGTCTATATCTATACAATGCAATCCTATTCTAGCAGATAGGGTATCTTGCAATGAAAATTTCCTCGGGCTTTCTACGTGTCCTTCAATCCTCAACCTTGAGATCAGTGTCGCCGGCCGCCTAACGATAGTGCACTGCGCTCAGCGGGTAGTGCTTTTAATTGGTTCGTAAATTCCTCGTCAAAGATGCCGCCTTTCTATCTCAAAACTTTCAAATGGATTGACGGGGGTTCAAAGGGTGAAGAGTAGAAGAGTAGAGGAATTACGTCTGCGCACCAAGTTACAAACAAGTGAAATTGATATTCTGAAAAAAAAGCTCTCAGGCCAAAAGCACAAAAGTCGGCTTTCATTCGACCCACTTTTTTATGCAGGCGTTTTATAGGAGAGCGAAAAAAAAGAGGGATAAAAAATATGTTAAAAGCCCCTATATATAATAAAGAGGTGGTGAGAAGTTTAGAATTTGAACAATTAAGTCATCGTTGTTCAGTGATAAACCGCGCTACCACCTAAAATGTACGTAAATCTTTTACCCCTATATATATATGTATAGTGTCACAGGATTCTCAAGTCCTATGCTGTATATGTGGTACACACACAGGTCACGAAAAGTGCGCGAGCGCGAATCCAGTGCTCCTCCTGGATGTACCAGCCTGGATATCCGGGACCGTATATAAAACGAGCTCTACGCTGTTGCAAATTATAGGTTAAGTGCCAAAAAACCCTAGAGCCTAAAGCAAGGTGAAAATAAAAAATTCACTTTGTAGCAGCATCCTGTTAAGTCCAACAGTCGACTTAACTTTAGGATCAATTTAGCGTTCGAGTTTCGATAAACTTAAATGCGAAGCGGAAACTTTACAAGCATAGGCATATACATGTACAAAGTTCATTTCAAGTGCATAATGAAAAACGAGATTTTAAATTGGCACAGAAATGGAGGGAAAATGAATAATTTTTCATGAAAAAGAATCAAAGAGGCGTCGGTAATATACCGGTAATAGGAAAGTTTTAATTGAAAATAACTCGTTTGAAATTGTATAGAGGAGTGGACAAACAAAAAATTCAATTTTCATAAACCTTTATCCAACAAATTTGTTCTTTGGCGAAAAATATGAGATAGGTATTTTTTTATTTTATTTTTATTTGATATTAACACGTGTCGCGAAGCCCTTGAAAATTAACACTGAATTCCTATATAAGGGAAAATCACTTTTTCGTAAATTTGGTATAAAATCGGGAAAAAATCCCAAGTTTAAATTTTAACGGAAAACGTGTTTAAAGTGATTAAGACAACGCACTCAATTACCTGGATTAATTTTAGAATACATCCCACTTTACTCTAATAAAAATGAAATAAATTTTTGTAATTAAAATTATAAAAGCGTCGGCAGGTAAATTTAATTACTTGAGTACTATTTAGTGTCGCCAATAAATAAGTCCAGTTAACCGTACTTTTTATTGTAGGAGGTTGTATATATAGGAAAACTTTGATATCCGTTGTGAAGTCTTAGTATAGTAGCCATAAAAAGCCCATGTCGTAAATCCCAATAAAAATTTAATTTGTGTGAAAAAATTCAGTGCATGCATTTTTTCAATTTTAAACTCTTTCTGTAGTTTACGATAAACATATAACAATGTCTTTTTCAATTCAAAAGTTATTTTGAATACGTTTCTTTTTTTTTTTTTGAATAAATTGAAATAAAAATTGTTTGTAATTCGTAATTTATACTTTAATAAACTATTTACTAATTCAGATTTTAAATGGATAAAAAATTATACATTAAGCTATAAAAATCAGTGAAAATCAAATTAAAATCGAGTCTTCAAAAACAGATACTGAATAATTTGCTCAATGCAGTCAACATCAATTTAATCGAGGATTCAGTTGTGTATTGAAAGTCCATCATTATAAGAATATACAAGCTAACCAATCGTTTTCCTTCCCTTCATCTAAATGTTCCATGAGTCTCGTTTAGTACACGTGATTCATATTTCATGGAAGTCGTTTCTTGTTGCAATTTCGATACCTTTAACGAGTGCCAATCAATGCTTCTAAAAAAGATAGTATAAATAAAAAAAAATCATCTTTTATTCTTGTAATTTTTGCCATCCTCCTTATTTTCTCTCACAATATTTTCAAATTTTCTACGTTAATAAAGTCTTTTAATCAAGACAATTTTCAAAATCTTCCATCCAGTTACAGATATTAAATAAATTAAAAATTCAGAAATAGTTATGGATTAAAATTCTTATTATTTTGTCTTCAGACGTTTCAACCGCAACGATGCTATTCTCTCGAGTCTAAACTTAAAAATTACATCAAACTTTTTAAATCAAAACCATGTATCATTTACATTTTAATATAATTTGTTTAGTTTGGTTGATTTAGTCATAAAAGGGTTTATGTATCAAAAAATAAACAAAATCGATTTTCCAAAAAAAAGCATGTGCTCAAAAATTATTTTTAAATCTTATTATTTTTTAATTTATCTAATAAAAAAATGATCAAACACGTCTTGTCAAAAAAAAATCCCAATTAAATAATGCCATTTATGACTCGATTTATATTTTAAAATAACAATGTGATAGTTATCTGCACTGGAGATAAAATAAAATAATTTTATTTCAAAATTTAGTCTAAATTTTTAATTTAAATGAAGTTTTTCAAGTTCATAAAGCTTTCCATGTTTATAAAATTTTTAAAGTAAAAAAAAATTGCCTAGTACAATTTTCTACGTTAATCAAGTTTTCTCGATAATAACAATGTTCTTTATCCTCAAAGGAATATTTCAAAAAGTAAAATTAATAATTGAAAATCCGATGGATTATGTTCTTTTTAATCCAACTCGTCCACTGATCTGATGCTTGAAAATAACGATCTTCTTAATTTTAATAGTTTTTAATTAAAATATCGGATTTTATAACAGAGAAACATAGTTTCCGGTTGATAAGACAAGGAAAGATTAAGTAAATAGGGTTGTAACGTCAAAAGAACTTGGTCTTTAATTTAATCTTAAAAATACTTTGTTCTGCTCTGAAAAATTTTTCTAAATTAGCAGAAGGAAGATTAAAAGAGATTAAGTTAAGACCTTGATGGTGCAGGAAACTGGAGATCCCTTTTTCTTTGTGTTTTTAATGAAGAAAAAAATGTTAGATAACAGCTACGTAACAAAGGGTAGATACGCAATAGGTTGAAAATTTCCCCACTTTTTTTTCTCTCTCTTTTTTGTCTCTAGAAAACTATTTTCTCATTGTTAGTTTCTACCAGTTTGAAAAATAGTGAAAAATAATAGTTAACATTTTAAAAATAGTTAAACTTTAAGTAAATTGTTGATTAAAATATTTTAAATAATGTTTATGTTAAAATTAAAAATCACTAAATAATGAGAAGATGTAACAATAAAACACGGAAAAGTAAACAAATCAATTTAATTAAAAATAACTAATTATTAGTCAAATTCATTTTTAGGTTATGTCAAAATAACTATTTTAGTAAAATTCAGTTTACTAATTCAATAAGTCAAATTTTAACTATTTTTTAGTTATTTTTTTTTAATAATAATTAGTTATTTTTAACTAATTCAGGTTTAGAGAGTTAAAAATAACTTTGAAAGAACGAAGAAAACAATTATTAAAAAAAAAACTAACAATTGAAATTAAAAAAAAGACACGAAATTTTATGAATTGTGAAAGAGAAGATAAATTTCCGAAATAATAGTATAAAAGTAAAAGATTAGAGAAAATCTTCTAAAAAAATGATCAAATTTAAAATAAATCAAGAATTTAAAAAGAAAATAAAAATTTCCGAAAAATGAGAATGCTAGTTTTCTATGTATAAAAAAATCATACATAGATACCAATTTTCTACAAAATTGATTTTGTAACATTTTATTTTTCACCAAAATTAGAAATTCGAAAGTAAAGTATTTGAGCTTTTTTATTACATCAGGAATAAATTTCTCAAAAAAATTTACTACATACATAAAAAAAATATTGTTGATTATTTATAACAATTATTTGATAAAGTTAAAAATACACTGAGAAAATAAGCCTCTAGCCAAGCAGCTTTATTTCTAGGTTAGGGTTCCTCGGGACAAAACAAACAAAACACCGGCGATGACAATCAAACTTCTAGGATACCGGAGCATATGCTCTGCTAAAATCAATTAAGTGCTTTGCAGGTGCTATATCAACAACCTCTCTCTGCTAAATTTAATCAAAAATTGGTTGTATTTAGTCAACTTATTTTCTCAGTGTATGATCGAATCCTTTCCTTAAAGGGTTAAAGAATTCAAAAAATTTTAAATAAGAAAAAAATTGACACGACCAAAAAGTGAGAAAATTAAAAAGGTTTTTTTAATTAATATATCCAAAAAATGCGAAAATTTACAGAAAATGAACTAAGTTACAAAATAAATAAATTTTAACTGTTTTAATTTTGGATAAATTGACATTTTTAATATTTTCCGGCTGAGAATTATTTTTAAAATATAAATAATAATAAATATGTAATAAGCAATAAATAAATAAAATACAGAATTTTGTCCATTTTAAATTAAGAAAGAAAGTATTAGTTTAAAACTTAATCTTTCTGAACAGTTTTAAAAAAAGTTTAAATTAAATTTCTTTAATCCAAAATGATTAGATTATGCAAACTTTGCTTTGGTCAAACAATATTATGTATGAACTTCTATACGTGGTTATAATTTCTCGAATAACTCACGAATTAATATTGTAAATTATGCCAGACACAAGAATAATGATTTGATTTTATAAAATTTAAGTATGATAGTTATATTCAAATATAAATACAAAAAAATTAATTAAACTAGTTATCTAATTTTGTAACATTTACGAATTCATAACATTTTCAAGTTCAGAAAACTATTCTTGAGGGTTTCAGAATTTTCTCGTTTAAAAAAAAGCTTTTTAACATTAAAAAAGTGCAAGCACTGTAACTTTGAAATTCATGGGAAGCTTTTAAAAAATCGATTAACCTATTTTAAAACCTACGTGAAAACAATGTTGTATGTAATCTACAAAAGAGTCTAGTTTATTATTTACAAGAAAAAAGCATGTCCCTTTTTCCTAAGAATCTGAACATATTTTTTCTTTTATTTAACAGAAAAGAAGCACTGTTTTTAATATTCAAATCAATTTCCTAGCACGTAAAACGATATTTTAGCTTAAATTTGAATTTAAAAAAAGGTAGAACTTTTCTAAACAGAGTTCACTGTTGACAAAACACTCACATTACCTTCTAGATTGAATTTAAACCACAATATAAATATTTTGACAACCCAACAACTCTGCTTTGTTTAGAGATAAATAGTCAATTTAAAAAAAAAATACACTCATTACAGAGATAAGAGTTTAAAAACCCTTTTAATTAATTAAAATGTTTAGTTTGCGCGTTGTCAATAAACGAAAATAAAGAAAACTTGCTTAAAAGCAAGTTCATATAAAAAGGAGGACAAAAATAAAACTTGCAAAATAATTTGACTTGAGTTCCAGTTTGAGTGAAAAAGAAGAGCAAAACAATCGCAACCCCGTTGGGTTCGTGACACTCAGATTAAATACCAACCTGTTGTTGATGGTGCTCGTGGTAACGGACGTCACAGTTAGTCGAGGTTCTGGCGAAATACGACCACGATGATTGGTGTTGGGCACTTTTAAAAGATCGCAGGACGAAACGTGATGTCGATAATTTCGCGAATTCCAATTATAAGACCGATCATCATCATTAGGTTTAATAGATTGCCGTTTGCTTTTATCACTGCCGGCACCTCCTCCACCTTCCGAGAGATGCCGAATAAGCGGGCGTCTCATTTCATTCGAACGAGGAACTTTGTTAATTTACTGTTTTTCTTTATCACACAATCAAACTGTCAATGAATTCTTATCACTTAAAACGCGCCTAACCACGAGTTCTCCCGCGACTGAGCACAAAATACTTGCAACTGCACTTGTATGTACCTTGCACGACCCGCGGAATCAGGAACTTTTACTTGAACCTTTGAATTAACCACCGGGACACAACAGTCTTGATAAGACAGGCATTTTAAGAATTGATAAGAGATAACTTGAGGGAAAGAAAACACGAGATTTTCTTTTATATCGACTGCTGGTGATGATTGGCGCGCAAAGAAGATGGCGCTCGAAACTGGCGGAAACAGAGCTGGGTAACTTAGATTACTATACGTAAAAGTACGTAACTCGCTAGGAGGGGAATTCAAAATTTGTTTCGACTTTAATTTTAGATTTTTGCTTTTTGTTTGTGTTAAAAACATTATACTTGTATTAAATCATTGTTTTTACTTATTTAGGAAAATAAAAACTGTAAATTAATTATGGACTTGTGTATTTTTAATAAATAGTTTAAACTAAAGTATTTTAAAAAATAAAAGTATTTTTTAAGTATTTTAAAAATTTGTTTAAATTAGAGTTTTAACACTAAATAGTTTCCTTTCTAATCAGTAATAAAAAAAATTAAAATATAAAACAAACATGAAAATGAATAAGAAAGTTTTGAAATATAATAAAATAGTAATATTTTTTCAGAAAATAAAGATATTTTTAAAAAAAAGATAATTTTGAAAAAAACGAGCATATCTTTAAAAATTTTAGAGAAAAATAACAAATAAAATTATAACAACCTAATTTAAAAAAAAAAAAAAAAGAAATTCTATGAAACAGTATTTGCATAATTAAATGTAGAACAAAAGGCAAAAAATGGAGAAAATTAAAAATAATGAAATCGTTTAAGGAAAACCAGAAAATAATGAAAGCAATATTTTTTAAAGGTGGTAAAAGAAAAAAAAGTAAAATAAAGAAGTAAAAAGACAACAACAAAAACTCGAAAATTTTTTAAAAATTACATTTTACGTTTGGAAATTATTATTAAAAATGAAGAAGTTTTAAAACTTTTGGAGAAATGTGAGAGAGAATTTTAACAACTTCAATTTAAAAAAAAACATCAAGAATCAGTAGGTGTTTTAGGAAAAATAAAATAAATTATCGAAAAATTAGGAAAAGTAAAAAAAAATAAGAAAATTTTCAAAAATAATTATTTATTTATTTATAATAAAAAAAGGACAACATTTTTTTAAATTAAGAAAATTATGAAAAAATATAGGAGAATGTGTATAAATTTAAAGAAAATAAGAAATTGGTTTAAAAAAAACAGTTTTTTGGAAGAAAAACAATTTAAATAGGTATAAAAAATAAATTTCGTTTTAATTGCCACGCAGATTCGGTTGTTATGGTAACTTGTAAACAATTGCTGACAGGAAATCGAAAGTTAGATTCACCAATAGTTTCACGATAAATTCTTTTTTTCCAATTAGCCAGATGTCAAAAGAATTTCGTCAATTGTCAAAAACAACAGCAACAACATTACAATGCAGACTATTTTATGGATTAAAAACAAATATTATTGGAAATGCACATTATATTACAGATGGAGATATTCTTTACCCAGTGGGTAATGCATTGTCAATTCATAATATTTCTCAAGGGCGACAAAAGCTCATTTTGTTACCAGATAAACAAAAAATAAATATTATATCAGTTTCGCCCAACAGGTATATATAAATTAATTTAAACAATTTTTAAGTTTTATTTTCATTTGTTTGTTTTTGTTTTTTCAATCTAGTTTTTATTCGATTTTATACGTTATTTGAAACTAGATACAATTTTTTGTGAATAAACATTTCTACGAATAATTTTAATTAATGTAAAAATTAAAATTAAAATTGATTTAAATTTCAATCAATTTATATTAAAATTTGAACATAGATTAATTGAAATAAAATAAAAATTATAATTTTTAGGCAATAAGTGTTTTGACTTAATATAATTAGAATAAATTGATTAATGTTTAGATAAATTCAAATTTGAATGAATTTAAGTGGAGAACATAATTATAATTTAAATCGATTAAAATTTGGATAAAGTGAAATTTGAATTTGAATGGATTAAATTTTTCATAAACTAAAGTTGGGTTCAATTTGAATATGTATTATTATTTTGATTAAAAATTGTTTTAAAATAAAAAATTGAGTTAAAATTTTTAGTGAAATAAATTTCGAAATAATTACAATTTTCGTTAAAAAAGGTTTTGACTAATAATTATAATTGCTTGATAATTAGATAAAATGATGTTTCGGTGGATTAAGTTTGAGATTCTTTAAAAAAACAATGAGTCCAAATAAAAATCAATTAAAGTTTTGATGATTTAAATGTAGAATAAAATTTTTTCATAAAAATGCTTACCATTAAAAAGTAGAATTTGATTAAAATGTTGACGTTTTTTTTCTATTTTGAAAATATTAAAATTTGTATCGATTTAATTTAATAAGGTTTAATGAAATCAGAATGAATTGCAATTTGAGTTAAGGTGAAATTTCATTTAATTAAATCCAATACCAATTAAAATTTCATTAAACAAGTTTTTTTAATTCAATTAAACTAATTAAATTGAAATTTAATTGAAATTTGTATTTAATTTGTAAAAATTTGTTGAAATTGTATTTTGATTAAATTTGTAAAATCCTTCATTAAATAAACATGAATTAAATTAAGGATGCTCAACACATTGACATAACCTAAAACTAAAAGATGGTTTTCACTTCAAATAAAAAATTTTTTTTTGCCAATAACCGAATTTTTCAATGATTTTATACTGAATTCATTTAACAAAACAGGTTTAATTTATTATAAGAGTGCCAACTTTTTTATTAAATTAAATTCCCGGTCATTTCCTGGTCTTTCTCTGACAATTTTTTAAATTTCCCGGTCAAAATTTTCTAACAATTAAAACAGTATTTTGAATATTGCAAAAGGCGAATAATTGTGTAATATTGAAGAAAATAGTTAAAAAATAAAAAGTGTTTTTTTAAATAAAAAATAAAAGTAAAAAATAAAATCCGAGAATTATTGGATATTGAGGAATTAATTGAAAATCGATAAAAATAATTGAAAATTAAAACAAATACTTGAAAATTGCAGAAGATAATTAAAAATTTAAGAGATAAATTGTAAATTAACGAATTAAATCGAAATTTCAAGAAAATAATTGATAATTAAAAGAAAAATTACAATATGACGAAAATAATTAACTATTAATAAAAAATAATTAACAATTGAAATAAAAATCGAAAAATGGTGAGAATAATCGGCATTCGAACTAAAATTTTTTTAAAATTACTTATTCATAAAATTGAAGGAGAATAATAAATAATTGTTAATTGAAAACTGATAAAAATTATGGAAAATTTGAAAAATTATTTTCAATGGAAAAAATTAATTGGAAATTAAAGAATTGTATTGACATTTCAAGAAAATAATTGATAATTGAGAAAATCCGATAATTATTAAATATTAAGGAATTAATTGAAAATCGATAAAAATAATTGAAAATTAAGAAAATTTTTGAGAATGGAAGAAAATAATGAAAAATTCCACAAATAAGTTGAAGATTAAAGAATAAAATTGAAATTTTAAGAAAATAGTTGATAATTGAAAGAAAAATTACAAAATGACTAAAATAATTAAATATTAAAGAAAATAATTGAGAAATGAGGAAAATAATTGTCAATCGAAAAATAAAAACTCGAAAATTGTCGAGAATAATCGGCATTTGAACAAAATTTTTTTTTAAATTAATTATTAATCGTAAAATTGAAGGAGAATAATAATATGTTTTTTTATTTTTATACCTGGTTAGATTGTATTACAATTATGGGTCATAGACACCCGTTTATATTATTAAATAAATAAATAAATGTTAATTCAAAACTGATGAAAATTATGAAAAAAGAATTGTAAAAAGTAAATGAAAATTGAAAATGTCAATTGGAAATTAAAGAATTGTATTGACATTTCAAGAAAATAATTATATAATTATATAAAATAATTTAATAATGCATTAAACTACATTGTCCGAATGACTTCATTTTTGTTCATCTTTTTTCATCCTTCTATCAAAAAAAAAAAAAATATTGTTAATTGACAAATTGCGAAAATTCTTGAATATTGAATAAAATAATTAGAAAACTAAGAATGCAATTGAAAATTGAAGAAAATAATTAAAAATTGAAGAAAATAGTTAAAAATATATAAATAAATTGAAGATTTAGGAATTAAATTAAAAATTTTTGAAAATAGTTGATAATTGAAAGAAAAATTACAAAATGACTAAAATAATTGAGAAATGAGGAAAATAATTGTCAATCGAAAAATAAAAATTCAAATATTGGCGAGAATAATGGGCATTTGGACAAAATTTTTTTTAAAATAATTTATTAATCATAAAATTGAAGTAGAATAATAAATTGTTAATTGAAAACTGATAAAAATTAAGAAAAAAGAATTAAAAAAAGTAAATAAAAATTGAAGAAATCAATTTGAAATTAAAGAATTGTATTGACATTTCAAGAAAATAATTGATAATTGACAAAATGCGAAAATTCTTGAATATTGAATAAAATCATTAGAAAACTAAGAATGAAAATTGAAATTTGAAGAAAATAATTAAAAATTGAAGAAAATAGTTAAAAATGAATAAATAAATTAAAGATTAAAGAATTATATTAAAATTTTAATAAAATAGTTGATAATTGAAAGAAAAATTACAAAATGACTAAAATAATAAAATATTAAAAAAAAGAATTGAGAAATGAGGAAAATAATATTGACAATCGAAAGAAAAATTCGAAAACTGGCGAGAATAATCGACAGCAGAACAAAATATTTTAAAAAATTTAAGAATTAATTTTCGTCCGCGAATTGGTCGTAAACTGTTTTTTTAATATTTATATCAAACGTTAAGGTTATTTTTAATTAAAGAATAATTATAAAATGTAAAGAGAATAAATGTATATTAAAAACTGTTGAAATTTAAAAAAAAATTACAGATTTATTTATTAATGAAATGAAAATTATTTGAAATGATTTTTATAAATTTTGACAAATTTTAAATTTTTTAAATTTTTTTAAAAAAAAATACAATTCACCCATATTTTTTAAACTGACAGCTCTGAGGTTTAAGATAAGAGGATTTAAGTTAAGAGGCGTCCAACTGTATATGAAAAAAATTGATTTTCGATAAAATTTTTCAGTACTTTTAGATCCACAAAGAAATTCCCGGTTTAGTAGCCACCCTGTATCAGCCTGTTTAATTTGAGGTTATGTCAAGTCGTGAAAATCATTAATTTAAACCAAGATCCTAATCAACGATACATAAAATAACAAAATAATTTTCAGAAAGTATGCAGCTGTCAGTGAAATCGACGACAAGCCGACAATTTCAATTTACGATCTTCAAACCCTTAAAAGAAAAAAATCACTGGGTATACCGTACGACGCGCCAGGAGTGCATCAATTTTCCTGTCTATCATTTACCGCAGATAACAAAAATATAGCAGCAATAACTGGCGAACCGGATCAGATGATGCTATTTTACAATTGGGAGAAGGGCAAAGTCGAGTCAAACATCAAGGTCGGAAATCCCCAGAATCCAGAGTCCACCGTGAGTCTCTTGTCCTGTAATCCAGGCGATGTGGGAATTGTAGCTCTGGGTGGTCCATACACCTTCAAATTCCTAACAGTTTCGGAAACAGTCTGGCGTCCTTATGGCTTCTCAAAAGCCGAAAACCTCTTCATCACCTCGATTGCTTGGCTAAATATGGACAGACTCGTCGCTGGAACCAAAGACGGAAGAATTTTATTCCTAGAAAATGGAGAATTAAAATTCATGTTCAATATGCTCGAGACAACCGTGATGAATCTGAAAATTCGTGAAGATTTTGTCTTACAAACCGCTCAATCGAGTTTGGAAATTTTCCGAAAACCAAAATCCGACATTGATATAGTTTGTCTGACTGTGATTGGTAATTGTTTTGTCTACGGATTCGGTCCCGGAAAAGTGGTCGTTTTCGAGCAAGACGGTCAGAATAAATACGTGAAGAAGGCAATTTACAAGCTACCAGCTCAAATCTCAAAAGTCGAAACGGAAGATTTGTACAGAATTAATTCAATCAGTGCCAATGTGAGTTTGGATCGTTTGATCGTGACCAGTGGTTGGTCCCAGTTGTTTTCGGCCAAGATCAGCAGTACCAAAATTTTGACAGACCTAGAAGTGGCGGATTTGGAAACGGTGGGTGAAAATTTACATCATGGGCCAATAATTGGTCTTTCGATGTGTTGCTGGAAGTCTATTTTCATGACGTGTGGAGAGCACGATCGTAGTGTGAGAATTTGGGACTACGAGTCCGAGAGTTTGATTATGATTAAGCAGTATATGGAGGATGTTTATAGCGTTGCTTTGCATCCAAATGGATTTTTCTGTCTTGTTGGTTTCAGCGACAAGCTCAGATTCATGACAATCCTGATAGACGACTTGATGGTAATTCGTGAATTTCCAATTAAAAGTTGCAAGATAGCCTCCTTCAGTCACGGTGGACATTTGTTTGCCGCTGTCAATGGGAATGTAATTCATGTTTATTCGACAATGGATTTTTGTAATAGATTTTTGTTGAGAGGACACACAGGAATAATCACTGGTTTCTGCTGGTCGAGAACTGATGCAAAATTGGTCAGCATTGGAGATGATGGAGCTGTTTATGAATGGGAGATGAGCACCGGAAGTCGACTCACGGAAGTGATCATCAAGGATGTTACCATAAATGGTGTTGTACTCTCTGCTGATGACTTGACGATTTACTGTATCTCTGGAGACAAACGGATTCATGAATTGAAGGAGAGTTCGGTAAAATTTATTTTCTTAATTATTAATTAATAAAGTTGTCATTAATTATTCATTAATCATTAATAAACTGGTAAAATTGTTATTAAATTATTTTAACTGGAAAAAATGTTTTACTAAATATTGTCAAAGAAAATTACCACCGCGTGTAGTGAGGTGCCACTTGTTTCAAAACCAATATGTCCGACATAAGAGTGTTTTTTTCAGACAGTGCAAAGCTACAAATAACGTAAATTTTTACTCTGGTATCACTTTTATGTCGGTCATATTTGATAGTTCCTAGAGTAAATTTTATCGTGATTTTCAGTAAAAGGAAATATTTTCTCGTTAATTGAATTTCCGGTAAATTTAACCGGAAAATTATTTAACTAGAATATTTTAACCAGAAATTATAAACGGATTTTCTAGTGAATTAAAACGGAATTTATTTAATTAAACAGATTTATTGTTATTAAAGGAAATATTTTCAGGGTGTCTACTAATTTCGTCCTACAAAATTCCCGGTCATTTCCCGGTTTTTGTTCCTATTTTTCCCGGTTTTTTCTCTTATTAACTTAAAATTTATTTTAAGTTTAAATAGACCTACAAATGGCTGCAAAAATTGAATATAACAGTTAATAATTGAAGAAAATAATTGAAATTCAAAGAAAATAATTGAGAATTGAAGAATTAAATATTAAACTTTACAAAAAATAATAATTAAGAATTAAAAGAAACAATTAATAATGAAAAGAAATAATTAATAATGGAAAGAAATAATTGAAAAATGACAAAGATATTTAACAATTAGAAACAAAATCAAAAAAAAATAATTCAAAATTTAAGTTAATAATTCAAAATTGAAGAAATAAATTGAAAATTAAATAATCAAATTGAAATAAAAAAAACACAGAATTATTGAATATTAAAAAAAAAATTGAAAATTGAGAAATAAAATTGAAATTCGAATACAATAATTGAGAATTAAAGAAAATTACTGAACAATTGGATTGAAAAAAGAAGAAAATAATTTATAATAAAAAAAAAATGGAAAATAACAGGACTTATTTAATATTGAAGAAAACATTAAAAATTGAAGAACAGAATTGTTATTTAAAGAAATTAATTGAGAATTGAAAAAAATAATTGAACAATTGAACAATTAAATTGAAAATAGAAGAAAATTATTGAAAATTGAAGGAGGTCTTGAAACATGAAATAATTAACTGATAATTGAAAAAAAACTAATTGAAAAAAGTCGAGATTACTGAATATTGAAACAAACAATTGAACAAAATAATTAAAAATTAAAGAAAATAATTGAAAATTGAAGAAAATAATTAAAAATGGAAGAAAGTACTTAAAAATTAAATACAATATTTGGAAACAGCAGAAAAATTTAGAAATCAACGGAAATAATTGCGAATTTATGAAAATAATTTAAAAATTCTCAATTTAAATAAAAATTGAAAGAAAAACATAATTTAAAAAAGCTGAGAATTATTAATTATTGAAGAAAATTGAGAAAAAATTAAAAATTGAAAAAAATGGAGAAACCGAAAGAAATATGAAAAAATAATTGGGAATTGAAGAAAATATTTAAAAATGGAAGAAATTACTTAAAAATTAAATACAATATTTGGAAACAGCAGAAAAATTTAAAAATCGACGGAAATAATTGCGAATTTATGAAAATAATTTAAAAATTCTCAATTTAAATAAAAATTGAAAGAAAACCATAATTTAAAAAAGCTGAGAATTGTTAAATATTGAAGAAAATTGAGAAGAAATTGAAAATTGAAAGAAATTGAGAAACCGAAAGAAATATGAAAAAATAATTGGAAATTGAAGAAAATAATTGAAATTTAAGAAAAAAATTAGAATTTGAAGAAAATAATTAAGAATTAAAAAAAAATCATTGTAAAAAGCCTAGAGTTATTGAATATTAAAAAAAAAATTGAAAACTAAAGAATGGAATTGAATGTCGAAAATTATAATTGAGAATTAAAGAAAATAATTCAAGAATTGAACAATTGGATTGAAAGTAGAAGAAAATAAGTGATAATTAAAGAAAAAAGAAATTGAACAACCCAGGAATTATAGAATTTGAAGAAAACAATAAAAAATTAAGAATGTAATTGTAATTTGAAGAAATTAATTAAAAATTGTAGAAAATAATTTGGAATTTAAGAAAATGTGATTTTATGAAAATCGTGGAATAATAATTGATAAATTGAATTCAAGTTTCAAAAACATAATTGATAATTGAAAAAAATATTGACAAAAGCCGAGAATTGTTGATTGTAGAAGAAAATAATTGAAAAATGGAGGAGTTATTGAAATATGAAATAAATAAATGATAATTGAAAAAAATAGTTGAAAAAAGTCTAGAATTATTGAATATTAAATTAAATAATTAAGAATTGAAGGAAATAGTTGAGATCTGAAGAAAATAATTAAAAATTGAAGATAATAACTGAAAATTGAATCAAATAATTGGCAATTCAAAAAAAGATAATTTATAGATGAAGAAAATAATTAAAAATTCATTAAAATAATTGAAAATCGTAGAAAATATTTCAGAATTGAATTAATTAGAAATTGATGAAAATAATTGAAAATTGAAGAAAATAATTGTCAATTAAAGAAAATAGTAGAAAATCGAAAAAAATAATTGAGAAATGAAGAAATAATTTTAAATTAATGAAAATAATTCCAAATGGAAGAAAATAATTCCAAATGGAAGAAAATAATTGAAAATTGAAAAGAATTTATTATCCCAGAAAAAAATTCCCGGTTTTTCCCGGTTTTCCCGGTTAGTAGACACCGTGATTATTTTTTTGAATGTAGATTCTAGTAAAAAATAATAAAATAATAGTAATTATAATAATAAATGGTTTGTTTTAGATAATAAGATCATTCAACTTTAACGATTGGGATTTTAACCGGATAATTCTTGGAAAAGAGAATTCAAAGATGATAGTTTCCTGTTCCGGTGGAGCAGTTATTTCGTTAAAATATCCTTTACAAGAACCTACTGAACTTCAAGATTTCCGAATTCATAGCAGTGATATCACAGAGGTATTGCATTCAATTCTGACAAATAATAGCTCGTTTTTCTCGTTGAAACATTCCCTACAATTTTATTTGTTAGATTTTATTCAATAATATTCTGTTTAAAAAATACGTACAGAATAAATTTTATTTGTCTAATAACTTTTACACAAAATATTATTTAACAAAACCCAACAAACAAAATAGTAGAGAATATTTGAATGAGAAAAATGTGCTATCAGTCGTCAAAATTGCATTAAAATATAAATTATAACTGGATTTGAAAAAAAAACAAAATGTTAAATAATTATTATTTGACAAAAAATTTTAACTCAACCTATTTTTTTCTAAAAAATATACAACAGGAACTTTTAAAATTCAATAAAAGTAATTTTAATACTAGTTTTATTTTATCTGAAAATACATTTTTTAGTTTGAGGTTATGTCAATGGAGAGAACCTCCTTAAGTAAAATAAAATTAAAGAATAAAATTGGACTTTTTAAAAAATTTGAAACAACTTTGACGAATGATTTTCAGATAGCTTTTGCTTACAACGAGAGAGTTCTGATAACAACCGGTGCAGATGGGACATTATGTTTTTGGAAAGTAGCACATCCGGATATTCACGCGAAAGAAGATTTTGTAACCAGAGAAGTTTTAATTGACAGAACCGATTTGAAGACGAAAATTGAGCGAATAAAAGACTTATTAATACGAGTGGCAGAATTAGAAACAGAACATGTGTACAAAATGAGACAGAGTGAAATTCAGTACAACGACACTATTCGAGACATGCATAAAGGATACGGTGAAGCTATTCAACAGCTGCAAAATAACATTGAAGAACTCCAGGAAGAACACGAGCATGAATTAAGTATCATAAATAATGAAATAACGGGGATGAAATCAGCGCACGAAAAGGCGATTCAACAGCTGGAAATAAATTACGAGGCAAAATTAATAACAGAATATGATAAATATCGTATTTTTGAGGAAAAAACTTTCCGAATGCTTCAACATCACGAAAAACAATTAGAAGAGTTGGAGAGAATTAAAAACGAAAGCTTAAAGAAACAGAGTTCCAAGTACGAGGAGGAAATTAAAAAAAAAGAAACAGAACTGCAAGAGGCTCGTGAAGAAATGTCTAATCGGGAAAAAATTAATGAGCAGATGAGGCTTCAAATTGAAGACGATGCGGATCGAGAAATCGTGGAACTCAGGGTGGAAAGTGAGAAGCTTCTAGAAAACGAGAGGCAGCTTATTTTAAAATTGAGGGGTGAAATAGGAGTGATGCGCAACAAATATTTGACAAGTCAGAAGAGCGTTGAAGACCTTGGGCGAAAAATTGGCAATTGGAATGACGAGCGGGCACTTTTAAAAAATAATATAGAAAGTTCGGAAAAGGAGCTGAATAATTTGCAAACTGAAGTGGCTGACAGGGATTCAACAATTCAAGACAACGAGAGGACAATTAACAGTTTAAAAATCGACAAGCGAGAGCTGGAAAAGTATAAATTTGTCCTGGATCATAAAATTGAAGAGCTGAAGAATCAAATAGATCCAAAGGATCAAGAAATACGGGAACTTAAGGAAAAGATTCAGCATATAGAAACCGAGTTGATAAATTTGCACAAAACGAATGTGAATTTGGAGCTGGAATATCGTGGATTGAAACAAAAATCTTTGACTTGCAAGCGTGCCCTTGATTCGCAGGCGGAAACGAATAAAAAGTGCCAAATGCTTTTGAAGAGAATGCACATTGATATTTTTGATGTTGCTCGTCTGGTGCAAGAGCCACAATCTTTGAAAAAAGCAATCAAGAAACTTTATCATAAGTATTGCAATGACGATGCATTTTTGAGCATTCGTAAAGAAGAATTTGACATTCAGAGTGAATTTAATAAGCAGAGAGATCATCTTGAGCGAACAATAGCCAGTTTGCGAAAACAGGTCTTCCAAGAGCCGCCCTCTGATCAGAAAGAAACAGAAAAACTGCTCGACGAAAATGTTTTACTGCTAACGGAAATAAATCCTCTGCGAGAAGGTCTGAAACGAGCACAGAGACACATTAGTGACATGGAATATATTTTGGGACTCAAGGGAAAATATGTTAATCCTGACGAAGCTAAGCGTAAATTGGCCAAAGCTTGTAAAAATAATGAAAAATTGCAATTAAAATACAAAACAGAATTGCAAGAATGTCAGCAAGAGATAATTGTTTTAAAAGATGATATCAAACGACTTGTTAATAAAGTTGGTTCAACTTAAAATTAATTTTTTAATTATTTCGTTAAATATTGTAATTTCGTCATTTAGTGACGAAAGTAGTTATTTCTCTCACTAATTACAAAACCGGTCTTTTTTCTTACTAATAACGAAAAGAGCCATTGTCTCCACTAATAACAAAAACGGTTATTATTCCAATTTGTTACGAAAAAAAATTTTTAATTAATTCTCCAATCGAGGTATTCAAAGGAAACACAGAGCGAAAAATTTATGAAAAATATTACCGTTACGTGTATATTTTTCGTAAATTTTTATTTAAATAGAACAAAAAAGTGTGAGTAACAAGAAGTTTGTCGTTTATTTTACTTAAAAGTAGAAAAAGTGTCACCTTGTTTGAGAATTAAATAATTACAAAATCACAGGAATGATAGCTTTGCGATTTTTCGGATAATCACTGAATTCTTTTTTGTATAATCTGTGCTTTCCAAGAGCCCATAGTGTCATTTGATATGCACCAGCAAATGTGAAGAATGCAGCTGTAAAATATAAAAGATTTATTTATTAGGAAAATAATGTTTACTTATTATTAAGAAAAGAAAAAGTTGAAATTTTTCTAAAACTACAAATTTATTCAGTTTTTTTGACTAATTTTAATTTCAGGGAAAGGTTTGGTAAAATTTTGTCTTATTGAAATTTACGATTTTCAGGCCTTCAGAGGTATCAACTTCTTTTTAGTAAAATTTTGGATCGAAAAATATTGAATAATGTTAAAACTAAAAAAAAATATACAATTTGAGGAATTTAAAATATTTATTCTGGACACAATTTAAAATTTTAAATATCTTTATAAAATGACAAATAATAAAAAGATGCTGTAAAAATTAAACTTTTTAGACAATAGTTGAGAAATTGAAAAAAATAATATAAGTTTGAAGAAAGTAATAGAAACTAGAAATAAAAAATAACAAAAAAATGGTAAAACAATATAATACATGTAGAAAAAAGTTGAAAAATGACAAAAATAACTGAAATTTGAAAAAAAAATTAATGAAAAATGAGAAATATACCTCATACAAAAATGGAGTAAAAATAAAAAATGTATTACATTAATTGAAAAATTGTATAAAATAATAATTTGAAGACAATACTTAAAAAATTGATAAAACAATCGAAATGTTAAAAAACTAGTTACATAATGACATAAATAATTGAAAGCTAGTATAAAAAAAATTTATAGACAATAATTGGAAAAAAATATTTGAAGTTTGAGAAAAATAACTGAAAGTTGAAAAAATTAATTGAAGTGTGAAGAAAATAATTGGAATTTGAACAGAATAATTAAAAAATGACAAAAAAATGTAAATATTAACAAAGTTATTAAGACCAAATTGACCAAACAATTGAAATGTTAAGAAACTAATTGAGTAATAAAGTAAATAATGGAAACTGATGTAAAATTTAAAAATTTATAGACTATAATTGAAAAATTGAAAAAAATATTGGAAGTTTAAGGAAAATAATTGAAAGTTGAAAAAATTAATTGCAGATTAAAGACAATAATTGGAATTTGAAGAGAATTATTCAAAAATTGTAAAAAAATGTTAATATGAAAAAAGTAATTAAATTTTGAAGAAAATTATTCTAATTTCTAGAATATAATTGAAAAAAGTATAAAAAAATTAATAAATGCATGTCAATAATTAAAAGAATGAAGATAATGACGTTTAAAAAAAAACCATTCCGATAGGTCAGAAATATTTAAATAATGAAAAAAATAATTGAGAAATGTTAAAAAATAAATGATAATTGGCGTACAAATTTTAAAAATCCATGAAAATAAATAATTTAAACATTGAAGAAATTATATTAAAATAATTGAAATTTGAAGGATGTATTTAAAAAATGACAAAAATAACTGAAAAGAATGAAGACAATGACGTTTAAAAAAAAACCATTCCGATAGGAATTGAAATGTTAAGAAACTAATTAAATACTGACATCAATAATTGAAAGCTATTGTAAAAATTAAAAATTTATAGACAATAAATGAAAAATTAAAAAAAATATTGGAAGTTTGAGGAAAATAATTGTAAGTTAAAGAAATTATTTGAAATTTGAAGAGAATAATTCAGAAATGGTAAAAAAAATTTAAATATGAAGACAGTAATTAAATTTCAAGAAAATAATTGAAATTTGTAGAAAATAATTGGAAAAAGTATAAAAAATTAATAATAAATTTGACATGAAAATAATTAAAAGAATGCAGAAAATTACATTTAAAAAAAATAATTCCAAAATGTCAAAAATATTTTAATAATGACAAAAATTATTGATAACTGGTGTAAAAAATTATAAATATTCAAGAAAATACTTGAAAAATTGGCCAAACAATTGAAATGTTAAAAAACTAATTCAATAATATACATAAATAGTTAAAAGATTGTGTAAAAACTGAACTTATTAAACAATAGTTGAAAATTTGAAAAAAATATTAGAAATGTTAGGAAAATAATTGAAATTCGGAGAGAATAATTCAGAAATGGTAAAAAAATTTAAATATGAAGAAAGTAATTAAAATTCAAGAAAATAATTGAAATTTGTAGAAAATAATTGAAAAAAGTATAAAAATTTAATAATAAATTTGACATAAAAATAATTAAGAGAATGCAGAAAATTACATTTAAAAAAAATAATTCCAAAATGTCAAAAATATTTGAATAATGACAAAAATAATTGAGAAATAACAAAAATGGTTGATAACTAGTGTAAAAAATTACAAATATTCAAGAAAATACTTGAAAAATTAGCCAAACAATTGAAATGTTAAAAAACGAATTCAATAATATACATAAATAGTTAAAAGATTGTGTAAAAATTGAACTTATTTTAATAAGTTGAAAATTTGAAAAAAATATTAGAAATGTTAGGTTAATAATTGAAATTCGAAGAGAATAATTCAAAAATGTCAACAAAAAAAAGTGAATACGAAGAAAGTAATTCAATTTTAAAGAAAATTATTGAAATTTGTAAAAAAAAAATTGAAAAAAGTATATAAAATTAATAAATACCTGTCAATAATAAAGAGAATGAAGAAAATAATCAAACTTTGAAGAAAATAATTGAAAACTGGTGTGAGAAATTTAAAGATAGGTACATGACAATAAAAAAAATTGAAAATAATTGAAATTTGTGAAAAATAATTTTAAAGCGTTAATAATAATAGAAATTTAAGGAAAATAATTGGAAAATGACAAAAGTACTTGAAAAGGGGTGTAGAAATTAAATATTTATAGACTGTAATTAAAAAATTGACGATGTAATTGGAATATGAACAAATTAATTAATTTATAAGGTAAATTATTAATTAGTATAGACATTTTATTAAAAAATGGAGAAAACTGATTTTTTTTTTTTTTAAGTGAGTAAAAGTGAGAAAAATGAGACACTGGCAGCCTTGTAACTCTCTATAATCGATTTTGAAAAACATCTATTTTTCGAAATAAAAATTCTAAAAAGAAAAAAAATTATTTCCTTACTTTGATCGTATTTTATAATTCTAGGTCCTTAATTTAAAAAATTGAAGAAAAAAATTGACATCTCTGAGCATCATAAATTTCAATAAGTTAAAATTTGACAAGACCCTCTATTTAAATCATTAAATAAATCCTTACCGGGAAGACATTGGGTCATGACGGTAAAACCGATCCAACTTCCAATTTCATAAGTGTAATTAGGACAAGACACAAAACTGAAAAGTGCAGTAAATGGATTTGCACTTGGCACTGGAATTTTTCTAATATTTGTCCCGGCAGGTCTTAAATTTCTGAGAGCAAGATGAATGCTGAGATTTCCTAGTTCACAGAAGAAAAATGTCGCAACTCCAATTAAAAATTGTGTTTGATTTGGTGATGTATATAAAGGATGATTCACATGGTATGCAACATACATGGCAAATAACCAGTAGTATGAGCAATTTTTGAATAAATTTCGCAGTGGCATCGTCGCATGACTGAAACGATGCACAAACAAAGTTTCCAGAAGTCTTTTTGCGTAATGAATTGTCCAGCAAACGGCCGCCCAACTGAAATTAATAAAAGGATGAAAAATTAACTTTTATTTAACTTTAAGTTCATAATAATACAATAAATTAATTTCTTACAAATTGCTATTGAAAATTAAGTTATAATTTTACAAACAAAACATTCTCAACATTAAATAAAACAAAATAAATTGAATCGATTTAGATTATTTATTAAGTTAAAAAAAAATAGCAAAATCTAAAAACTAAATTCTTGTTTTAAATACTTCATTTTTATTTTTAACGTCAGATGTATTTCCAGAAATAAAAAACGAATATCATTTGCTACAAATGACAATAATTTATAATAATTCAGTATTAATAAAAATCTAAAAATACAATTCCTTCTTGCTTTTTGTAAAATTTATTTCTAATTTATAACAATAAATTTCGCGAGAATATAAATTCCCGTTTCTTTAATTACTATGCATTCAATTCCGACCTTTAATCAGATTTTTTTTTAATAGAATACTGTTTTTTTCGCATTCGGTAATTTTTCAAAGTTGCACTGTCATTGTTGCTACAATGTCTTATCGCATGTTAAAATAATACCGCTAACTAAATAATTCACGTGAATCGTTTGAATATTTTTGCACAAAACCACAATTCACGTGAATTATTATTTTGCTTTCTTGTTGAGACAGTATTGTTTTCTATTTTTTAAGAAAAGTGGAAAAATAAATTAAATTTTATTAAACATTTATGAAATACTTACTGTGCTGTACTGTGCATTTTACTATCTACAGTTCCATAAAATACCCATGGTCTTTGATAAAGCCACAGGTAAACAACAAGAGGACCTGCATATTCAATGAGAAAGACAGTTTTCCATCCAATTTGTGGCCCAAGATCTTTGTAATATAATTTAGCACCAGTCTTTAAATCAAGATTTTTAATTGTTTCCGAGTCAGGCAATGATTTTCCTTTTGCCTGAGATCTCAAACTTTGCCTTTCAACATAAGGTGCCGTTTTATTTTTAAAAAGCTGTTTTTTAATTTCACCTATGCTGGTAGTTGGACTGACCTAAAAACAAAGAAATTAATTGAGAATACAAACAATATTATTCGTCAGTTTGAACTTTTATTTTGATTAAGAATGTCTAAACTCGAGAAAAAAAATTATTCTAAAATGCAAAAGTTAAAATAATAAGAAATAAAATTATAACTTTCAATAATAACTAAATGTAAAATAACAGATTAAAATTATCAGTATTTTTATCACTTAAGAAAAATTCTAATTTAGATTATATTTTATAAATAAACTATCCACATAGTTTTTAAATTCTTAATAGAAACCAAACTAACCTAAATTCCCGAAACACTATCCACATTTATTTTTTTAAATAACCTCAAAAAAATTGACTACCCTTTCAGAATAATAAGAAAAAATTAATTTCAACTGAAACTAAAGTCTCAATTATTCAATAAATGTCAATAAAATTGAATTACGTTTAAAATGATTTGTTGATATTTCTCAATGAACAGAATTGTTTCTCATGTAACAGAATGAATCAAATCAAAATGTTTTTTTATTCACGAGATAGTTATTTATATAAAAAGGAAATAGTAATTTTGTTTTCGACATTTAATCAAGTGTTTACTTACTTTGACGGTGTCGATGACTTTGGAGTTCGAGGCTCCAATGATTTCAATCTGGATAAAATACAATTGCAATTAATAAAACTTGGCGATTATCTTAAATGAGTTTAATGAAAAGGTTTAGCAGAATTTATATCAATTTACCTCCATTATTGTTTATTAAATTTTAATTCGGCTTTTCCGTGCTTAATTCACAGAGAGTCTGGACTCTATGATGCGTCGTTCCGAGGTGTTTTCACGATCGACCACATGAGGAATAGAGGCGCTAAAACTCAACACACTTCTACAACTCGGCTACACTTTCTGTCACGAATTCCATTTAAATCATCCTCATTATAATTTTAATGGGACTTTAACAGTAAAGTTCCATACTCTTTCACTTTCTACAAATATATCTTCAAAATTTTCCTAATATTTATTTATTAAAAAAACAAAAAAAAATTCTTTTTACATAAAATATGAAAAATATTTAAAATAGTAAAAAATTGACAAACATGTTAATTTTATATTTTATTTCTTATTATAAAATAAATGTAATAAAATTAAATTTACAAAAAGAAAAAATATATTTTCTTTATTTATTTTCATTTAAATGTCGCAAAACGTGTTAAAATCTGTGTTTCTTCGAAATGCATAAAATATAATGTTATGCATTGGAAAATGTAGTCAAAAGCGGATCTTTGACCCCAAGTAATGAAACTACACAAGTAAAGTTTACCTTAGCTTCGATACGAGAAAAGTATTCAAGGCTAACAAGTTTTTTTTTACTTAAAACAGAATTTTTCACAGAATTAAAGACTTATTGAAATTACAATAAATTATTTTTACAAATATCTCCCTTCAAATTTAAATATATTTTCATTCTTAAATGAATTTCATACTTAAAATATTATTAATATTGAAAAAATTCTTGCAATAAATTCGTCTACCACAAAATTAGGTATTATTACTTATTTATTAATAACGTTTCATTGTAAAAATTAAATAATATTTTATTTATAATTTAATTCTCACTCAATTCCTAAAATTAATAGAAATTTAATAAAGAGAATGTTAATTATTTAATTAATTTATTACTAAATAATTTAATATTTCTTTTTCAATAAATTTACACCTATTTTTTGACATTTTAATTTAATAAAAAAAAAACTAATTTCATTTCTTACTATTTTAATTATTTTCTGCATAAATATAAAAATGTGATAAAATATACAAATTTCAATATGTACATTATCAAATATATTTTTAATAAATGCACATTATGAATTATAAATTTGATAAATTCAGATATCAATTTATTAACAAAAATCTTTTTAATTAAATTACTTTGGCACAATTCTTCGAGATACAAAACTGCTAATTCATGTTTCATTCATATTTATTAGACTTAAGTTGAAGACATAAAAAAAAAGCGTCAAATGGTTGTAATTAATTAGATACAGTGATTAAATATACGTTAATGATATTAATAGACACTTAAAAAGAATCTACACACAGCTTTTCCGAATTTTCATTCTTGTTTAAGCACAAGAGAAAAGATAATATAATATTGATAATAATGAAAAATGTGAAGCAACTTTCTGAATTTGTAATCGGCAACAAACATTTATTTTTTTATTTCATTACCATTTACCATATTTTAGAAATTATTTATTTTAATTTTCTGATTTCATTCTAGGTTTGCTCATCTTTTTTCTCAAAATTATTTTTACAGTTTTTTAAAGTTCTAAATTGAAAATTCCAATTTCTGTTCTTATACTCTATCTCATGTTTATTTTCCGAAGCTTTAAGCCGAATCGAGTCGATAACGTCGCTTTCTCATTTTTCTTTAGTCGGTCATAATTTAATTTTATAAAAATCCAATATTAATTTTATTATTAATTTTACTGGTAATTAATTCTATTAATCTTGCTGTTAATTTATTTTATTAATTAACATATTTTATTATTGTTTTTCATTAAAATTAAAATTATGCAGATAAAGTATAAATTACTAATCGTCGTCAAAAGTGACTAATACAAAAATTTTCATTAAAAAATTCCTTAATTAATGGCTTTTTTTTTAAATAACCCCAGTTGCTTTCCTGTAATGTCCAAAGTGTTCCAAGTACTGATGAATGGTATCCATTGGTTGATAAATATCATTCATTCGATTCTGAAAGAGAGAAATTTGAATTTAATATTTATCTATTTTTATTTATTTAATTTAATTTAATTATTATTTTGATTTTTTGTTATTTATTAGAAGAAATTAGTGTTAAATTAGTAAAAATTAGAGCGCAAAATATAGCACGGGTAAAATTATATAGGAGTTTTATAAAAAGAGTATAAATAAATTGTTATAAAAAATTAAAGAAAAAAAAAATTGGAAAAGTTTCACAAAAAGATGAGCGAACCTAAAATAAATCAAATAACTAAAGAAAGAATAAAAAATACCTCAATTTTTATCCTAGATCCCCACCCTCCTCCAAATAAGAAAATTTTAAAAATGCAATTTTTAAATACACAAGAATGGAAAAATTAATAAAAATTTAATGTACAAAAAACAACGATTTACTAAAGCGTTTTAAAAAATTATAAAAGTAATTAATAAAATCAAAATACATTGAAATTTAATTAGAATAAAGTTAGTTTTATATTTTCGTGAATTTTAATTTTAAAAAATATCGAATATTTAAAAGAGTTTTGGTGTAAGAACAAAAAGATTTATTTTTAATATTTTGATCAATACAAAGCTACATTTGAATAAAAACTACAATTTCCTGTTTATAAAAAACGATTTCAATAAAATGAGTAAAAACTTGAAAATTGTTTTTAATAAACAGAAAATTGTAATTCTTGTTTAAAATACAATTTTGATCATAATATTAAAAATAAAATTGTTAACCCTTCCACCAAAACGCTTTTAAAATTTAGATATTTGCTGAAAATTAAAGTAATTTAATAAAATAATAAATATAATGAGTATGAAATAAAAAATAATAAAAATAATGAAATAATAAAATGATTTAAAATTTTTTAAATTTAAATAAAATAAGAAAATAATGTGGGTAAAATACGATAATTTAAAAAAATTAAAGAAAAGCTGATAGCGAAAGAAAATGAGAAGCAAAATATAAGAAAAATCTTTAAAACTAAAAACTAAAAACAAAGCAGAAAAGCGATGATAATAAATTTGTTGAATATAGAAATTATAAAAAATTAAACAGTTGTTCTAAAGAAACAATTTCTAAGAAATAAAAAATTTAATAAAAGTTGATAAAGAATAACAAAAGAAATTATTTAAGATGGAAAAAAAATAGTTTTCCACTATTTTTAGACTATATTTTCGGAACCTTTTCGAACTGATTTCGCAATCTTTTCAAAATAATTTTGGACATTTTATTAGAACTGATTTTCATACTTTCATGTAAACTTTTAATGACTAAATGTAATTTACGAAATATCAAAACAAAATAAAGCAAGATGTAAACAATTTTTAACAATTACAAACTCTATAGTAATTCTGAAAAAAATTGCAATGATTTTCATGAAAATAATTTATAAATTTAAACTAAATTTATGTATTTATTTTGCATAAACGGGCTACAAATTTATTAAGGTAAAAAAGCCCTTTCGTACATAAGTACTAAATAAATAAAAATAAGAAAAAAAATAGTAAAAAGTAAAAGTAAAATAAGTACTAAAATTTAAATAAAAAATCCAATTGAAATGGAAATTAAATTACATTAATTTAAATTGAAAATTAAATTTAAAACAGAATTAGAAATTGAAATCAAAATCAAATAAAAAATGATAAACAACTTTGAATGCGAAGTAAAATAAAAACTAAATTAAATCTTAATTTTGAAACGTTTTTTTTACCAGCAGGAAATTGACTTAATTACCCAATATTTGAATATCAGAAGTGTTTGCATTCGATTACCTAATATTTTCCTTTCTGACTTAAATCCTTCTCAATGTCACTTTACACCTTCAACATTTTTTCAATAATGTTTTTTACTAAAGAGTGGAGTTAACGCATGTCTGAGTTTGATGAAAAATCGAAGGTTCAACATGACTTTTAGTCTTTCTCGATTTAATTTAATCAGAAATGATCTCTTACCTGAAGGTATTGAGGTGCCTGATTTGACACAGTGGAACCAAGAAAGCCTTGAAGAAATTCTCTCATCAATTCCCAAGCATTTCCCGGAACAAGACATGGCCTATATTCCACCTCAAAAAAAAAACAAATAATAAATATAATTGTCAGCTTCCGATTATGAAAGATTTTAATCAACAACCAGTCAAGTTTTAAATTAATGCTATTTTTATGAGTAAATACGAGAATAGTCATAATATATCAGGTGATAATAATTTTTCCGTGTAAATTAAAAAATATATTTTTCAAAAAAGTGAGACCAAATGTTAATTAAACTTTTTAATTCCAATCTTAAAATGTTTTTTTTTTCAATTCGGACGTCTCACGAAAGAAATCTCAGTCGTTATTTTCTCAACTGCAAGTTCGTAAATCTCAAAGGACTCTGGATGATTATAAATATTTAGTCCAAAACCGGATTGATTTCGATTTCGCGAATAACTGTTTCCACTTAACTTAATGGTTCTTTATAATAAACTTTCCCGTATTCTAAATTTGCAAAATTTTATATTTTTACTAACTCTAACTTAATCGCTTTTTAAAAATAAAATAAAAAATAAATTTGTATTATTTTGTTTTTCAGTATGAATTTGTTAATGGAGAAAAATATCGTTTTCTAATTTTTAACAATACAGCTAAAAATTATTATTATTCTCTTTTCTTAAAGCACTATTTATTTTATTTTTTTTTCAAAAAAATAAAAATTTCCATTTGGCTTTTTCTTACAAAGTATAAGATCAGTTTATGCAAAGTGTGCTAAATCAATAAACATTTAAAAATTTTATAACGTGGCCAAAAGCGTAAAGTTTACGACTAATGAAAACACAGATAAACTGAAAAATCACAAACTTCATGCACAAAGCAGAGCGAGTTCTTTTCAAAAATCAGATGACTTTGTAAAAATTTACTCTGAGTGTACATGTTAAAAATAAATTTAGAGTAAAATAGATACCTAAGATTACAATTATTTCTCCGATATAATTAATTATATCGGATTAATAATAATTTTAAGTTCATTATGTTAAAAATTTTAATTAATTAGTTAATTTTAAGTTGATAATTTTAATAATAATTAATTGCAATAATTAATTATGAAGATAAAATAATTTTTTCTAACGTTTCAAACTGAAGTTGTCAAAAAACGATTTTTGAGGTTAAGGAGGGTTTTCTCCATTTCAGAAATCATTGGTCGATTTTAATAAAACTCGGCATTTTGTTAATGTTCCTTTAAAAAAAAAACCGGTTAAATTTTTAGAGAGCTGTGTCACAACAAAAGTTATAAATGATTTTATTTTTTGACATTGTACTCTCTTATGGGAAAATTCACTTTCGTGATCTTTATTTTCAAATTGTGAGAAAATTAACAGGTATATATTACTACAAGTTTTTTTAATCGAAGATAAATATCCAATGTTCACAAATTTTCCTTATAAATTACCTTACACACGCTATGGGACTCAAAATTAATTATTTTGTTAAAATAAATTTTTTTATCAATCAGCTGAAAATTATTGCCGGAAACGCAAATGCGCTTGTCTTTTGTTTCTGCTGTCATTGGTCGAAAAGCGCGCGTTGATTTGAAATGATTTGAAACGGGTTTTTGAAAATAGGTATTTTATAACACTAAAAATAATTTTATTTTAAGACAAAAAAGCTTGAATAAATATATTTAATATTTAAAAAGTCATAAATATATTTTAAGCTAAGGATTATTATTTTTAATTATTTTTTTTTTTAAATATTTCAAATCAATGCGCGCTTTGTTACGAATGACTCAGTTATTCAAATGAAGACTTAAATAGATGGTTTTTGTTTTGATTAACAATGCATGGAGAGAATCTCCTTAAAACTGCTTAAAACGAATAAAACTGTCAGAAAGTGAACTTTTTCTAGAATTCGTAAAAAAACCTTTTTACAACAATTATTGGTTTAACTACTTAACGAAAAAGAAAAACAATTAAGGAATAAGTATTTTAAAGTTCTTTTTCGAATATTTTTAAAGTAATTTCCAAGACACTTGAAAAATAAAACTGAATACGTCAAAACCTAACCTAACTTTTCAATAAAGTAAAAACCTGTCAAAAAGCTCAGAAAGTAAAAAATTTTCAAGATCAAAAAAATAAAATACAAATAAATAAAGTATATCTTAATACAAAAAATACATTTTGTTTGTTTTTTAAAAAGAAACTATTGCTGATTTTGCATGATATATAAATAAAACAAGAGTCACGTTTGCTTCTGAAAATTGTAAGAAGCAACATAATCTTATTTCTTTTAAATGCAACCTTAACCGTAATATCCATCGAGACTAACATGTATATTATGCAGATTCTATCTTTCTTGGGCATTATTTTATTCGTGGGCGAATAGGATCTCGATATTCTCAGCAATTGCGTTTATGTTAAACTGAATACTTTATAAATGTCCTGCTAAGTCACTCTATATCTTAGGCGCCTCCGCAAAAGTTCCCAACTATTTTTAAAATAATTATTATTATCAGTTACTAGACGCGTGCTTCGACATTTACGGTATTTATAACTGTTTTACATACAAAATACTAGACGATAAAATAATAAACTTCTTAAAAGATATTGTAACCAGCAAGAATGCAAAGACACCGAAAATTTTACAAATTCAGATAAATATTTTATTGTTAGTTTGATTTTTTTCCCTCAAGGATAGTGAAATAAAATATTTATTTTATAGATACATAAAACTAGATTCCAACTTGTTCTATAAATAAAAACTATTTAATTTACAAAAAAAAAAATATTTTTAAATTTTGTTATTAAATAATGTAAAATCTTAAATATTGGAAATCTTTATTTCTTTTTACAAGAAAAATGTTCTAAATGAAATTGTAGTAGAAAGATAAATAAAATTAAGAATTTCCGTGATAAATTAATAAAAAATAGGATTATAGTTTGTACTCATCTCATGCTAAGTTTTGTTATTACATTTGATTTTTTTCAAAACAACTTTTTAATTCCATAGTTTATGAAACTAGATAAAAACAATAAAATGCCTTATAAGACAGTAATAGTTTCATGAATGTTCATTTATAATAAAAAAAATTGTGTTCCTATAAAGAGTTTGAAAGAGCCTTGATTAAAAATCCCTTGAGACTTTTATAATCTCTTGATACTTAATCCACATTTTTTCTCTTTATAAATAAAGTTGAAGTAAAATCAAAATTATCGAAACATTTTCTGTTATATAAATTTTAATAATCCCAAGATATCAAGAATGACCGGTATCGTTTTGGCTCATATTTCAGTTTCTTAATTGATCAAGAATTTTAAGCTTTCTTCTTAAGGATGTTCAGCCCATTGACATAACCTCAAACTAGAAAATGGTTTTTCGCATAAAATAAAAATATTATTAAAATTTTACCCTCTTTTAAATGTGCAATTGTATTTCTCAAAATTGAGTGAATTTTAATAATATTTTTATTTTATGCCAAAAACCATTTTCTAGTTTGAGGTTATGTGAATGGGGAGAACATCCTAAAAATATTTTCGTATTTTTTAAAAAATGTCGTGTTTTCTGTTTCAGTCATAAAACCTTTTTGAATTTTATTTCCTTAGTTTTTTAAAAATTTATTTTCACCATTTTATTTATTTTACAATTTTATTTATTTTCAATTTGTTTGAAATAAATTTTAGTTTATTTTATTTTCAATTTATTTACTTAATTGATTGCAAATTGACAGAATGTATTTTTCTTTCTCTTTCTCTTTTTTTTTATACCTCGCAAGGTAAAAGTGAATATTTTATTATTTCTTCCAAACACATATATTTACACGCACACTGTCATGTGTCGTTATTATTTCAAGCATCGTGATTTCAAAGCTTTATTCATTCGAACGGCGCTCAATGGGGCGGATTTTCAGGCGTAAAAATGCTCACGCAGAATATAAAAGCTGCAATATAGATAATATCAAAGCTGCAATCAGTTTTCGTCTATCCATATATTTTGTATAGCAAAGCAATTTTACACGATACGGAAAAAGTTTCCAGTTATCGGCAACTGTTATATAATATTCTCTTTAAATCTAAAAGTCGAAATATTTAATGAACAAATAAAAGCATTTTAAAAACCAAACGGTAAAATTTTCAATTAAAAAAAAGTCCTTTGAAAAGTGGACATTTACAATTTATTTAAAACCCTTTTGCTTTTTAAAAAATCCTTTGAACTAAAAAAAAAAAAAATTAAAAAGGGTTTTAGACTTTCAAAACGCAGATTTTAAAAAATAAAAACTTGTTTTTTGAATCATAGAGGAGATTATTTAAAAGGTTGAACAAATTAAATAAATATTGTTTCAATCTCAGAGAAGGGTAAAAATTTGTTTGATTTAAAAATATTTTATTTGAATGGAACAAAAAGTCTTGGATGCTATTTATATTTTGCGTTTGATTAGTTTATATATTTCGATTATTAATCCTCATTATATTCATTAGAATCAATTAAAAAAATACGTTATGCTTGTTTAAATTGTGCCTTATAGCTCATGGTAAATTAAACTTCATAAAACATCAAAATAGAATTATATAATTGTAATAGTGTAATAAAAAAATATTTTAAATACATAAAAAGTAAAGTAAAATAAAACTAATTTTCATATTTAACATTTTGTGACATAAACTGGATCAAAGAGATTTTGAAAAAAATTATCGTAAGACATTAAGGAGGTTCAAGCGCTTAACATAACCTCAAAATAAAAAGCGGTTTTTAACGGCAAATAAATCCGTAATTAAAATGATTTTACCAAATTTTGAAAGATTCAGTTGTACAATTATCATTAAAAATAAAATTGGATTAAAATTTATTGTCAAATAATAGTTTTTGGAAAATTTTCTTTAACTGTTCTGGGATTTTTCTTGAGCTGTTCTTGAAATTTTCTTTAACTGTCAATAACCAATTGTAATTTACATCCAATTTTAATAAATAATAATTCATTTTCCTCTTTGAAACATTCTCTATAATTCTACTCGTGGAATTTTGTTTAAAAAAATATGTAAAAAATAAATTTTATTTGTTTAATAATTTATGAGCAAAATGCTAAGAACAAAATACAACGAGTAAAATTGTAGAAAAAGTTTCAAAGAGCAAAATTATTTAATTATTTAATTATTATTATTATTTGTCAAAATTGGATGAAAAATTCAGTTAAAGAAAAAACACAACATTTGATGGTAAAAACCACTTTTTAGTTTGAGGTTATGTCAAGTTTTTCAATTTAAATAAACATTCGAATAAAAAATAATGTGAGTATACACAACATTGTCTATATAATATAAATATTATAATTATATTTCTAACAATTCTATTTTAATGTTAAGTATATAATAAATCAAATCACAATTCTGATATTTAATTAATTTTCGTACAAAACAGCAGTGAATTTAAGGATATAAATTAAACATTATCCTTTGTAGAATTTAACGGCTCGGAAGTATAGAAAATATAATTCACCTCAAATTACCGTTGTAGAATTAAACGAAATTTAATTGATCAATTTGAGTTTAATTAAACCCGTACGTAATTTCATCATGTCTAGTTTATCATTAGTTCATTATAAAATAAATCCGTGCGAGGTGATTATTCAGGCGAGATTTAAAAACTTAAATTTTCTTGACTATTATATATAAATAACAAATAAAACTAAAAATAGAAATTATACATAAAACAAATAAAAGTATATCAATTTAAAAAATTTTATAATTATATAAAATATTATAGAATAAAATAGTATATGCTTACCTCAACCAAAACTCCTTTAAAATTTTGACTCATGGTGACACTTCCAAGTTTTACGCAAAAATCTCCGACTTCAAATCTGGGTCCCTTGGATTCAATTTTTGTTTGTTTTTTGCTGGTGTAAATGCCAGTTAATTTCAGCATAAGCAAATCAAAGAGACCATCTGCTATCAGTGGAACCATTTTACTTCCAGATTCAAGGATAGCAAACACAGATGCCGGTTGTTCGGAATTATGCAGTACATGCACGGTTCTTTGATTACCTGAACAAAAATAAAACTATGCTTAATTTTTTTTTAAATTTAGATCAAAAATTTTTTATTTTTATTAATTAACTTAAGGTTGAAACCATTTCAAATCATGCGGGCCGACTAATTTCCAGTTATAGATTTAACTGCCGCTAAAATATGTTATTCTATATGAAAAATAAAAGGATACGTATTTCTTATTTTCGATAAAAGTTATTTTTAACGTAATCACGAGCACATGAATTTTGAATTGTGAAACTCAAAATAACCGGGGGAAAAAAAATGGTTTCACTTGTAATTTTTTTCCTAATTAATATAATTAAATTTTGTTTCTAGGATCTTCTAGGTGGTCTTTTCTCCTTTAAAATTAAGTTTGCAATTTTTAACAAGCTTTAAAATTAAAAAAATTATAGATTATTTTAAAAAAGTAAATAAGGTTAATTTTCTCAAAAACACAACTTTTTTTACATTCCCATCATAAAAGAGAAAGTCTCAAATTTGAGCGATTTTGAACTTTTGCTAATTTCTACATTTCTCGAAGTTTTGTGATCTCCTGATTCCGAAAAAATGGGTTTTACGAAAGTATCTGTCCGTATGTCTGTCTGTCTGTCAGTAGACAAAAATTTCGGGATCGGATAACTTGAGTAAAAATAATTGAATCAACTTAATCTTTGGTACACTTTTTCAAGGTCCAAAAATACAGGTTGTTAGTCAGCCATTTCGGACTAAAAATGTCAAAAATAGAACATTTTCAAAAATCAAAAAAATTGCAGTTTTTTAAACTTTTCAAAAAAAAAAAGTTCTCTATTTTTTCTTAAAATACAAGTAAAATCAAACAAATTTTGTTGGCAAATGTTTTCAATATAACAGGAGCCTAAAAAGATATAAATTAAAAATTTTTTACAGTTGTATTAGAATCTTGCTTGGTAGCATTTTTATTACAAAAAAATATCTCCAATTTTAAATTCCCGGATTTTCCGGATCTTAGGGGACAATTAATAATAATTTATTAATAATTAAAAAATAATTCTTAATATTTGAAACCAATTTTATGAATTCCCGGCAAATCCCCGGATCTTAGAGCAGGACAATTTTCCCAGATTTTTAAAAATGAAAATTATAGATAACAATTTTGATCAATTTTGATACAATCAAGTACTTTGTAATATATTATTTCAAAATTGTAATCTATAATTTCCATTTTTAAAAATCAGAAAAATTTTCCTCTAAGATCCGGGAAATCCGGGAATTTGCCGGAAATTTATAAAATTGGTTTTAAATATTAAGAATTATTTATTAATCAATTTTAAAGTCGTTTTTTGTCTTTTCAATTATTTTCTTCAATTTGAAATTATTTTTATCCAATTCTGAATTATTTTCTGCAAAGTTCAATTATATTTTTCTATTTTTATTTATTTTTCGATTATTTTCTCACTTTATCTCCAATTTATCTCCAGATCTCAATTACGTTTCTGAATTTAAAAAGTTTCAATTTCTTCAATTCTAAATTATTATTTTCAAATTTCATTTACATTTTTTCAATAAATTCTTCAGTTTTCAATTATTTCTTCAATTCTTAATTATTTGCTTGAATTTGTAATTATTTTCTGAATTTTACAATTATTTTGTTCACACTGAGGAAAATAGAATTAATGAATATTAAAATTTAACATCTATATATTAAAATATAGTATTTAGATATTCAAATTTAATATTCAGATATTAAAATTAATATTTTTTAATATCCAGGATAGTAAGTTTGAATATCCATTTTTCTCAGTGCAGTTTTAAAGTATTAACTTTATTTAACATTTTTTTCCTTATTTCTTATTATTTTTTTAAAATTTTTTGTTAGAGTTTTTAAGTGATGTAATTATATTCTACAATTTTAATTGTACTATTTTTTTGAATTATTTTATTCTCTACTCTTCTTTACTTTTTCATTTCAATCGAATTTTTCACATTATTAGCAATTTCTTTACAATTTTCAATTATTTTCGTAATTTCTTGATTTTTTTTTAACTTTAAATATTTTGTTGAATTTACACCATACTGAAGTGGGAAACGTTTCTGAGTAACGAATGAAAAATTTTCTTTTTTTTTCTTTCTTTTTTCACATTATTTTTGTTACAAAGACCCAATTCAGTTCAAAAACGCTTAAAAAAACATTCAATAGTACATTTAAGGGTTGCAACCCCTAAAAAAAATTGTTTAAAAAAATAAATTTTCATTCGTTACCCGTGTAGAAAAGTTCCCAGTATTTCCCAGTTTGTAAGTGGGCGCCAGTTGGGGCCAACTTGGGCTTCCCAGTTTTTTAAATATAAGTAAATAGTTACTAAATAATAGTTTCAATACTAAACTTATCGTCAACCTAGCTTTATTTATTGCAATTTCCCTTCATTTCAATTTAAAAATTCATGAAATTCAATCAAACCGCTCAAAGTTTCCCATACAAAATGCATGGGGAAAAAAAACTTTTTCATAGAATTGATCTAAAATCCATGAAAATCATCATTTTTCGATCGGATAAAGCTGTTTCTCCTCAAGAAAGTTTAAAGAATAAGATCCAATAATTTATTTAACAAATTTTTTATTATTAACTATTTTTTAAAGAGCCATAAAAAATCATCATAAACGAAAAAAACGTGTAATATCGTTAAAAAATAGTCATTACGACTTTTTACGACATTTTCCACTAAAATTTTCTTTAATTACATAAAAATTAGTTACTAACAATTGTTGCATGTATTTCTTAATTTCTTTAAACAAATTAATATTGTTTATTTAAAACTTTTCATCTAATAGAGCTAGAGAGTTGTAACTTTTTTTTTTATTTCAACTATTTAAGTTTAGTAAATCCTGATATTAGAAAAAAAACTAAAATATAAAATTATAAAAATTGTTTAAACAAATTAATATTGTTTATTTGCAACTTTTCATCTAATAGATCTAGAGGTAACTATTTCTTAAATTTGCAACTATTCAAGCCTACAGAAGATTAATATTAATAATAAACCAAAATCCATAATTACAAAAATTGTTTAAACAAATTAATATTGTTTATTTGCAATTTTTCATCTAATTGAGTTTTTTTATTAATTTTGCAATTTTTCAATCCTAGTAAAGCCCAGTACTAATTGTAAAGTAAAATCAATAATTGTAAAAATTGTTTAAACAAATTAATATAGTTTATTTGCAATTTTTCATCTAATTGAGTTACAGAGTTGTAACTTTTTATTAATTTTGCAATTTTTTAATCCTAGCAAAGCCCAGTATTAATTGTAAAGTAAAATCAACAATTATAAAAATTGTTTAAACAAATTAATATTGTTTATTTGCAGTTTCTTTATCAAGTTGTTACGAAATACCGTAAAAAGTTCCCAAACTGTATTAAAGTTGCGAATAAACAATATTAATTTGTTTAAAAGAGTTTCATAATCATGGATTTTCGTTTACTATAAGTTTTGGGCGTTTATAGGCTTAAAATTTGCAAAACTAAAGAAGAAGGTACAAATCTCTAGCTAAATACGATAAGTGATTGCAAATAAACAATATAAGTTTGTTGAAACAATTTTTATAATTGTGGATTTTCGTTTATTATTAATATTCAGCTTTTGTATTCTTAAAAAGTTGCAAAATTAAATGAAAGTTTTAACTCTCTAGCTCAATTAGATGAAAAATTACAAGTAAACAATATTAATTTGTTGAAACAATATTTATAACGGTCGATTTTCGTTTATTATTAATGTTAAGCTTTCATAGGCTTGAAAAGTTCCAAATAAGGAGAAAATTTCAACTCTCTAGCTCAAATACATGAAAAATTACAAATAAACAATATTAATTTGTTTAAACAATTTTTATAATTGTGGATTTTTGTTTATTATTAATATTAAGCTTTCATTGGCTTGAAAAGTTGCAAAATTAGGAAAAAATTTTAACTCTTTAGCTCAATAAGATGAAGAGTTGCAAATAAACAATATTAATTTGTTTAAACAATTTTTAAAATTATGGTTTTTCGTTTATTATTAATATTAAGCTTTCATTGGCTTGAAAAGTTGCAAAATTAGGAGAAAATTTTAACTCTCGAGCTCAATTACATGAAAAATTACAAATAAACAATATTAATTTGTTTAAACAATTTTGAAAATTGTGGTTTTTCGTTTATTATTAATATTAAGCTTTCATAGGTTTAAAAAGTTGCAAAATAAAGAGAAAGTTTCAACTCCCTAGCTCAATTAAATGAAAAGTTGCAAACAAACAATATTAATTTGTTTAAACAATTTTCATAATCGTGGATTTTTGTTTATTATTAGTATTGGGCTTTTATAGGCTTGGAAAGTTGCAAATTTAAGAAAAAGTTTCAGCTCTCTAGCTTAATTAGATGAAAGGTTGCAAATAAAAAATATTAATTTGTTTAAACAATTTTCATAATCGTGGATTTTCGTATATTATTAGTATTGGGCTTTTATAGGCTTGACAATTTGCAAAATTAAGAAAAAGTTACAACACTCTAGCTCTATTAGACAAAAAGTTGCGAATAAACAGTATTTATTTGTTTAAACAAATTAAAAAATACATGCAACAATTGTTATTAACTAATTTTTATGTCATTAAAGAAAATTTTGGTGGAAAATATTGTAAAAAGTTGTAATGAATATTTTTTAACGATCTAACATTTTTGCGAATTTTTTTAGTAAATTGGCACTAACCGGGTTGAGCATTACAAGCCTACTAATTTCCCAGTGGGAAGACCCAACTGGGGCCCACCTTCAATCTGGGAAACCCATATGGGGCCCAACTGGCGCCCACCCAACTTTTCTACACGGGTTACTCAGAAACGTTTCCCACTTCAGTCTGGTGAATTTACAGTTCTTTTATTCAATCTTTGCAATTCTGTGGCTGAAAGGCATAACATCATAACTAACATTTTATCGAATTTGAGATAACATCAAATTTAAGTTTATTTAGTAATGTTTTTTAAAGTTCCATAACAGAACAGTGATTTAAATGTTTATTTACGTAGAAAATAATTAATAACACAACAGCATAACTGCATTCAAATCGAAAAAAAGAATTGATATTCTTCTTTGAATTGTTCATATTTTATTAAAATTGATAAACAGATGTAAAATCTACACTAGAAAATAGGATACAATGCCAAACACCAAAAATATTGGTTGGTTTTTCGAATTTTACAAAACCAAGAAAATAAACAAAAACAGGTTTTTCTCAAAACTATGAAAATGCAGTTATGTTATTCTGCCTTTCAGCCACAGAATTGATATTTACAAGCTCCCTTATCTATTTTTATGTAGATTCTGCAATTCCACTTAAACTTTATTTACACACTGAGAAAAATGATATTAGTAGATATTAAAATTTAACATCCAGATATTAAAACTGAGTATTTAGATATTCAAATTTAATATTCAGATATTAAAATTAATATTTTTTAATATCCAGGATAGTAAGTTTGACTATACATTTCTCTCAGTGCACTTGTTTTTTTTTTAATTTACATTATTTTTGCCATTTTTCAATATCTTTTTAATTTTTAATTATTATTTATAATTTATTTTTTTGAATTTTTAATTATTTCCTTCAAATTTTAGTCATACTTTTCTATTTTTGAGTATTCATAATTACATTAATCCGTTTTCAATAATTTTTTTCAAAATTTCAATTATTTTACTCAATTCAATATTGGCAGTTTAAATTTACAAGACGCCCCTATCGGTCATTCTGGGAACTATCCAATATGGCCAACATCAGAGTGGAAATTGACAATGTTTATACACTGCGTCTAGTATTTTTGTAAGGTCAATGTGTTGATTATTTTCTTCAGTTTCGTTTATTTTATTATTTAATTTACTTTAACCTTAAAATATTTTCTTGGGTTTAGTCTACCCGAAGTCTATCCAAGAAAAAAAGCTCTAGTTTGCGCCACCTTTTAAAATCTTTAAAGTACACTATATTATACTTTTCCGACATTTTCAAAAAATTTCCGAATTTCCCCGATCTATTTACAAATTCCCGGGTTTTTTCACGGGCCAAAGAATTTTTTTTTGTGTGCCTGTGTTATTCTTAATCCAAGAATAATTATTCTTGTTCTAAGCATATAGTTCAAATATATTTTTATCCTTGGTAAAAGAAATTTTTTCTTTCAATGTAGGCTATATCTATTTGCTGATAAAATTGAAAAAAAACTTCATTAAATTTTTTTAGATTTAAAGCAATATGTGTAGATCTGTAGATGGATAGATATGTAAGTATATGGATACATGCAAAAAATATCAATTTGTGAAAATTTGTAAACATCGTTGTGGAGAGAGATCCTTTCATGCCTTTTAACTATTGAATATCGAGTCGGGAAATTCAAATGAAATAAAAATGTCGCAGGTTGGTGCACTGGAGGCTTTGACAGAGCCCTGCTTAGTATGTATCACCACGGTTGTACGTATATAGCGAACTAGAGAACTAAACTCAAGTCTAACTTGAATCTTATATAGTTGCTCGAGAGAGAACTTCGATTTATGTCGATGTCTCGCGAAACGATCCTACCAACTTATACACTTATGTCTTAAAGCGAAAAATGTCGAAATAAAGTTAAGTTTTACGTGTTATCAATATTTGCCGAATACTTCGTCGTATATAAAATAAAAAAAGTTTTAGATTACAGTCTGTCAAAATCCTGCTCAGTGAATCTAATATCAATGAAAACAATTTAGCTAAGAAATGCAACTGCCATTGGATATTAAAAACAAAGTATAAATAATAGAAATAAACATTTTTTTAGATCATGAAAACAAATGAAAATAATTAAAAATTGAAAAAATAATTAAAATTTGAGAAAAATACTTAAAAATCTGAAAAAATATTTTTACAAAATGAGAATAATAATTAAGAATTTAGGGAAATAATTAAAAAATGATAAAAATAATTGAAAATGTTTTAAAATAATTGAAATATGATGAATATAATTAAAAAAAATTTTAAATAATTAAAAATCCAGATAAATTAATTCAAATATATAAAATTAACAATCTAAATTTCAGATAATAACTGAAAATTTAGGAAATTAATTAAAGAATTATTAAAATAATTAAAAGACTGAGAAAATAATTGCAAAGTGATAAAAAGAAATAAATATTGAACAAAATAATTGGAAATTGAGAAATATATTCGAACGTTCCGGATATGAATTCAGAAATAATGAAAATGATTAAAAATTGAATTCAATGAAGTTTATTACTTTTTTGGTTAATGTAACAGTGTTCATGTTATTGTTAATTTTACTATTTTTCATGTAGTTAAACATTAGTATAGTACAATTTACTACTTCAAGTAGTTACATTTCAAAAACAATTACAAAAAATCTTATTTTATCAACTGCTTTTGTAGTTCTCTTTAGAGTTGTGAAGAAGTAATATTATCTGAAAGACGGCAATGAGAACGAGAATATAACCGGCTAAAATTCTAATCGAGAATTTATGAGAATTTAGGTTTTTTATTTATTTATCAAATTAAGTCAAATTTTCTCAATCAATGCACAAAAATAGAATCTCTAGTGTCATTCTAATTAGTAATGATTTTGAATTCCAATGTTAAAAGTAAGAATTATATATAAGAATTTACAAGTTTCTTTCATACTTTAATTCGATTAAATTTTCATTCTGTCCGCACCTGAAATTTGTCATTAGATTTTTTTTTGCTTTTAAATTTTTACAGCATATTTCACCTTTTCAAAATGTTCTCAAATTTTAAATTTAAGGTAACGGTACCTATACTCGATCAGTACCTATCGTCGATCAGTGATGATTTAATCGGATAAAATTAATTAATAGTTTAATAATATTGATTCCAAATACTACTTCGAATATTAGAAGACTTATTTTTACCAATGTAATAAAACTATTAATTAATTTTGTTTAATTAAATCATCACTAATCGACTATAGGTACTGATCGAGTATTGGTACCGTTACCTTACATTAATTCATTAATTCCACGGTTACTAAATTTGAAATGATTTAAAATTTCTGAAATTTTTAATAATTCTTTTCTCTTTTGATTTCAATTATTTAAACTACATTTTTTAACAATTTTTATCACTTTCCAATTACTTTCTGCAATTTTTAATTATTTTCATTGTTTCTCGCTTTTTCCTTAAATCCCTAAATCTTTATTGCTTAATTTCATATTATTCATCGCAAAATAAAATTAATTTTTTTAAGGATGTTCAATCCATTGACATAACCTTAAACTAGAAAATGGTTTTCCACATAAAATAAAAATATTATTAAAATTTATGTCATTGAATTTTGACAAACAATAGCTTATTTTAATCTTTGAAACATTCTCTACAAGTCAGTTTGTTGAACTTTGTTAAAAGATTTTTGTTAAAAAAATATGTAACAGTACAATTTTATTTATTTAATAATTTTTTAACAAAATATTATTTACAAAGTTCTACGAACAGATTTATAGAGAATGCTTCCAAGATTAAAATGAGCCACTATTTGTCAAAATTGGATAAAAATTACAACTGTTTAAAAACTTAAAGGAATAAACACAAAATGTTAAATAATTATTATTCAGTAACAAATTTTAGATCAACCTAATTTTTTTAAAAAAATGCAATTAATGCCTTCAATTTTTAATCATTTTCATTATTTCTGAATTCATATCCGGAACTTTCGAATATATTTCTCAATGTTTAATTATTTTGTTCAATATTTATTTCTTTTTATCACTTTGCAATTATTTTCTTACGTATTTTAATTATCTTAATTATTTTTTAATTAATTTTCTAAATTTTCAGTGATTATCTCAAATTTACATGATTAATTTTATATATTTTAATTAATTTATCTGAAATTTCAATTATTTTTATCTTATTACAATTATTTTTAAATTTTTTAAATTATTTTCATCATATTTCAATTATTTTTTTCAATTTTATATTATTTTAAACATATTTCAATTATTTTTTTCAATTTTAAATTATTTTTCTCATTTTTCAATTATTTCCCTAAATTCTTAATTATTATTCTCATTTTGTAAAAATATTTTTTTAGATTTTAAAGTATTTTTCTCAAATTTCAATTATTTTCTTAAATTTTTAATTAGTTTTATTTGTTTTCATAATCTACAAAAAATTTTATTAATTATCTTGAGTTTGAATTATTTTAAGCCTTCTTCAATTTTTAATGATTCTCATTTTTTTAAATTAATTTCTCAGATTTTCAAGTATTATTCTCAAATTTCAAATTTTTTCTATTTATTTATTTTTTTTTATTTTATGACATTTATTAATCAGGTTACATGCATCATACATTTGGTAAATTTTATTTTTTTAATTATTGTTTTTATCATACTTCAATTATTTTCTTATAGTTTCAAATTAAAAAATCATTTTTCAATTTTTCTCCCCAATTTTATATTATTCTTATTTTTTTACCTTAATTTCTAAAAAATTTTCTCAAATTTACCATTCGTTTCTTCTATTTTTAATCATTTTCAATATTTTTCATAACTTCCAAAAGTTTAAACTATTTATCTGATTTTTCAACTATTTAATTGAATTTTGTGTACCTACGTTCCGTATTTTTTGCAAATATTTTTCTTAAATTAAAAATTATTCTTTTGAATTTTAAATTATGTTTATCTTTTTTCATTTATTTTCTTTTTTTTTGCAATAAACTTCTAAAAGTTTCGAGTGATTTTCTAAAATTTCCTCTAATTTTCTTTTATTTAAAATATATTATGTAATTTTTTCAATTACCTAGTTTCTCAAATTTTAATTATTTTTTTAAATGTTTTATTATTTCCATCATTTCTGAATTAATTCTTTAAATTTTTAATTATTAAATTTCAATCATTTTTTTTAATTTTCAATTACTTTCTCCAATTTTTCATTATTTTCTTCCATTTTTAATCATTTTCATTTCTTTTCATAATTTCCAAATTTTAAACTATTTATCTGATTTTTCATTTATTTAATTCAAATATATTGTATAATTCTCTCAATTATTTTCTTAATTTTTAAATATTTAAAAATTTTTTTAATTATTCTCACCATTTCTGAATTAATTCTCTAAAATTTTAATTATTTATCTCAATTTCAATAATTTTTTTCAATTTTCAATTATTTTCTCCAATTTTTTATTCTAATTTGTTTTCAATTTATTTCTATGATTTTGAAGTATTTTTCAAAATTTAAATTATTTCCTATTTTAAAACAGTTCTATGATTTTTTAAATTATTTCGACAATTTCAATCGTTTTCATTATTTTTTTTTCATAAAATTTGCAAAATTTGACATTACTTTCTTAAATATGTTATATTTAATAATAAAATTTTACATTTAATTAACTTATAGTTAATTTGTTGTGGTAATTATTTTGTTATTTATTCATTTTTATTTCAATAAATTGTTTCCGTTTCAAAATAGTGGAGCTCATTCAATGCTCTCATAACTTCTCCGGAAAATAAATATTCTTGGTTAAATTCTCGAGAATGTAACCGGATTTTAAATTACCGAGAATTTTGCGACTTTAGTTCTCTTGACTACTTTTTTTTAAAAAGATACAATTTTTTTAAATTTATTTGAGGACTTATTGAACTATGAACTTTTTGGTGTGTATTTATTTAAAATATTTATATTTATACACAGTAAAAAATTTTGTGTAAAAAACGGTCCACATATTCTTTGTGTTAAATTTAACACAAAGATTGTGTTAATTTAACATGAAAATTGTGTTAATTTAACATAAACGATTGTTAAATAAACATATAGTTTGTGTTATTTTAACACAAATTTTGAGTGGACCGTTTCGGACATTTAATTTGTGTTAAATATACACAAAATTTTTAACTGTGTACCTATATTAATAATAGTAATAGTCAAAATGATAATAATAATAATAAAATAATGATAATAATTATTATTATTATAATAACAATAATAACATTAATGTATAAAGCAAATAATAAAAATAAATGTTTGTCCGAATGTCACTAATTACAACTGGGAAATAATTGCCAAAAACATTTCTGTCCATCATCGGGAGAGAATTTTTAATAATAAATTGGATCCAAATTAATTGACAGTGACCTATATTCTCAAAGGAATCATGTCAATGAGTGATGCACTTTTAAGTGTATCAGAGCTCACCGATAACGATCGGAAAGTTTGATCATAAATTTAAAAAATATATATACATATACATATAATCTCTTAATGAATGCAAAAGTATTAATTTCAAGTACACCTTAAGAAATGGAAAGTTACCGAAAAATGATATTATATGATTGATTTGCAATCGATGCGATTATCAGACATTAATATAAAATATAGTGTTTAATAATAATGGGGGTGTTCAAAAAAGAACTACACTTGACTTGATCCAATGTGCCAAATAAAAACAATCTGTCAATATTATATCGGGGCAAAAATGAAGGTATACTGCCTTGAGGTGCCATTTTGAAAAAGGATAATTATTCGATACATATTTTATCTCGATTTCAGACTACTTTAAGACTTGTCGGTAACTGAAAACATTCGCCTGCACAGACTCTGGTTCAAAAGTATATATAAAGTTGAGCAGACACGATAAATTTAAAGTCGATTGACTTCCAAGCGAGTTGCGGAACTTGTCCCTATATTACAAAATCGAAGGTTTGCATGCATGGGAAATCACAGTCTGGTCTTTCTACTTTCAATAAAAAGAAAATTGATCCTTTCTTGTTTATTTTCTTATTTTTAATCATATATGTATGTCTTGTATGAGAATGTGTATACCTATACATATTATTGTAGAGAGAGAAACAAAAAATCATTTTCGGTGTTAAACTTGAAGAAAGTTATATATACACGTATACAAATATAACATATATATGATGTGTATATTCGTACATATGTGGTATTTAAAATTGATGGTTTTTACCAAGGTTCTATTTTACAAGCACATAATTCATTTGGGAGGATATACCCAAGTGTTCCGACTCGCTCACTGAAGGCTCCAATTTTTACAATTGAGTATGAAACCTTGAGTGCCATTTTTGTCCAAGGTGTATACATCGTGCACAAATGCTTGATTCATGAAAACTATAGTCGAAAATCACGAGAAACTCCGTAGATGGGTAAAATATCGCATATTTTATAACGGTTCGTATCCTCTGGCCTGCACTTTATCATTACGATGCACTTTACAGTGTCCACCATTAATTATTCTTATTGAGCGATTGTGCCAGCAAAATTGCGCCCTTGCGTTTGTCACTTTGTGTACCGGGTGTTGGTCACGTTATTAATACAACTTTCAATCAATTATTCGCAAGCTCCATCTTCAAACTACACACTGAGAGCAAATTTTAGTAACAATTCCTGTGCTGTTCACTAGGGTCTTAAAAAAAAAAAATTTGAAAATAGTTTAAAGTCGCACGGAAATCGACTACAAATGGAAAAAAAAATTAACCCTATTTTTTGTTTTTTTGATCTGACAATATTAGGGGCTGCCGCTTGTACCCCCTATTTTCCCATCAGAAATACATAGGAAAAGTTTACTTTTTTAAAAAAGTGCGAAAATTTGTTTATAATTTTATCTAAAAAGGCTTAGAAGTTTATGAGACCTCGATAAGTATCCAAAGTTGAAGAAAGTGTGCATTATTATTATTTTTTTGCAAAATGACCAACTCTAGGGTGAGTTAGATAACCACCCTTAAACATGAATTCCGCATTTATAAGTAAAGTCTACAAAATTATTTTTTAAGGCGAATGAATATTCCCTAAAATCCATTTAGCCTAATCCCATTCAGCCCAAAACCATACAGCCTAAACTCAGGGGCGGCTATAGGCAAAGTGTTCGGAAGGGGCGTTATATGGGATAGAAAGAGATAGCACCATAGTGCTATCTCTCTCTCTTATACAAATAAAAGGTTCTCGGAAAAAAATCGCCCCAATCGCCCCCACGTAAAACCGCCACTGCCTAAAAAGCATGTAGCATAAATCCCATTTAACCTAAAATGCACTCAGCTTAAAACACATTTAACCTAAAATTCAATCAGCCTAAAATCCATTTGACCTAAGTGTCAATTAAAATAAATTCTGTTTAACCTAAAATGCAATTAACCTAAATCCCACACTGAGAGAAATAGATGCTACGGGGTACAATCCAGATAGTACCATGTAACATAACCTTTCTACAATCTCAGATAGTAAAATTCGTACCATCTATTTCTCTCAATACATATAACCTAAAATGCATTCAGCCTAAAACACATTTAACCTAAAATGCATTCATCCTAAATCCCATTAACCCTATAATGCAATCAGCCTAAGACCCATTTAACCTAAATTCCATTTAACCTAAAACTCATTTAACCTGAATTTGTCATTCAACCTAAAATGCATTCCGCTGAAAATCCATTTAACCTAAATCTCATTTAACTTAAATCCCATTCAACCTAAAATGCATTTAGCCTAAATCTTATTTAACCTAAATCCCATTTACCCTAAAGTCCATTTAACCTAAATTTCATTTAACTTAAATCCCATTCAACCTAAAATTCATTCAGTCTAAATCCCATTTAACTTAAATCCAATTCAACCTAAAATGTATTTAGCCTAAATTCCATTTAAACTAAAATGCACTCAGCCTAAAACCCATTTAACATAAATCCCATTTAATCTAAATTCTCAAATTCATTTAACATAAAATTCATTTAGCCTAAATCTCATTTAACTTGTGCATTTAGCCTAAATCTCATTTCACCTAAATCCCATTTTACCAACATTCCATTTAACCTAAAATGCATTTAGCCTAAATCTTATTTAACCTAAAACTCATTTAACCTAAATCCTATTTAACCTAAAATGCGTTCAGCCTAAAACCCATTTAACCTAAATCTCATTTAGCCTAAAGCCCATTCAACCTAAAATCATATAGCCTAAAATGCATTCAGCCTAAATCCCATTTAACCTAAATTGCATTCAGCCTAAATCCCATTTAACCTAAAATCATTTTTCCTAAATTTCATTGAACCTAACTATAATGTAAATTTTAGGTTAAATTGGATTTAGGTTAAATGAGATTTAGGCTGAATGAATTTTAGGTCAAATGGACTTTAGGTTAAATGAGATTTAGGTTAAGTGGATTTTAGGTTAAATGAGATTTAGGTTAAATGAATTTTAGGCTGAATGCATTTTAGGTTAAATGAGATTAAGGTTAAATGAGTTTTAGGTTTAATGGGTTTTAGGCTGAATGCAATTTAGGTTGAATGGGATTTAGGTTAAATAAGATTTATGCCAAATGCATCTTAGGTTAAATCAGATTTAGGCTGAATGCATTTTGGAATAAATGGATTTTAGGTTAAATGGGATTTAGGTTAAATGGGTTTGTGGCTGAATGCATTTTAGTTTAAATGGGAATTAGACTGAATGCGTTATAGGTTAAATGTGTTTTAGGCTGAATTGATTTTAGGCTATATGAGATTTAGGTTAAATGCATTTTAGGTTAAATAGAATTTGTTAAATAAGATTTAGGTTAAATGGTTTTTAGGCTGAATGCATTTTAGGTATATGGAATTTAGGCTGAATGTATTTTAGGTTAAATGTGTTTTAGGCTGATTGCATTTAAGGTTAAATGGTATTTAGGCTGAATGCATTTTAGGCTATATGGTTTTAGGTTAAATGGGATTTAGGCTAAATGGGTTTTAGGGAATATTCACGCTCCTCCTATTTTTTACGTAGCTTTTTTTATAATTTTTTTTTCTAAACAAAGTACAAGGCTTGTTGCATTATTAAATTAATTTCCAATTGTTTAAACATTTTTTTTTATATTTTTTGTTTTAATTAAATATTTAATTAAATAACTTTTTATTAAAATAGTTGTAAGTTTTTAAGATATTTAATCAGAACAGAAAGTATGTAAAAATATGTTTAAACAAATTAAAATTTTTTAAACAATTGAATGTATATTCAAAAATATTAACAATTTTGCAAAGTGTGTAAATAACTTTTTTATAGTTCTTTAATGAAAATGGCAAAAAACCACATTATTCTAGGTGAATTGAATGAAAAGTTGATTTTAAACAATTTTTATTGTTTAAACAATCAATTAAATTAAATAAATAAAATTATATCAATTTAATGGTTTTTCTTTTCGCTATTTAAAAAGTTGTAAGCTTTTTAGATATTAAATTAAAACAAAAAATATGAAAAAAAATTGTTAAAGCAAATTAAAATTGTTTAAACAATTAAAAATTAATGTAATAATGCTGCAAGCCTTGTATTTTGTTCAGTAAAAAAATTTATAAACAAAGGGACGTAAAAATAATATTTTAGACCTATTTACTTATAAATGCTAAATTCATGTTTAGGGGTGGTTTTTTAACGCACCCCTAGATTTACTTATTTTCGGCATTTTGCAATTTTTCTTTTAAGTATGAATTATTTTCTTCAAATTTCAATTTCATTTGTTAATTGTCAATATATTTTCTTCATTTTTATTTATTTTATTCCATTTTCAATTATTTTGTTCAATATTCAATAATTCTCGCCCTTTTTCAAATATCAATTATATTGTCAAATTTCAATACAATTCTTCAATTATTTTCTTCAAGTTCCATACATTTCCTACAATTTTTTCTATAAAAATTTCTTTAGTTTTCAATTCACAATTTAATTTTTTCTCAAAAATTCAATTTACTTCCTTAATTTTCAATTTATTTCCTCATATTTAATGTTTACTTTTTTTAATTAGTTTTACCAATTATGTATTAATTTAGCCATTTTTGTTTTAAATTGTCAAATATTTACGTTATTTTTCAGATATTTTCTTCAGTTTTCCATTTATTCTCATTATTTTTCAATTATTTTTTTCAATTATTAATTATTTTTTCCAATTTTTAATTATTTCCTACAATTTTGTAAATTCTCATTTATTCTTTTTAAATTTTATAATTATTTATTAACATTTAAATTATTTCGTCTTGTTGTCGAATATTTTCGCCAGTTTTCGAATTTTAGTGTAACCTGAAAATTATTTTCCTCATTTCTAAATTATTTTCTTTAATATTTAATTATTTTCGTCATTTTGTAATTTTTTTTTATTTTCTTAAAATTTCCATTTAATTCTGTAATTTTCCATATATTTCTTGAATTTTTAATTATTTTCTTCAATTCTCAATTATTTTCTTCAAATTTCAATTCCATTTGTCAATTTTCAATTATGTTCTTTAATATTAAAAAATTGTCGCCGTTTTACAATTATTTTTTTCGACTATCAATATGTTTTTTTAACTTTAAATTTAATTGTTCACTTACTTTATTTATTTATTTATTTATTCATAGAGTATTTTCGCTAAAAAATTTTTTTTTACTCATTTCAATTCCACTTTTTAGTTTACAATTATTTTCTTCTTTATTCAATAATTCTCGTCCTTTTTTAATTACTCTATTAAATTTTTAATTCTATTTTTCAAATTGCTATTCCATTCTTCAATTTTCAATTTTTTTTCTTTAATTTTCATTCTTTTTTTCGATTTTCACTCCAATTTTTCAATGTGCAATTATTTACAATAATTTTTCCTATAATTTTTTTATTTGCAATTATTTTCTTTAAATTTAATATTTCTTATTTAATTTTTTTAATTATTTTTTTTAGTTGTCTATTAATCTAGTCATTTTTTGAATTTTATTTTCAATTGTCAATTATTTTCGTCATTCTTCAATCATTTCTTTCAATTATTAATTATTTTCCACAATTTTTAATTATTTTGTTTTGTTGTCTTTATTCATCTAGTCATTTTTCAAATTATGTTTGCAATTGTTCATTATTTTCGTCATTTTTCATTTATTCACATCATTTTTCAAATATTTCTTTTATATATTCACTTTCTTCCGCAATTTTCAATTATTTTCTTAAAATTTTTATTTAATTCTTTAATCTTCAATTTATTTCTTTATTTCTCAATTATTTTTTTCAATTTAAAATTCCATTCTTCAGTTATCTATTATTTTCTTCTACATCCAATAAATCTCGGCTTCTTTCAATTATTTTTTAATACTTAATTCTATTTTTCAAATTTCAATTCCATTTTTTAATTTTAATTATTTTTTTCGAATTTTAATCCAGTTGTTCAATGTACATTTAATTACAATTATTCCTATATAACTTTCCTAATTTTTCAAATTGCAATTATTTTCTTTAAATTTAATATTTCTTGTTTAATTTTTTCAATTACTTTTTCAGTTGTCTACTAAGGATTTATTTCTAATCCTAATCCTAAAAAACTGGGTTTCTACTGAGGCTTATTTTTTTTAATATTAATCCTAAAAATACTGGATTTCTCTAGGTCTTCTTTCTAATCCTAATCAACAATCAACCAGCACTTTAAATAATGAATAGAATTTTTTACTTTAAAAAAAAATGGATCGTTTTATTTATTTAACCCTATTGACCAAATCCTATATTTTACGCATTTAATGTCAGCTTAGATTTAATTGTTAAATGTAAAATTGTTCAAATTTTCAATGAATTATAATATTATAATATCTAAAATTAAGAATTTTTCTAGATAATACGTGTTTATGTATTATTAAATTTGAAATATTATCAAACAATTTTAAATATATTATTGACACAAATATTAAAACGAATTTTTAAAAATAAAAAATCTAAATGTAAAAATGAGTAAAGTTCTTTAATGAAAAGATTTTAAAGGATTTTCAGAACAATAGAGAGGGGAAAGAGAGATAATAATATGATTCCGTGAAATAAAGCATACTTTTTTTCAACTATGAAAAGAGAATTTCCTGAGGGAAAAAGCGCTGAAAGAATCTTTCTGAAAAAAATTATTAATTTACTAATTGAAATAATGCAAAATAAAAGTGGATGCAGGAGCATTATATTTATATGCGCCCACAGATTCTAAAGTGAAATTTCAGCTTTCACATTTCCGAGAATCGAGTTTATTTCGCTTATTTTAAAAGTTTTTCTTATCTTTTTGCTTTTGTCTTGACCCATTGACTCTAAACGGCTGAGGTAAGTCTAATTTCAGTGCACAGTGAATATTATTTTACGAAGAACGTTTCAAGCCAAGGCTGAAATCTGCATTTCTAAAATTAAAATTATTTAGGTATATTATAAGATTATTTAATATTTTACACCGGTTTGCTTCACTTAAATTGTGTTTTTTGCATATATTTAACATATTTTATAAATATCGTAACTTTCTATTTGTACAAGTTTTTAAATTTTATTTGAAAAGTAATATTAACAAAAATAATAACAACAAAAATAATAACAACAACAACAACAACAACAACAACAACAACAACAACAACAACAACAATAATAATAATAAATAAATAATTTTTAAAAATAATAATAAAAGCTGTAATTGTAATTAAAGAATTTTCAAGTACATAAAATCTTTTCGAAAAAATGCTGCAATTTATTTGAAATAGTTAAAACGCTTTTCACAAAGAGATAAAGAAGCAGAGCACTACAATAGAAATACTGACAATGGTGAATGTAAAAAAAGTACTATATCGAAACTGAATCATTTTTTATCCTCACGAATTGAATTTTCAGAACAAGAGACCACATCGCAATTTTCCTACTTCTGGGTCAGAGAAAAATGTCCACTTTTGAAACAATTTGGGATAATTGAGTGAAATGTTAGTCATGAAACAAAAGCTTCAAGTTGCACTATTAAATATCTAGTCCAAAGTACATAACCAATAAAAGTTGAAAAACAATTAAAACATGAAATATATCGTTTCAAAACCGTGTCCTCGGAATTTCTTTTAAAATCAGAATTAGAATAATTTTTAATGAAACCTAATTATTTTAAAACTGCTTTGAACTTTTTAAAAACTATTTAAAAGTTGCTTAAAAAGATCAAAACTTGTTTGAACCTGTTTAGAACTATTAAGAAATTAGAACAAAATAAATCGGTTTAAAACAGGTTCAAAATTGTTTTCAACTTGTTCAAAACGTTTTGGATCTACTATTGAAACTGACTACAAAAAATTTAATTTAATTTGTGAGACTTGTTAAAAACTGTATTATAAACTGATTATATTTTAATTAAATAAGTTTAATTAAGTATATTTTTGGAAAGATTAAACAAAATTTTCAAACTTCAAAATGGCGGATCAAATATGGCAAACACTTTTTCAAAATTGATCAAATTAGCTTAAAATTTGTTACTCGGGGATTTTCAGGTTCGCTGATTACGAATCTGAAGTCAGATTTTCAAAATTCAAAATGGCGGATCAAATATGGCGGACATTTTTTACAAAATTTATCAAATTTATTTGAAATTTGTCACTCTGGGATTTTCGGGGTCGCTGATTAATTGTAAATTTGTTTCAATCTATAAGAGTTATAGATTCACAGCTAATGACTGAATGACAGACAGACGGACAGACGTACACCAAAATCTGCATTGAAAGAAAATCAGTTGCAAATTTTATAAAAAATTTTTACACTTTAGGGAAAAAGTCTGTGGCTGAAAGGCATAACATCATAACTAACATTTTATCGAATTTGAGATAATATCAGATTTGAGTTTATTTAGTAATGCTCTTTAAAGTTTCATAACGGTAAAGTGATTTAAATTTTTATTTACGTAGAAAATAATTAATAACATAACAACATAACTGCATTCAAATCGAAAAAAAGAATTGATATTCTTCTTTGAAGCGTTTATATTTTATTAAAATTGATAAACAGATGTAAAAACTACACTGGAAAATAGGATACAATGCCAAACACCAAAAATATTGGTTAATTTTTTGATTTTACAAAACCAAGAAAAATAACAAAAACAGATTTTTCTCAAAACAATGAAAATGCAGTTATGATGTTCTGCCTTTCAGCCACAGAAGTATCAAGAAGGAAAAAGCAATTTCAAACACTGTAAAAATTATATTGAATTTGCTACAATAAAGTTTAGAATACTAAGTTACTTTTGGACAGATTTAACAATCTCAAAGAAGATTTAATTGGTAAATATTAAATGTCTCTAGCCGCAATTAAATACTATCTATCTCTGCCATTAAAAATACTACAATTAAACTTTTTCAGTTCAAAGTTTTGACTCTGTCGACTTTTAATTAGAGAAATTAACTGAGCGAATGATTATCACTTTCTTATATAGAACTTGATCAACTTTTCAAAGCCTCTCGCAACTCTCAATTCTATTTTAATTTCTCCTGTCTCCTATTCTATACCTCCGACTAGTTTGAAAACTATTCTAAAGAATAACTTTTCGCCGACTGATAATGATATCTGGAGATAAATTAATTCAAAAGAAAAGAAGGCCTATAATGTAATATCCATCCTGTAACTGTGTAAGAGACGTTTTTTATAAGCCACAAGATTTGTGATCGCTTTATTAAAAAGTCACAGCTGCTGCTTCACCAGCGATACTCATCTGAAAATCCAAGATTTAATAAAATGTCCTGCATTTTAAGGAGAAAAATATTATCCCTTTTCATTAGTTGAAAAAGAAGAAAATAAATAAAAAAAAATTTTTTTTTTTTAATACATTAGATGGAATTTACTTTAAATCAGGCAGGCTGATCAACTTCAGATCACAGATTTGATTGACACTTAAATATATATTATTTTTCAAGTAAATAAATTAGGGGATACGTGTCTTTCTGGTTTTCAAAAAAACCATTTACAATAAAGTTATTAGTATTTCAACTTTTACTGAAAAAACTTAAAAAAACGTTCTCAAAAATTCTTTTGTGTGTCATTTTTTGTCTAATTAAGATAATTAATTTTTTTATTATAATTCTTGTAGGTACTTTTATTCTCTTTAAAAATCCATAGAAACTTTTTAAAATCTTAAAAATTAACAAAATGGCGACTGATTTTCTAAAAAGAATCCAAGTCAATTTACCTGAAAACACCACCTTCGGTTTTGATAAAAATTTTACCACAAATTGTGACTAATATAAAGAAGAAGTAGTAAAAGTTTGAAGCAGGCTAAGCCACATATTCGGTCAAGAGATTTTTTATCATTAACAATTTTTTTTTCATTATATAGAATTTTTTTTATAAGAACGCGCATCAGATAAAATTTTCTTTGATTGAAATAAATTTGTCTTATTTAATAAAGCTTTTTTAATTCTGATAAAATGTATTTTTAATTTTAAAAGACAATTATTTGTATAGAGTAAAATTTTTGATTCATCAATTAGTGAAAAATAACTAATTATTAGTTAAGAAATGACTAATTGTTAGTAAAAAAAGTAACTAAAAAATAGTTAAAATTTGACTAATTGAATTAATAAACAGAATTTTACTAAAATATAAGTTATTTTGACATAACCTAAAAGTAGATTTGACTAATAATTAGTTATTTTTTACTAAATGTTTAGTAGAAATATAACTATTTGAACTAGTGACTGAGTTTTTGCTATTAAATTAGTTATTTTTAACTAATTCAGATTTAGAGAGTTAAAAAACTCAATATAATAAGAAATTTTTTTTAATTTTTGAAAAAAAATTCTTCTGATAGCAAATGTGGTTTGGCACGGTTCAAACCTTTAAGAATTTTTTCTTATATTAGTAACGATTTGCGGTAAAATTTTAAGCAAAATCGAAGGTGGTGTTTTCGAGAAAATTGACTTAGGTTATTTTTAGAAGCTCATTCGCCATTTTGTTAATTTTTAAAATTCTTGAAAGCTTTATGTATTTTTAAAGAGAATAAAAGTACCTACAAGAATTAGAATAAAAAAATCGGGCAAGTACGAGTTACACCCGTACCAAAATCTAGGGTTCCGTACATTTATGAAACAAAGATATACCTTATTAACAAACAGAGAGCTCTAATTTGGTACACATATGTATTTTCACGTGTAGAGAACAGGAAAATTACAGGAAACATTATCTGGATTGACAGTCAAAACGTTATAAAAAAAAAAAAAAAAATGCAAATTTTCGAAAAAAAAGTTTTTTCCCTATAACTTTGACGCTATTTGAGCTAGAGGGCTAAAATTTGGTATATTTGTATATTTTTATGTACAAATTAAGAAAATTAATTAAGAACGTTCAGATTATGAAAATAATTCTACCTTCAAGTACATGAAACTTTTGCTTAATACAGGCTTGTATTTCATATAAATAACATAAAAATGAAGAATTTTTTTTTAGGGGGAGGCCCTGAAATTTTTATAGGGTTTCAGGGCTTATAAGAGTCTCGATTATAGGTCCTGTAGCAGCCTTGATCAAGCCTTGTATAAGATTAAAAAAAATTTTTTCTTTTTTTTTCATAATTTTTCAATTATTTTGAAAAAAAAGTGATAACAATTTTCAATTGCGTTTTATATCGTTTTTTTTTAATTCTGAGTACACAAATAAAAAATTTATTGGTTTAAGGGGTACTGTAGGACAATTAGGGTGAGCTCTAGCATAAGGTCCATAATCTGCATGCAAAAATACACGAGACTAACAAATTTTAGCCCTCTAGCTCAAATAATGGCAAAGTTAGAGAAAAAAAATTTTTTTTTCAAAAATTTGCAGTTTCTCCTTGACAACACTATGGCCATCAATCCAGATCATGTTCTCTATATTTTTCGTGTAATCTACACGTGAAATTACATATGTGTACCAAATTTCAGACCTCTAGGTCAAATAGTTTAGAAGTTAAGGGGGGGGGAATGGTCCATTTTAATGCATTTTTGCTAAAAAAAGTTGTTATTTCCTTGACAACGCCATGAACATCACCTTAAATCATGTTCTCTATATTTTTCGTGCAATCTACACGTGAAAATACATAAGTGTACCAAATTTCAGCCCTCTAGGTCAAATAGTTTAGAAGTTTAGGGGGGGGGGGGAATGGTTTTTGGCTACGGACGCACGAGTCTCGTTATAAGGGTTCCGCCGAACACCGAAGGTGTACGGAACCCTAAAAATTGATTATCTTAATTAGACAATCAGTTTACCTATCCTTAATTTTGCAAATTTTCAAGGCAATATAATCGGTTACTAACAATAAACTATAAATTAAAATTCTACTAATTATTTAAACAAATTATTATTGTTTAATTTCATCTTTTTGTTAATTTAAGCTACAGAGTTGCAACTTTTCAAGCTGAATGATACCAATTACTAACAATAAACTAAAAAATAACACCCCTCCAGAAATAAAAACAGGCCAAATTAAAAAAATTGCAAATTTGTATCTTAATTTGATAAAAATTTAAAATTAAACAATAATAATTTTTTTTAACATTTGGCAGAATAGTTTTTTTCAGATTGTTATTAGTAATTGGTATAATTCAGCTTGGAAAGTTGCAAAATTGCGAAAAATTGCAACTCGGTAGCTTAATTTTGAAAATTCATTAAAATTAAACAATTATAATTTGTTTAAACAATTGGTAGAATTGTTATTTTAAGTTTGTTATAAGTAATTGGTATCATTCAGCTTGAAAATTTGAAAAATAGTGGAAAAGTTGCAACTCAATAGCTTAATTTGAAAAATAGTTGAAATTAAACAATTATAATTTGTTTAAAAAATTGATAGAATTATTATTTCCAGATTGTTGTTAGTAAGTGGTATCATTTAGATTACTTACTTGCAAACTTAAGAAAAAATTGCAACTATGTACTTTAATTTGATAAAAAATTTAAATTAAGCAATAATAAATTGTTTAAACATTTAGTAGTAACGTTGTTTTTAGTTTGTTGTTAGTAATTGGTATCATTCAGTTTGAAAAATTGCGAAAATTCAGAAAAAGTTGCAACTCTAAAGCTTAAATTGATAAAGAATAAAAGTTAAACAATTATAATTTGTTTAAACAATTGGTAGAATTATTATTTTTAGATTGTTGTTAGTAATTGGTATCATTTAAATTACATATTTGTAAAATTAAAAAGAAGTTGCAACTCAGTACCTTAATTTGATAAAAATTTGAAATTAAATAATAATAAATTGATTAAACATTTGGTAGTAATGTTATTTTCAGTTTGTTGTTAGTCAATGGTATCATTCAGCTTGAAAAGTTGCAAAATTGAGAAAAATTGAGACTCGTTTGCTTAATTTGAATCAAAGTTGAAATTAAACAATTATAATTTGTTTCAACAATTGGTAGTATTGTTTTTTTTAATGTTTGTTGTTAGTAATTGGTAAACAAACAATTGATAGAATAATTCTGTGGCTGAAAGGTAAAACAGCACAAGCGACATATTCATGATTTCGAGTAAAACGTGTTTTTGTTTTTTTCTGATTTCTGTAAAATCGAAAAATAAACAAATATTTTAGGTGTTTAATATTTAATCCAGTTTTCTAATGTAGTTTTGAGATCTGTTTAACAAATTTAATGAAATTTAAAGGTTTCAGAGTATAACATCTATTATTTTTCTCGATTTTAATGTATTTATGCGATTACGTTTTTTAATATTTTCTACGTAAATAAACATTTTTATCAATTTACAATTATGAAACTTTAAAAAGTATATCTACATATATAGAAATCTGATGTTATCTCAAATTTGATAAAATGGGAGTTGTGCTGTTTTACCTTTCAGCCACAGAATTATTTCCAGTTTGTTGTTGGTTATTGGTATTATTTAAATTTTATATTTGAAAAATTAAATAGAAGTTGTAACTCTGTACCTTAATTTGATAACAATTTAAAAATAAACAATAATTAATTGTTTAAAAATTTGGTAGTAATGTTGTTTTTAGTTTGTTGTTAGTAATTGGTATCATTCGGCTTGAGAAATTGCAAAAATTGAGAAAAAGTTGCAACTCTAAAGCTTAAATTGATAAAGAATAAAAGTTAAACAATTATAATTTGTTTAAACAATTGGTAGAATTGTATTTTTAGTTTATTATTAGTAATTGATATCATTCAGCTTGAAAAATGAAAAAATTGGGAAAAAGTTGCAACTCTGTACCTTAATTTGATAAATAGTTAAAATTAAACAATTATAGACAATTGATAGAATTATTATTTTTAGTTTGTTGATAGTAATTGGTATCATTTAAATTACATATTTGCAAAATTTAAAAGAGTTTGTAACTCTGTACCTTAATTTGAGAAAAATTTGAAATTAAACAATAATAAATTGTTTAAACATTTGGTAGTAATGATATTTTCTAGTGATGCCGTCGAGCGAGGAAATCGAGGAATGAGACGATATGAGAATGAGGCGGTCCAAATTTCTCAAAAATCCTCGTCTCAAACTGTCTCTTCTCATTTCATCTCATCTCGAACCGTCTCTTCTCGTTCTCGCCTCGATTTTTTGAGGAATTTTTGCCAGATGTTGCTTTAAGCTGTCAGAAGTTCATCTATAGAACATGTGTGCGTCAGCGGACAGGCACTCGGTTCTTAGTGTTAGTAAGCCAGTGGAGCTCAAGGTTTTTCTACTGTAGAAAGGGATAAAGAAAACTGATTTCTTTTCTTACAAACGTCCAGACGGAAAAAGTACCACTGAAGTAACATCTGGTTAGAATTTCTCAAAAAACCGAGAAGAGATCGAGAAGAGACGGCCCGAGAAGAGACGAAACGATCTGAGAAATATCGAGGAAAGTGAAAGGCAAAACCGAGGAAGCTATGAGAAATCAACGAGGAAAAGTGAGAAATTCTCATTTTTCCTCGTCTCGAACGGCATCACTAATATTTTCAGTTCGTTGTTAGTCATTGGTATCATTCAGCTTGAAAAGTTGCAAAATTGAGAAAAATTGAGACTCGTTCGCTTAATTTGAATCAAAGTTGAAATTAAACAATTATAATTTGTTTAAACAATTGATAGAATTATTATTTTTAGATTGTTGTTAGTAATTGGTATCATTTAAATTACATATTTGTAAAATTAAAAAGAAGTTGCAACTCAGTACCTTAATTTGATAAAAATTTGAAATTAAATAATAATAAATTGATTAAACATTTGGTAGTAATGTTATTTTCAGTTTGTTGTTAGTCAATGGTATCATTCAGCTTGAAAAGTTGCAAAATTGAGAAAAATTGAGACTCGTTTGCTTAATTTGAATCAAAGTTGAAATTAAACAATTATAATTTGTTTCAACAATTGGTAGTATTGTTTTTTTTAATGTTTGTTGTTAGTAATTGGTATGATTCAGCTCGAAAAGTTGCAAAATTGATTAAGATTGTAACTTGGTAGCTTAATTTGAAAAATAATTGAAGTTAAACAATAGTAATTTGTTTAAACATTTGGTAGTATTGATATTTTCAGTTTGTTGTTAGTAATTGGTATCATTCGGCTTGAAAAGTTGCAAAATTGAGATGAAATTGCTACTTTGAAGCTTAAATTGATAAAGAATTGAAGTTAAACAGTAGTAATTCGTTTAAACATTTGGTAGAATTGTTATTTTTAGTTTATTGTTGGCAATTGGTGTCATTCAGCTTGAAAAGTTGCAAAAATTTGAAAAATTGCAACTCTGTAACTTAATTTAAATTAAAGTTGAAATTAAACAGTTACAATTTGTTTAAACAATTAAAGGCATTTTTATTTTTAGTTAATTGTTAGTAACTGGTTACATTCGGCTGCAAATGTTGCAAAATATAGAAAACATTGCAACTCTGTACCTTAATTTGATAAAAAGTTGAAAAAATACAATAATAAATTATTTAATCATTTGGTAGTATTGTTATTTTCAGTTTGTTATTAGTAATTGGTATCATTTAGCTTGAAAAGTTGCAAAAATGTCATAAATTGCAACTCTGAAGCTTTAATTGTTAAAGAATATAAGTTAAACAATAGTAATTTGTTTAAACATTTGGTAGTATTGAAATTTTCAGTTTGTTGTTAGTAATTGGTATCATTCCGATACCAATTACTACCTTAAATGTAGCTTAAATTTTTAAAAATATTAAATTGAACATGTATAATTTGTTTAAACAAATTAGAAATTACATGAAATAATTGTTAAAAGTCGATTTTTATATTATTTACTGAAAATCGTGCGAAAAAATGTCAAAAATCGATGAGGAACCATTTAATATTGAAATAAAAAAAAATACGTGTCTCTTTTTTTTCTGCAACAAAATGAGATGTTACGAATTTTAGAATTCGACAATATCATTATTAAGGACCACCCTATTGGTCAGCCCGACCAATTTGAAATGTATTTCATCATTAATAAAAACAAAATCACATTTTCACAAAATTACACTTTCAATTCAGAAACTTGGATTCATACAATTCAATTTTCTTTTTCAATTTGAGAATTATCGGAAACAGATATATACTCTCTTCGATATTCTACAAATCTTAATTTTCTTAGTCGGGAAATTTGCATCTTTGTTATATAAATTGTACACTAAAGCAATTATTGAAAAATTGCATTACAGCGGGATTTAATGAAGATGTCAATGTCCGACAATTTCTCCCTATTCATAAAGTGACTGAACGTCGGAAATGGTATTTGTTCGTTATAAAGGGGTGAACTTTACTTCGCACATGTCGGTGTTCACGTTACGAACAACTTTTGATGAATCAATTTGAATCCCTCGAGCCCCTAGCGAGCTCAAGTACTTTTTCAATGTGCGCCTAAGAAAGTTTCAAGTTTTATTTTTCTCGAAAAATTAAATTACATCCAATCAGATGAAAGATTTATGAATATTTTCTTGAAAGGCAGATGTTTTCGATTGAATTTCGCGCAAATTGAAATCAGAATCAGCGCTAATTATACGAGATTAAGTCAGTTGAGACTGAAAGCTCCGCAAACATCGAAGCCGATGTTATATATATTAGCCCTCTCCCATATCTCTTTAGAAGCTGGTTACAAATGTTCCAATTTCATTTTATCAAAATCCGCGTAAATCCAATCCGTAGAGGGAGTGAAGTGCTCGAATCATCATTGTAAATCCTATTTCTTCCTCATCGGTGAATTTCACAAATCTCAATATAATTACGCAATCCAGTTTAATTAAAATTGTTTCACGTTCTGCTATTCTTAAATCTTATCAAGTGATTCGCTTATCTCATAAATTTATTCTCCATTATAATTCTCGCGCTTTTATCGCGCATATAATTCGCGATGATAAAGAATATTCTAATTTTCTCACAGAGTCCTCGCTTTTATCATTTTTTTTAAAAGGCTTTGCAGTTTTATGATAAAAGCGTATAACTGCATATTAAGCCGAAAATTGCGAAATTTTGTTCTATTAGAAAATTGAGTTAAGTTCAAGACAATTATTGAGTTATAGAATGAATGTGAATAAAATTAAAAGTAAATTTATGCACCGAAAAAAAAACGATTTTCTAATATATCCTATATATTAGGAAAACATATTCTTATACAAATTTCTTTAATAATTTTTTACTTTTCTTAACTTTAATTTTTAATTTCTGTTTACCTTGAATGTGGTAGCTATTTTTTCTTTTTCCAATTATTTTATCTAAATTTTAATATACTTTTTACTTTATATATTTTCTAGTTATTTTCCGCTATTTCTTACACTGTTAAAAATTTTTGTATTGTGCTTCATATACATGTAACTGAAATTGAATTTAAAATACTATTATATATTAAATTTCATATACATGCATATTGGAATTCATGTAACGTTATGAATTTTCAGATACATGTATAGCAAATTTAATAATCTCAAAAAACTGATCAAAAACCCGAAAAAAACAAAAAATTTTTTTTGTTCGAGACACTACGCTAGTGTATTTGTACGTATTTTTCATCTCTTCTGAATCCGAAACCGATGTCAAAATAGTAATATAAGCTAGAATTTTTTAGCTAATCTCAAAAAGCTGTTTTTTTCGGGTTTTGAGCAATTTTTTGAGATTATCTCAAACACTTTAGCCAATCTGGTTGTTTTGAATTTAGATTCAGATTCAGTGGAAAATAATACGTCGGAATAGACAAGCATATTGTCAAGGGTCAAAAATTTTTATTTTTTAAAATTTTTTTTTGGTTTTCTTGGGTTTTTTCGGGTTATTTTTTAGTAGCTTTTCGAAATTATCTCAAACATTTTAGCTAATCTGGTTATTCTGATTTCAGATTCAGATTCAGCGGAGAGAAATACGTAGAAAAACAGTAGCGTAGTGTCTTGGAAAAAAACTTTATTTTTTTTGTGGAGCTGTGTAATTATTCTTGGATCAAGAATAACTATACATAAATCAATAATAACGATCCTTACTCTAAGTACATATTCTTGAACCAAGAATATTTATACTCTCTAAATCTGAAATGGTTAAAAACTACCATTTTAACAGTGAAAACTCGTTTACCATTTCAAATAGTAATTTTTTACAAAAACTTTAGTAAAAACTACAAATTTAATTAATCAAAGTAATTTTAGGTTAGGTTAAACTACTAAAAGAATTAGTAGATTTCTATTTACAAATTACATTAGTTATTTTTTACCATTTAATTAGTTAAATTTAACTGCTGAATTAGTACTTTTTTTACTATTAATTAGTTATTTTTTAGTCATTCAAAAAGAGAAAACTCGTTCACGATTTTGACATCTATAAATGGTAGTTTTTAAGTAATTCAGATTTAGAGAGTAGACATATAAAAAAGGGCTTATTTTAATAATTTTTTATTAAAAGATGGAAAAAGAAATCGGTTTCAAAAATTGCAATCATTCTTTTTTATTTTAAATATTCTGCAATTTTTTCAATTATTTATTTCATTTTTTGACAACGTATCATTGTTTTTGTCATTTTACAATTATTTTCCCCAATTTTTAATTATTCTTATTTTATAAAATTATTTTCTAAGATTTTAAAATATTTTTCTTCAGTTTTTAAATATTTTTAAATTTTTTTATCATTTCCAAACTTCTAAACTATTTATCTGATATTTCAATTATATAATTCAACTTTTAATTATTTATATTATTTTTTTATTATTTTTTTCAATTTTCAATAACTTACGTTCTTTTTCATAATTTCCAAAAAGTTTTTAATTATTTTTCTGAAATTCACATTATATTATTCAATTTTCTATTACATCTATAATTTTCTTGTATTTTATGTAAATTCTGTATTTTTTACAATTATTTCTTTCAAATTACAAATTGTTCTGTTTAATTTTAAATTATGTTTAAATCTTTTTTTAATTATTTTCTCTAATTTTTAATTATTTTCTTTTTTTTCAATGAACTTCTAATAGTTTCAAGTATTTTTCTGAAATTTTCTGTAACTTTTCTTTATTGAAAATACATTCTGTAATTTTTTCAATTATTTTCATAAATTTGAAATTATTTTTTCATTATTTTTGTCAATTTTTAATCTTTTTTATTATTTTTAAATTAATTTCCTAAATTTTTAATTATTTATTTCAATTTCAATCTTTTTTTTCAATTTTATAACTTCTCTATCTTTTATTTTATAATGATAAGTCGTGTGGATAAAATATTCTTGATTAAAAGACGAACTTATTATGGTCTATATAAAGTATATATTTTTCTCGAAATTGATAGAATTAATGGCTATTTTTTATTTTTAAAGAAATTCAATTTTGATTTTTTTTTGCATTATTATAATCTACTGCATCCTCTATGAGGTAGCAAATTATTTCGCTTACATGGAAATGAAATTTTTATGTATGAAAATAATTTTTACCTAATTTAAATTACTTTCGCCTATTTTTAATTGTTTTCATTATTTTTTTTTCAATGCAAACTTTGCAATTATTTTTTTAAATTTCAATTATTTTTTTAATATTCAATTAATTTTGCAATTTTTTGCAATTTTAAAATTTTATAATTTTTTATAATTTTTTTATAATTTTATAATTTTTTATTTATAAATTTTTTACCATTTTTGTAAGGGTTTATCAGTAATTACTGGACATTACGAGTAAGGTAATTACTTAGATTTTCGTAATTGACACAAGCCCATCACTAGCCGTGCTCGCCGAGCAAAAATACACTACAATTTTTACAACACTTTTAAAATATTTCTGCACTTATCCCTTCTCTAAAAAGTATCGAAAAATTCCTTTTTTCAAACCCTCTCATTCTATACAAAAATGTACCCTCATTTTTTCCTCGTGAATTGCATTGTTTCAAACTCGAATGTGACTTCCTGGAGACGGCCCTTATACACTATTGAGAACTTTTTTTTTTTTTTTGTTTCATTGATTCACTAACAATAAGCAGAAATCACATATACCAACTGCGATCTGCATATATACTCTATATATTAGGGTGGTCCAAAAAAAGGTGACTTTTGGATTTTTCAAAATCGTTGAACAGTTCCATATTCTTTATAATTGGTAACGGCTTAAATATTTTTTAAAAATTTTGTTGATCAATAATTGAGCTTGCGCACAGCGTTTTTCTCTCTTATGGGATTATTGTGAAATTAACACGTAAAATAAATGCATTTTTTTCCATGCTCAATTTAACTTCCTTATTAAAATTTTAATATAACGCCGGTCAAGGAACTGATTGATGAAGAGTGAAATAATCTTTTGCAAAAAAGTAAACTAAGTTTTAACAATATTTATAGCTGTTATTTAGTGTCAAAAAACACTATTTTGGCACTTTTCAAGGGCGGTTTTCAGCTACTTAATATCAATTTTTTTATTTAAAATTGACACTAAAGAAAATTAATCTTTTGGTAATGGCTTACTGTACAAATTAAAAATGTAGTTTAATATTAAACAGGTCAATTATTGATTTAAAATTTCAACTTTTTGAACGAAAGTTGGTTTACAACCATCATAAAAGTGAAAGCGATACGGGCCTTACGACGCAACCGATGATGAAAAAAAGGGTTTGTGTCAGGGTAAAACCCAAGTTTTTTTTGTACACTGAGAAAAATGTTTAGTCATAGCAACGAAAATTTGGTTGAACCAACCAAATTATTTGGTTGTTATTTAATCAACCAAACTACATATTTGGTTGAGACAACTAAATTATTTGGTTCAGTGTTGTTTGTTGGCATAACAAAAACTTTTGGTTGTCATAACTATATTTTTTTATTCGGGATAACAAAAATTTTGGTTGTCATAAAAAAATTTTTATTTAGGAGCTAACTAACCCAGGTGCGAATTTTTGGTCGGCCAATACATATAATTACATAATTCACATGTTATTAATTTAATTACACAAATATAATCAGATGAGAATGTAGAAATTTCATATTAATGAAAACCTGAAACAGAAAAATTTCATTAGTCATGAAGATTCGAACCCGGGTTTTTAAGCTGCCAGTCCAGTAGGCTAACCACCAGCCCATGAGAGATATGAATGACCAATATGGAATAAACCTTATAGCTAGACAGTTCAGTAACAGACACCGTTGGCACAACTATCAAACCCAGGTTCGGCCGACCGTCTGGAATTGGTTTTTATTTAGATTTTATTTATATTATTATCGGCAGCTTACTTACAAACTAATCACCAATTTTTTTTAATAATTGTTTGGTTGTCACAACCAAATTATGTTTGGATGTCACAAACAATTTCTGTTTGGTTGTCACAACCAAATTATGTTTGGATGTCACAAACAATTTCTGTTTGGTTGTCACAACCAAATTATGTTTGGTTGTCACAACTAAATTATGTTTGGTTGTCACAACTAAATTATGTTTGGTTCAACCAAATAAGAGCAACAAAATAATATGGTTGTCCCAAACAACTTGATGTGTTACGCCAACCAAATCGTTTTGTTATACCAATCAGAATATTGTTGTTACAACCAACAATGGTCAACTAAAAAATATTGTTGGTAAAACTAAACCTTTTTTCTCAGTGTAGAAGCTCTAAATAGGCTTGAAATTCCTTGGCTACTGTAAACTACCAAGTCTTTGTAGGAAAGGATTTTCATTATTTGCAATAAGTATTTCGTCAAAAAAAACTGTACGAAAGAGAAGAAATCTTTAGGTCCTGTGCGCAAGCTCAATTTTTGATCAAAAAATTTTTAAAAAAATGTTTAAGTCGTTACTAATTATAAGGAATATGAAACTGTTCCACGATTTTGAAAAATCTCAAAGTCACCTTTTTTTATTTATGACACAAGGACCTAAAATGGCACTTTATAGTACGAGTATGTATCGTAATACGAGCCTAAGTCCAATCGCAGCCGAGGCGAAGTAGAGGTGGTGACGAGGCTTCACCGAACGTAGCCGAGGCGAAGCCGAGGTGAAGTGAAGATATGAAGCCGAGGCTCCACCGAAAAGTAGCCGAGGCTCTGATGTGGCTGTGGCGAGTTGTACGATACACGAGAACTTAAGTGCCGAAAGGGTCCAAGTGTCATATAACATTTTTTATCAGACCAAAAAATAAGAATTCGAACCTAGGGAGAGGTGGTTATTGTAAAAAAAGGCCTCCGGGGGCATTTCTAGGTGGGAGTAGGTCGACAGACTTAGAAATGCCCCCGGAGGGCGGCGAAACCGTGAACAGCCGTGACGTTTGGGCTAGTTTGGGCAGCTGTACCATAAAGTAAAGGTCAGCTGACCAGCGTCAGCCAATCAGATTGCGACTTCATTTACTTCACGGCCTAGGCCGTGAAATGAGCTCTTAAAGGTTCCCAAACAAGTAAAATCTAACTTTTGATGTAAGTGTGATAAAAAAATATTTAAGTCTGAAAAAACTACAACTTGCTAGGTTTATTTAAATAATAGTTAAAAATTAACAATAATAATTTTTTAAACACAGTAAACTAGGTGAGAATTATGTCCATTTCATGGACATTTCGCTTCTAAGTAAGAAAAATAATTTGCTTCCTCATAGAGGAAGCAAGAAATTAATAAAATATAAGTTAATTGGGGAAATTGTTAAAAAAAAATTTTTAATAAAAAATATCGGGCAAGTACGAGTTACACTCGTACCAAGTCGAAGGGTTCCGTACCGCTCTAATTTTTTTCAATTATATGAGTCAGAGATTATTTGAATAATAATTTAAATAATGATAAATTAAAATAATTTTTTTTATTTTTAAAGAAATTTAAGTATAAACTTAATGATTTTTATAAGATTTAAAATTTCCAATTAAATAGACTAAACTTTTTTATATAATTTTAAATTTTAAAGCCAAAAGAATTTTTTTTTTAATTTTTTTTAATTTTTTAACTATTAAAGTAATTTAAACATAAACATAAACATTTTGTACAAAAAAAACAATCTGAAACTATAAAATATTGTAGCTGTTTAGAAGAAAAAAATTTTTTTTGGTAAAATTTCAGTTTTTTGGAAAAAATGTTATGATAATAATTTTAAACCACAATTTTTATGGTTTTATAAAAAATTCTGCATAAAATTACACATTTTTAACCAATTCCCAACCTTTCAGGATAAATACGCTGAGCGCTAGCATAGGGGTTTTTTGTCATTTTTCAACTTTTCATTAATAACTTTTGAAAATTAAGTCCAGCAACGTTCGCTATATTTTTCCTGTAAACTACACATAAAAATACCTAGGTATACCAAATTTCAAACCTCTAGGTCAAATGGTTTAGAAGATAAGGGGGTGGGAAACATTTTTTTTTAAAAAAAAAAGTTTTTCCTTGACAACGCTATGACCATCACCTCCAATCATGTTCTCTATATTTTTCCTGAACTCTACTCGCGAAAATACATATGTGTACCAAATTTCAATACTCTAGGTCAAATAGTTTAGGAGATAAGGGGGGGGGGGGGGTAAATAGGCATTTTAATGCATTTTTTGAAAAAAATCTTGTTATTTCCTTGACAACTCTATGAACATCACGTTCAATCATGGTCGCTATATTTTTCCTGTAATCTACACGTGAAAATACATAAGTGTACCAAATTTCAACTCTCTATCTCAAATAGTTTGGCCGCTAGGGGGGGGGGGGGGGGGTAATGGTTTTGGGCGACGGACAAACGAGTGAAAACATAAGGGTTCCGTTTGGACACTTTGTGTACGGAACCCTAAAAATGAAAAAATATGAATTATTTTACGAATTCTTGATTAATTATAAAAGTTATATAGGTCAATCCGGCGGCTAACGGAATGGAAATAATTCAACATCAATTGTACCCCTTAAAATTAAACGAATTTGTTTAAAACTTGTTACTCGGGGGTTTTTGGGGTCGCTGATTACGAATCTGGAGTCAAAATTTAAAAATTCAAAATGGCGGATCCAATATGGCCGATAATTTTTCAAACATTCAGACTGACTCTCTAAATCTAAATTAGTAGTTTTCTACTAAGAATTAGTAGTTTTCTACTAAAAATTAGTCAAATTCATCGCTCATTTTTCTCTAATTCATATAGTAGAAAACTACTAATTCTTAGTAGATAACTACTAATTCTTAGTAAAAAACTACTAATTCTTAGTAGAAAACTACTAATTCTTAGTAGAAAACTACTAATTGAAATAGTGAAATTTTACTTTTAAAAAAAGTAGATTTTTTTACTAATTTAATTAGTAGTTTTCTACTACAAAATTAGTAGTTTTCTACTAATTCTTAGTAGTTTTCTACTAAGAATTAGTAAAATTCTTACTATTTTAATAGTAGCTCACTTTTCGCTAATTCATTAGTAGAAAACCACTAATTCAGATTTAGAGAGGATGAATTAGTTGATTTTTAAAAATTCGTGCGCCATTATTGGATCCGCCATTTTGAATTTTTAAATTTTGACCCCAGATTCGTGATCAGTGACCCCAAAAATCCCCGAGTAACAAGTTTCAAGCTAATTTGTTTGACTTTTGCTTAGAGCCTATATTTAGGTATTTCGGCAGTCTAAAGGTTAAACAAATGAAAAATACATAAAAATATATATAAACATTCGTAAATTGACAATACGTAACAATTTTCTTGAAAAATCCTAAAGAATCTATTAATTTATAATTAAAAAAAATTATCATTTTTTTTGCATTTATGGGGGTTGTTTATAACCCTTTAAAAATTAGTTAATATTAATAAATTATTAAATAAATTATGGAAATGGAATATTGTTGTTTGAGGACTTTTCAAGATGTGATTCGCAGTATTGCTATTTTGAGTGCGGTTTTTTCTATTTTGTAGCGAATTTACGAAAAAGAGCGTTTTTTCCCATGTAAAATCAATGGGAAATTTCAAGGGGTTTGCGCCACCCCTAAATATTGTCCAATTTCAAACAAACAAAAAATACGGGTATATTTTTTCCGATTTGGAAACTTTTTGTGGTGCAGCAGCAAAACATTTCAACAATTTTTTGTTACTGTACATTTTTGGACCACCCTACTCTATATACAATATACATATATTATTTGATTACTGAACTAGAATCGATAATTAATAACGCATTGAGAAGCAGGACAATTAGGTTGAAACTTGGACGTTATTCACAAAAGGGAAGTTTCATTCACATTGAAATGACCTGTGTGTATATATATGAAAGGGGTTAAGCTGGTGTCAGTCTGGGGATGTCTCTCTCCGACTCTCTCTTGCCAGTAGGGGATTTCGAAATCCGGGATAGGGACGACTGTCTCTGTCGCACTACTATATAATACCTACCACGAGAAGCACGAGCACGAGGCCTACCCCAGTCCTTTTCCACGCGGTGCAGGTCGGGGAAGTTTTGCGCAGGGGATCGCGCATTGCCAGAGCCAACTGACGGAGCAGATCGGGGGCTGTTCAGTTGCCCGCGATTCGGCGTTTGGTGTAAACCAAATCGGGATCACATAAACCCGTTTTCCCGCACGACGACCTCTCCTTCCCCATGGAACTGACCCCGTGACCGAATCGCGCGATCGTCGCTTAAAGGGAGACAGTAAGGGATGAAGCGCTCCACGTTCTGATCCACCGCCAAACGAGGTGCTTATCTCGATATCTCTCTCAAGCAATTTTTCACTCTAACTTGGAGAATCAAATTCAATTGTCCAATTCATTTTGCCCGACACACGTATTGGTTACTATATTATATTAAAGTATCTTTTAAACGAATCAACACCGGGATTAAAACAGTTTCGAATTATTCATGCAACTTAGTTTTTTACTGGGGTGAAAATCCCTTTTGGTTATAATTCAATTTGAAAGGTGCCTTTCAATCCTGAAGCTCTCTAAATGTTTATTAAAATTTTTGACGGAATGACTTTCGCTTTTAATAAGTTAAGGGTCGAACCATGTCGGCAAAAGTCGTTCTTTGATTCTCTGTTGTTTTTAATAAAAAACAGAAACTATAAATGAGGAGAACTTTTTTAAAAGTCGATAAAATTTTGCAAAAAAGTAGAGATAAAGACAAATTTAACATATTAAGAACCTTCTATCAGTCGGTGTTAAAATTTAAAAAAAATTATTAAAAAAGAATTTAAAATTTTAAAAAATTTGTACTTCGCCAAGATGATTTGAAATTTCAACTTTTTTTTCTCTCTAAATCTGAATTTGTCAAAAATTAGTAATTGAATGATGAAAAGTCGTCGACTAATTAAATTTGTAAACATTTCTACTAAGAATTAGTGAAATATTAATAATTGTTAGTGAAAATCTACAAATCGATAGTAAAAACAACAAATTCACATTTGTAAAACACTAATATGAATTTGTAGTTTTTTTACTATGAATTTATACTTTTTCACTGACAATTAGTGATATTTTCCTAATTCTTAATAGAAATTTTTACAAATTTAATTAGTGGACGACTTTTTATCATTTTATTAGTAGTTTTTGACAAATTCAGATTTATCAAAAATTGTCTAATAAAGTTAAAAAAAGTCTTCTTTTAAGGTAGACAAGCTGTCTTGTTTTAAGATGCAACATTTTTAAGACAGCCCTTGCTTATTTTACAGATTTTTCTCTTGCTTTAAACTGTGATAAAAAAAATTACAACCTTCAAATTTGCATAAAAATGTGAAGTACAAATAAATTTAAAAAGGTAAATTTGAAATTATTGTAAATTCAGCTTGATTATGATTAGTTTCAAAAAGCCGATATATGTATTAAATGAATTAAAAACCGTTTTGACTATATTTCAAATAAAAACTACTAATTGGTAGTAAAAAACTAATAATTTCAATAGTAGCATTAATAAATAAATTGACTGTCTGCTACCAATTATCATACTTTTTATTTTAGTAGAAAGGTTTTAAGACACTAATGTTATTTATTCTATGATAAATAAAGTCTCCGAAAACAGCAAAAAAAAAACTTTTTTGTCCAAGACTCTACATTTGTGTAATCCTACGTCATTTCTTCGCTGAATCCGAATCCGAAGTCAGAATAACCAGATTGACTAAAGTTTTTAGATAATCTCAAAAAACTGCTTAAAAACCCCAAAAAACTCAAAAAAAAAATTTTTTTGTCTGGGACAATATGCTAGTGTATTCCTACGTATTTTTCTCAGCTGAATTTTAATCCGAAGTCAGAAAAACCAGATTGGTCTCTGAATGAGATTTAGAGATAATCTCAAAAAACTGCTTAAAAACCCAAAAAAAACCACAAAAAAATATATTTTTGTCCGGGACAATATCCTAGTGTTTTTCTACGTATTTTTCTGCTCTGAATCCGAATCCAAAGTCAGAATAACTAGATTTGCTAAAGTGTTTGAGATAATCTAAAAAAATTGCTCAAAAACCCAAAATAACCTAAAAAAAATTTTTTTTTGTTCGGGACAATATCCTAGTGTTTTCCTACGTATTTTTCTGCTCTGAATCCGAATCCAAAGTCAGAATATGTAGATTCGCTAAAGTGTTTGAGATAATCTGAAAAAACTGCTCAAAAACCCCAAAAAAACCAAAAAAAATTTTTTTTTTTTGTGACAATATGCTAGTGTATTCCTACGTATTTTTCTCAGCTGAATTTTAAACCGAAGTCAGAAAAACGAAATTGGCTAAAAGTTTGTAGATATTTTCAAAAAAAACTGCCCAAAAACCCCAAAAAAACAAAAAAAAAATGTTTTTTGCCCGGGACAATATGCTAATGTTTTCCTGCGTATTTTTCTCTGCTGAATCCGAATCCGAGGTCAGAATAACTAGATTCGCTAAAGTCTTTGAGATAATCTGAAAAAACTGCTCAAAAACCCCAAAAAACAAAAAACAAAAAAATTTTTTTGTCCGGGACAATATGCTAGTGTATTCCTACGTATTCTTCTCCGCTGAATTTTAATCCGAAGTCAGAAAAACCAGATTGGATAAAATTTTTGAGATAATCTTAGAAAACTACTGAAAACCACCAAAAAATCCGTTTTTTGAGATTATTTCAAAAATTTTAGCTAATCTGATAATTTTGACTCTGGATTCGGATTCAGCAGAGAAAAATACTTAGGAATACAGTAGTGCAGTCTCCTGGACAAAAAAATTTTTTTTTGCGTTTTTGAGCATTTTTTTGAGTGTTCATTTTTTTGTGTGAAATTAACATTGAATTCTTAAAAGATAAATATACTATTTCGCAATTTAATTTAATTTAGTCCGTTGAAAGTAAACACGTTTAATTTAGTCAATCGAAAGTAAATGTTTATTATAATCATTCGAAAGTCAATTTGCTTGAATCAATCATTCGCAAGTACAGATAGTTTAATTAATTAAAAGGAAAATTTTAATTAATCGCAAAAGTCAAAGTTTAATCAGAAAATAAAAAAAAGTGAAGTAAAATTTAAATTTAGTTATGGATTGTTTACTGAATCGAATGACAAGACGATTTAAAGAACATCTTCACATGATCAGAATGTAAAATTGTAATAATTATATTCATGTATCTAGATAATTTATAATGGCTAAAAAGTAAAAATTTAATTTAATTCAATCAACAAAAATATTTTTGATTAAGTTTCATTTATAATCAATAACAATATTTAATTCAATTAACAGGAAGTATGTCTCAATATTATTAAAAGATTTTCATATCAATCAATGAAACATGTGCGCCTTCAGTTTCACTGGGAGATATTAATGCCCATTAAATCATATCAACAAAAATAAATTTTAATTAGCAAAATAAATTCACTTCAATAAATGAAAGCTACAAATTTCAATTAACGAAAGCAATGCAAAGTAAAAAAATTTTAAATTTTTTTTACGTTGACACGCATTGTCAATAACTCATTCGTTGTCAAACTTATATTTATCATCGCTTCTTTAAAGTTCCAAAAAAAAATCCTTGAAGTTTCCTTCTTCTCAAAAAACATATTTTAAAAACTTTTCCAACTTGTTTCTTTAAAAAACAAACATATTTATTTAACTCTTCAACTTGTTTCTTTGCAAATAAACTTATATTTTTAAAACATTTTTTTTTGTTTCTTTTGTAAAAACTGGTTTTTTGGACATTTTTCTTTTGAGCAGAAACGTGATTAATGAGGTGCTAAGGACATATGCTAAAAACAAAATACATATAATTAGACCAACTGTTCTTTCTCCTGATAACGGTTACCATGTATATTATGAACCGCATACTCTAAAATTGGTATCGTAACCACTGCATTGGATAAATTTGAGATGGTAATCAGCATTATATAATAACTGTTCTGCGGGTAGTACATTTCTCACCATTAAATTTTATCTAATTCTCTCTCTTGTAATTAATATTGACAATTGGGATAAAAAATTTTCTGCACGATTTAAACAACTTTGAATAAATGAACATGCAAATATGTATAATTTAAATATTAATCTTAATTAAGTGAAATGCATACTCTTTATCTATATAAATCAGTAGAAATCATCTAATTCATATAACTATGAAAGCGCCACTAATTCAATCGATAAAATTATTCTTAATTGTTAATCCACACACTGTAAAAACAGGTGTCTTACAAGTGTCTAATTTTAAGACATAAGACGTTTAGAAAGCGTCTTACAGGCATTTTTAAGGCACTATCTCAATGGTTTAAAATTAAGCTACCTCAAAATGTCTTAAAAGTGAGGACAAAATAAGACACTTGTTTTTAGAGTGCAGTTTTCTGTTAAATAGTCTTAAAAATTATTGTTAATTATGGTTAAAACTATGTAACAATCCTATTTAAAAAAATTTTGGATATTAATAATTTAATAGGATAAAAATAGGTTTTTTAGTTCATGAAATATGACGTTGTAATGTTGTATCTTTTATTCACAAAGAAATTGAAATTATTGAGATTGTAGCATATACTAATATAATAAAGATAAGAAAACGGTTATACAAGTTACTTATTTATATGCATCTTTACTTCATAATTAATGAAGCGTTATTAAAAATGACTGTACGTCGATGAACATGAAAAATAAGTTTCATCAAGTTCTTCACTCGAAATTAATTATACTTTTTCAATTCAATGTTATTTTATTATGTATATACCTTTCAGAAAGCGTTCATTAAATATGATTGAATAATACAATATGAATTAATATAAGAAAAATATGATTGAGTATTGAATGTACATCACATACGTTAACTTTTCATTTCATATATACTCAATTCATCAAGATTACATAATTCAGAATGCATAAATCTTCTTGCTTATGTATTTTTACCGTGCCCTGTATTCATTACTATAAAAAGTTAAATATTTCAGATAGAATCCATAAGGTTTAGAAGAAATGAGTCTTTTCTGCAAAGAAAACATGTTATTCAATACCATTATAATATAGTAACCAATACCATATTCATGCCTTTATAAAAAACCAGAAATAAACGATTCTTTTGATGCGAAAGAATTGTATTGTAAAAAACAGGTACTGTAAAAATCTAATATAACAAAGATAAGAAAACGGTTATACAAGTTATACATATTTAAAAAAAAAAGCATTTTCATTTGTTTATCAAAATGTTGAACAAATGAAATGAAAATTATCTTTGTTACGTCAAAATCACCTTTTTCTGAATGAATCGTTAATATTTTAGATAATCTGATATACTTTTTTTCTCGTGGGACAAATCGCTTACTGAACCATCTGTTTCGAATAAAAGCAATTTTCATTTATATACTACAACACTTTAAACATATGTATCTTTTCCAATATTGGAAACTTCTTTATTACAATGGTTGAAATTGTATAGAAGCAGCAGAAAATGTAATTGCTTTTCGGTATATTATTATCTTTTACTTTTCACTAAATTGCTACCATTATTTACAACTTTTATCAAATTATATAGACATACATTATCGTATTAAACTTTACCTACAAATTTTACAGTTTAAAGATATATTTTCATATACTTTTTCCTTTTTCTTATAAAACTGAAAGGGAATATCTCTTATCCAACGGAAAGACGGTTTCCAGTTTTATTGAAGAGGAAATCTTTTTCAGCCGGAAGCTTGGTTTTTCCTGTGTTTACTTCGGTACATAAATCTTGATAAAGATACGGCTAACGTTAAAGTATATATACCGTGTATTGACGTACAATTGTGCAATATTCAATACCTTTATTTTATATATTTAATCGGTCGATGAGTTTAAACTTTAAATACAAATTATTATATTTAACTAATGCTAACATCAATATTGGACTACTACCATCTAAGTCTATATAATATTATTATTATCATTATACTTCTATCGTTTAACCGTAAATGAAAAAATAACAATATGATTAAATTATTACCTCTTTCTTTAACAGTTACAAAATATAAATAACAAAATAATTTGTCCAATATTCAATACTGTGTATTTCAAGAATTTCAACTAACTTTAGTTCAACAATTCATTTTCGTAATCTCAGGCTTCACATTGATAATGAAGAATATTTTCGGGAAAATAGGGAACTCAATATACAAAAATAGGGAACTTTTAGGGTACTTTAAAAATTTTAAGAATAAAGATAAATGAATTATATACAGTAGAATTTCAATTTTATTTGGGTAGGACAAAATTACAAAGTTGTAGGATAAAAAAAATATAATTACAGAATTTTTAAATTAATAAAAAAAAAAAAGAAAATAACTATAAATTGTGGAAAGCAATTTAAAACTGATAAATAACAATTCAAAATTATAGAAAATGAATGCAGAAATTCAGAAATAATTGAAAATTCAAGATAATAATTGAAATAAAAATTATGAGAATAATTAAAAATTGAAGAAAATAATTGAAAAAAAAATAAAAATAATTGACAATTGAAGAACATAATTGATAAATGAGAAAAATACTTTGAAAGAGTAAATATATGAACCAAGAGCAAATAATTAAAAAAACATAAGAATAATAGTAAATTAAAAAAAAATTAAAAATTTAAGTAATTAATTACAAAATAATGAAGATAATTAAAAACTATTCCTATAATTAAAAAATTATAGAAACAGGTGAAAATTGAGGACAATAATTGAAAATTGAGAAAAAGATTGAAATTTGAAAAAATTAATTTAAAAATAATGACAATAATTAAAAAAAATTTTAAAATTGATGAAAACAATCGAGAATTGAGAAAAATAATCAATAATAATGAACATCATTAAAAATGTGAAAAAAAAAACAATTTAAAAAAGATTATAAAACTAATCAAAATTAAAAGAAAAAGTTCAAATTTGAGATAAGTAATTAAAGATTTAATAAATCAATTTTAAAATAATTTAAAAAAATAAAAATTGTTTCCACAAGTGCAAAATTATAGAAACAACTGAAAATTGAAGACAATAATTGAAAATTGAGAAAACGATTGAAAATTAAAAAAAATTAATTTAAAAATGATGAGAATAATTGAAAAAAAATTAAAATTTATGAAAACAATCGAAAATTGAGAAAAAAAATAATGAGCATAATTTGGAAAAATGGAAAAAAAACAATTAAAAAAGATTATAAAACTAATCAAAATTAAAAGAAAGAGTTCAAATTTGAGATAAATAATTAAAATTTTAATAAATCAATTTAAAAATAATTTTAAAAATTAAAAATTGTTTCTATATTTGCAAAATTATAGAAACAACTGAAAATTTGAAGACAATAATTGAAAATTGAGAAAATGATTAAAAATTGAAAAAATAAATTTAATAATGATGAAAATAATTTAAGAAAAAATTAAAAATCGATAGAAACAATCGAAAATTGAGAAAAATAATTGAAGATTTATAAAACTGATTAAAAAATGGAGAAGGTAATTTAAAGTCAAACAAATCCATGAGAGGATTAAAAAACAAATTAAACATTGTAAACAAAGAATTGAAATTTAAGATTAATAAATAAAGATTAAGTTAATCGAACAGAAAATAATTTTAAATTTGAAAAAAAAATAGAAAAATTGATTTATTTCATTATTTATTTAAACCCAATTAAAATTCTAAAATTCATTAAAATTTTTTTTAATTAATTGAAATTTGATATATCGAAATGGTTAAAGGTACAGTAAAACAGTTAAAAAATAATTTAAAACTTTATAATTTGGAAAAATTGAAAAAAAAACAATTAAAAAAGATTATAAAACTAATAAAAATTAAAAAGAAAGAATTGAAATTTGAGATAAATAATTAAAGATTTAATAAATCAATTTACAAATAATTTAAAAAATTAAAAATTGTTTCTATAATTACAAAATTACAAAAAAACTTAAAATTGGAGGCAATAATTAAGAATTGAAAAAATTAATTTAAAAATGATGAGAATAATTAAAAAAAAATTCAAAATTGCCGAAAATAATTGAGAAATGAGTAAAATAATTGAAAATGAGGAAACTAATTAAAAAATGATGATGGTAATTTAAAGTCGAAGAAATCAATGAGAAAGTTAAAAAACAAATTAAACATTGAAAACAAAGAATTGAAATTTAAGATAAATAAATAAAGATTAAGTAAATCAAACTGAAAATAATTTTAAAAATTAAAAATTGAAAAAAAAAAATTTCAAACTTATAGAAATAATTCAAAATTGAAGACAGTAATTTAAAATTAAGAAAATATTTGAAAATTAAAGAAATCAATCGAGATTTGAGAAATATAATTTTTAAAAATTACAGAAAATACATCAAATTAAAGGAAATAATTTTAAAAAATAGAAAAAATAATGATAAATTTTTAAAAATAATTGAAATTTGAGATAAATAATTGAAAATTTAGGAAATTATTTTAAAAAAATACCGAAAGTAATTGTAAATTTGAAAAAAAAAATTTTAAATTTCCAAAATTCATTAGAAATGCTTTTAATCAATGGAAATTTAAAATAAATGACTAAAGGTTTAGTAAATCAGTTAAAAAATAATAATTTTAAAAATTATAATTTGGAGAAAAATTAAAATTATCTAAATTATTGTCTAAATTATAGAAATAAATTAAAATTGAAGACAGTAATTTAAAATTTAGAAAATATTTGATAATTCAAGAAAACAATTGACAATTGAGAAAAATAATTAAAAAATAGCAAAAGTAATGATAAATTTTTAAAAATAATTGAAAAATTCTAAAATTTATTAACAATTTTTTTAATTAATTGAAATTTGAAATTAATAATTAAAGGTTTAGTAAATCAGTTTAAAAATAATTGAAAAATTTACAATTTGAAGAAAAAAATTGAAAAATTAAAGAAAACAACTGGAAAATGATAAACACAATGAAAAAATAATGAAAAAAATTAGAATGTAAAACAATAATTGCAAGTTTTGGAAATTAATTGAAAAATAATGAAAATATTTAATAAGTAGAAAAAAGAATTTAAATTGAATAAAATAATTTTAATTTGATGAAAATAATTGACAGTTTATGAAATTAGGCAAATAATAATACAAATAAGTATGAATGGTAGGAAAATATTAAGAAATAATGATAAACATAATCGTAAATTGAAGAAAAGAATTGGAATCTGAGAAGAAGGATTGAAAATTCAGTCAGCAAATCTATTGAAATATAATTTAATAAATGAAAAAATGAAGAAAAAAATTCAAAAATGGTACAAATAATTGAAGATCGAAAAAATAATACAAATTTAAAGATTGAAAATAATTGAAAATCTCTAGATACTTTGATTTTAAATATACTTTTGTAAAAAATAGGGGATTTTAGGGTAAAATTTTCTAAATAGGGGACATTTAGAGGAAATAGAGGAAATTTACCAGCCAATCAGAATACTCGTTTAGAAATTCTAAATTCCGAGGGTCGGGCAAATGATAGTTTGGGGAATTGAATGTTATGACAAATAATTTAAACAAACATTTAAAAGTTCGGTCAAATGCAAGTCCGGGGATATAAAAGTTCGGAAAAACGCCAATTCGCTAATTTCAAATTTCGAGCAAATGCAAGTTTGGTTAATTAAGATTTTGGAGAAAATGCATGCAACCGCAATCACAGAAAAATGACAGTGTTTGACTGAATTAGCGACATTCTCTGATTATATGAAAAGTTGCAGAATACATAGATTATAATAAATAGTGAGTGAGTATGGGCATAAATGTACAGAGTGCTAAATTAATTTTGAAAATTGAGTCTATTGATGCTGACAGGAAATAGAATTGCATTAGATGTCAGATCCACATATGTTCAAATATAATGTAGAGGATATGACAAATGTAAACCTCGACTGCTAGTTAGTCACGTGCGCAATCTATATTTACAGCCGCATGCAATAACTGCAACGATCATAATGATCCTGCACTATGCAGACCATCGAGATTATTCGTTATTGAGTATTAATAATTTAATATCATGTCACATTGTCCTCGATACACGATAAGGAGATCAACAAACGATAAAAACAGTTGTACCCACATTCAAACTACATCGGCGACATCAATCATCTGTGCAAAAAGCGTTCCACGCTCAAGTGACTCTCTATATACGCTGCTTCATTTGAATCGGAAACACAGCCTTAGAAGCATATCTAACGACATTATATCATAATTTATATTATAACCTACGCGAATTACTTAAAATCCAAGTGTCACTTATCTTAATTCTTAGAAAACAATTTAATTGCGATAACGGTTCATTCCAGTTTTGCTTATTAGGAATTTTATTATATTAATGTTTGTATATTAAAAGAGGATTTGATGTGCAAGATGGTTGCAAACCCATGTTTACAAAAAAAATTGTGCCGTAAAATCATTTTTTGAAAAATTTTAAAATTAAGGGACGAAAATTGAAAAAAAAATTTAAGGCCCAAAAGTGACATTTTTAAATAGCTGTAGAACAAAAATTGTGCTAAAAACTTACAAATACATATAGAGTATTGTGCAACAAAAAGAAATAACATGACTGAAAAAAATGTTAAGAAAATAAAAAAAAACATTTTTTTTTAAAGAAAAATATTGTGCTAAGCGTATTATAAATTTGGGTCTCGCAAAATAATTGCGTCTTTAAAACAAAAAATACAAAAAAAAACTAAATTATCAAGAACAATTTTTGGGGCATAAATCACTTTTTTTTGAGACTTTTAAGACTTTTTGGGACTTAACACATTTTACAAATATTCAAACTTTCAAAAATTGAAATTTTGTCTAAACAAATTTTATACTAGCTTAAATACTACTCTTAGCACAAAATTACAATCCTGTATAACTTTTTGCTAATTTGAATATTTTGGGCATTATTTGTTTTTTGGGACTTAAAACATTTTTAAAGTTTTTAACTTTTAATAAGAGTTTCTTTTCCTTTTTTCGAGACTTAACTAATTTTCCAAATTCAAGTTTTGAAAGTTTAAAAATTTCGAAAATGTTTTAAGTCACAAAAAAAGCGAAGAATCCCCAAACTATTCAAAATAGCAAAAAGTTCTACAGGATTTCATTTCGTGCTAGGAGTAGTATTTAAGCTAGCACAAAATTTGTTTTCTCACAATTTCAATTTTTGATAGTTTGAAAATTTTTAAAATTTATTAAGTTTCAAAAAACAAATAATGCCCAAAATATTAAAGTCAGCAAAAAGTTCTACAATATTTTTATTTGGTGTTAGGTAGTGTATTTAAGTTAGCATAAAATTTGTGTTGACGAAATTTCAATTTTTGATAGTTTGAAAATTTGGAAGATTTGTTAAGTCGCAAAAAACAAATAATGCCCAAAATATTTAAATTAGCAAGAAGTTCTACTATATTTTAATTTTCTGCTAAGAGTAGTATTCAAGCTAGCATAAAATTTGTTTTCAAAAAATTTCAACTTTTGATAGTTTGAAAATTTGGAAGATTTTTTAGGTTTCAAAAAACAAATAATTCCCAAAATATTCAAATTAGCAAAAACTATTATAGGAGTTTTATTTTGTGCCATTTATTTAAGCTACCACACATTATAGGATTTTTAAGATTTAGTTGACGGCACAAATTGTTACGAACGTTGATACGCTTAGAATAATATTTTTTGTTTTGAAAAAAAAAAAATTTTTTATTCGTTTTTGACGTGACTTTACGTTGAAATAAATTGACTGACTTTTGTCTGGAGAATACGTGTTGTTTATTTCTTACTTTGATTTTATTTTCTTAAAAATGTTTAAAGTCATGTTATTTCATTTTGTAGCACAATAGTCTATGCATTTGTAAGTTTTTAGCCCAATTTTTGTTTTACAAGTATTTAAAAATGGCACTTTTGGGCCTTAAACATTTTTTTTCAAATTTTGCCCCATAATAAATTTTGAATTTTTGAAAAAATGTATTATGGCACAAATTTTAGTTTTTTGAAAAAACAACATGGCGTTTCCAACTTCTTGCACATAGATGTGGGGAAAAACTCACCGTCAGGTACAAAATGTATTTTTCCTTTGAAAAAAAATGTCAATAAATATATTTAATTTGAAAGTCATATTACATGGAGCAAATACATGAGTTATCACCGGCTGCCAAGTACAGGCGGCTTCGTGACCCGATATTGCCAGAACAGTTCAGATATTGGCAAAACTCTGGTCTGAGAAGGAAGAACAATAGGTGGCTCTGTTATCAGCTGTGAGATGTGACAATCCTATTCAGCTTCCTCCTCAATTCGTCAGAGTTGCCTTATCTCGTACAATGTACTCGATTATTATTATTTATTAATAAATAAATTGTAAAATGCATAAAGAATAAATAAAAAAAGAGCAGAAAAAAAGTTACAATTGCAAAGAAACAAGACTGCTGTATAAAATCTAACGTGACATTCTTTTTACCAAAATGTCCATTCTAATTTGAAGCGTAAGTTCGTGCGTCGAACAAAATCTGCTGCCAGAGAAGAAACGAAGCGTGTCGAGAAACGAAACGATTGTTACTTTTCATTTTTTAATTCTGTCAAAATTCTGACAAGAAGTTGTATACATGATAGTCAAGCATACATAAAATATAAATGCGTGTGACTAATATCGGACCATCAAAAACTTGCCGCATTAAATGCAAAAGAAAAAAAATTACCGAAATGTACATTGAACAGGAGAATTTTACTAAATAATAAGTCAAATAAGGGACATTCCACGTGCCATTTACATTCAAAATTTTTCTTTTGTTTGGAATAATTTTTTTCTGATTATATATGAAAAATAAGGAAATATGTATTTTTTTATTTTCTTATTGAATAAAAATTACAGAAGTTATAAATTTTTTAAATTTAACGTTTTCAGAAAGAATCAGAAAAAAATTATGCCAAGCAAAAAAAAAGTTTTAAATGAAAATGTCACTTGAAATGACCCATAAATGATCAGGGTGGCCACTTTTTTATGAAATTAAATTCCCGGTCATTTACCAGTTTTTCCAGGTCAGTTTTATGGATTTTTATCGATTAATATACAACCAAACAAAATAATTTAAAAATCAAAGAATAATTATAAAATTTTAAGATAATAACTGAAAATTAAAAAAATAGTAGGAAATAATTGAAAATAAGTAAAAATAAATTGAAGAAGTTAGTTAGTTGAAAAATGACGATAACAATTGAAAAAATTTAAGAAAAAGTGTGAAAAATGACGAAAATAATTGTCAATTGAAAACAAAATTCGAAAAGTGACTAGATTAATAGACAAATGAGACAAATAATTGAAAAAATTAATCAAGAAATATCAAATTTAAAGAAAATAATTTCAAATTGAAAAATTAAGAAAATTATAGGCATAAATTGTTGGAAATAATTGCGCAATTTATAAACTGGATTGAAAATCAAAAAAAATAATTGATATTGAGGAAAATAATTAAAAATTGAAGAAAGCAGTTGAAAATTGCAGATAACTGAGAATTGAAAAGAATAGTTCTAGAATTGAATAATTGAATTGAAATTTTAAAACAATTTTTATGAGTGAAAAAATAATTGAAAAAATCGGAGAATTATTAAATTTTGAGGAATTAATTGAAAATCGATAAAAATAATTAAAAATTGCAGAAATAATTTAGAAAGCAAAGAATTGAATGGAAATTTCAAGAAAATATTTCATAATTAAAAGAAAAATTACAATATGACGAAAATAATTAATTATGAAACAAAATAATTAACAATTCAATAAAAAACTAAAAAAATTGTAAGAATAATCTGCATTCGATCAAAAAATAATTTTAAATTATTGAATAATCATAAAATTGAAGGAGAATAATAAACTAAGAATTGAAAATAGATGAAAATTATGGAAAAAATTGTAGAAAATAAATAAAAATTGAAGCAATCAATTGGAAATTGATGAATTGTTTTGGAAATTTCAACAAAATAATAATTAATATTGAAAAAAAGTGAGAATTATTGAATGTTGCGTAAAATAATTAAAAAACGATGAATACAATTGAAAAAAGGAAATAATTGATAATTGAAAAAAAGAATTACAAATTAAAGAAATAAATTTAATATTAAAAAATTAAATTGAAATTTAAAAAAAAAAGTTGATAATTGAAAGCAAAATTACAAAATTATGAAAATAATTCAATATTAAAGAAAATAATTGAAAAAAAATCTATTCTATTTTTGAATTTTCAATTATTACTCTAATATTAAACTCAATTGTTCAAATATTCCCTTCAATTCTTAATTTTGTTTTTAAATTTAGTAATTGCATTTTACAGTTTTCAACTTTTTCTTCTACATTCAAGAATTCTCGGATCTTATCAATAATTTTCATTACATTCTTCAATTTTCAATTATTTGTACAATTTTCAACTAACTCTTCAATATTAAAAAATTCTCGGCTTTTTCAATTACTTTTTTCAATCATAGAAATTGTTTTAAAATTTCGTTTCAACAATTTTTGTCATATTGTAATTTTTCTTTTAATTATCAATTATTTTCTTGAAAATTCTATTTAATTCTTTAATTTCAAATTTATTTTTTTAATTTTTAATTATTTTCTCCAATTTTTAAATATTCTCTTAAAGTTTCAAATATTTTTATCGATTTTTAATTAATTCCTAAATATTCAACAAATCTCAGATTTTATCAATTATTTTTTTTCACTCATGAAGATTGTTTTTAAATTCCAACTAAAGTATTCAATTCTCTCTAGTTATTTTTCGAATTTTGTTTTCAATTGACAATTATTTTTGTCATTTTTCACGTAATTTTTTTAATTTTTCAATTTCATCTATTTCTTTCAATTATTTTTTTGTTGTTGCAATTTTCAATTATTTCCTACAATTTTAAATTATTATCTTAAAATTGTTAAATTATTCTTTAATTTTTAAATTATTTTGTTCATCGTTTTGTAATTTTTTTCAAATTTCAATTTAATACTAAAATTTTCAATTTATTTCTTAAATTTCCAATTTATTCTTTAAATTTTCATTTTATTTCCTAAATTATTACTTTCTTCAATTTCAATTATTTTTTTCGATTTTGAATCCAGTTGTACAATTTGCAATTATTTACAACATTTACCTATTCCAATAATTTTTAAACTACTTTGTTTGAATTTAATATTTATTTATCTTGGTGACATTTCAGTAGTAAATGGACCAGAAGCTTTTCCCCAAGGGTCAAGTTAAAAGCACAAAATGAATCGCATGCGCTGTCTTACTTTGATATTTGCATGTATGTATTTATACATATATATGTATATAAGAATCAGAGCCGCTTGTACGGTTGCAACGATGCACGAATAAGATCGAACGACTGAGTGAAATTTACCTCTGACATAAAATTCAATTGCAAAAAGTCTCACAGGAATCTTGTGCCATTCGAGAAATGAACTCAATTTATATGTAACACGCGATATATTGCATTATGCGACAAAAAGTAGAAAAAACATTTTTTTATCGTAACAGCAGAGTATAAGTAAAATTTAAAAATCTAAGAAAAAAATTGATAAAAATACTTTGTCTGTTTCAGTTGAATCCATCGCCTTTCGCACATAACTCAAAGGGTGACTCGTAAAGAAAAGCAACTTGCAAAACTTCTTCAGTACCAGCATAAATTTACTATAACATTTATTACTTAGAATAAGACGAGGATGTTGGAAGAATTGACAATAAAATCGAAAGATAGATAATAAATGAACTCGAAACGAAAAAGAAAACGATATAAAAGGTAAAAAGAAAGAGGAAGTATATCTTCATAATGCTATTATAAAAAGTGATTGCGAAGCATTGATGAAGACGAACGAAGAGGTCTTAGGTATTGAACGAGATGGAAGCTGCTTCTCTACAAACAATGAAACATCGACGAGTGCTCGTACTTTTGCGAATCTTGTACAACACACAGAGGAATATAGTTTAACAACCAAGAAGAAAAATCAATTGCAAACAAAAAAAGAAAAATTTTTATACATTTTTGGAAAATGATACAAAGAGAATTTTGGTACTTTGCGGTTCTAAATACAACGTTCTGAATTGAGGGAAAATAAAGTGGTCGAGTTTTTAGGGAAGGAGAGATGTCACTCCATCATAAGTACTATGTGAGTATAAAGATTATATTTTTATAAAAAAAATACACGGAAAGAAACTAAATATCGAATTTTATAAAGACAGTTTAAATTTTTAATTTTATGAAAGTATATTACGAAAATCAGAATTTTGAAAGCAGAAATTCTAATCAAATACTCCTCTTTTTCAATTTAAAAAAAAACTTATGAGTATATTTAGTATATCAAATACTTTTAAAATATATACTTATAGACACTAAATTTTATGTGACGTCACCAGTAAATACCCACATGAGAAAAATTAGTCACACAACTTAAAGTAAGTTGAACTCTTATAATGGCAGAAAAGTAGAAATGTACCTATATCTAAATTCGACATTATAACCAATCTTTTTTATAAAATACAGGCTTCACAAGTCAATGTAGAATATTTTAGGGAAAATAGGGGACTGAATATACAAAAATAGGGAAGTTTTAGAATACTTTAAAAACTTCATAAACAAAGATAAATGAATTATATGCAGTAGAACTACGATAATTTTATTTGGGCAGGGCAAAATTACAAAGTTGGAGAATAAAAAAAATAGAATTAAAAAATATAATTACAAAATTTTCAAATTATTAAAAAAAAAAGATAAATAACTACAAATTGTGGAAAGTAATTTACAACCTAATAATTCAAAATTATAGAAAATGAATGCAGTACTTTAGAAATAATTGAAAATTCAAGATAATAATTAAAATAATTGAGAATATTTAAAAATTGAGGAAAATAATTAAAAAATAATAAAAATAATTTAAAGTTGAAGAACATAATTGAGAAATAAGAAAAATAATCTAAAATAATACAGAATAAATATGAAATAAAAGAAAATATTTGAACAAAGAAAAGAATAATGGTAAATTAAAAAAAAAAACGAAATTTAGGAAATTAATTAAAAAATGATGAACAGAATTATTAAAAATTGAAAAAAAATTGAAAAAGATTATAAAACTAATAACAATTAAAAGAAATAATTCAAAGAGATAAACATTTCAAGATTTAATAAATCAATTTACAAATAATTTAAAAAATTAAAAATTGTTTCTATAATTGAAGACAATAATTGAAAATTAAAAAAATTAATTTATAAATGATGGGAAAAATTGAAAAAAATTCTAAATTTAAAATTATGAAGGTACTTTAAAATCGAAGAAATCAATGAAAAAGTTATAAAACAAATTGAACATTGGAAATAAAGAATTGAAATTTAAAATTAATAATTGAAGATTAAGTAAATCTCATTGAAAATAATTTTAAAAACTAAAAATTGGAGAAAAAAAAACTGCAAAATTAAAGAAATAATTGAAGATTGAAGAAAGTAATTAAAGCTTAAGAAAGTATTTGAGAATTAAAGAAAACAATCGAGAAATGAGAAGAATAATTGAAAAAAATTAAACAATATATATCAAATTGAAGGAAATAATTGAAAAATGACAAAAATAATGATAAATTTTCTAAAATAAATTACATTTGAGATAAATAATTAAAAATTTAGGAAATTAATTACAAAATAACGAAAATAATTCTAAATTTGAAAAAAATAATTGAAAAATTTATTTATTTCATTATTTATTTAAACACAATTAAAATTATAAAATTCATTAAATTTCTTTTTAATTAATTTAAATTTGATATACCTAAATGATTAAAGGTTTAGTAAAACAGTTAAAAAATAATTTGGAACTTTATAATTTGGAAAAATTGAAAAAAAAAACAATTAAAAAAAATTATAAAACTAATAAAAATTAAAGGAAAGAATTCAAATTTGAGATAAATTAATCAAGATTTAATAAATCAATTTACAAATAATTAAAAAAATTAAAAATTGTTTCTATAATTGCAAAATTATAGAAAAAAATTATTGAGAATTGAAAAAATTAATTTAAAAATGATGAGAATAATTGAAAAAAAATTTAAATTGACGAAAACATTCGAGAATTGCGAAAAATAATTGAATATTTAGAAAACTAATTGAAAAATGGTGAAGGTAATTTAATATCGCAGAAATCAATGAAACAAATTGAACATTAAAAAAAGGATTGAAATTTAAGATTAATAATAACCAATAAATAATAATTGAAGATTAAGTAAAACAAATTGAAAATTATTTTAAAAATTGAAAATAGAAGAAAACTTTTTTTTTTGCAATTTTATGTGCAATAATTGAGAAGAATAATTGAAAAAAATTACAGAATATACATCAAATTGAAGGAAATAATTGAAAAATGGCAAAAATAATGATAAATTTGTTAAAATAATTGAAAATGTAGGAAATTAATTATAGAATACCGAAAGTAATTGTAAATTTGAAAACAATAATGGAAAAATTCTAAAATTTATTAAAAATTTTTTTAATTAATTGAAATCTGAAATTAATGATTATATGTTTAGTAAATCAGTAAAAAATAATTTTAAAAATTATAAATTGGAGAAAAAATTTAAAAAATTAAATAAATCAATTTAAAAATGATGGACATAATTAAACATTTTTACAAATAACTGAAATTTGAGATAAATAAATTAAATGTGTAGAAAGTGTATGAAAAAATACTTTTTAAAACTAAATACTGAAGAAAATATTTTCAAAGTTATGGAAATAATTGAAAATTTAAGAAAATAATAAAAATTTATGAAAAATAAGTGATAAAAGTACTAACATTTTTGAAAATTTATAAAATAACTGAAAAATGATAAACACAATGAAAAAAATTGGAATATAAAAATATAATTGCAAGTTTTGGAAATTAATTGAAAAATAATAGAAATATGTAATAAGTAGAAAAAAATAATTTAAATTGAATAAAATAAATGACAGTTTATGAAATTAGTCAAAAAATAATACAAATAAATGAATGGTAGAAAAAAATTAAGAAATGATAAACATAATTGTAAATTGAAGAAAAGAATTAGAATCTGAGATGAATGACTGAAAATTCAGGAAATCTATTGAAATATAATTTAATGAATTAAAAATTGTAGAAAATAATTAAAAAATGATAAAAATAATTGAAGATTGAAAAAATAATAAAAATTGAAAGAAGATTAAAAATAATTGAAAATCTCTAGATACCTTGACTTTAAATATATTTTCGTAAAAAATAGGTGATTTTAGGGTAAAGTTCTCTAAATAGGGGATTTTTAGGGACCAATCGGAATATAGGGGACATTTAGGGGAAATAGGGGACCGACTGCGAAGCCTGAAAATAAATTATTTTTTATCTTGCAAAAATTTATATATCTGTTCTCTAAATTTCTTGGAGTGAGTTTTCACTCTAATTCGAGTGGTAATTATTTTAGATGGATCAGCTAAACATTTTGTTCATTATAAGATGCCTCAAGTAATTTCGCAATGGTAATTTTTCCAGTCTTGAAATAAATTCATTATTTTGAATAATTTACAAAATACCACATCAGATAATTAAGTCAATGTTTTGATATATAGATTTTCCCATTAATCTGGGCATTAAGAAGGGTTTTAGATACAAGTTCCGGTACCAAGCTTGTCTCGATCGATATTCGGTATTAACGTTACGTCACTTGGTTGTACGTTTACGGTTATCTATTATGTCTCAGCCTCGGTCGTTTCATAGTACAATAACCAGAAGACCATGGATCTCGAAATACCTTCCTTCTACTTCCTCCCTCATCCAACGTAAAGACTATATCTCTTGTGCAGCTCAATTTTCAATTTCCTAAGAGTTTGATTAATTTTTTTTTTTAATTCGTTACTTGTTTTATTAACATAAAATCCCGCAAAAATAACAAATTTGAGCTTGAAATTAAATGTCGATACTTTAAAAATGGACTCAAATTAGAATATATTGAGAATTAGACCACATTCCAATTTACAAGAGTTGAAATTCGATGTTATATTCTAGTTTGGAAGTGTTGAAATTCGGACTTAATTTAATGTGGTCCCATTTTAAAACCACTACAGGTATTGAAAATTAAACACCTTCAAATAAAGAGACTTTGAAAATTGAACATATTATAATTAGAAATCACTTGAATTAAAGAACAAACGAATTTTGAAATGAATCAACTTTTGTGTTGTTGTGTATTAATAAATGGAATTGATAGCAAACTTGGGTCAAAAATGTTAACAATTAAACATGATTTTAATCATATTGTAAAAGTAATGAGAACTCTAATGTAGCTTGAATAATTTTATCAAAAAACATTGCTAGTTCTAATGGAAGTTAATGAATTTTGAGTGGGTACATTGATAATGATAAGAAGTTGACAGGGATGTTGAAACACAATGGAAATTAACTATTGCATGTGATGCTTAAGTGTCCCTGTTAATCTGGCAAATCTCTAAGCACTTCGCCTAACGAGGAAACCATATCGATCGTTGTCCTTGCTACTGCAAGGATAGATTTTGGATATAGTTGGTATTCAAAATGATACTGAATTTAGTTACCACTTGTAACCATTATTACAAGTCATCCAAGTACACATAACAAATTTAACGTAATTTGTTTGTTGTCATAGCAACAAAATGGTTTTGTTACTACAACAACCGTAAATTGTCAAGATAACAAATTTTGCTAGAGTAATAAACCGAAATTTTTAATTCTATATATTAACAATTCCATTTTTTCCAAATCAATTTTTTTTCAATTTTTTTTCTATTCTTTTCGATTTTTGTAAGTATTTAAAGAAATATTTGAGAATCCTTCTAAATATGTGAGAATACTTATGAATACTTAGGAATAGGGAATATTCGGAGTTTTGGAAAATCCAAGAATATTAGCTAATATTTAGGAGAATATACTATTTAAATAAATATCTATAATAATAATCCACAAAATTCATTCATTCTTTCACTCCTTCTTTCATTCTGTCCGTACTTGAAGTTAGGCACTTATAGTTATTTTTTTTTAAATTAGTTACGTTTGAAAAATTTATATCTTTACATTAATTATAAATCGTATGATTTATTTTATTTTATATATCTAATTATAAATTGCTTTTACAATTAATAAAAGTAGAATAATAATAAGTAATATTAATAATAAAGAAGGAAATATACTTAATTATATCATTGAAAAGAAAACAAGCGCGCAGTGTTCAAATATTTTATAATATTTCAATAATGTTTAAATTTTTTTCTCAAAATTTCCTATTTTATTTGTATAAAAAAACCTATTAAATTAAATATCTTTACATGAATGTTGTATAAATTACTTTCTTCAAATTTTAATGACAGAATGAATGAAAGAATCTTGAAAGATCTTGTGGATTATTATAATAGATTTTTTAAAATTATTTATTATATTTATTATTATTATTATTATATTATTATTACATTTATATTTTTATTATATTTATTATATTTTTTAGAATTTTTCTTTCGATTTTAAATTATTTTCCTCATTTTTCAATTATTTTCTTTTATATTGAATTATTTTCCTCATTTTTCAATTATTTTCTTTTATATTGAATTATTTGAGTCATTTTGTAATTTTTCTTTCAATTACAAACTATATTTTTAAAAACTCAATTTAATTCTTTAATATTCAATTTAATACTTTAATTTTTAATTCTTTTCTTTAATTATCAATTATTTTCTTCAATTTTCAATTGCATTCTTCGTTTTTCAATTATTTTATTCAATATTCAATAATTCTCACATTTTTTCGATACTAATTACTTTTTTGAAATTTCAATTTCCAATTGATTTCTTCAATTTTCATTTATTTTCTACAACTTTTTCCATAATTGTCATCAGATTTGAATTGCCAATTTATTAATCTCTTTCAATTTTATGATTATTCATTAATTTAAATTTTTTTGCTCGAATGCCAATTACTCACACCATTTTTCGAACTTCTTTTTCAAATTCTAATGATTTTTTTTAATAGCTAATTTGTTTCGACAATATTTAATTATTTTCGTCATATTGTAATTTTTCTTTTAATTATCAATCATTTTCTTGAAAATTCCATTTAATTCTTTACTTTCCAATTTATGTTTTCAATTTTTGATTATTTTTCAATTTTTAAATATTCGCTTGATGTTTCTATTATTTTTATCGATTTTCAACTAATTCTTCAATATTCAATAATTCTCGGAATTTATAATAAAATTGTTTTTAAAATTCAATTCAATTATTCAATTCTACAACTATACTCTTCAATTCTCAATTATTCTTAGTTATCTTCAGGTTTTAATTGCTTTTTTCAATTTTCAATTATTTTCTTTATTTTTAATTATTTGTCTCTATTTTCAATCCAGTTGTTAAATTGCGCAATTATTTCCAACAATTATGTCTATAATTTTATTAATTTTTCAATTTGGAATTATTTTCTTTAAATTTAATATTTCTTGTTTAATTTTTTAAATTATTTTTTTCATTTGTGCAATTATCTAACCATTTTTCGAACTTTGTCTTCAATGACAATTATTTTCATCATTTTTCATTTTTTCATTTCCATTTTTTGTTCGGTTCTGTGTTAAATCTAGCCATTTTTTGAATTTTGTTTTCAATTTACAATTACTTTCGTCATTCTGTAATTTCGTTTTTAATTATCAATTATGTTTTCAAATTATTAACTTATTTCTTAAATTTTCATTTTATTTCCTCAATTTTTTATTATTTTATATTTTGTATTCTAAATAAATAAAATAAATAATTTTTTTTTTAATTTCAATTTTTTTTTGTCGATTTTTAATTGAGTTGTTTTATTTTTAATTATTTCCTTTTTTTCAATTATTTTCATCGATTATCAATTAATTCCACAATATTTAATAATTATCGGAAAGTTTTCAATTATTTTTTTCACTTTTAAAAATTGTTTTAAATTTTTAATACAATTGTTTAATTCTACAACTATTTTCTTCAATTCTTAATTACTTTCTTCAAACTTCCATTCTACTTTTTAATTTTCAGTGGTTCTTTAATATTAAATTTAATATGCTCAAATATTTCCTTCAATTTTCAATTTTATTTTAAATTTAATAATTCCATTTTTCAGTTTTCAACTTTTTCTTCCACATTCAATAATTCTCGGATTTTATCAATAACTTTAATTACGTTCTTTAATTTTCAATTAATTTGTACGATTTTCAACTAACGACTCTTCAATATTAAAAAAAAAACTCGGCTTCTTCAATTACTTTTTTCAATCATAAAAATTGTTTTAAAATTTCGGTTCAACAATTCTCTTTAATTTTCTTCTTTCTTCAATTTTCTACAATTATTTTCTTCAATTCCTGATTATTTTCTTCAAATTTTAATTCCATTTTAAAATTTTTAAATATTTTTTTTAATAATAAAATATTGTCGACTTATATCAATTCTATAACTATTTTTTTAAGTTCTCAATTATTTTTTTAAATTTTCAATTCAATTCTTCAGTTTTTAATTATTTTTTTCTTTATTTAATAATTATGTGCTTTTTTAAATTACTTTTCAAACTTTTTTATTATATTTTTTTAATTTCAATTAAATTTTTTAATTATCAATTATTTTCATTAATTTTAATTTTTTTCCTTTTTCAATTCAGTTGTTGAATTTAAAATTATTCCTATAATTTTCCTAATTTTTAAATTATTTAGTTTAAATTTAATGTTTATTGTTTAATTTTTTAAATTATTTTTTCAAATTGTTTATTATTCTAACCATCTTTTGAATTTTGCTTTTAATTATCAATTATTTTATTCATTTTTCAGATTTTTTCTTTAATATCGTAATTATTCTCGTTATTTTTCAATTATTTCCTACAATTTTTTCAATTTTCATTTATTCTCTTAAAATTTTAGAATTATTCTTCAAATTTTATTTACTATTTTTCTCTCTGGTCGATTATTTTTGCCAGTTTGACATTTTTTTTTCAATTGTGAATTATTTTCGTCATTTTGAAAAGTTATTTCAATTATTTCTCTGAAATTTTAAATTAGTTTCTTCAGTTTTTAAATATTTTCATTAATATTTTTAAATTCTCGTCTTTGTTTATTTTTTTTTCGATTATTAATAAGTTTCTTTAATTTTAAATTCAATTGTTCAGATGTTTTCTGCAATTCTCAATTTTTTTCAGTTTGCAATAATTCTCTTTCATATTCAATAATTCTCGCCTTTTTTCAGTTACTTTTTTCAATATTTCATTATATTCTTTAAATTTCAATTCCATTTTTAAATTTTTAATTGTTTTCTTTAATTTCCAATTATTTTGTTCAATTTTAGTTTTTTTCTTCTTTCAATCCAGTTGTTCAATTTACAATTATTTTCAACAATTATTCCTATAATATTTTTAATTTACTTTTTTGCAATTATTTTCTTGAAATATAATTATCATTGTTTTATTTAAAATTTTTTTTTAGTTGTGTATTAATCTAGCCATTTTGCAAATTTTGTTTTTAATTGTCAATTATTTTTGTCTTTGTTTTTGTAATTTTTTTCAATTATTAATTGTTTTTTCAAATTACAGTTTATTTTTTAAAATTTTAATTAATATCTATTAATATCTATTAATTAATATTCATTTTTTTATTACTTTCTTCAATTTTCAATTATTTACTTTGTTTTTCAATCCACTCTTTCATTTTTCAATTTTTTCCTATAATTTTCTTAATTTTTAAATTATTTTGTTTGAATTTAACATTTATCATTTAATTGTGTAATTTTCTAGCCATGTTTCGAATTTCGTTTACAAATTGTCAATTTTCCTTTATTTTGCAAATTTTTTAAATTTTGACTCCAACAATTTTATTTCTCTGAAATTTTAAATTAGTTTCTTCAGTTTTTAAATATTTTCATTAATATTTTTAAATTCTCGTCTTTGTTTATTTTTTTTTTCGATTATTAATAAGTTTATTTAATTTTAAATTCAATTGTTCAAATGTTTTCTGCAATTCTCAATTTTTTTTTCAGTTTGCAATAATTCTCTTTCATATTCAATAATTCTCGCCTTTTTTCAATATTTCATTATATTCTTTAAATTTCAATTCCATTCTTCAATTTTTTTTTTCTTTATTTTCCAATTATTTTGTGCAATTTTAGTTTTTTTCTTCTTTCAATCCAGTTGTTCAATTTACAATTATTTTCAACAATTATTCCTATAATATTTTTAATTTACTTTTTTGCAATTATATTCTTGAAATATAATTATCATTGTTTTATTTTAAAATTTTTTTTAGTTGTGTATTAATCTAGCCATTTTGCAAATTTTGTTTTTAATTGTCAATTATTTTTGTCTTTGTTTTTGTAATTTTTTTCAATTATTAATTGTTTTTTCAAATTACAGTTTATTTTTTAAAATTTTAATTAATATCTATTAATTAATATTCATTTTTTTATTACTTTCTTCAATTTTCAATTATTTTCTTTGTTTTTCAATCCACTCTTTCATTTTTCAATTTTTTCCTATAATTTTCTTAATTTTTAAATTATTTTGTTTGAATTTAACATTTATCATTTAATTGTGTAATTTTCTAGCCATTTTTCGAATTTCGTTTACAAATTGTCAATTTCCTTTTATTTTGCACATTTTTTAAATTTTTACTCCAACAATTTTTTTTTTACTAAAAAAATGTTTTCACTTATTTATACAATGTTTCGTTTAATGAATAAATGAAACCACTATAAACGACAAAAGCGAGATGTTTATTAATACAAAAATTACTCGAAATTAAAATTCATGTATGTAAAAATATTTTATAGTGCTCCCTAGAATGTTAGTATTTTTAAAAAAATAACGAAAAAACCACAAATTTTATAAGATTATTTGGGAATACTAAAGAATATTTCAGAATATATGGTACGAGGAATATCTGAGTTGACGACCCCTCGGGACATTACGACACTCTGATAAAATCGGTGACTTGAAAAGAGTGAATTTAACCCTTTATCCTATATCTAGAGTTGCAATATTCCCCACGAGACGTTTGAATAGAATATTTTCGACGCAAATAGTCGTTTAAATAGGCTGAGGGTTTATTTGAGTCGCAAAGGGTTATAACAGTAACTAAAGATGATAGGAATAAACATTTCATCTGCTTGCGTAAAAGGATAAAGCGAATGACATACAGGATGAAAGAGAATGAAAATTTGCAGTTGTATTCTGAAGGAAAGTGATGACAGGCTTGAGCGACTGCGAAAGGTGACGATGGTTCTTAAGTGCATTCATGTCTCGGAACGTACGTCAAACCTGAGAGATGAAGATGACTGAAATTTCTGGTGCACATGACATCCGTAATAAGAATAAACTTTTCAAATATAAATTACAAATTGTTTATAATTTGCCAGGATATTTTTAATAGCTCTATAAAATCATCATTCTGTGCTATTTCATTGTAAATATATGGTTACATGTGCATTATAATAGTAAATTTTAATATATAATATAGTAATTGTTGATTTCTATCCTTTATAAATTAGATATATGAAAAGTGGAAAAGAAAAGAATTAAATTTGCACTTTAAGATTGCTTCAGAGTGTCTATTGAGTACACGCAAGATGTTACCAGCAAGCTTCTCTGACGCGTTCTACATTTGCATTTGTAACCTTTAATATCTCGAGGTATTTCTTAGCATTTCCTCTTCCCTTACTGACTAATGCTGAAAGCAATTTCCTCTCTGTGCTGCTACTGAAATTAGTGCAGCTGTATCTATTAAATCGAATTTTTTATTTTCGGTTTTGCGCGTTTTAATATACTTAATATGCATATGCATATTCGCATATGTGAATTAATGTAGGGGAAATTTGCCTAAGACGGGTCCCTATCCACATTTTGCGAAAAGTTGTTTAGTTAGTGTATTAAAAAGGAAACCATAATATGGCTGATTCCAGAAAAAAATCGAAATTGATGTCCTTAATGATTTCTGAAAATCAGGATTGTTGATTATGAAAAGTTTTTTTTTTTAATAATACTACTATACTAGATGTACGAATTTATGAAACAAATTTATTTCTTATATGATAAACAAAGAAGATATGTCCAAGAGAGTACCCTGAAAATCATTCCCTCACTATGTCCCAACTGCTGAATTCAAAGAGAATCATTAACTTAAAACGTAAAATTCCTTACTAATTGTTTGTTATTTTATTTTTTATTTATATAAGATAGTATTAACTGTATCTACACGAGTTTATAATTTAAAAACAGCGAATGGAAGTATTTTTAAATATACTTCAAAATTTGTCCTTGAAAAACTTATCATTCCCTCACCGCTTTGAAACAGTGTGATTGCAGCAAAGTTTTAATGCCTACCAAGTTCCACCTTAAGTTTTTTGAAAAATGGCAACATTGTTATTGACAACCTATACTGCAGCGAACGTTTGTAGAAAGGATATTTTGTTAAAACTAATTTATCAATGTGATTTTTAAAAAATAAATTTCTTCACGTCATTCCCTCATGTTGATTTATAAATAGGTAAACACATTTTAATTTACTAATCATAGTGTATTTGCACATGTTTCCAGTGTTTATATCGCATTGTTCACAGTGCATAGGGAAGTAAGGTTATGTTTCTGAGGTTATGGTCATTTTGTTTCGATTCGTCATTCCTTCATCATCATTCCCTCACTAAATTTTACCTTTATATTCCATTGAAAAATATCAAACTCAAAACAGTTGGGGACCATTATAATATTTTAATCAAATAAGCCATAAAATACGGCTTGAGAAAAAAAAAATTCAATAATGAGTAAAAAAAAAATTGATGAACTCGGTGAAGCCATTTTCGATTTTTTTCTGGAATCAGCCATATACACAACCTATATTTATTTTTATCGTTTTCTCTAAATAGTTGATGAGATGGAAACCTTAATAACTATTTGAAAAATAATTAAATTTGGTGTTTAAAAGAAGTTCATTCTAGCCAAATATTTAAAGCCGCACTTATATAAAATATGATTTTGATGACATTAAAATAATAAATATATAAAAAAGTTGTATAAGTACAATCTTAAATAATTTTACATCTAGTTTTAAAATTTAACTGTTTCACAGCATAAAAATAGCTTTTGTTTAATATTTTGTTTTTTTAAGTAAAAGCCATTTTTTATAGAATAAAAAAGATTCCGCTTTACACTCTAAAAACAAGTGTCTTATTTTGTCCTCACTTTTAAGACATTTTGAGGTGTCTTAATTTTAAACCATTGAGATAGTGTCTTAAAAATGCCTGTAAGACGCTTTCTAAACGTCTTATGTCTTAAAATTAGACACTTGTAAGACACCTGTTTTTACAGTGTAATCGACAATTTTATAAATTCATATATAGGGCCCGTTTTACGCGACAGGTTTGTTTTTAATATATTCACCTTTTTTAATAATATAAAGTAAATATCAATTAAATATATGTAAGATTTTCAAACATTAGTGAATATTACTTGAGATAAAAACAATACTTCCATTCCAATCCAAATGACATTTAATTTAGAAAATTCCCACTTTGAAAACTATAGTTAGTATTTCATTGTTTAAACTACTAAAAACATTTTTTCCTTTTATAATTTATATTTTTTTTTAAATGTACAGAACAATGCTTCTAAATTCAATAATAAAATAGTGATTTTTGAAAGTTTCACTAATGGACTCGCAAAAATTGAGTAAAGAATTAGTAATTAATCCATTAATTAATAAATACTTTTCTTTATTTTTTAATATCTTTTTTTCTAAATTTTAGTAAAATGTTTGATCTTTAATTCATTAGAATTGAAAAAAAAAATTTCGACCGATGCTGCAGTATTATGAAAATTACTGGAAAATTACAGATATTGCTATATAATACTGCAGTAACAACATTGTAATGTTTCAGTAATTTTTCTGATTTTTTAAAACAAAAAAGAAAGTAACCAGCCATACTGTATAGAATCAGATAAACATATTATACATTTTTAAAATAACTTACGATCATCTCATGTAAAAAATTTCCAGAAGTCAACTCACCTGAAAATAAAGAAACGATTATTAATTTTTATCAAGGATAATTATTATATCATTTCGATTTATAAATTGAAATTAAAATTTTAATAGAGAATATGAAATTTAATACTTTTTGGATATAAAGACAATGAGGCAGATAGTTTATTGCTAGGTTTATTGCTTTTCACGTATGGATAGATTTATCGATAATTAAACAATTGTCAACGAAAAGAAAACTATTTGGACTTTTTTCTCCTCAATCACTATGTCGAAGGAAAAAATTATCATAACTTTCATTTTGCAAGAAGAAAGTAATGCGGTAATAGCCTTCGTCAAATAATTTTAAAAAACTTCTTCTTGTCAACTATTAACATAAACTAGGTGAAAATTATGCTTATTTTATTTATATTTTGTTTTCATGTCAGTAAAAAGATTTACTTTCTTATGAGAAAATAATAATAAGTTAAATAATAAGTTAGGTAATTTTTAAAGAATTGAAAATTTCAATTGTTTAAAAATTTGAAAATTGATATTTATTCTTTAGAATGTTGCCAATAAAAACTTTATAATAGGTCAATCAATTTGTTTTAAAGCAAGGAGTACGATTTTTATCTATTAAGTTCAATTTATAGGTTAAAAAATTCTGTTTTAAAAAAGATGAAGGCGTTTAGAAAAAAATTGAATAAGAATTTTTTCAATGGTTATTTTAAAAAACCCTTATGTCTGATTCCAGATTTTAGTAAGAAAAATAACCATACCAAATTTTATAAAATTCTTTTAAACCGTTTTCGAGTTATCGTGTTCACAAAAAAAGTACACACACACACACATGCATACACACACGCGCGCGCGCACACACATACTTGCTCATATTTCATCAGGAACTGATAAAACATATTTCTAGATAGACCTATCTAAATCTGAATTACTGGTTTTTTACTAATGAATTATTTATCGACAAATCGGTTACTATTAAATAGTAAAAAATGTCACTATTTTTTAGTAGAAAATCACTAATTTTAAAGTGAAATATCTATTAATTGTAATAGTAAAAGTTTACTTTTTCAATTATGTGGTGAATATTTCACTACCAAATTAGTAGTTTTCTACTAAAAAATAGTGAGATTTTTCAATATTTAATAGTGACCGATTTTTGCTAATTTATTAGTAGAAAATCACTAATTTAGATTCAGAGAGTAGAAAGTTAATTTAAAGAATTTCGGTCGCCATCATTTTCTCCAAAAATCAATTGACAGAATCTTCAATAGACCAATATTTATTTGACAGAACATTAAACTTCCAGAATCAGCATTTGTCCGAAATTTTAACTTCCCGAATTTCCAATTGTCAAAATTTGCATCTGGGGAATTGCATTTGGGAAGTTTAATTTTCTGACAAATAATTTTCGGTCTATTAGAGATTCTGTCTATTCAGTTTTGGAGAAAATGATAGCGACCCTATTTTTTTTTATAGTTAAAATTATTAACAAAGAACAAAATTACTTCTTTTTATATCGAAAATAATTTGGAAATTTGATCTCTTTTATCGGGATTGATGAAACAGAAATGTATCCATTTCACGGCAGAATACTGTCAATAATTGTAGTTCGCATTCAACTATTCATTATTTCCGCACTGTTTCTGAATGAAAAAGTCGTGTTGAATGTGGTATTAATTTGTATCATGGATCACAATGCAGTCCAACACGTCCTGCATACTTACTCTTCGTGTATAGTTAAAAGCATGCTTTTACGAGTAAATATACATTGCACAGCAAAGCTTGCGTGCATTTATTCTTGTTTGATAAACTGAATGAGTAATAACCCTTCTATATCGTGTTTCCAAATATATCAACCTCAATATTTTCGAATAATTTTTTCAAATTTAAAAGCTTAATGGTTAATGAATATTAATAATAGCATTGGTTGGTTTTTTGTAACCAAAAATTCCCTTGAAATTTTGCAAGAGACTGCGGATTTGAACGTTTAATTTGCGAATGACAACATCAGTGCAGTTTGGGTTTCCAAGGATTACGTTCGAGAGGTATAGCTGATGCTAATAGGATTAAGTCACACCTCAATGGAAGACTGTTATCAATTTACCTTAACAGTGCCAATCTGCATATCTCTCGAAAAAATATGCCATTTGAAAACTTACAGATATAAAGCTTATATCCGGACAGAAAATGCTTTTACAGAAAACAGTATAAAGAAAAAGTAAGTGACAGAAAAAGTAATGAAAAAGATTAGAAAGCGGCAAAAGAAATAAAGAAAAATCAAGTAACAGAGAGAAAAGAAAAAGAATCAAGTAGCAGAAAAAAAATAAAGAAAAAGAGGAAGTTACTTGACACTGTTAAACATTGAAATTTGATGATACTGATTCAACATGAAAAATGAAGTTTTAAATGAATGATGAACTTTGATAAAAGAATACACAATTGATTGGATGAAAAATTTCCGAACATTGTATCTTGAATGATACGTGTATATTTGACTATTTTTCGTTTGAATACTATCGAATGTGTTGAGTACATTTATATCCATATGTAGGTAACACTTAGCTAAATAGGGCAGTGTAAGAGGCAGGGGGAGAAGAATCTTGCGGCAAAATTGCAGACTACACTGCGAAAAACGTGTTTTTGCGTAATTGTGCGCAAAGCATCGTGTCATGATAGTAAATGTGACAATGATAAAAGGGTTAGCAAGGTAGGGGTAGGTCTACTGCCAAAACCCGCGACCCAGATACCGATCGACCCACCGACACACACCAGAGAATCCATCCCGTAGTACTCTGCGTTTCAGTACTTCCACCCCTTCCCCCTAACCACCCCACTACCACTCACAAGCCATTCAACCCCCCCCCTCTCTTGTTTCTCACCAGCAAGAACCCCTTCATTCTCTTCCTACTTCAATCCCACCTCTTATCTCCTCTAAATTCAATGTTAAATTCGAAATTTAACGTCCGGATTACATATCCGTGCTTCGGATTATTATATAAGTAAAACAATGTATAAAGAATTCGATTATGTCATCTTAATAGTAAGTTAGAAACATAGATTATGTCAAATTATGGTTTTTTGTCCGGGTCACATGCATTTCCTCCAAAATCCAATTGACCGAACATCTAACTTCCGGAATTTGCATTTGTCATAATTTTAAAATCACCGAACTCGCATTTGCCAAAACATTGAAATCGACAAAATTGCTGTTGATAAAATTTCCAACTCCTCGTGCTCGTATTTGTCTAAACTTCTAAATTTCCAATTTGCAAATTGCATTTGCCCAACCTTTAACTTCCCTAATTTGCATTTGTCCAAACTTTGCAATCACCGAATTTGCACTTTTACCAAACTTTGAAATCACTGAATTTGCATTTTTCCCAACTCGCATTTAGCAGAATATTCAACTCACCAAATTTACAATTGTCAGAACTTCCAAATTCCTGAAATTTACATTTTTCCAAACTTTTAACTTCCCGAATTTGGAATTGTCCAAACTTTGAAATCACCGAATTCGCATCTTTCCGAATTTGCATTTAGCAGTATATTCAACTCTTCAAATTTGCAATTGTCAGAACTTCCAAATTCCTGAAATTTACATTTTTCCAAACTTTTAACTTCCCGAATTTGCATTTGTTCAAACTTTGAAATCACCGAATTTGCATTTTTTCGAACTCGCATTAGGGTCCATAAATTACATCACACATTAAGGGGAGGGGTTGAAGATTTTGTGACAATGTGTGACAAGGGGGTTGGAGGGATCGGTTGAAGTATGACATCACATTATTTTTATTTTTTTTTTATAAATGTTTATATATAAACATTCAGTGCTTTTTTATTTTTATAATTAAAGAAATACTACTAAAAAAGTTAAAAAATTGATATCTTTTAGATGTTATACTTTTAAAATTTTAAATACTTAAACTAAACTTTTATGAAAAATTTGCATCCTCAAATATATACAAATAAAAGATTCACGATTACATATGTTAATATTGATATCTTTTTTAATTTTTGTATAATTCCAATGTAATTTTATAATACTGCTTAAATGCTTTTTTTTAAACTAAAAAAATCTTTATAATACATTTTTTTCTTCAAATTAATGTAATTTCAAAATGTAGAAAGTGATTGGAAAATGATAAAAATAATTAACATTTCATAAAATTAATGAAAAAATAATTTAAAAAATTAAAAATTGGAGAAAATAATTGAAATCTGATAAAAATAATTGAAAATTATGAAAAATAGTTGAAAAGTGGTAAAAATAATTAAAAATTGGAGAAAGCAATTAAAAAATAATGAAAATAATTAAGAATTGATGAAATTATTAAAAAAAATTATTAACAAAATTAAAAATGAAAGTAAAAAATTGAAAAATAATTTTAGAAAATGAAAATTAAAGAAACTAACTGAAATTCGAAGTAAATTCTTGGAAGTATATGACATTAATTGAAAAGTAATCAAAATAGATAATTTGAAATTGGAAAAGAAATTGATTTAAAGATGATAAAAATAATTGAATATTGAAGAAAAGAATTAAGAAATTTAAAAATGGGGCAATTAATTAAAAAAAACGATTGAAATAAATGAGAATTGGAGAAAACAACTGAAAAATGATAAAAATAATTAACAATTCATGAAATGTATAAAAAAGTAATAAAAAATTTTTAAATTGGAGAAATAATTGAAAAATTATGTTCAAAATTGAAAATTGAAGTAAATAATAATTGATAACTGACATAAATAATTGGAAATTTAAGAAAATAATAAATTAGGTGAAAATTATGTCCATTTCATGGACATTTCGCTTCCGAGTAAGCAAAATGATTTGCTTCCTCACAGAGAAAGCAGTAAATTAATAATATAACAGTTAATTGGAGAATTTATTAAAAAAAAAAAGAACTTTAAATGCAAACAAAAATGAAAAAACATGAATTATTTTACGAATTTTTGATCAATTATAAAAGTTATGGTCAATCTATTCGTTTTGAGATAAGGAATATTATTTTGTATTAATTAAGTTGTATTTTTAGCATGAAAAACAATTTTGACAAAAAACAATTTTTTTCGATGAAAAAAGTGCTCAAAAAAATTTGATTGGGTATTTTAAAAAATCCCTGTGTCCAAATTTAGATTTTCATGAGTTTAATAAGTCATCCAAATTTTATTCAAATCCGTTGAAGCGTTCTCGAGATATCCTGGCGACAAAAAATTTACCACATACACACACACATACATCTGGACATTTGCTTAGGAATGAAAATTTACGCATTTTAGTTGAAAAAGAGTCGATTTAGACTATTTTTGTAAAATCGAAAATCTTAACGACCACAAAGCTTTCTCTATGAGGAAGCAAAAAATAATGAAAATAATTTAAAATTGGAGAAAAAATTATAATAATAAAAATAATTATTAATTTATGATTTTAATGAAAAAATTATGAACAAAATTAAAAATGAAGGCATATAATAGAAAAATGCTTTTAAAAAATGAAAATTAAAGAAAATAATTGAAATTTGACATAATTAATTAGAAGTTTATGACATTAATTGAAAAATAATAAAAATAATTTGAAATTGGAAAAATTAATTTAAAAAAAAGGATAATAACAATTGCGAAATTGGAAAAATAATTTCAAAATTAAAAAAATAATGAACAATTCATGAAATTATTTTTACAATAATTTAAAATTGAGGAAATTAATTGAAAATTGATAAAAATAATCGAAAAATCAGTAAATAATTAAAATCTGTCAAAAGTAATTGGAAAATACTATCAATTATTAATTTTTTATTACGTTAATCAAATGTGTGGAAAAATATAATTGTAATTTAAAGAAATTAATTTCAATTTATGAAATTAATTGATAAATAAAAAAAGAAATTGAAAATAAACAAAAATACTTCCTCTATGAGGAAGCAATAATTTTAATAAATAAAATAAGGATTTATATGCCCCTTAGCAGAATATTTAATCAGAAGACTCGCTTAGAAATTCTACATTCGGGGCTTTCAAATTTCGGACGAATGCAAGTTGTGATTTCAAAGTTCGACCAAATGCAATTTTTGTGATTTGGAAGTTATGACAATAGCAAATTTGGAGAGTTGAATATTCTGCTAAAAGCAAGTTCGGAAATTTCAATTTGGAAAAAAATGCAAATTCGGGGATATCAAAGTTCGGACAAACGCAAATTCGGAGATTTAAAAGTTCGGAGAATTACAAATTTGGACAAATAAATTTCGGGCAATTGCAAGTTCGTTCAATTGGTTTTTGGAGGATATGCAGCACCGAAAAAAAATTTTATTAATTTAATATATGATTTGGGTGAAAATTTCATTGCAGCAGAAAGTCAACCATATGTGTAAATTTAACATCAAAATAAAGAGACATTTAACAATGATCTAGAGTTAATCTTAAGAATTCCATTCACCTGAAAATCACATGCAGCAAAAATCACAGATAGTTTTTTCTGTGAGGTGACTCTTTTGTTTTAAATATAAACAAAGAAAATACACCATCATATACTGAAGTTACGTTTGTTTTGCGAAGCGTCTATTTACGACGTTCCTCTATTTCCTTATCTGATTATTTCAGGCAATTTATACATTTGTCCCCATATGTGTATAAAGGTGTATGTATCAACAACTGAATGTATATAGACAAATACCTGTTTGTCAGATATATTTCCGTATCCTACTCTATAAATGAGGTGCACTTAAAAGTATCACATAAATAGAGACTCCATTTCCATAAATGCCAATGGACATGTGATTCGTGGACTGGATATTAAAACTTCACTAATTTGACGGAAATTACTAATAAAAAAATCTTGCACTTTATTGCGAGATATTGAACTATGTGATATGTGTTAAAATTTTACACATCAAGAAAGTGATGAAGATAAAGAAGAAGAAATAGAATAATGATGAAGAAGAATATGAAGAAAAACATTATGAGAACGTGATCATGATGTTCTGTTGTTTTCGATTCGCCATAACAATACAATATATTTTCTAATTTGATGTTTCAAAAATGTCATTTTTTATCCCCGTAAACTTTTCATACATGTCGTTACAGTTTCAAAAATTTGAAAGGTATTTTTAAAGTTTATTCTTGTTACTGAACCAGTAGAATGTTTATGCTATTTATTAATTAAGAAGTTTAAGTACGATAACTACTTGAACGTTTTAAAAATATTGTTATCTTCATATTCCACAGAGAACTTGAAAGTATATTTTCACACGTTTGGATTTAGAGAGTGTGTTCTTAGCTTTTAACACGCATTTTCTCCATAACCATGATTTCTCGTTTAACTATACATACTGCAACCAAAAAAAATCAAGTGCTGCCTAACTACTTTAAATGTACGCATATGCATACTTTGTATACGCAGGATATTTTATTAGCCAAGATATACATATCCACGTTATTAATTGATACATCTACTTAACCCTCGTGCATTTCTGCTTATTGAAAAGTACATGGTAATTTTAATAAATAAAATAATCACTCTAATAAAGTAGTCAAGCCGACTGTAGTAAAATATTGCCATGTCATTTAATAATAAATAACGACACTTATAAAATAGCTATATTAGTAATAGTACAGACAATTAAGAAGGTAATGACACTTTTATAAAACAGCCTGCAATTATCGCGTCGATTATTAAACTAATAGGATAGAATAGTTGCATAGCGGATAATAAAATAATAAAATATTACAAAGTTTGCATTATGTGCACGACGAGTGATAATAATTTATCCTCTGTGTTATTTTATCACAACAATAGAGATCCAATATTGCAGGAGTAGAAAGCTCGAGTTAATATATTTATAATAAGAAAAGTTTTATATATTTCTTAATTATCATTATTTAAGTAATATTAAGAAGATGATAAAGAAAAGAAAAAAAATCTGAGCGCATCTTCTCTTATTGATTTAAGCCACGTACATGCAGACTTCGTGGTAGTCGACATTGTTTTGAAGTCAGAAAGCGACGCGACGGTCAGCTTCCCACAGGACAAATTCCCGTTGGAATGCGCATTGCATGCGAAGGATGCAGTGTCGAGTAATTAGTCACAGGAGGCGTCGGTTTGTTGCGCAATGCTGGAATAGTGCTTGCTGATGCTCTCCTGCAACATACTTACTCGAAAGACTCTCTCGAATACGAATAATCTCTTGAGTGTCCGATCGATTACACATTCTAGACTTCTGCATATGCATCTATATATATGTATATTCTGTAAGCGCATTTACTTTAAGCCGAAAAATTATAACATTGGCGTTTTATATCATCCAATGTGTTTCATTTGACAGTAGCTGAAATATATTTAATGTGCCAAAGCTAAAGCTGCATAACATGCCGCAGTAGCTAAAATGTCTCATATAGTACCACCTCCTGCGGATTTTAATTTTGAAGATAAAATGCTCTATTATAGCTTAAAATTTTCGACAAAAACTCAATTTTTTTTTAATGGCGTAAAATGGTATTTATTTCCATGTTAGGGTTGAAAAATATGACGCGCAAAAAGTAGTGAAGGAATTGGAAAATTCAAATATGATCGACGAACTAAAAATTTGGGGAGAAACAATTACGAGTTTAAAGCATAATTGTTTATCATATTCAAAACAATTTTCAGACACTAAAAAGCATTAAGATAAGAAACGAACTTCTAAAATCATCCCTTAATCATAATTCTAAGAAATTGCAAATTGTTCTTAAACAAATAATAATTATTCGAGGATTCAAGAGCTGTAAAAATCTTTCAGAATATATTCCTATCAAACTTACCTTCATCTAAGTCGAAACCAATTTTAATAATCATCCCCTAATCATGGATTTAAAGAAAATGACAATATTATTCTTAAACAAATAGACTAAACAAGTTTTTAGAATATTCACAAGCCTTGCCAATCTTTCAGAATATATTCCTACTCAACTTATCTCCATCTGCATCGAAAACTACTTTTTATAATTATCCACTAATCATGAATTTGACGAAAACGCCAATTATACCGGCACACAAAAAAATTAATTTGGATTGCCAAAGACCAGACTAGTCAATTCTTACGTATTTTGGATCGCTGAATCCGAAACCGGGGTCAGTTTTCAAAAGTTAGCTCTCATTTGTTTTCTAACCTCAAAAAACCACAAATTTAAGTTTAACCTGTTGTAGTATGCATAAAAGCTGTTGAAAAAATATGAATCTCAAACTATTGTAAACTGTGAAGTATCACCTTTAATTTAAACCCAGAAAACTTAAAAAATATTCAGTAGTTCCCGAGATATGAGTCAAAACGTTAAAGCATATTTTTCTGAAAAACCATAATTTTCAGGTTAAGTCACGATTTGTTTGACTTTCAAGGAAAAAATGCTTTCACGTTTTGACACATATCTCGGGAACTACTGAATATTTTTTAAGTTTTCTGGGCTTAAATTAAAGGTGATACTTCACAGTTTACAATAGTTTGAGATTCATATTTTTTCAACAGCTTTTATGCATACTACAACAGGTTAAACTTAAATATGTGGTTTTTTGAGGTTAGAAAACAAATGAGAGCTAATTTTTGAAAACCGACACCGGTTTCGGATTCAGCGATCCAAAATACGTAAGAATTGACTAGTCTGGTCTTTGGCAATCCAAATTAATTTTTTTTGTGTGCCGGTATTATTCTTAAACAAATAGACTAAACAAATAGACTAAACAAATTTTTAGAATATACACAAGCCTTGACAATTTTCCAGAATATATTTCTACAAAACCTACATCCATTTGTATCAAAATTCACTTTTTATAATCATCCCCTAATCATGAATTTGAGAAAAAGGCAATTATAATCTTAAACCAATAGATTAAACAAATTTTTAAAATATTCACAAGCATTGACAATCTTTCAGACAATATTCCTACACTCAACTGATCTTCACCTGCATCGAAAACCACTTTTTATAATCATTCCCTAATCATTAAACTAACAAAAATGCCAATAATTCTTAAACAAATAGATTAAACAAATTTTTAGAATACTCATAAACCTTGACAATCTTTTAAAATATATTCCTACTAAACCTACCTCCATCTGCTTCGAAAACCACTTATTATAATCATCTCCTAATCATCAATCTAACGAAAATGCCAATTATTCTTAAACAAATAGACTAAACAAATTTTAAGAATATGCACAAGCCTTAATAATTTTTCAGAATATATTCCTACAAAACCTACCTTTATTTGCATCGAAATTCACTTTTTATAATCATCACTTAATCATGAATCTAAGAAAATGACAATTATAATCTTAAACAAATAGTTTAAACAAGTTTTTAGAATATTTACAAGCTTTGACAATCTTTCAGACAATATTCCTTCTCAACTTATCTCCGTCTGCATCGAAAACTACTTTTTATAATCATCCCCTAATCATGAATCTAAAGAAATTGACAATTATTCTTAAACAAACAAACTAAACAAATTTTAAAAGTATTCGCAAGCTTTGAAAATCACTCAGAATATATTTCTATCAAACTTTACCCCATCTGCATCGAAAACCACTCTTCATAATCAACCACTAATCATGAATCTAAAAAAATTGACAGTTATTTTTAAACAAATAAAAAAGAAGTTTTTTTTAGAGAATTCACAATTCCTAAAAAAATTTCTAAATATATTGCAATCAAACTTAAATCTATCAGCATCAAAAAGCATCCTTTAAATTCATCCCCTAATTTTGAATCCAAGAAACTGACAATTTTTCGTAAATAAACGGACTAAACAAATTTTTAGAATATTCACAAGCATTGAAAATCTCTCAGAATGTTTTTTTTTTTAACAAACTTACCCCCTTTTGCATCCAAATTCACTCTTTATATAATCATTCACTACTCATGAATCTAAGAAATTCATAATTATTTTCTAGGTTTGTGAATTTTGTAAAATATCTTTTGTCAATATGTTTAAGAATAATAATCGTCAATTTTTCTGATTCATTATTAAAGAAACATTTTAAAGGGTGGTTTTTGATGCTGATAGATTTAAATTTGACTGGAATATGTTTTTGAAGCTTTTTAATGCTCGTGAAGTTGGTTAAAAAATTGTTTTCTATTTGTTTAAAAATAATTATCAATTTTGTCAAATTTATGATTAAGGGATGATTTTAAAGGATAGTTTTCGAAGAAGATGAAGGTAAGTTTGATGCAATATATTATTCTAAGAAATTTTCAAGACTTCTGAATATTCTAAAAATTTGTTTAGCCTATTTCTTTAAGAATAATTGTCAATTTCTTCAGATTTATGATTAGGGGATGATTATAAAGAGTATGGTTTTCGATGCAGATGTGGATAAGTTTTATAGGAATATCTTCTAAAATATTTTTAATGCTCGTGAAATATAAAAAAAGAATGTAATTCTGCTTGTTTAAAAATAATTATGAATATCTTTAAATTCATGTTTAGGGGATGATTATAAGAGATGGTTTTCTATGCTGACAGGTGTCAGTTTGATTGGAATATATTTTGAGATATATTTATATGTATATATTTATGCAAGAAGATAAAAACCATCATTGGCCACTATGACTAAAATTTATCATGTTCATAAAGGAAGCAAAGAACATTTTTTTACAACATTGGGTTGAAAGAATTGATGCTTTCTTGTAAAACATTAAAAGTGCTTGTAATCATAAATGTCTCGTAATGCGTGCACAAACAGTAATGTTGCCTCATAATTTTTTATTATTTGTTGACAAGAGGTTTTCATATTTTTGCGACCCTGACGATGGCTCGGATTGTGAAATACGATCAAACCTAAGACGATTAAACGTCAACCGAGTGCCATCCAAAGACGAAACGCTGACTGGGTCTGCCTTTTCAAACTCCCCGAGAGGCTCGCTTAGATCATAAAGTAAGCACATTTGCTTATCGAGCTTTAAAGTTAAGAGTGTCTATAACTCATGTTTCGGAACAATTTTTTCAACCGTATTGCTTGTTAAACGACATTTTTACAGCAAGAACAAAAATACTAAGAATATTGCAAGTCAAGTTTATTTAAATCTTCTTCAAGTGTGTTTATCGTAAGATAAGTGACTGATACATAAGATTTATCGCAAAATAAAAAACTAATGATAAAAACACCACTAAATCTTAAAAATAAGCATATATATGATAATCATTATTCCGCAATTTCTGGTCAGATGTACAATCGGCACAGTAAACTTAACCCTTACAAGTTAGTGGGACAATCCATTTATGTATATTACTTTTGTAATGGTGGCACTGGGTTATAAGACTTCGCTTCTAATGAAATATAATATCTGATCGACTAAGTTCAAGATTACACAAAATGCAAAAAACAAGGCTAAATGCATTATTGTGCCTCATCCCAGATTTGCTTGAATGAACTTTCTTCACTGAAAGTATGAAATGAAAGCTGAACATAATATTGTTTAGACTAGAACTACAAAAGCGCCCAATCATTATTAAGGTTGCAAAGAAAACACACAAAACCTAAGAAGCTCAAAACGTTGCATAATGATACCGATTTTTCGATTTATTTCACAAATTGAGCTCAAAAATGGCATTTTTATGCAACGTTTTGAGCTTTTCAGGTTTTGTGTGAACATTAGTGAAGAATGTCACAAATTCTGTATTTAATAAACACATCTTATTAGAGAGATGGATTATAAAATTCACGTTTTGAGATGAAACAATCATTGTCAATTTTTGAAGAAATAATAATAAATAAGTACATAAAACGTTCTGATTGAAGTTCCAAACGTGCTCGCAACCCGAGTTCGAAATTTGGAACATTTAAATACGGCGTGGAAAGGTATATCCACGCAGTTATATGTTTTCTGGTATTCATCTTACGGTTTTCATTTTAAAAATAAATAATAATGACAATATTAAATAATTTCAATTTAATGTTCGGCTGTCAACAAGTATCGAATTCATTTTTTTTATTTTATATTCTTCTTTAGATCTTACATTTCTTGGGTTTTTGCTTCATGAAAATTCATAATAGAGGAATTAACTGAATCTTGACAATTAGTTTTAAAATTTTTGAAATCAGAAACACTCTGCAAATATGTTAACGGTATGGTATATACACGAAAGAATTTCTAAGACCTGCATTACAATTTATTTTCTATCTTTTTGGAATCTTTTTTATTGCTTACTACTGCACGATAGCACTTCTCCATATCATTATAATCGTCTTTTTTCTTCAATCAATTCTTCTTTTTATCTTCTGTTAAACTTGCACGACAGAGCTTTGCTCTTTCTCTGTTCCAATTTTTTTTTTAGAAACAATTGTCAGTTATTCTTTTTCCTTTCAGATAAAATAATGTCTTTCTAATTGTCCTATTTTATTACATCTAACTATTTTATGTATCTTTATTGTCAATACATCCACTGCATATGTCCTTCATTTACATGTAAAAATGAAATAAAATAGAGGTTTTTGTAGCAGTGCTTTAGACACAAAATTTAATGAATAATGACTTCATAAGATTCTTAACTTGAATCAAGAAAAGTTTTGATTCACCAAAATGTGTCATATCTATCATACAAATCCTTTCTTGAACATGACTATATTAACTATTTGTATTATATTTGATAAAAAATAATGAAAGTAATACAAAAAAAATTAATTAAAATCATTTATAAATTTCTAACGCTTTTAAGCTAAACAAATGACTTTTCTATCATATTCACATATTTTCATGTATATTATTGTACACCTTCTTAAGATTACACAAAATGCAAAAAACAAGGCTAAATGCATTATTGTGCCTCATCCCAGATTTACTTGAATGAACTTTCTTCACTGCAAGTATGAAATGAAAGCTGCACATAATATTGTTAGGATTAAACCGCCATGATGGGAAATTGTGGATTGGAGAACGTGCCAAGATCCGACATAGCTAGGTCAGGATGTTGAGAGGGTTGCTATATAAGAGATCGTTACCGTTTCAGCTATACGGGAGTCAAGAGGAGTAAAGTTCTTTTCGTCTACGTGCTTCCAGTCGAGTTCATAATTTTTCAAAGAACATACACACTTATAGATGTGCACATTGAACAAGAAAAACTTTCCAACTGACCGACGTAACTGGAGCGCCTAGATACATTGCAGACTATCTAAACATAAACCAGGAATGCAACCTACATGACTTTCCAGTACTCCATCCCTAATTATCCGTCATGAAAATAAATCAGAATGCTCTTTTTGCATTTTATTTGTGTTAATTGACGTCACAATGCGCTTGTAGCACTATTACTCTTGGCATCAAGACCTCTAGTTGGCTTTTATAACAAAGACTGGAATTTATTAATTGTTAAAAAAGATAACGTTTTAAGGACTAAGTTGGTGAATTGGCCAACGTGCCAAGAGCGTTTCTGGCATATCTGGGTCAGTGTGCTGAGAGGGTTACAGGAAGAAGTACCGTTCTGGTAATAGAAATATAGAGAGTGAGAGAGACAACGTTGTCCACTTGAATGATCGAGCCTGTTTCATTTTTCAAAATAGTTCGGAAAAATCTTACTTTCAGACTCTTATTTGTTAGGGATTTGCTTTCACTGTCAAAGAATCAATAATAAACAGCTGACTTTCACCGTTTTAATATATACTTCAAGAATCTCATGTTTACGATTTAAATCAATTTATCCTAGGGTGGTACTTAAAAATGAAACTTTCGAATTTTAAAGATCATCGCAACCCTTCATTTTTTTACACTTCAAAAAAGAAGAGACAAGTATTTTTTTTATTTTAATATTTAATGGTGCCTCATCGACCATAAAATTTCCTATGCAGGGTGTCTACTAATTTCGTCCCACAAAATTCCCGGTTTTTGTTCCTATTTTTCCCGGTTTTTTCTCTTGTTAATTTAAAATTTATTTTAAGTATAAATAGACCTACAAATTGCTACCAAAATTGAAGATAACAGTTGATAATTGAAAAAAATAATTGAAATTCAAAGAAAATAATTGAGAATTGAGGAATTAGATATTAACCTTTACAAAAAATAATAATTAAGAATTTGAAGAAACAATTAATAATGAAAAGAAATAATTAATAATGGAAAGAAATAATTGAACAATGACAAAGATATTTGACAATTAGGAACAAAATTAAAAAAAAGTAAATATTAATCTACAATTGAACAATAATTGAAAAAATTGAACAATGGTTATTAAATTCAAAGAATATAATTAAAGATTGGTCAACTAGATAGAAAATCCAAAAAAATAATTTAAAATTTAAGTTAATAATTCAAAATTGAAGAAATAAATTGAAAATTAAATAATCAAATTGAAACCAGAAAAACACAGAATTATTGAATAATAGAAAAAAAAACCAATTGAAAATTGAGAAATAAAATTGAAATTCGAATACAATAATTGAGAATTAAAGAAAATTACTGAACAATTGGATTGAAAAAAGAAGAAAATAATTTATAATTAAAAAAAAAATGGAAAATGACAGGAATTATTTAATATTGAAGAAAACATTAAAAATTGAAGAATAGAATTGTTATTTAAAGAAATTATTTGAGAATTGAAAAAAATAATTGAACGATTAAATTGAAAATAGAAGAAAATTATTGAAAATTGAAGGCGGTTTTGAAACATGAAGTAAATAACTGATAATTGAAAAAAAATAATTGAAAAAAGTCGAGATTACTGAATATTGAAACAAACAATTGAAAATTGAACAAAATAATTAAAAATTAAAGAAAATAATTAAAAATTGAAGAAAGTACTTAAAAATTAAATACAATATTTGAAAACAGCAGAAAAATGTAGAAATCGACGGAAATAATTGCGAATTGATGAAAATAATTTAAAAATTCTCAATTTAAATAAAAATTGAAAGAAAAATATAATTTAAAAAAGCTGAGAATTGTTAAATATTGAAGAAAATTGAGAAGAAATTGAAAATTGAAAGATATTGAGAAACTGAAGGAAATATGAAAAAATTATTGAAAATTGAAGAAAATAAATGAAATTAAAGAAAAACAATTGGAAATTGAAAAAAATAATTGAGAATTTAAAAAAAATCATTGTAAAAAGCCTAGAGTTATTGAATATTAAAAAAAAAACAATTGAAAATTAAAGAATGTAATTGAATGTCGAAAATTATAATTGAGAATTAAAGAAATTAATTCAAGAATTGAACAATGGGATTGAAAGTAAAAGAAAATAAGTGATAATTGAAGAAAAAATAAATTGAACAGCCCAGGAACTATAGAATTTGAAGAAAACAATAAAAAATGAAGAATGTAATTGTAATTTGAAGAAATTAATTAAAATTTGTAGAAAATAATTTGAAATTGAAAAACATGTGATTTTATGAAAATTGTTGAATAATAATTGATTAATTGAATTCAAGTTTCAAAAACATAATTGATAATTGAAAAAAAATATTGAAAAAAGCCAAGAATTATAGATTATAGAAGAAAATAATTGAAAAATGGAGGAGTTATTGAGATGTGAAATAAATAAATGATAATTGAAAAAAATAGTTGAAAAAAGTCGAGAATTATTGAATATTAAATTAAATAACTAAAAATTGAAGGAAATAGTTGAGATCTGAAGAAAATAATTAAAAATTGATGAAAATGATTGAAAATTGAATGAAATAATTGGCAATTCAAAAAAAAAAAATTTATAGTTGAAGAAAATAATTGAAAATTGATTAAAATAATTGAAAATCGTAGAAAATAATTGAAAATTGAAGAAATTAATTAGAAATTGATGAAAATAATTAAAAATTGAAGAAAATAATTGGCGATTGAAGAAAATAGTAGAAAATCGAAGAAAATAATTGAGAAATGAAGAAATGATTTGAAATTAATGAAAATAATTCCAAATGGAAGAAAATAATTGAGAATTGTAGAAAATAATTGGAAATTGAAGAAAATGATTGAAAATTGAAGAAAATAATTAAAAATTGATTAAAATAATTGAAAATCGTAGAAATTAATTGAAAATTGACGAAATTAATTAGAAATTGATGAAAATATTTGGAAATTGAAGAAAATAATTGGCGATTGAAGAAAATAGTAGAAAATCGAAGAAAATAATTGTGAAATTAATGAAAATAATTCCAAATGGAAGAAAATAATTGAGAATTTTAGAAAATAATTTGAAATTGAAGAAAATAATTGAAAATTGAGAAGAAGAATTGTCAGTTGAAGAAAATAATTGTGAATTTCTAAAAATAGTTGAATAATTGAATAATTGAATTGAAGCTTTAAGAACGTAATCGAGAATTGAAAAAAAATATTGAAAAAAGCCGAAAATTATTGAATATCGAAAAAAATAATTGAAATATGATGAAAATAATTGATAATTAAAAGCACACAATAGAATTGCCAATAACTATATAAACTATTATGCAATGTACGGTCTAATAAAAAAACTCAAGTTCTACCTACATTTTTTCATAATAATTTGACTTTTTCATGTTTAATGTCTTTCATTGTTTCTGCGGTATTATTAGCGTTAAGAAAAAAGATAGTAGACAAACATCTATATTTCATGACAATATATTATATTATATTTTAATTTTTAATGTATATTTTTTATTTTTTAATTGCCTAATTGTCGCATAATTACACAAAATTTAAACGCATGATCAGATTGGTTCAAAATGCATAAAGTTATTATCTTTATTTATAAAACAATTTGATATATTAGTCAGATTTATTATCCCAGAAAAAAAATTCCCGGTTTGACGGAAAATTCCCGGTTAATTCCCGGTTAGTAGACACCCTGCCTATGTGTTTTGAAATGGGGAAAAATACCATTTTTTCTATCAAAATCATGAAAAATCAAAATTTGTTTATCATTTGTAAAATGTTCAAAAAGTGTCCTCCAATAATTTCTTTATGAGCTTTTTTAAAATAACTATTTTTATAGAACCCCAAAACCCAATATTTAAATAAATTCTATCCGACAATAGGAAAATGTTTAATTACTTCTAAAAAAAAACTTCCGGAACAATTTGCTCATATATCCTGTCTTTCATGTCTTCCTACCGCTATCGAAATTCAGATTAATACTCATCTTCCGATCTTGGTAATTGCATTAGAACTTTCGCATATTCGAGTTTCTCAAACCCGTTAAATGAATATAATACATAACTTGAGAACAATTGAATTTAATCAAATACCGCACAATGTCAAAAAGCATTTCTTGCTGGAAAAATTACTTGAAAAAGTGTTTGTAACTGTCCAATTTGAAATAATGAAACAATTTTAAAAAAGTAATGAAAAAACATTTCAGATCTGATAAACAGATATATATCATTGCCATGATCGATTTTAATTTCCGCCCTCGCCAAAGTAAATTGAAAGGCGAAACTTCCCGGACCGAATCCACGATTCAGTCGTTAATTGCCTAATGTCGATCGAAAAGCTCAGAATGATTTCTTATATATATGGTCTTTGTAAGTCTTGTAAAGAAATCAATCCATAATTTTAAGTAATCAAAAGTTTCAGCTTTTAAATTTCAAGTTCATTCCATTAATTTATTCTCAAATTTTAACTAATTAAAGTAAATAATGCCAGACTTGTGTGCATCGGTTAATAATTCAGTTAAACTTTGTTTTATTTTTTTTTTTTTTCGTTACAACAAAAGTTTATGTATACAGAAACTTTTTCTTGTTCCGTGCAATTCAATCTGTAAAACTCAGAAAGAAAATTACTTGAAAAAGTTTCCAAATGTAGGACTGAGTTGTAGACATGACGTGAGTCGGCATTTTGGCAAATACGAATTTACTCAAGTAGAATGATCGGAAAAAGGCCAATCTCGTTCGAGCTTTTCTCGTTTCTTCGGTCATTGTGTATATCAAGCTCAACAGCAAGAGGGGTCATGGCATTTTCGCCAACAGTTGAAAAAGGAAAAAATCGTCCAAGAAAATTAGGAACAAGAAAGGCAACGATGGATGAGAAACAAAGATCAAAAGTATATAGAAGAGCACGAGAGAAGATATAGGAGAGCGCGCAGAAAGCGGTGGGCTTTAGTTGAATAGAATGCCCAGAACGTGACCGAATTAATTATCGGGTTTTAACTTTTTATTTTCTGAAAATGTAGGAATCTCGTTCTCTCTTTCTTCCGCACGCTCTTAAATTTACGAATTTTCAAATTCGAATAATACTAAATTTCCAAGGTTGACTGATTCTAAACCTTTCAATATCGACTGGTGCTAAAAAAAATTTTCCAAATTCGTTTGATTCAAAATCGTGCTTGTGAAGCATGTATCGCTCTCTCTCTTTTAAATTTCTTAAACTAAATCGATTTTTTGAAGTCTCAAAACCCATGTAATACCTTAAATCTTTTGGTTTATTTATTTTTTATCATTTAACAAGGAACTTTTTGAAATCAAAGAATCCTGAATGGTTACCCGGTATGTCAGCAAAGGACATACAAAGTTCCAAAAAAAGTTCAATAAAATTTTATGGTTGAATAGTATTCTTTTTAAATAGTAATTCACCTTCTAAATGATATAATACTTCTTGAGAATATTTTCTCGACGGGCAGCACCTCATTAGATATCGTTCGGACGAAAAAGATCCTCTTGTAAAATCTGCTGTTTCAGGGTTTACAAAATTAAACAATAAACATTGAATTTAAACAAAAAAAATTGAAAAATTAACAAATTACAGAAATAACTGTTGTAATGATTGAAAATTAAATAACTGGATTGAAAATCGAAAAAAATCATTAAAAAAGAAGAAACTAATAGAAAATATAAGAAATAAATTAAAAATGTAGAATTAAATTGAAATTTGAATAAATAATCAATGATTAAAAAAAATTACAAAATGACGAAAATAATTGACAATTGAAAACATAATTTGTAAAATGGTTAGATAATTACACAATAAAATGAAAAAAATAATTTAAAAAATTAAATACTAAATATTAAACAAAAAATTGAGAAATTAAGAAAATTATAGGAATAACTGTCGGAAATAATGGCAAATTAAATAATTGGATTGAAAATCGAAAAAATTATAAAAAATTCAAGAAAACAGTTGAAAATTGAAGAAAATAATAAAAAATAGAAGAAATAAATTAAAAATTTAAGAATTGAATTAAAATTTGAAAAAAAAAAACCGAGAATTGAAAAAAAATTATAAAATGACGAAAATAATTGACAATAGAAAACAGAATTCGTAAAATGGTTAGATAATTACACAATTGAAAAAAGTAATTTAAAAAATTAAAAACTATATATTAAACAAAAAAAAATGAGAATTTAAGAAAATTTTAGGAATAGCTGTTGGGAATAATTGCAAATAAGGTAATTGAATTGAAAATCGAAAAAATCTTGAAAATTCAAGAAAATAATTGAAAATCGAAGAAAATAATAAACATAGAAGAAAAAAATACAAAATAGAAGAAATAAATTGAAAATTTAAGAAAATATTTAAAAATTGGAAGAATTGTAAGAAATTATTAAAAATTGAGGAAAATAATTAATAATTTAAAGAAATTATTGAAAAATAATGAGAATAATTGAAAAATTAAAGAACATATCTGCAAAATGACAAAAATAATAATTGACAAAATGACAATTGAAAACTGAATTCGAAGAATGTCTAGATTAATATACAACTAAAAAGTATAATTGGAAAAATTAAAAAAGAAATACTAAATTTATAGAAAACAATTGCAAATTGAATAGTTAAAAAAATTGTAGGAATAACTATTGGAAATAATTATACATTAAGAAACTGGATTAACAATTGCTAAAAATAATAAAATTTAAGAAAATAATTGAAAAATGATGATAATAATTAAAAATTGAAGCAAATAATTCAAAAATTACAGAATATAATTGAAATTTAAAGAATATAATAAACTGAAAACAGCAATTTTAAAAAGCCAAGAATTATTGAATATAAAAGAAAATATTTGAAAACTGAAAGAAGGAATTAAAATTTTAAAAAAATGAGAATTAAAGAAAATAATTTAACAATTGAATTTAAAATTAAAGAAACTTATTAATTAATCGAAGAAAGGCGATAATTTTTTAATATTAAAGAATTTAATCGACAATTGAAAAATGGAATTCAAATTCAAAGAAAATAATTGAAAACTGAAAAAAATAGTTATAGAATTGAACAATTCAATTGAAATTTTAAAGAATTTTTATGATTGAAAAAAGCTGAGAATTATTGAATATTAAAAAATTAATTGAAAATAAAAAAAAAATAATTGCAAATTCGGAAAAATAACTAAAAAATGAAGAAATAAATTGAAAATTAAAGTATTAAATAAAAATTTTAAGAAAATAATTAATAATTAAAAAAATTACAAAAAAACAAAAATAATTAAGAACTTAGGAAAATAATTAACAATTGAAAAAAATAATTCATAAACTGTCGAGAATAATCGACAATAGAACAAAATAATTGAAAAAGTTAATGAATAATTTTAAAATTTTAAGAGATAAGAAATAAAAATTGTTGTAAATAAAAGAAAAAGGAAAAAAAATAATTAATCATTAATAGAAATATAATTGAAAAATAACGAGAATAATTGCGATATTGAAGAAAATATCTGAAAAATGTCGAAAATAATTGCCAATTGAAAACAAAATGAGTAAAATGGCTAGATTAATACACAACTGGAAAAAATAATTTTAAAAATTAAACAATAAATATCAAATTTAAACTAAATTATTGAAAATTGGTAAATTAAGAAAATTATAGGAATAATTGTTGGAAAAAATTGCAAATTAAACAACTAGATTGAAAATCGAAAAAAAGAAATTCAAATTGAAGAAGACAATTCAAAATTGAAGAGAATAATTGCAAATTTAAGAAAGGTATTGAAATTTACAAAATATGATTAAAATTTTGAAAAAGTAATTAAAAAAGCCGAGAATTATTAAATATAAAAGAAAATAGTTGAAACCGAAAAATGGAATTAAATTTTTTAGAAAAAATTAAGAGTTTACTCTCTAAACCTGAATTAGTAGTTTTCTACTAAGAATTAGTAGTTTTCTACTATTAATTAGTCAAATTCATGGCTCATTTTTTTCTAATTCATATAGTAGAAAACTACTAATTCTTAGTAGAAAACTACTAATTCTTAGTAGAAAATTACTAATTCTTAGTAGAAAACTACTAATTAAAATAGTGAAACTTTATTTTTCAAAAAAGTAGATTTTTTTACTAATTTAATTAGTAGTTTTCTACTACAAGATTAGTAGTTTTCTACTAAAAATTAGTAAAATTCTTACTATTTTAATAGTAGCTCACTTTTCGCTAATTCATTAGTAGAAAACCACTAATTCAGATTTAGAGAGTAAGAAGATATCTAAACAATTAAATTTAGAATTAAAGAAACTTATTGATAATTAAAAAAATAATTGAAAAATGTCAAGAATTTTTTAACATTGAGGAAAATAATTGAAAATTGAAAAATTGAATTGAACTTTGAAAAAAATAATTAAGAATTGAAGAAAATAGTTGCAGAATTGAATTTAAATTTTTAAAACTATTTTTTAAGATTTAATAAAATAACTGAAAAATTCCGAGAATTATTGAATATTGAAGAATTAATCGAAAATCGATCAATGTAATTGAAAATTGAAGAAAATAATTAAAAATTGAAGAAATAAATTAAAAATTAAATAATTAATTTGAGGTTTTAAGATAATAATTAATAATTGGAGGAAAAAGTACAAAATGAGGAAAATAATTAAATTTTAAGGAAAATAATTGACATTGAATAAAGAATTCGAAAAATGTCAAGATTAATCGACATTAAAAAAAAATAAGTTTAAAAATTAAAGAATAATTAAAAATTTGAAGGATAATAATAAATTGTCAATTGAAAACTGAATTTTAGTAACAACATTGAAAATTTCAGTTATTTTTTATTGGTCAATCAAGTAAAAGTCACTGACAGTTTAGCAATTTTCATTTTACAATTAGCTCAAATGACAATTTACTCATTGAAATCATAATAAGAGAAATTAATTAAATTAATTCTTTAAAATAATATTTTATAAAATTCCCTAACTTTTGTAGGTTTTCCCTGACTACAAAAAAATTCTATGATAATTCCAGATTTCCCAGGTTTTCCAGGACTGTAGGAACCCTGTGTTTATATACTTTCGACCCCGGAAATGCACAAAGTCAAACTAATTCCCGCATCTTAGATATTTTGGCACAATTTGTTTCTATGGTGGCTATTTGTAGTTATTTATTCAGGACAATTTATAGGCCAATAAATTTTTTTCCCTTCAAAAGAACACCGGAAGATAAACAATTATAAAAGCTTCTATAATTTTCTAGAACATGCTGCAACGAATTTTTACTAATTCATTTAATTTCTCTAAGAATATTTAATTAAATAAATTTCTAATCGCGATTTATTCTTTTATATTTTAATTGCCATATCATTAAAAATTTATAAAAATTTAAACAATATTTCTAACTTTAATTAACAATTTTTTAATAAACAAATAAACTTTAATTTCATTGTTTATTTTAAAATTATATATTCCATTATTTATTTATTATTCCAATCTCAATTTTTTATTAAATAAATTAATTGATTTTTATTTAAATTATTGGTAACTTTAATCAAAATGGTTTTAACCATTGAATACCATTTTAATTGTACTTTCTAAATCTGAATACCTTAGTGAATATTCACTTATTTAAATGTCAAAAGTTTTCCACTTTTTCAACAAGTGACATTTCACTCTAAATAACTGAAATTTTTACTTATTGTAAGTGCATATACACTTATTAAAAAAAGTGGAAAACTTTTGACTGATTGAGATTTAGAGAGTATTGTAATTGTCAACAATCAAAAATTGAAGGATTTGATTAATGAAAAGTTACGCTTTTTGAGAGAATAAGAATTTTAATGTCAAGAGCGAGTTTAACGTTTGCTAATTAAGAAGAAGAGGAAGTCATGTAGCTAATTGAGGCAGCTTACCAATTTGTTATGTCAAACAATGTTCGTCGATTGGGTGTCTTGGGTGTTTCGTTTATACGTGCTTCACATTATTGAAGATACGACCTCGTTGTAGACTGCACATACACCCACTGTGTGTATACATGACACGATGAGAAAAGGGTGTATATACTGGGTACGTGTTCGTAAACAGCGGAAATTGCAGAGAGAGTACAGTCATACATTTTACACATGTGCGAACTTCTTGCTTGATATACCATTTTGTAAATTACAAATCTTTTTTGAAAAATTGCTCAAACTAACACCACAACACCTAATAAATTCCAGTATTTTGTGAATTCGATATCTCGGAAAAATATAGCTTACACAAAACATCATCTAAATAAATCTAAACACCTAAAGGTTAAGAGTATCAATTTTACGAAATCTTCAAACAAAAGCTATTTTATTTATTTAGATATTCATAGAGCCAACAAAAAAGATGTAGTTTTTTTACATTCATATTACCATCAAATTGTTACGATATATTTAACAGATCCAACCTCATTATGCGCATACCAACAGATTTAAATGTTTTTATTTAAATTTACTGGGTATTATAATTAACCTGTATTCAAACAAATTTTAAACCCCTGGAATAAGTTAATCTCAATGAGAACATATTGTTTCTTGAATTTTCTTTGAAGAAGAATAATTGTTGGATAATTTTAAGGTTGTATTGTTCGTGACTTGGTTCACTGCCAGTTTCAAAGCAGACAGTATACTAATCTACTCATAGTTGTTACTTATTAAAGAGCCAGCCATTTTCATGGATGATTTAGGTACAGATACTGTTTCCTTTTGTGATTCCTGAGACACAACTGCACGACATTTGTCTTGTTGAAAAATATTGAAAATTTAGAAATAGAATATGATTCAATTTATATACAACTTTCTGCGTGTAAAAACTGTATTCTCAATAATGTCATCAATTCGTTTTAATATCGAAGTAATAATACTGAAAAGATCGTAATCCAAAAATAATAAAAAAAAAACCCCCGTCATTTCATACTCCTGAAAGCTTTTCCGAGCTTCTAATAACTAAAAGCTTCATCAGATTTCCCTTCATTAAAAATACTATCATTTTATACTAAAGTATAACATAATGGTTGTATATGCACTTTTTTTTGTACCTGAGCGTACAATCCGCAAAGCGAGTAGCTCCATTTTAATACCTATTCAGGAAAAGCATTTATAAAGCCTTAAATGACTCAAAGCTAAGATATGACCCAGTTTAATATTTTTAATAGTGCCGCCCGCACAGTCGCCTTTCAATACACTTTAACTGCGACTATAAAATACCAATTTAACTTCCCTCACAAAATAATGTATAAGCTGATAATTATTATGGTAGTGAAAATTGTGTGTATTTCAAAGTTAAATGTTCTTTAAATTGTTCCTGCGGTATAAACAATAATGTTCAAGGCAGGGGAAATAATGCTGATCTGAATGAAATACGTGCATTTCAAGAGAAACCTGTGCAGTACTTCTACTCTTTATGCAAAGAAATATATAGATACGTTGTTGGAAAAGCTCTACTGCTTCCACGTACACGATTAATATGCACTAATACCAAGTGAGATCAAAGACAACTTCACTTTCCATACAGCAGGATGTTTGCATGCCCTAGGCAACACACATTATGTGCAAACGTATGAAAGTGCCACCAAGTGCGTTGCTTTTATGAAAAAAGGCAACAATTTTGCGCAACACATTTTTCACCTCAAAATAGCGTGAAAAAATAAATTTACAGCGCTTTTAGTACATATCTCGAGTAAAATCTATACCACGTTTATACAAAAAAAAAGTATCTATACACGTAATTTATTCTTGTGAAAAAGAAATAATAACATACCAAATCAAATAAAATATTTCCAAACAGGGCTGCAATTGATCAAAATCATGTTTTAAATCATATGCAATAAAATCATGATCTATATAAAAAAAACTCCACAATTTTCCGGATGTTTTATATAGCGTGAAACAATCGCAAACCATAAAAATACGCAGAAATTCGTGGGTATAAATCTTGAAAATTTCAATTTTAGTATTTGATTCTCTAAAAAATTAACAAAATTATGTTTATACAAAAAATGATCAAAGTACCTATGATCTAAAAATCTTTGGTATGAAGAAAACAAAAAATAGTTAAATATTTTTATATCTTAAAATCATTATAATTTAAATAAATTCGAGGGGTTCACAACTCGGGAAGTAAGGTGTGCACTTGTGTTCAATTATCCTGAAGTATCTTGAAGTACGTAAAATATGCTAAATTATCTCAAGTATCGGGAATTACCCTGAAATATGATGAAATATTCTTAAGTATCTTAAATTATTTTAAAATATCTTGAATTATCTGAAGTACCTTGAATTATCTTGAATTGTCTGAAGTATGTTGGATTACACTGAAGTTTCATGAATTACTCTAAAGTATATTAAATTACTGTAAAGTATATTAAAATATTTTGAAATATCTTGAAATATCTGAAGTATCTTAAATTTTTTTGAATTATCTGAAGTATTTTGAATTACCCTGAAGTAACTTTAATTATCTGAATTATCTAGAATTACTGTCAAGTATATATAAAATTATTTTGGAATATCTTGAATTATCTAAAGTATCTTGAATTATCTGAATTATCTTGAATTATCTGAAGTATCATGAATAACTCGGAAGTATCTTGAATTACTGTGAAGTATATTAAATAAGCCAATATAACTAACAAACTCCATCATTCTTCTTATTTTTAAATATTTTAAATTATCTGAAGTATGTTAAATTATCTAAATTATCTTGAATTATCTGAAGTATGTTAAATTACACTGAAGTAACTTGATTTACCTGAATTATTTTGAATTGTCTGAAGAATGTTTAATTACCCCATGAAGTATCATGAATGTGAAGTATACTGAATAATTGTGAAATATCTTAAATTTTCTGAAGCATCTTGAATTATCTAAAGTATCTTGAATTATCTGAATTGCCTTGAATTATTTTAAGTATTTTGAATTACCCTGAAGTAACTTGAATTATCTGAATTATATAGAATTACAGTGAAGTATATACAATTATTTTAAAATATTTTGAATTATCTGAAGTATCTTGAATTATCTGAATTATCTTGAATTATCTGAAGTATCATGAATTACTCTGAAGTATCTTGAATTACTGTAAAATATATTAAACTATTTTGAAATATTTTGAATTATCTGAAGTATCTTGAACTATCTAAATTATCTTGAATTATATGAAGTATGTCAAATTACACTGAAGTATCATGAATTACTCTGAAGTGTCTTAAATTACAGCTGTTAGGTATATATTTAATTATTTTGAATTATCTGAAGTATTTTGAGTTATCTCAATTATCTTGAATTATCTGAATTACCTTGAATTATTTTAAGTATTTTGAATTACCCTGAAGTAACTTGAATTATCTAAATTTTTTTGAATTATCTGAAGAATGTTAAATTGCTTCATGAAGTATCATGAATTATTATAAAGTATATTGTAGAATAATTATGAAATATTTTGAATTTTCTGAAGTATCTTGAATTATCTAAAGTATCTTGAATTACTCTGAGGAATGTTAAATTGCCGTGAAGTACCTTGAATTACTATGAAGTGTCATGAATTACTGTAAAGTATCTTGAATTTTTTTGAAATATCTTGAATTACTATAATCCTTTTTTTTAATTCTTACAAGATTTTTAAAAGATTTCACCTTTCCGAAACTGTTTTATTTTTATCTTGTAATATATTATATTTACCATATTTAAGGATTTTTTTCTTCTTTCACTTTTGAATTTTTGTTTGTAATAGTTTTTTTTATGACTTTCATTAATTTCTTCTTTTTATGCAAATTATTTAATATTATTTCCACAGTTTTGTCATTAAAAAATCCACTAAAATTTTTATTTAATTATTTCCATATTTTTAAAAATAATTTATTTCGGTGCTTTTACGTAATGATTCGACATAATTTTTTTAATTTTAATTAAATGTTTTACTCTTCATTGTTTCTTATTAAATGTTCTCAGTTTAAAAAATAAACTACTTACAAATAAATATTTGAAATTTTTATATACTGATTTTATATATTTAAACAAAATTATAATTTTTATCGGCCCTATTTCAAAATGAATCGTATCAGCATTTATTTTCTAACATTTAGTACTTTTACTTTCTTATATGTTTACGAAAAATGTTCATAGTCCTGCTTTCACCAAAAATTGTTTTCGACATGTTTTCTTTATAGCTACAAATTAAGAAGTCTCATAAATATCCGAGCTAATTTGATAATTACCACCCACTTGGACAAGTGGACCAAAATCCGGTTCGAATCGGTCAATTTGTCCAAATGGGCGCTTCCAACAATCATTTTTCTTTTATTCGAGTCGCCGGAGGGATCCGCAAAATAATGGTAATTAGAATTGCCGGTCCCTTTTTGGAAGAAAATATGTGGGTGCCCCGTCAGTACGTCTTCCCCAACTGCCTCCAGTTAAATTAACATAAAACTCTCCCAATGAAAAATTATATTCACTTTCAAATATATATCGTTTCCTTTCATTTCATGTATAAAATTATTTAATACTTTTGAGTATAATACATTGAAAAATTTTGTTTTTAAAAAATAATAATTGATTATTTAAAAATATTACTTAAGGTGAATTTCCCAATTAGTGTACTACTAAAAATTTTACTAAAATTAATGAAGAAAAAATTACTTCTCTATATTCTTCCAAGAGAATAATTTTTTACATTAAAATGAAGTTTATTATTTTCTGTATTGAAAATGATTTTAATTTAAGTTTTTTTATTAAAATCCTATAATAAATTCATATATTTTTTTAGTAAAATAATATAGGTAACTTTCGAGCTTCACAGTGACGACAAAAAATATTTTAGGGGAAATAAGGAACTTTTATACGTTACTATAAAAAAATAACAAATAAAGATAAATAAATTATATATTCTAATTAATTTGCAAGACAAAAAAATGTTCTAGTCGAAATTTTAAAAGAGTTACGATAATTCTTCTAATATTATTTAATTATTAACTTTTATGATAAAAAATATTTTATTTATAAATACGTACATGAAACATAAGACAACATAGTCAGAATTGTGGGACTACTTATTATGAAATGAATAAAAACATCTTTAAACGTAAGAAGTGTGAAAACTAATTTTTTTCCTTATTTCTTAAAAGCTATAAACAATTCTCAAAAAATGAGAATTTGAATCTACTGAAATATTAATGTAAAAAATTGTGAATAGATTAAAATTCTGATAAATTTACGACTGGATTATTAGTAAATTAAAAACAAATAATATTTAAAGAGATATAATAAAAACAGATATAAGGGAACAAAAGCAATATATTGAAAAATTTCTCTAAAAGAAACAAGTTTTTAAAACAATTTTAACAACAAAAATATGTTTAATAAATCTTAGAATCTACAAATTTTAAAAAGGATAAATGAATTTGCAAAAAAATAGACAAATGTAAAAAAAATGAAAAAATTTACATAAAAAACGAGTTAATCTAAAAATAATCAGATAAATAAAAAAAATTGTACTCCTCTTCCCTCTTAAATTATTAAATTAAATAAGAAATTCAATAGAAATAATAATAAAGTTTTTGTAATGTTGTAAAACTAAAATTATAAAAAACAATCTGAAATATTTTGCGTAAAAAGAAGAAACTCTACAACACCAAAAAAAAATAAAAGCAAATAAAAAAAAATCTTTAAAAAGTTATTAGCATTAAGAACTTGTATAAAAATACAAAGGAAATAGTAATAATAAAATATTGACATTGTTTTTACAAGAATAAGAAATCATAAGAAAAGCATTACATTTTTCGATAAAATGATATATATTTTAAATTTCAAAAAATAGAAACATTATTATTAAATTAGAAAATTTAATATTAATAAATCAAACAATGATTTTTTGCAGTTTAATTTTAGTATAAATTTAAATATTTTAAGGCGGATGTATAATAAAAAATGTTTAGTAAATTGATTTTAAAACGACTTTTAAATCTTGATGTAAAACTAAAGACTGTAAATGCAGTATCATAACCTAGAAATCAAAAATCATTAACTAATACAGTTTAATCTAACATAACCCTTTGCGATCTAAATCTCGTGACTTGAATTTATTAATCCATTTTTTTGCGATCTATATTTTGTGGTTTTGAATTGGCCGCACCGAAGCCACGAAACTAAAAAAGAAGAATAAAAATGTTTATCATTTCCTCAAATTGATACCTAACTCATATGAGTTGCATAAAAAATGGGTTGAGATTTTTTTCTGTGATACCAAGAAGCTATACAAATCCAATCAGCCGAGTTTACGAGTCTGGACTATTTCGAGAGTAATTTTAAAGTTGAATAATGGACTTTTGTTTTTCTACATCGATTTTGGCAGTGTAATTTCCGGGATCTGCGAAACGACCGACAACGGACCACCCTCAAATATATACCAACTGTCGAGTGCTGATAGGTGGGTTACAAGAGATTGTTATTTTTTGAGAAAAGAGCCTGCGTTAGCTCACAAGTTTTGCCCTAAATTATCAAACTCAACGAGAGTTATTTACCTGATGCAATTATAATTATTTGGCCTTTTTATACATGATCAGGTATATTATTATATCATTATTATATATAATATCAGTGATGGATGAAAATTATTTTTGAAAATCAATTTTCATATTTTAAACTCTTGTCCTATCTGGAAAGTTGTAATCTTTGGAATATTAACCAAAAGTGTTTTCCACACAGACAATCTTGGTATCAGACTAGCTGACTTTCTCTCACACTTGAGTCTTTTAATTTCAAGCGCACACCCTTATCTTGAGAGTCTAAGTCAGACCCTCATAGTAGGAATTTATTAGCTACCCTATCTCCGCTAAATAAATATTGAAGATATAATTCTTTCCATCCCTCTTAACAGAGACTTAAATGTCCCTCAGTTTCGTGCTTAAAAACTAAAAACTCTTTTCACTTCCTGTCGAGTCGCGTCAAATCTTAATTTAGTTATAGAGCGGTTAAATTTAACCTATTTTGAATTAATGTTGGTTATTTTGTAAGAATAAAAATTCAATTTTTTAAACAGTTTGTTAGAACAACAAAGAAAAATTCGAAATATTTTATTATATTAATCAATTAAATTTACCACTTTACGGGAAATGTTAATTTAAAATTTATTGGACTTGCACTCACGACTTATCGTGGGCATTTAAATTTCTCGTAAAAACATGTGCCATCGGGAGATGAAAAGAATAATATGAAATATGTACATTATGTGCAAATACTAAAAGTTCTTCCCTCGTTAAATTTCTAATGTCATATTGCATTTATTAAAATTTTACCTAGTTTTATACCCGCAATAAATGTTTCATGATTTATTATTATTTCGTATAATTTTACAACTAACAAGTATATCGTGTTAACCTAGAGAAATTTGTCATTGTTTAAAAAATTATTTAATAAATTTTAAAGCCAACGTCAAATAATTAATTATTTATTAAAAATTGATAAAAAAAAATCTTTTTACGTTAGATCAGCGTGTTTATTATAACTGTTAATAATTTAAACGAAAGTTATGGCTATTGAACCATATATATTATATACGGACATGATCTATGAATACGTATATGTTCATTCTCGAAAGCTGCAAAAGAGCATTTACACACTTGTATGAAGAATCGATAGTGTCCACCGCAAAAATCCTCTCCTTTTATCACCTGAGGATTAGTCAGCTGATGAACATTTGTCATTTTTATTTGAACACACATTCTAGGCGTTCATGAGTGCAAACAAATAAAATCACTCAAATGGTAAAAGACGCAAAATCTGCAAGTTAAAAAAGTTGAGAAGATATCTATAATAATAATCCACAAGATTCGTTTATTCTTTCATTCTTTCCGCACCTGAAGTTTGATACTTAGATATTTTTTTGTTTTAAATCAGTTACGTTTGAAAAAAATTTATCTTTAAATTAATTATAAATCGTATAAGTTGTTATTTTATATATTTAATTATTAATTGCTGTTTATTATAAAAGTACAATACTAAGTAATATAATAATAAAGAAGGAAATATCGTCATTTATATAATTGAAACATTAAAAATATTTTATAAGTGCGCCTTAAACATCTTTCAAAAATAATTTTTTCATTTAATGTTTAACATTTTTTTTCAAAAACTTTCTACGTTATTTGTATTAAAAAAACGTATTAAATTAAATTTCTTTAAATGAATATTATTTTCTTAAAATTTCAATACAATTCTTCAATTTGCAATTGATTTCTTCAATTTTCATTTATTTTTTACAATTTTTCCCATAATTTTCATAAGTTTACAATTGACAATTTCTTAATATACTTCAATTTTATGATTATTCATTAATTTTAAAAAATTTTTTGTTCGAATGCAAATTATTCTCACCATTTTTAGAATTTTTTTTCAATTTTTAATTACTTTTTTTAATAGCTAACAATTTTCGTCAATATTTAATTATTTTTGTCATATTGTAATTATTCTTCTAATTATCAATTATTTTCTTCAATTCTCAAATATTCTTTTGAGGTTTCAAATTCAATTATTTTATTCAAAATTCAATAATTCTCGTATTTTCTCAATTACAATTATTTTCTTGAAATTTCATTACAATTATTTAATTTCCAATTCATTTCTTCAATTTTCATTTATTTTCTACAACTCTTTTCATTATTTTCATCATTTTTCAATTGACAATTTTTTATTCCTATTTACTTTAATGATTATTCATCAATTTTAAAAATTTTTTGTTTGAATGCTGATTATTCTCACTATTTTTCGAATTTTTTTTCAACTGTTAATTACTTTTTTTAATAGTTAATTATTTTCGTCAATATTTAATTATTTCCGTCATATTGTAATTATTCTTCTAATGATCAATTATTTTCTTGAAAATTCCATTTAATTCTTTAATTTCCGATTTATTTTTTCGATTTTTAATTCTCGAATATTCTCTTAAAGTTCCAATTATTTTTATATCGATTTTCAATTAATTCCTCAATATTCAATAATTCTCGGATTTTATCAATTATTTTTTTCTCTCATAAAAATTGTTTTAAAATTTTAATTAAATTATTTAATTTTATAACTATTCTCTTCAATTCTCAGTTATTCTCATCATATTTAAATCACACTTTTCAATTTTGAATTATTTTCTTTAATAATAATTAATTAATTAATTAATTAATATTCATTAATTCTCGCTTTTTTTTCAATTAATTTTTCCAATTTTTTTAGTATATTTTTTCCATTTTCAATTCAGTTATTAAAGATGCAATTATTTCCAACAATTATTCCTATAATTTTCTTAATTTTTTTTCTAGTTGTCTATTAATCTAGTTATTTTTCGAATTTTTGTTTTCAATTGACAATCAAATCGTTATATTTCACATATTTTCTTCAATTTTTCAATTATTCTCGTCATTTTTCAACTATTTCCTTCAATTTGTTATTTTCTTCAATTTTCAATTATTTCCTACAATTTTAAAAATTTTTAATTATTATCTTAAAATTTTATAATTATTTTGTGATTTTTAACTATGCTATTTAATTCTTAGTTATTTTTTTCAAATTTAAATTTCAGTTTTCAATTTTCAATTATTTTCTTCAATAATAAAAAAATTTTGCCTTTTTTCTATTATTTTTTTCGATTATCATTAAGTTTCTATCATTTTAAATAGAATTGTTCAATTTTGTTCTTTAATTGTTAATACTATTCTTAAATTTTTATTTTAATTCGTCAGTTTTCAATTATTATTATTATTGTTGTCGTCAATATTTAATTATTTTCGTCATATTGTAATTTCTCTTTTAATAATCAATTATTTTTTTTAAAATCTACATTTAATTCTTTAATTTCCAATTAACTTATTCCAATTTATTTCTTCAATTTTTAGTTATTTTCTTCAATTCCCAAATATTTTCTTTAATTTTCAATTATTTTTATCGATTTTTAATTAACTCTTCAATTTTCAATAATTCTCGTATTTTTTAATTACCTTTTTTTATTCACAAAAATTATTTTAAAATTTCAAATCAATTATTCAATTCTAGAACTATTCTCTTTAATTTTCAGTTATTCTTGTCATATTTATATTTCACTTTTCAATTTTTAATTATTTTCTTTAATAATAAAAAATTATTGCCTCTTTCTATTATTTTTTTTATGATCATTAAGTTTCTTTAATTTTAAGTACAACTGTTCAATTATTTTCTTTAATTTTTAATTCTATTCTTCAATTTTTATTTCCGTTCTTCAGTTTGTTTTCAATTATTTTCTTCTATATTCATTACTTCCCGTTTTTTTTTTCAATTTTTAAGTATATTTCATAAATTTCAATTGGATTCTTTAATTTTGAATTGTGCTCTTCGATTTTCAATTATTTTTTCCAATTTTAATTTTTATTTTTAATCCAGTTATTAAATGTGCAATTATTTCCAACAATTATTCCTATAATTATTTTAATTTTTTAATTATTTCCTGTAATTTTTTCAATTTTCATTTATTATCTTAAAATTGTATAATTATTCTTTGATTTTTAAATTATTTTGTTTAGTTGTGTATTAATTTAGCCATTTTTTGAATTTTGTTTTCAATTGTCAATTATTTTCGTCATTTTGTAATTTTTTCTAATTATTAATTATTTTTTCAAATTTTAATTTAATTCCTAAATTTTCAATTTATTTCTTACATTTTTTATTTATTTCCTCCATTTTTTATTATTTTCTTCAATTTCAATTATGTTTTTCGTTTTTCAATTCAGTTGTTCAATTTGCAATTATTTGCAACAGTTATTCCTATATTTTATTTAACAATTTTGTTTGAATTTAATATTTATGGTTTAATTTTTTAAACTATATATTCTTTTCAATTGTGTAATTATGTAGCCATTTTTCGAATTTTGTTTTCAACTGTCAATTATTTTTATAATTTTTCTTGCAAAAATTCATAGTTTTAAATAACCAACAACAATATTGAGAATTTGTTCGCGAATTACATAGTTCAAACTTTTTACAAAAGAGTCAATGAACTCATTTAAAAAAACTTCACTCAAAATGAGATAGATATTGAAAACCCATATAGGAAACGAATAAAAACTGTCTAGACAAAGAAAAAGCATCGTATAAGCAATGAAATATGAAACAATGAAAAAAATGTCTTAAAAAAAGTGGAACCAGGAAATAAATTGAAAAAAATCTGTGAAGAAAGTTCCTGTAACTTAACCTATTTTTTTCTATATTTCACAAACATTGAAACTTCCTTCCACGTATTTTTCAATATTTTTTTTTGCCATTAAATGTGCACCAATTTTTTTTTTCAAGAAAATTAAAAACAAAGTGCGTGCACGTAATGAGGCATAGTTCGACATAAAAGATATTACGTTTCGCCAAAGGGCAAGAGTCACTTAGACCTCCCACGTTTTTTTGAGAAAGATGTTCTTTTAAAAGGAGCTAAACCATAAAAAAAAGCGACAAGATAAAACTACAGGATCCTCGTCAACGTCACGCACTACCATAACCGCAAGTTAATGAAAATGTAACTCTCAACACGAAACCGGTGTTCTTTCTGATGATTGCTAACACATGTAAGTATCAGGAAGATGCACAGTTTAAATGTTTGGCTCATCTAATTTCTTTTTTTTTTCTTTTTTTCTTTTTAATTACAAATAATGTGAGGTTGCTCCATAGGTGTAAACACCATGTAAATGTGACGAAAACTTTCACGCTTGTCAAATGCAGGTGGCACTTGAAATCAAACTATGCTTGATTCAAGCCTCCAACGATTGAACGAACGAATGACCCTAGAGAACCTTCAATGTATGCGTTATTTTATTTATGTTTATTTAACTCGTTTCATATTTAATTTGTGGTTATTTAATTCACTTGATCTTAAATTTATGGCTTGGAAAATTTACAAATCCTTGTATTACAAGAATGAAAGATATTAAAGTATTGAAGTTGTATATGAAGATTTAGAAGTGGATTTTCATTATAACACAATATATTTTCTCAAGGGAAACGGGTATAAACTATTTTGAGTTTATAATAATTGAAATACTGAGCCACGCCTATAAAAGAAGATTTAGAGAGTGAAGAAAATCAATTCAATGTATGTTATTTCCATTACCAAATCAGAAGTCACCTTATCTGGAATTTATGGACAAACGGCATGGTTATACCAAAGGATTTGAGGAAAAAATTCAAGTTTCCAAATGTGTGTGATTATTGAAATTTTTTCTTTTAGAGAAAAATAAAAAAAAAGTTTATAAGAAAAACTCAAGGATGCATAATAAATACCAATAATACGTCAAATTTATAAGAATAGTATTAATATTGCAAGCTTCTGAGTCCAGATTTTAACAAAGTTACGATATTTCTTCTAATATTATTAAATTATTAACTTTTATGATAAAAAATATATTATTTATAAACACGTACAAGAAACAATATGACTGTATAGTCAGAATTGTGGGACTAATTATTATGAAATGAACAAAAACATCTTTAAACCTAAAAAGTATGAAAAATAATTTTTTTTTCTTATT